>JARQOD010000004.1:192455976-192533483 GCA_033576555.1 Oophaga sylvatica | reverse complement strand
TTTATGGCAAAGTTGGCAAAAATAATTAGTCTGACAGCAAAAGTGTACACAAATGTTTAAAGCTTCCATACACCATGGATAGCTTTCAGCTGAATGCTTGATTAGCCGACGGTTAGTCTTTCCCAGCCCTTCCGCAGATGTGCATATCCAGACAAGACTGTATGCAGTATGAATAAAAAGAGAGAGGAGTAGGCTGCTCCCGGACATCTCTGTAGGCTTATCTTCCTTGCAAACAAAGGATTGGACAGACGGAAATCCAACATGCCTGAAGCTTCTCTCCCTGACTTCTGCCATCAGAGAAAAGTCGGTAAAACCCAACAACATCGGAAAGATGGCTAGTGCTGCTAAAATCGTTAGATATGTCTGACACTTATCTAATGTCGCCACCTTTGGAGTGGACTTATCATTTTATTATTTGGCTCTCATCACAATTTTACATTTCTACTGACTTGTTCCTATCACTGCATTTCATGTCCAAGTAAAAAGACATCTGAAAAACGTATGTCTTTCATGATGTCATTGTCATATGTGTTGATCTGGGCTTCTTTCAAGCGTAATAATAAAACTTTGTTTCATTATCTTTTTTATTATCTCCCCCACTCAGTACAGAGGGACACCATAGAACGGCGAGATAAATGTATTTTAACGCTCTTTACTTCTAGCAGGAACCTTATATTTGCCTTCTAGTCACCATGTCTGTCAATTATATACAGTCATGGCCAAAAGTTTTGAGAATGACACAAATATTAATTTTTACAAAGTCTACTGCTTCACTTTTTCTAATGGCAATTTGCATATACTCCAGAATGTTATAAAGAGTGATCAGCTTAACAGCAATTACTTGCAAAGTCAATATTTGGCTAGAAAATGAACTTTATCCCCCAAAACACATTTCAACATCATTGCAGCCCTGCCTTAAAAGGACCAGCTAACCTCTTTTCAGTGATTGCTCCATTAACACAGGTGGGGTGTTGATGAGGACATGGCTGGAGATCAATCTGTCATGATTAAGTAAGAATGACACCACTGGACACTTAAAAGGAGGCTGGTGCTTGGCATCATTGTTTCTCTTCTGTTAACCATGGTTATCTCTAAAGAAACACGTGCAGTCATCATTGCAATGCACAAAAATGGCCTAACAGGGAAGCGTATCGCAGCTAGAAAGATTGCACCTCAGTCAACAATCTATCGCATCATCAAGAACTTCAAGGAGAGAGGTTCCATTGTTGCCAAAAAGGCTTCAGGGCACCCAAGAAAGACCAGCAAGTGCCAGGACCATCTCTTAAAAGTGTTTCAGCTGCGGGATCGGGCTACCAGCAGTGCAGAGCTTGCTCAGGAATGGCAGCAGGCAGGTGTGAGTGCATCTGCACGCACTGTGAGGCGGAGACTCTTGGAGCAAGGCCTGGTCTCAAGGAGGGCAGCAAAGAAGCCACTTCTCTCCAGAAAAAAACATCATGGACAGACTGATATTCTGCAAAAGGTACAGACAGTGGACTGCTGAGGACTGGGGTAAAGTTATTTTCTCTGATGAATCCCCTTTTCGATTGTTTGGGACATCAGGAAAACGCCTCATTCAGAGAAGACAAGGTGAGCGCTACCACCAGTCTTGTCTCATGCCAACTGTTAAGCATCCTGAAACCATTCATGTGTGGGGTTGCTTTTCAGCCAAGGGAATCGGCTCTCTCACAGTCTTGCCTAAAAACACAGCCATGAATAAAGAGTGGTACCAGAATGTCCTCCAAGAGCAACTTCTCCCAACCCTCCAAGAGCAGTTTGGCGATCAACAATGCCTTTTCCAGCATGATGGAGCACCTTGCCATAAAGCAAAGGTGATAACTAAATGGCTCAGGGAACAAAACATAGAGATTTTGGGTCCATGGCCTGGAAACTTCCCAGATCTTAATCCCATTGAGAACTTGTGGTCAATCATCAAGAGACGGGTGGACAAACAAAAACCTAAAAAGTCTGACAAAATGAAAGCATTGATTGTGCAAGAATGGACTGCTATCAGTCAGGATTTGGTCCAGAAGTTGATTGAGAGCATGCCAGGGAGAATTACATAGGTCCTGAAGAAGAAGGGTCAACACTGCAAATATTGACTTTTGCATTAACTCATTCTAACTGTCAATATAAGCTTTTGTTACTCATATGTTTGCAATTATTATATTTCTGTCTGTGATAAAAACATCTGTCAAACACACATAAAAACCAGAGGGCAGCAGATCATGTGAAAATATAATATTTGTGTCATTCTCAAAACTTTTGGCCATGACTGTATGTCGGATTTCAACATGAGATCTGGCACAAGACAATTTACAGTGTGTATGTGGTAGCTGAAACTATTTTATAACATCTCTATTAGATAAAATTGAAGAAAAACATCTAATGTTTACTGGATGTGTTCAAATGAATAGATATTAAATATTATTATCTTTTTGTTTTCTAGTCGCTCACAGAAAAAAATGCAGCTGGTATCAAAAATTTCCTTCTTCGCTATGTTTCTTATGTATCTGCTTACTGCCATATTCGGCTATCTGACTTTTTATGGTGAGTTGTGATTGCATTTACTGCAATCAGATAGTTATACTGTAGATGGAAGATTATGGGAAGCATCCTACATTGCTTGATATGCTGTGATAAGTCGATTTTACTGTGAGAATTGAAGGTGTTTACACATTACGTCATGGACAACCAAATTACACCATCAAAATGGTCATACACGAGCTGTAGGAGTCAAATATAAATTGTATATCATGTAAAAATGATGTGATCATAATAATGTCACAATATAGATTCTACAAGGTATCAATTGCTGCAAACTAATATCCAGACAATGCAAAGCCCATTTTCATCCCTGGATGAGAGTGGCATGTAAGAACTTGGCAGAAAGATTGAACCTTTCCTTTCAATGAAATTTGCACAATGGGAACATTTTTTAGTTGCCGTAGCACTAATTATGCATTTGTAGTCTGTAGCCAAAGAGTAACTATACAAGAATTTTACAGTTCACAGGGAAAATCTTATTCTTCACACCAAAAGTGTCCACTGTAGCCTGATTAAATGTAAGGATTCCCAAACACGTCCTGTGGACGACAGCTAAGTCTCTGGACCCCTTTGCACATGCATGCTTAGTTCAGACAAGCGATCATGTGTTTTAAATGGGGGCAGTGAGTAAGTCACTTTTTGTGAGATGTTCAGCACAAAGCTGTTTTATTAAGACGGGATAGCCCTGATTCATTAAAGTTGGAGTTGTCTTTATGATCGTGGCTGTTAGAGTAACATGCACATAATTCATTAAGAATCACCCGCCAATTAATTAATTTTTGTATATGTACAAAAATGGACTCCATTCCGGGACTAAAGTAGCATACCTTTTTATGAACTAGACCTCCACCTATTTTTGCAGAGCGGTCTTGAATTGGAAAAGTTTTGCACAGCTTTCAAGTTGTGTACAAGATTTGTAACATTGAAGTTGTTTTAAGGCAGAAATTTGATAAAACATCTTCATGAATTGGGTCCTGCATTCTAATTGTGTGTAATTTCAATTGTCTGTATTTTTATTCTCCTGTTATACTTGCAATTTCTATTTCATACTTTCTCTAGCATTACTGACATTTTTTTAATTTCATTTCTTCAGATAAGGTCGAATCTGAACTTCTTGGGACATATAACGATAAAAAGGACATTCTCTTATTGACAGTACGCCTGGCTGTAATAATTGCAGTTATACTTACTGTACCAGTATTATTTTTTACTGTAAGTGCATATTACCATTCTGATGTAACATCATTTTGACACCATTTGTGAAAGCACCACTCCCGCTTTTTTTTATTGGAGCGGTGCCACATCTAAGTTGCCTGCACTTAGTCTCGTACTTACCGGCCGCCCTCTTCTTCTGCTGTTATTGGTACCGCTCTGGCCAGTCTCCAGCAGACCTACCAAAACGAGGCGCTTATGGACATTACATTGAGAACTTGAGACCATTACCTCTGACTTTCAGTTAGTCAGAAGTTGCGGTCGCAAGATGGGGGCATGGGAGTGAAGCAGCGCTGCTCAGAGCTTAAGACGGCTGCTAGTAAGTATAAGACTAGGCTCAGGAAATAGATTAGTAGCACCACTCAAGCAGTGGAGTTGTGCTTTATACATAAAAATAGGTTTTATAAATATAACTTGTATTAATATTTCTAAAGGCTTATTCTTATTTTATCTTATCTAAAGAGGACTTGTCAACACAACTAAAGTGAGAAGTGAGCAGCTTTTGCTCATATTCACACTTCTATCCTGAGTATTATATATATACACACTGCTCAAAAAAATAAAGGGAACACTTAAACAACACAATATAACTCCAAGTAAATCAAACTTCTGTGAAATCAAACTGTCCACTTAGGAAGCAACACTGATTGACAATCAATTTCACATGCTGTTGTGCAAATGGAATAGACAAAAGATGGAAATTATTGGCAATTATCAAGACACTCAATAAAGGAGTGGTTCTGCAGGTGGGGACCACAGCCCACGTCTCAGTACCAATGCTTTCTGGCTGATGTTTTGGTCACTTTTGAAAGTTGGTTGTGCTTTACAACCCACACAAGTGGCCCAGTTAATGCAACTCATCCAGGATGGCACTTCAATGCGAGCTGTGGCAAGAAGGTTTGCTGTGTCTGTCAGCGTAGTGTCCAGTGGCTGGAGGCGCTAACAGAAGACAGGCCAGTACACCAGAAGACGTGGAGGGGGCCGTAGGAGGGCAACAACCCAGCAGCAGGACCGCTACCTCCACCTTTGTGCAAGGAGAAACAGGAGCACTGCCAGAGCCCTGCAAAATGATCTCCAGCAGGCCACAAATGTGCATGTGTCTGCACTAACGGTTAGAAACCGACTCCATGAGGATGGCCTGAGTGCCCGACATCCACAGATGGGGGTTGTGCTCACAGCCCAACACCGTGCAGGATGCTGGACATTTGCCACAGAACACCAGGATTGGCAAATTCGCCACTGGCGCACTGTGCTCTTCACAGATGAAAGGAGGTTCACACTGAGCACATGTGACAAATGTGACAGAGTCTGGAGACACCGTGGAGAGCGATCTACTGCCTGCAACATCTTTCAGCATGACTGGTTTGGCAGTGGGTCAGTAATGGTGTGGGGTGACATTTCTTTGGAGGGCTGCACAGCCTTCCATGTGCTCGCCAGAGGTAGCCTGACTGCTATTAGGTTCAGAGATGAGATCCTCAGACCCCTTGTGAGACCATATGCTGGTGCGGTTGGCCCTGGGTTCCTCCTAATGCAGGACAATGCCAGCCCTCGTGTGGCTGGAGTGTGTCAGCAGTTCCTGCAAGATGAAGGCATTAAAGCTATGGACTGGCCTATCCGTTCCCCAGACCTGAATCTTATTGAGCACATCTGGGACAGCATGTCTTGCTCCATACACCAACGTCACGTTGCACTACAGACTGTCCAGGAGTTGGCGGATGCTTTAGTCCAGGTCTGGGAGGAGATCCCTCAGGAGACCATCCGCCGCCTCATCAGGAGCATGCCCAGGCTTTGTAGGGAGGTCCTACAGGCACTTAGAGGCCACACACACTACTGAGCACCATTTTGACTTGTTTTAAGGACATTACATTCCACTTTAATTTTGTGGGTGACTCCAAATCCAGGCCTCCATTGGTTAATAAATTTGATTTCCATTGATGATTTTTGTGTGATTTTGTTGTCAACACATTCAACTTTGTAGAGAACAAAGTATTCAATAAGAATATTTCATTCAGATCTAGGATGTATTATTTGAGAGTTCCCTTTATTTTTTTGAGCAGTGTATATGTATATACTGTATACACATACATGCACGGTTCTAGAGATATTGGCGTTTTCATTTAGGGCTAATCTTTATGGTCTTTACCAAATGCATGTTGTTCACTTTATTCTATGGGGTCATGCTGTGCATTATTACCATGTGTGCAACGAGCCCTTGGTAAAGACGATAAAAAGTAGGACTAAATAAAAGGGTCTGTATCTCTGGAACCATAAACCAAATTTAAAAAAAAACAGATTACCCATGGCAGTAGTAGGAATACAATAACAACAAAGTTGGCCACTTTTGACCAGGTGACAGATTCTCCTTAAGGAATGTCCACAGAATTTGCCGTTAATGTCAGATAGTTGTAGATGCCACCTTTTTGGAAAACTGGTGACATCCAACCTGACATGCATGGTCACCAAGTGGAGAGGTGACCATGCATGTACTTCTAGAACTGATTCAGTGGCAAAACACGTTTATGGTATCCTGTGTACATACCACAAATGTCTAAGACAGGAATCACTTTTACAGCTGACAGTTGAAAAAATTCTCTTTTTCATAGCTAAGATGAACTTTTATTGATAATCTTAGGCTATGTGCACATGGCAACTTTTACAAGTGGATTCTAACTGAAAAACTTCCACAACAAATGAACATAATGCACAGCAACGTCAAAACTAAATTGCTGTGCACATGTTCCATCTTATGTCACTTCTTCTACCTGCTTCAGGGTTCAAAAACCTTGAAGTCGTTAAAAGAAGTAACATGTTCAATCTTTGAGTGACTTCATTTGGAAACCGCCTGCTCTATATAGTAAAAAGTATAGAGTAAAGATGCCTTTGGCGGAGACGCCTCAAAAAGAGAATAAGCTGAAGAAGTCCCTTAAGGAAAAATTCTGATAGTCGTCTTTGCCTTTGGAAAAGTCGGCAATTCCACAAGTTTCTTAAAGACACCATGTGCACACAACCTTAGCAAAAATTTTGGATTTTATAATGAACTTGTTTAAGGTGATATTCATCTTTAAATTATCTTCTTTTTTCAAAGGTTCGCTCATCATTGTTTGAACTGGCACGGAAGACAAAATATAAATTCTGGCAGCATTTATTAGTGACATTAGTCCTTCTTATTTTAATTGACCTACTTGTTATATTTATACCAGCAATGAAAGACATTTTTGGAGCCATAGGTAAAGTACCTCAGTTCATGTTTTTATGTAGATAACATAGAAAGTGATAGCAAATCGCTAAGATAGGATACAACTTTCTGATTACAAAGAGTCTGACTGTTAGGGGCCATTAGACTGTTAGATCATTAGAATGGAGATGCAGTATGCACACATGGACAAAATTGTTGGTACCTTTCTGGTAAAGTATTTATTTATTTTCAACCGTTTCTTGTGTGAATAGGGCATCCAACAAAAGGCATTCACTATAATGAGGCAGATGGAGTCATTTTGTGCTCTGTTTGGCCTCTGTTTGGACAGTGTCTATCTTTTTTAAGCGGGCCAAAAGCGCAGTCAACCAAGTTTTTCTTGCCTGCTTCAAGAAGGTGGACACTACAGAACTGAAGGCCAGATTATTAAAGTCAATTGCCCCATCAGGGGGGTTCCACCTGAATCCCATTTTCCAAGGCTTCAGAGAGAAACCCTGATATGTTGCATAAAAGTGAAAAACAAAATTTTTGTTCTGTGGGGGTCTGTCACGCTGTCTCAGGATAGAGGTGGACCGGGGTCTATGCTGACCCTAAACTGGGGTCCTGACTAGTCCCTCTACCTGGAGGTACTGTTAATGGTACAGAGGTCCAGGCCGCCAGCGTAACCCTGTCTCCTGTAGATCCCTGACCACTGTAATCTAGTCCTGAGAAGGACCCTGATTACCACCACAGGGAATGGGCAGGTCACAGCTTACAAACAGTATAAGACAAACGAGACAGACAAGGGGTAAAGTAAATACTGCCTTGCATACAAAACTTCAACTACAGAGGGGACACAAAAGGTAAAGGAGATAAACAATAAGCGAGGAGAGGATAAACCACAACAGGCACTCTTAGCTTAAGTCTTCTCAGAAACGATCCGCTCTGCTGTCTGAATGAATGCTTTCACCGACACTCTCCCAGCAGACAGGCAGGTATTTAAAGGAAACCAATTAACAACACATCAATTGCAGCTGAGCGAGGCTGGTGAGTCCAGCACAGAGAGAGAAAGAATTAACTCCCTCAGTGCCGAAAAACACCCAGCACCAGAAACTCAGCTGTGCGAAGTCAGGGTGTGCAATCGCGACGATCTTCGCAGCGACACACCCGTGACAGTACCCCCCCTTCTACGAGGGGCCTCCGGACCCTCAGGGCCGGGTTTATCTGGGTGAGTAGTGTGGAAGGCCCGAACCAATCGGTCTGCGTTAATATCAGACGCAGGAACCCACGTCCTCTCCTCAGGACCATACCCCTTCCAATGAACCAAGTACTGAAGGGACCGGCGATTCAGACGTGAGTCAATGATCTTCGACACCTGAAACTCCAAGTTACCATTGACCACCACTGGAGGAGGAGGTAGAGGTGACGGTATAACTGGCGCCACGTACCTCTTAAGCAACGATTTGTGGAACACATTGTGGATTTTAAACGTAGGAGGGAGGTCAAGACGGAATGCCACCGGATTAATTATCGAACTGATCCTGTATGGCCCGATGAACCTGGGACCGAGTTTCCAGGAGGGAACCTTAAGTTTTATATTCTTGGTAGACAACCATACCAGATCGTTCACACTTAGGTCCGGACCAGACACTCTCCTCCTATCAGCCATACGTTTGTATCGGTTCCCCATAGTACTCAGATTATTCAGCACTCCTCTCCACACTGAAGCAAGAGACGACGAAAATCGTTCCTCCTCAGGAAACCCAGAAGAGCCCCCCCATTTGAAAGTACAAAACTGGGGGTGAAAACCATATGCCCCAAAAAACGGGGACTTACCAGTGGACTCGCTCCGCCTATTGTTAAGAGCGAACTCTGCCAGAGGCAAGAAAGAAGACCAGTCCTCTTGGTTCTCTGAGACAAAACACCGGAGATATGTCTCTAAGCTCTGATTCAGACGCTCTGCCTGACCATTGGTCTGCGGATGAAAAGCCGAAGAAAATGACAATTGCATCCCCCGCCATGAACAAAATGCCTTCCAGAATTTGGACACAAACTGAGACCCCCGATCCGACACCACATCGGAAGGCAACCCGTGAAGTCTCACAATCTCCCCAATGAACACCTGCGCCAGAGTTTTAGCATTAGGAAGAGCAGGAAGAGCAATAAAATGTGCCATCTTACTGAACCTGTCAACTACAACTAGTATGACAGTTTTACCTGAAGACGGAGGGAGGTCCGTAATGAAGTCCATAGACAGATGGGTCCATGGACGCTCCGGGATCTTCAAAGGTAAGAGGGCCCCAGACGGACGGGTATGTGGGGTCTTAGAGCGTGCACAAACCCCACAGGACGCGACAAAAGTTACCACCTCCTTATTTAAGTTAGGCCACCAAAACCGGCGTGAAAGGAGATCCACAGTTGCTTTACTCCCTGGGTGTCCTGCCAAAGCAGAATTATGATGTGCCTCGATAACCTTTTGTCTTAACTGATCTGGAACAAACAGTTTCCCTGGAGGTCCTCCACCTCCTCCTCAAGCTCAGAGCATACAGCCGACACCACTACTCCCTCTTGAAGGATAGGAACCGGGTCATCCGTCTTCCCGGCCCCCGGGAAACTGCGAGATAAGGCATCAGCCTTTACATTTTTTGACCCAGGAATATATGTGACGACAAAATTAAACCTGGTAAAAAACAACGACCATCTAGCTTGTCTGGGATCATTTTGCAGACTCTAAATACAGTAGGTTCTTGTGATCAGTAATGACGGTGACCGGGTGGACTGCCCCCTCCAAAAAATGACGCCACTCTTCAAAAGCCAACTTAATGGCCAAGAGTTCCCTATTGCCGACATCATAATTCCTCTCAGCGGACGACAATTTTTTAGAGAAGAAAGCGCACGGATGCCATTTACCAGGGGACGGACCTTGAGATAATACCGCACCCACCCCTACGTCAGACGCATCCACCTCCACAATGAACGGCTGTGACGCATCCGGTTGAATGAGTACAGGTGCCGAAGCAAAACATTTTTTCAAGGAGGAAAATGCTTGACAAGACCACCTTGAAAAATCCGTCCCTTTTCTTGTCATGTCAGTGAGATGTTTAACAATGGACGAGAAATTACGAATAAATTTCCGGTAGTAATTAGCAAACCCCAGGAAACACTGCAGTGCCTTAAGATCCTCTGGCAGATCCCACTCAAGCACTGCCTTCACTTTCCCAGGGTCCATACGGAAACCGGAAGCTGACACCAGGAACCCTAAAAACTGAAGTTCCTGTACGGCGAAAACACACTTCTCCCATTTGGCGTACAGTTTATTATCTCGCAAGATCTGCAACACCTGTCTCACATGCTCCTGATGAGACACAAGATCCGGCGAGTAAATTAAGATGTCATCCAGATAAATGACAACAAACTGTCCCACTAGGTGGCGAAAGATGTCATTAACAAAATGTTGAAACACCGCCGGGGCAGTAGTCAGACCGAAAGGCATGACAAGGTTCTCATAATGTCCCTCCGGAGTGTTAAACGCCGTCTTCCACTCATCCCCCTCCTTCATCCTAATCAGATTATACGACCCCCTGAGATCCAACTTAGAGAACCATTTGGCGCCCACAATCTGATTGAAGAGATCTGGAATAAGTGGGAGCGGATACGGATCTCGGACCGTAATCCGATTAAGCTCACGGAAATCCAAGCAAGGGCGTAGGCCTCCATCTTTTTTCTTCACAAAGAAGAACCCCGCGGCCACCGGGGAAGATGAAGGTCTAATATGCCCTTTAGCCAGACTTTCCGAAATATAATCCTTCATAGCCTGCCTCTCAGGACCAGAAAGGTTATACAACCTAGATTTAGGTAATTTAGCATCAGGGAGCAATTTTATAGAACAGTCATACTCGCGATGAGGAGGTAATTCTTGACACCCTTCCTCTGAAAAAACATCCTCAAAGTCCACCAGAAAAGGTGGTAAGGTTCTAGGCACGACCGCACCGATGACCGTGTTCATGCAGTTTTTATTGCAAAATTCACCCCACTGGCTTATCTTTCTGGATTGCCAATTAATAACTGGGTTATGTTTAGTTAACCAAGGAAGACCCAACACAATAGGAGTGGGAAGACCCTCCAACACATAACAAGACAATAGTTCTTTATGTATTGCCCCCACTCGAAGGTCAATGTTATGCACGGCTTGCAAAAAGCTACCTTTACCGAGAGGCCTGGCGTCGATAGAGAATATGGGGATAGGTTTGGCTAATACACTCAGTTGCATACCTTGAACCTGGGCAAACCGAGCGTCCACCAGATACTTAACTAGAAAGAGGCCAATTTGTAAACGCTCATTCATATATATTCAATCAAATACCCAAAAAAAGTATATGAAAAACAGAGCCAATATGTAGAAAAATACAAAGACAATTTTATTGAGTAACAAAACAATTTTAAAACGAAGTAACAGTCATTAAATACACTGTAATTGACAAAGGAGAAGGCAAAAAGACCCTAGATACCGTCATTCAAAAAACATGGATACATGAAGTCATATGTAACAGGATACTTGGTATTAGATCAAGAAAAACATAATAAATGTGGTGATGCTGTGATATAAACATAAAGGATCGTCCATCAAAATGAAATACGAAAAGAATATAAATATAGAATGCACAGTGCACATTGTACAGAGATTGTATAATATTTTAATGATCCCATCAATATAGACGTTGTCAGGGAGTGCAGAGAGCAAAAAAATTATGATAGGTGCTCAAATTAAACAAATGAAAAAGCTAGAACTACACAAAATACTATAAAGACGGACAGTCCCAATATGCTACCACAGCATCCCATACATATGTATCCAATATATTAGTCAATATGGGAAGGTAAAAAGCCTATAGCAGCAATCAGAAATCATATATATATAGATATATATGTGAAGGTATATATACACCTATGTATTAAGAGCCAGGCAGAAAGCCTATATCCTATAAGTTACTATCAATATATATCTCAAGGCAAAGCACATGTAAATTATGATGAAGATGTACCGTATATAAACATTAATCAGTGTATAGGGTGAGTTTGAAAGTCAGCTGTATAAGTGCAGATGCAATCAAGATTGCTGAAGACTATAATTCCATATACATTGCAAAAGGAATCATGTACATAAATGTGCTACTGTAATCATTGGCGTGCTATCATATATATATATATGCAGACATTGCTAGATAACACTGCTAAAGGTATATATAAATGCAACCGAGGTTGCTAAAGGCTGTAGTCCCATATATATTGCACAAAGGATTATGTACACACATGTGCTGCTCTAATCATAAGCGTATTATCACATATATATATACAAACATTGCTGGATAACACCGCTACAGGCGAAAATACCAAAGATATATTATCCCTGTAATACCTAGTATATATCTCAAAAAAGTGCATGTGCTGCTATTGACAAAAACGCACATGTGAAGGTGCAAGCACTACTGCCATGGTTGAAGGCTGCAACCCCAGGCATATAACAGGAAAATCCTTCCTATGTGGCCAAAAATGTCATGGCAGTGTGCTAAGTCTGCTGTAAGTATAGACAATAGACAGAGATGTACACTAGGCATCCAAAACTTACTGAATAACGGACAGGAGAGCCCCGACGCGCGTTTCGCTAAGTGCTTCCTCGGGGATTTTTGGCCACATAGGAAGGATTTTCCTGTTATATGCCTGGGGTTGCAGCCTTCAACCATGGCAGTAGTGCTTGCACCTTCACATGTGCGTTTTTGTCAATAGCAGCACATGCACTTTTTTGAGATATATACTAGGTATTACAGGGATAATATATCTTTGGTATTTTCGCCTGTAGCGGTGTTATCCAGCAATGTTTGTATATATATATGTGATAATACGCTTATGATTAGAGCAGCACATGTGTGTACATAATCCTTTGTGCAATATATATGGGACTACAGCCTTTAGCAACCTCGTTGCATTTATATATACCTTTAGCAGTGTTATCTAGCAATGTCTGCATATATATATATATGATAGCACGCCAATGATTACAGTAGCACATTTATGTACATGATTCCTTTTGCAATGTATATGGAATTATAGTCTTCAGCAATCTTGATTGCATCTGCACTTATACAGCTGACTTTCAAACTCACCCTATACACTGATTAATGTTTATATACGGTACATCTTCATCATAATTTACATGTGCTTTGCCTTGAGATATATATTGATAGTAACTTATAGGATATAGGCTTTCTGCCTGGCTCTTAATACATAGGTGTATATATACCTTCACATATATATCTATATATATATGATTTCTGATTGCTGCTATAGGCTTTTTACCTTCCCATATTGACTAATATATTGGATACATATGTATGGGATGCTGTGGTAGCATATTGGGACTGTCCGTCTTTATAGTATTTTGTGTAGTTCTAGCTTTTTCATTTGTTTAATTTGAGCACCTATCATAATTTTTTTGCTCTCTGCACTCCCTGACAACGTCTATATTGATGGGATCATTAAAATATTATACAATCTCTGTACAATGTGCACTGTGCATTCTATATTTATATTCTTTTTGTATTTCATTTTGATGGACGATCCTTTATGTTTATATCACAGCATCACCACATTTATTATGTTTTTCTTGATCTAATACCAAGTATCCTGTTACATATGACTTCATGTATCCATGTTTTTTGAATGACGGTATCTAGGGTCTTTTTGCCTTCTCCTTTGTCAATTACAGTGTATTTAATGACTGTTACTTCGTTTTAAAATTGTTTTGTTACTCAATAAAATTGTCTTTGTATTTTTCTACATATTGGCTCTGTTTTTCATATACTTTTTTTGGGTATTTGTCCACCAGATTAGCCCCGGCCCCACTATCCAGAAGAACAGAAATCCTCTCAGTTCTCGTACCTACCACCACCTCCGCTGGTACGAGAAACTGAGACGGACCTGGGGACGAAATACATACTCCCAGATTGTCGTCCACCACACAACCTGGGATTAATAGTTTTCCGGCGACTTCTTGCTCAGTACAGTATGGGATGGACACCCCTCATTAAAATGTCCCTTTCTCCCGCAGAAGAAACACTTTCTTGTCTTGCGGTGCACCGCCGATCCCCTCCCTCGGAATGATGTCCCTCCCAACTGCATAGGTTCCTCGGAACAAACCAGGGGAACCTCAATATTAGGGACTTTAGAAGGAGGTGGAGTCATCACAGGCGGCGGAGTTACCCCGCACCTCTCCCGAAGCCGTCTATCAATGCGAATTGCAAGAGCCATAGCGGCCTCCAGTGACGGGGGAGAATCATACTGAGCCAACACATCTTTTAATTTGTCAGATAAACCTTGACAAAACTGGCTCCTAAGAGCCGGGTCATTCCACTGAGTATCCGTGGCCCACCTACGGAACTCTGAAGAAAATTCCTCCGCCGGACGATCTCCCTGCTGTATCTTATGTAACTTCATTTCAGCAAGGGAGACCCGATCCGGGTCATCATATACCAGACCCAGGGCTGTAAAAAATCGGTCCACTGACTGGAGAGCCGGGGAGCCCGGGGGAGAGAGAACGCCCAGGATTGAGGGTCCCCTTGTAAGAGCGAGATGACAATTTCCACCCTCTGATCCTCACTCCCCGACGACCGAGGCCGCAGCCGAAAATACAATTTACATGCCTCCCGGAAAGTAAAAAACTTGTCCCGCCCACCAGTAAACCTGTCCGGGAGAGCCACTTTAGGTTCAGATCTGGCTTGCTCCCGGGGGTACAAAACCTTGGATTTAACGTCCGTCAGCTCCATGGACAAACTCTGCAACTGCTGAGCTAGATGGGCTACTGGATCCATGGTGGCTGGGGAGAATCTTTAGTATGGTCGGTGAAAATGTCACGCTGTCTCAGGATAGAGGTGGACCGGGGTCTATGCTGACCCTAAACTGGGGTCCTGACTAGTCCCTCTACCTGGAGGTACTGTTAATGGTACAGAGGTCCAGGCCGCCAGCGTAACCCTGTCTCATGTAGATCCCTGACCACTGTAATCTAGTCCTGAGAAGGACCCTGATTACCACCACAGGGAATGGGCAGGTCACAGCTTACAAACAGTATAAGACAAACGAGACAGACAAGGGGTAAAGTAAATACTGCCTTGCATACAAAACTTCAACTACAGAGGGGACACAAAAGGTAAAGGAGATAAACAATAAGCGAGGAGAGGATAAACCACAACAGGCACACTTAGCTTAAGTCTTCTCAGAAATGATCCGCTCTGCTGGTCTGAATGAATGCTTTCACTCTCCCAGCAGACAGGCAGGTATTTAAAGGAAACCAATTAACAACACATCAATTGCAGCTGAGCGAGGCTGGTGAGTCCAGCACAGAGAGAGAAAGAATTAACTCCCTCAGTGCCGAAAAACACCCAGCACCAGAAACTCAGCTGTGCGAAGTCAGGGTGTGCAATCGCGACGATCTTCGCAGCGACACACCCGTGACAGGGTCCCAGAGGTCTTGCCTTCTTTGATGTACAGTGGAGAAAATAAGTATTTGATACACTGTCGATTTTTCAAGTTTTCCACCTACAAAGAATAGAGAGGTCTGTTATTTTTATTCTAGGTACACTTCAATTGTGAGAGACAGAATCTTAAAGACAAAAAATCCAGAAAATCACATTGTATGATTTTTACATATTAATCTGCATTTTATTGCATGAAATGAGTATTTGATACAATAGAAAAACAAAACTTAATATTTGGTACAGAAACCTTTGTTTGCAATTACAGAGTTTAGATGTTTCCTGCAGTCCTTAACCAAGTTTGCACACACTGCAGCTGGGATTTTGGCCCACTCCTCCATATAGATCTTCTCCCGATCTTTCAGGTTTTGGGGTTATCGCTGAGCAACATTGAGTTTCAGTTCCCTACAAAGATTTTCTATTGGTTTCAGGTCTGGAAATTGGCAAGGCCACTCCAGGACCTTGAAATGCTTCGTAAGGAGCCACTCCTTAGTTGCCCTGGCTGTGTGATTTGGGTTATTGTCATGCTAGAAGACCCAGCCAAAAACCATCTTCAATGCTCTTACTAAGGGTAGGAGGTTGTTAACCAAATTTGCGCAATACATGACCCCATCCATCCTCCCTTCAATACGGTGCAGTCGTCCTGTCCCCTTTTCAGAAAAGCACCCCCAAAGTATGATGTTTCCCCTACTATATTTCATGGTTGGGATGGTGTTCTTGGGATTCTATTCATCCTTCTTCCTCCAAACACGGCGAGTGGAGTTGATACCAAAAAGTTCTATCTTGAACTCATCTGAACACATGTCCTTCTCCAATGCCTCCTCTAAATCATCCAGATTGTCATTGATGATGTCATGATCCCAGTGCAGGGTTGACCTGCACGCTAGGGGTTAAGGTTTTGATCACAGTGCAAGCTCTTACCTGCACACCTGGGGCTTATTATTGTGGCCTCTCCTTCATTCGGGGAGAGCTTCTTATAGCCCTAGGAAGCTCCAATCCCTGTCAGTTATACTTTCGCCCTTGGCAGAGTGTGTTGACCCCTGAGTGTGTTTGTGCTGTGTTCTGGTTTGCCTGATACTTTTGTTTTGACTCGGTCTGATCTCTGGATACTGCTTGTTGGATTCTGTTTCTGTACCTTCGCTGTCTGCTTGGTTTTGACCTCTGCCTGGCCCCGACTATCCGTTCTGTCTCATCCTTGGTACTGTACTGTCTTCTCGTGCTTTGACCTTGGCTTGTTCAGATTTACGTCTCTGTCTGTGCCCCTGGGTAACTTTGTCCCGTAGTTACCTTTCTAGGAGTTTTTCCCTCAGCTTCTAGCTCCCTGGAGCTGAAGCCACACCCCTCAACTGTCAGGTGATTCAGGCCCTGAAACCATCTCTCTCCTGCCTTGCTCACCCTGCGTTCCTAGGAGCCTGAAGCTTTCTTCTGCACTCGTCTTCCGGGAGATTGCACTGGTGAGTTCTCTTGCAATCCTCCCCGTGATAGATGAATGTCAAAAGGACCTGGACATGTGCTGGCATGAGGGGAACTTGTGTGCCATGCAGGATTTTAATCCATGATGACATAGTGTGTTACTAACGGTAATGTTCGAGTCTGTGGTGCCAGCTCTCTTCAGGTAATTGACCAGTTCCTCCCATGTAGTTCTGGGCTGATTCCTGATCGTTCTCTGAATCATCCTTAGTCCTTACCCACAAGGCGAGATCTTGCATGGAGCCCCACACCGAGGAAGATTAACAGGCATCTTGTGTTTCTTCCATTTTCTATTAACTGTCCCAAAAGTTGTTTCCATTTCACCAAGCTGCTTGCCTATTGTCCTATAACCCATCCCAGCCTTGTGTAGGTCTACAGTTTTTTTCCTTGGTGTCGTTAGACAGCTCTTTGGTCTTTGCCATGGTGGAGAGGTTGGAGTGTGATTGATTTAGTGTGGACAGGTGTCTTTTATACAGGTAACAAATTCAAAGAGGTGCAATTAATACAGGTAATGAGTACAGAGTAGGATGGCTTCTTAAAGAAAAACTAACGGGTCTGTGAGAGCTAGAAATCTTCCTGGTTGGTAGGTGATCAAATATTTATTTCATGCAATAAAATGCAATTTAATTATTTAAAAATCATACATTATGATTTTCTGGATTTTTTTAACCCCTTTACCCCCAAGAGTGGTTTGCATGTTAATGACCAGGCCAATTTTTACAATTCTGACCACTGTCCCTTTATGAGGTAATAACTCTGGAACACTTCCATGGCTCCTGGTAATTCTGCCACTGTTTTCTTGTGACATATTGTACTTCATGATAGTGGCAAAATTTCTTTGATATGACTTGCGTTTATTTGTGAAAAAAATGGAAATTTGGCAAAAATTTTAAAAATTTCGCAATTTTCCAACTTGAATTTTCATGCCCTTAAATCACAGAGATTTGTCACACAAAATATTTAATAAGTAACATTTTTCACATGTCTACTTTATATCAGCACAATTTTGGAACCAACTTTTTTTTGTTAGGAAGTTATAAGGGTTAAAAGTTGAACAGCGATTTCTCATTTTTACAACACCATTTTTTTTTAGGGACCACATCATATTTGAAATCACTTTGAGGGGTCTATATGATAGAAAATACACAAAAGTGACACCATTCTAAAAACTGCACCCCTCGAGGTGCTCAAAACCACATTCAAGAAGTTTATTAACCCTTCAGGTGCTTCACAGGAATTTTTGGAATGTTTAAAAAAAAATGTTTAGAATTGAGAGTCCTCAGTGGTTGATACCTTTTAATGGCTAAGGCCGGCGTCACACTGGCGAGTTTGATGCGAGTAAGTCACACGACTTTCTCGCATCAACACCCGGCACGGCCGCCCGCTCTCGGACTCGAGTGTGCGGCTGCATGTATTTCTATGCAGCCTTACACTCGGGTCCGAGAGCGGGCTGCCGTGCGGGTGTTGATGCGAGAAAGTCGTGTGACTTACTCGCATCAAACTCGCCAGTGTGACGCCGGCCTAACTGAAAAGATGGTAACAAATAGCAAGCTTTTGAGACTAATCAGGTCTCTTCATCAGGCAAAGACTAAAACAAAATCTGAAGAATCACATATTTATACACAACACACAACTGTTCCAATATTTATGTTCATCTCTATCTCCCATAATGACAGTTCTGCTTCACGTCACTTGTCTTACCTATTGCATTGTTTCTCTGCTGTGTTGTGTATAAATATGTGATTCTTCAGATTTTGTTTTAGTTTTTGCCTGATGAAGAGACCTGAGTATTCTCGAAAGCTTGCAATTTGTTACCATCTTTTCAGTTAGCCATTAAAAGGTATCAACCACTGAGGACTCTCAATTCTAAATATTTTTCTATCTACTGGCTAACACGGTACAAAGATATACATCTTTCCTGTATAAAAAAAAGTGAACATTTAACTTTTTTTCACAAAAAAATTACTTCAGATCCAATTTTTTTTTATTTTACCAAGGGTGACAGGAGAAATTGGACCCCAAAAGTAGTTATACATTTTGTCCTGAGTACGCTGATAGCCAATATATGCAGGTAAACCACTGTTTGGGTGCATGGAAGATCTTGGAAAGGAAGGAGCGCCGTTTGACTTTTCAATGCAAAATTGGCTGGAATTGAGATCAGACACCATGTTGCGTTTGGAGGGTCCCTGGTGTGCCTAAACAGTGGAAACCCCCCAATTCTAACTCCAACCCTAACTCCTACACACCCCTAACCCTAATCCCAACCCTAATCCTAATCGCAACCCTAACTCTAATCCCAACAGTAATCATAACTTTAGTCCCAACCCTAACCCTAACTTTAGCTCTAACCCTAATGGGAAAATGGAAATAAATACAGTACAGACCAAAAGTTTGCACACACCTTCGCATTCAAAGATTTTTCTGTATTTTCATGACTATGAAAATTGTACATTCACACTGAAGGCATCAAAACTATGAATTAACACATGTGGAATTATATACTTAACAAAAAAGTGTGAAACACTGAAAATATGTCTTATATTCTAGGTTCTTCAAAGTAGCCACCTTTTGCTTTGATGACTGCTTTGCACACTCTTGGCATTCTCTTGATGAGCTTCAAGAGGTAATCACCGGAAATGGTCTTCCAACAGTCTTGAAGGAGTTCCCAGAGATGCTTAGCACTTGTTGGTCCTTTTGCCTTCACTCTGCGGTCTAGCTCACCCCAAACCATCTCGATTGGGTTCAGGTCTGGTGACTGTGGAGGCCAGGTCATCTGGCGTAGCACCCCATCACTCTCCTTCTTGGTCAAATAGCCCTTACACAGCCTGGAGGTGTGTTTGGGGTCATTGTCCTGTTGAAAAATAAATGATGGTCCAACTAATGCAAACCGGATGGAATAGCATGTGGCTGCAAGATGCTGTGGTAGACATGCTGGTTCAGAATGCCTTCAATTTTGACTAAATCCCCAACAGTGTCACCAGCAAAGCACCCCCACACCATCACACCTCCTCCTCCTTCTCCGTGCTTCACGGTGGGAACCAGGCATGTAGAGTCCATCTGTTCACCTTTTCTGCGTCGCACAAAGACACGGTGGTTGGAACCAAAGATCTCAAATTTGGACTCATCAGACCAAAGCACAGATTTCCACTGGTCTAATGTCCATTCCTTGTGTTCTTTAGCCCAAACAAGTCTCCTCTGCTTGTTGCCTGTCCTTAGCAGTGGTTTCCTAGCAGCTATTTTACCATGAAGGCCTGCTGCACAAAGTCTCCTCTTAATAGTTGTTGTAGAGATGTGTCTTCTGCTAGAACTCTGTGTGGCATTGACCTGGTCTCTAATCTGAGCTGCTGTTAACCTGCGATTTCTGAGGCTGGTGACTTGGAAAAACCTATCCTCAGAAGCAGAGGTGACTCTTGGTCTTCCTTTCCCGGGGCGGTCCTCATGTGAGCCAGTTTCTTTGTAGCGCTTGATGGTTTTTGCAACTGCACTTGGGGACACTTTCAAAGTTTTCCCAATTTTTCGGACTGACTGACCTTCATTTCTTAAAGTAATGATGGCCACTCGTTTTTCTTTACTTAGCTGCTTTTTTCTTGCCATAATACACTCAGTAGGACTATCAGCTGTGTATCCACCAGACTTCTGCACAACACAACTGATGGTCCCAACCCCATTTATAAGGCCAGAAATCCCACTTATTAAACCTGACAGGGCACACCTGTGAAGTGAAAACCATTTCCGGTGACTACCTCTTGAAGCTCATCAAGAGAATGCCAAGAGTGTGCAAAGCAGTCATCAAAGCAAAAGGTGGCTACTTTGAAGAACCTAGAATATAAGACATATTTTCAGTTGTTTCACACTTTTTTGTTAAGTATATAATTCCACATGTTTTAATTCATAATTTTGATGCTTTCAGTGTGAATGTACAATTTTCATAGTCATGAAAATACAGAAAAATCTTTGAATGAGAAGGTGTGTCCAAACTTTTGGTCTGTACTGTAATTTTTTTTTTTATTATTTTTCCCTAAGGGGGTGATAAAGGGGGGTTTGATTTACTATTTATAGCGGGTTTTTATAGTGGGTTTTTATGTTTGGCTGCTGTCACACACACTAAAAGACGCTTTTTATTGCAAAAAATAGTTTTTGCATCATCACATTTTGAGAGCTATAATTTTTCCATATTTTGGCACACAGAGTCATGTGAGGTCTTGTTTTTAGTGGGACGAGTTGATGTTTTTATTGGTACCATTTTTGGACATTTTTTGGTCGCTTCTTATTCCGATTTTTGGAATGAACAAATGAACAAAAACCAGCAATTCATGAATTTCTTTTGGGGAACTTTTATACCGTTCGGGTCAATACGATGACAATGATACCTCATTTATATAATTTTTTTATGTTTTGGTGCTTTTATACAATAAAAACTATTTTATATAAAAAAAAGAATTATTTTTCCATTGCTTTACTCTGAGAGTTATAAATTTTTTATTTTTCTGGTGATGGAGGTATATGGCAGCTCGTTTTTTGCGGGACAAGATGACGTTTTCAGCAGTACCAAGTTTATATATATCCGTCTTTTTGATCGCGTGTTATTCCACTTTTTGTTCGGCGATATGATGATAAAGCATTGTCTTTTTTTTTTAATGGTGTTCACTAAAGGGGTTAACTAGTGGGACAGTTTTATAGGTCTGGTTGTTACAGACGCAGCGATATTAAATATGTGTACGTTTATTGTTTAGATTTTTTTTAAATTCAAATATTTATTTATTGATGGAATAAATATTGATTTTTTTATTATTATTTTTTATTATTTTTTAAAAATATTTTTACAATTATTATTATTTTTTTTTTATTTAATTCTTACTTTTACGCTTTGTCCCACTATGGGACATTCATTTTGTGCAGGCTAATCGCTTCTATAGCATGCGGATCTGCGTGCTATAGTAGCTGTCAACGCTGCAGTTTCTATTACACAGACCGGAGAGACTTCCTGGTCATCACTGCGCATGACAGGAAGTCCCTCTGGCCTGGAGACCCTGATGTCGTCATGACGACATTGGGTCTCCATGGCAGCGATCGGGACCCCGCCTCATGCCGCAGGGTCTCCGATCCAAAGGCAGAGGGACTGTCAGTACCTCTGCCGGCTCCGTAACGCTGCGATCATGCTTGATCGCAGTGTTCCGGGGGTTAAAGTGCCGGGAGCGGTCCGTGACCACTCCTGGTACGTAGTGCCGGGTGTCAGCTGTGAGAATCAGCTGACACCCGGCCGCGATCAGCCGTGCTCCCCTCGTGAGCGCGGCTGATCGCCCATGAAGTACTATCCTGTCCATGGTAATTAAGGCCCAGGGCACAAGGATGGGATAGTACATCCAATGTCAGAAAGGGGTTAAGATTCTGTCTCTCACAGTTGAAGTGTATCTATGATAATATTTACAGACCTCTCCATTCTTGGTAGGTGGGAAAACTTGCAAAATTGTCAGTGTATCAAATACTTATTTTCCCCACTGACGTTATACAGTATGTGAAAATCTATAAACTATATTCAGCCAGTTTTTTAAATGGTATGTGCTTATCTTCATGACATGCAGTGATAATAATAGGCATTTTAATGTACTTCACAGGTGCAACATCTGCTAATATGCTGATATTTATTCTTCCGTCAATATTATACTTGAAAATTACTCATGGTAATGATACTTTGTCCAAAGAGAGATTTTGGGTAAGTTTATTGGTAAATTTAATGATACTCAGTAATGAATGTTGGAAATGCCTGAAAAGTATGCTTGAAATTATACTGAAGCCTTGTACATAATTTGTTTTCTGATATTATACAGAATGATTCCAGATTCCACATGGTAAAAAAGTGGTCAGTTTAATACCATCTTTAATGCATCTTCTTGGTATTCATTGGTCCATTGCTAGACTCACTGCACTGCTAAGCTTGCAAAAATGCAGGCATGTGTAACCTGTGAGCAATTAGGAAAGAGACCGTCAAAAGTGCATGGGATACTGCATTTATAACTCTTTTTGTCATTTCCAATCAAGCAGTACATTTATTCATTTTAACTGGCTTATGCACCCACTTTGTTACCAAAGTTAAACTTTTTCCTAAACTACATATACATACAAATATATACAACCTTCAATGTCCGATAGATGCAAGTCCTGCACCTATGTGGAGAACGGTGGTCCATTTAACCCTGATCTGCTTGGTGAGCTAGTCAAATCGAGCATTTACACAGCTGTCTGTTCTATTTTGTACAGAACTGCAAAATAGATCTGTTTGTGGTAGTCTGGCAGCTCTTAGTAGGGCTTCCACTGTAGAGTTTCTGTAATCCACTTTATCTAGCAGGTGCAAGATGAAACCCTGCCTTCAACCTTTAACCATTGTATATAAATCTGGACTTATACAGGGCCCCGTGGTTTGGGTCCACGGAGAAGCTGGTGGCTGAAGGAGCAGGCTGGCAGAGAAGAGTAATATCAGAAGAGTTAAAACCAAAGTGGTCTGCATGGTACTCGCATCGATTATACATTTATGGAATATCATCTAGATACACTATAAATGTCTGTGTTGGAAATATCTTTTAAATGCAATTTTCCAATAGATTTGTCAAAATGATTCCTGAAAATGAAGTTACAAAATTCATGGCTCCATCAGAAACAGCCAGAAGATGTCATTGATTAATTTGCAAAAAAAAACCATTTAATAACCATAAACGTAATAAAACAAAAAGTACCCAAACAATTACTGCCAAAACCCCGTTATTTAAAATAAAATCCTACTTATTTCTACAAAAAATCCACAAACTTTGCATTATTCATTCATAAAACAAGCAAAATAAACAAGTGTGATGCAAAAAACCCCCCAAAGTATGAACCTTCAAAAGTAAGGCAATGAGCCTGAGAGGCCATGGAGCTCACACCTGCTCTTCGCAAGGACAGTGGTAAAACTAAGTGGGGGAGTTTCAAGCAGCACCTAAAGATAGGAAGGTAGTTGGAGGGGCGGGATCACCTGCCGCCTTGGAGAGCAGGGGGAAATTTTTATTTTTTTTATATAAATGGTAAAAGGGATTGAGGGTTTTATTAAAATAAAGGACTTTATTCTTGGAGTGTCTTTATTACAATCTTACTATGGGGTTAGTAATAGGGGAGTCTTATAGCCTCCTCTCCATTACTAAGCTGTGGGCTTGATATCAGCGACCATAAAACGGCTGACATAAACCCCACAACTATTACCCCACTTGCCACTGCACCAGAGCAAGTGGGAAGAGCCGGGCAAAGTGCCATAATGTAATAGACACGCCTTTTCTGGGGTGACTGCGGGCTGCTATTTTTAGGCTGGGGAGGGCCAATATTCATGGCCTCTTCTCAGTCTGAGAATACCAGCCCCCAGCTGTCTGCTTTAGCTTGGCTCGTCAAAAATGGGAGGGACCCCACACCTTTTTTTTAATTATTTATTTAAGCCCTTTCTGATATGTGACGTAATAGTACGCCTATGTTGGACTACCTCTGGCACTGAGCCTGTACCTGGCACAGTACAGCTGATCTATACAGCTGACATATGACAGCAACAGCCACGGGTAGAATTGTGATCCACCCGCAGCTGTTATCTAGTTAAATGCCGCTGTCAATCTCTGACAGCGACACTTAACTCACGCTTACAGGAACCCGCCACATGATCGCGGGTCACTGATGGGTCGGCATGACAACCAGAGGTCTGCAGCAGGTTGTCATTGCCAGATCGCTATGAGCGCCGCCCCGTCGTCGGCGCTCATAGCAAGTGAGGATTTCTACTACACACAGGTGATCATCGCCTGTGTACAGTAGAGGCGATCAAAGTACTGCAGCTTCTAGTCTCCCATGGAGACTATTGAAGCATGTAAAAAGTAAAAGGTTTTTAAAAATATAAAAAAATTAAAAAAACATAAAGGTTCAAATTACCTCCCTTTCGCCCTATTCAAAATTTAACAATAATAAAAAAAATCAAATATATACATATTTGGTATTGCCGCATTCAGAATCGCCTGCTATCAATATAAAAAAAGAATTAACCCAATCACTAAACAGCATAACAAGAAAAAAATTCAAGATGCCAGAATTACGTTTTTTTGGTCGCCACCACATTGCAATAAAATGCAATAATGGGCGATCAAAAGATCGTATCTACACCAAAAAATTATCAATAAAAATGTCAGCTCGGCACGCAAACAATAGGCCCTCACCCAGCCCCAGATCACAAAAAATGGATACGCTACAGGTCTCGGAAAATGTCGCCCTTTTGCCTTTTTTTTTTAAACAAATTTTGGATTTTTTTCCACCACTTAAATAGAATAATAAGAACCTAGACATGTTTGGTGTCTGTGAACACATAATGACCTGGAGAATCATAGTGGCAGGTCAGTTTTAGCATTTAGTGAACATGGTAAAGAAAAAAAAAAACCGTGGGATTGCACTTTTTTGCAATTTCACCACACTTGAATTTTTTTCCAGTTTTCCAGTACACGATATGTTAAAACCAATGGTGTCGTTCAAAAGTACAACTTGTCCTGCAAAAACAACACCCCTCACCGGGTACCCAAACCAAACTTTTTTTAAAATGTTTGGCTGAACTCGAACATCCATGCGTTCGCCCATCTCTGCTAATTAGTTGTTCAACTGTCCCCGCACTGACGTTGTGGAAAACTTGTCATTTATTCAGCAAGTAAATAGGATGCTTTTCAGCCCATCACTAGATGGGCTGAAATGCGTCCTATTTATTTGTTAAATAAAAGACTAATTTACTGCAACGTGAGTGTCGGGGCCTGCTATGTACAGTGTAATGGCTGTGTCTGACCATACAGAGACATGGTCTGATCAAACCACATCTCCTGGGCGGGAGTGTCATGGGTGCATCGCCACGAAGATCGTCGCGATTGCACATTCTGACTTCTCACAGCTGAGCTGCTGTTTCTTTGTGTTTGGTAATGAGAGAGTTAATTTTACCTAGCTCTTTGCTAAGACTAGGTCCAGCCTCGCCCGGCTGCTTTGGATTATGTTCTAATTAGTTTCCTTTATATTCCTGCCAGTCTGGGTGTTTGATGCCGGTGAAAGCATTCATATAGTTTAGCAGACTGGATCGGTTCTGAGAATACTTAAGCTAAGAGCTCCTTAGTTGTTTTTACTCTTACAGCTTATAGTTTATCTCTGAGACCTTAGGTGTTCCTACTGTGTGTGAGTGTTGTATGTAAGACTTTATTTACTTTATTTCTTGTCTTTCTTGTATGTCTTTCTGTTCATTAACCGTTACCTGTTCATTCCCTTTGGTGGTATTCAGGGTCCTTCTTAGGACTAGAATACAGTTGGCAGGGATTGATAGGAGACAGGGTTTACGCTGGTGGCCTGGACCTCTGTACCTTTAACAGTACCTCCAGGTTGAGGGATTAGTTAGGACCCCAGTTTAGGGTCAGCTTAGACCCCGGTCACCCTCTAGCCGGAGACAGCGTATAACGGATTCCGTTTTGACCCACTGGACTTTCTGTCAGGTAAATCTATGTTATCATATAGCTATGCGCATGTTATATAGTATGTTGCCCTTTTGATATAGATTATTGTCATCACATATATATATCTGCTATACAGCGTGACATTTTCACCGGCCTATACTAAAGATTCTCCCCAGCTATCATGGATCCAGTAGCCCAGCTGGCCCGGCAGTTGCAGGGATTGTCCATGGAGTTGGCAGACATTAAGTCCAAGGTTCTGTCCCCCCCGGAGCAAACCAGATCTGAACCTAAGGTTGCTCTCCCGGACAGGTTCACTGGTGGGCGGGACAAATTTTTTACTTTCCGGGAGGCATGTAAATTGTACTTTCGGCTGCGGCCTCGGTCATCTGGGAGTGAAGAGCAGAGGGTGGGAATTGTTATCTCGCTCTTACAAGGGGATCCTCAATCTTGGGCGTTCTCTATTCCTCCAGGCTCCCCAGATCTCCAGTCAGTGGATCGATTTTTTACTGCCCTGGGTCTGGTATATGATGATCCGGATCGAGTCTCCCTTGCTGAAACAAGGTTGCGTAAAATACGGCAAGGAAATCGTCCAGCGGAGGAATATTCTTCTGAGTTCCGTAGATGGGCAACAGATACTCAGTGGAATGACCCAGCTCTTAGGAGCCAGTTTTGTCAAGGGTTGTCTGACAAATTAAAAGATGTGTTGGCTCAGTATGATTCTCCTCCATCACTGGAGGCTGCTATGGCCCTCGCTATTCGCATTGATAGACGTCTTCGGGGAAGACGCGAGGTAACTCCGCCCCCCGTGATGACTCCACCTACTACTAAAGTCCCTTATACTGAGGTTCCCCTGGTCTGTTCTGAGGAACCCATGCAGTTGGGAGGGACATCATTTTGTAGGAGGGAATCAGCGGTGCGCCGCAAGACTAGAAGGTGTTTCTTTTGCGGGAGAGAGGGACATTTTGTTGGGGGGTGTCCATCCCGGACCTCTTTGAACCAAGGAGTTAACCTGGGAGTGTGTATTTCGTCCCCAAATCCCTCTCAGTTTCTCGTGCCTGCGGAGGTGGTGATTGGTACTAGAACTGAGAGGATTTCTGTTTTTCTTGATAGTGGGTCCGGGGCTAATTTGGTGGACACTCGGTTTGCCCAGGTGCATGGTATGCAACTGAGTGTATTGGCCAAACCGGTCCCTATACTCTCTATTGATTCTAGACCTCTTGGTCAAGGTAGCTTGGTACAAGCTGTTCATAACATAGATCTTCGAGTAGGGGCAATACATAAAGAGCAATTGTCTTGTTATGTGTTGGAGGGTCTGCCTGCTCCTATTGTGTTGGGACTTCCTTGGTTGGCTAAACATAACCCAGTGATTGATTGGCAATCCAGAAAGATAAGCCAGTGGGGTGAATTTTGCAAGAATAACTGCATGAGCACGGTCATCGGTGCGGTTGTGCCTAGGACTTTGCCTCCTTTTCTGGAGGACTTTTGGGAGAAGTTCTCAGAGGAGGGGTGTAAAGAGTTACCTCCTCATCGCACATATGACTGCTCAATAAAGTTGCTTCCTGATGCCTTATCTCGTACTTTCCCAGGGGTCGGGAAGACGGATGATCCGGTTCCTATTCCTCAGGAGGGAGTTGTAGTGTCAGCTGTATGCTCTGAGCTTGAGGGGGAGGTATTGGGGGCTCAGGGGGACGCCCCTGTGGGACTTCCAGGGAGACTGATAGTTCCAGATCGCTTAAGACTGAAGGTTACGGAGAACCCTTACAAACGGATGGCTGATAGGAGGAGAGTTTCTGGTCTAGATCTGAGGGTGAACGATCTGGTGTGGTTGTCTACCAGGAATATAAAACTTAAAGTTCCCTCCTGGAGGTTGGGTCCCAGATTCATCGGGCCATACAGGATCAGTTCCATAATTAATCCTGTGGCATTTCGTCTGGACCTCCCTCCTACGTTTAAAATTCATAATGTGTTTCACAAGTCATTACTTAAAAAGTATGTGGCACCAGTCATACCGTCACCTCTACCTCCTCCTTCAGTGGTAGTCAATGATAACGTGGAAGTTCATTGGAGGGGGTATGGTCCTGAGGAGAGGACGTGGGTCCCTGCGTCTGATGATAACGCAGATCGATTGGTTCGGACCTTTCACACAATTTACCCAGACAGACCTGGTCATGAGGGTCCGGAGGCCCCTCGTAGAAGGGGGGGTACTGTCATGGGTGCATCGCCACGAAGATCGTCGCGATTGCACATTCTGACTTCTCACAGCTGAGCTGCTGTTTCTTTGTGTTTGGTAATGAGAGAGTTAATTTTACCTAGCTCTTTGCTAAGACTAGGTCCAGCCTCGCCCGGCTGCTTTGGATTATGTTCTAATTAGTTTCCTTTATATTCCTGCCAGTCTGGGTGTTTGATGCCGGTGAAAGCATTCATATAGTTTAGCAGACTGGATCGGTTCTGAGAATACTTAAGCTAAGAGCTCCTTAGTTGTTTTTACTCTTACAGCTTATAGTTTATCTCTGAGACCTTAGGTGTTCCTACTGTGTGTGAGTGTTGTATGTAAGACTTTATTTACTTTATTTCTTGTCTTTCTTGTATGTCTTTCTGTTCATTAACCGTTACCTGTTCATTCCCTTTGGTGGTATTCAGGGTCCTTCTTAGGACTAGAATACAGTTGGCAGGGATTGATAGGAGACAGGGTTTACGCTGGTGGCCTGGACCTCTGTACCTTTAACAGTACCTCCAGGTTGAGGGATTAGTTAGGACCCCAGTTTAGGGTCAGCTTAGACCCCGGTCACCCTCTAGCCGGAGACAGCGTATAACGGATTCCGTTTTGACCCACTGGACTTTCTGTCAGGTAAATCTATGTTATCATATAGCTATGCGCATGTTATATAGTATGTTGCCCTTTTGATATAGATTATTGTCATCACATATATATATCTGCTATACAGCGTGACAGGGAGGGGAAGCAAAAAAGTATAAAGACATTACAGCATGGGATCACAATTGATTCTTTCTGTGGGGTAAAACATTTCCCTGCTAGTTTTTAAGCAGTGTTTTACTTCAAAAAAAGAGCTGTAGTATGATCACTTGATGTTTCTGCACAGTCAGACACAGTCATTACACAGTACACTGCAGGAGCGCATTTATAAGATTATCTCCGCACAGGAAGATTTTATTTAAACAAATCCAATTGTGGAAATTATTATTATTCCATGATCTATTGATTAAAATGACTTTTTGTTCATGGGAAAAACCCCTTTAAGTCTTTATGTTGAAATGGTGAGATCTAAATGCCTCTGTTAAGCATTTTCAGATTAGTACTGTCTATTTTACTTAAACTATAATGCACAATATAGCATTACAAGGTCCCACAAGCACCAGGAAGAGTTGACTGGAAGAAAACTATAATGCACTATATAGCGTTACAAGGTCCCACAAGCACCAGGAAGAGTTGACTGGAAGAAAACTATAATGCACTATATAGCGTTACAAGGTCCCACAAGCACCAGGAAGAGTTGACTGGAAGAAAACTATAATGCACTATATAGCGTTACAAGGTCCCACAAGCACCAGGAAGAGTTGACTGGAAGAAAACTATAATGCACTATATAGCGTTACAAGGTCCCACAAGCACCAGGAAGAGTTGACTGGAAGAAAACTATAATGCACTATATAGCGTTACAAGGTCCCACAAGCACCAGGAAGAGTTGACTGGAAGATAGTCTGACTGGTGCATAGATCTTGTATTACATCATGCCGCACCAAAACACTTCTGTCAATATGGATTTACATATTATTAGGAATTCACGATTAATTGTGATTCTATTCTGTATACATGCAAGTTCAGCACATATTTGGACTGTCATGAAATTATTTTTTTTACTTTAAGCTGCATGCTTAAATGCATATGTGTAATGAGGCATGGTAGAGCGTATGTTTTCTGCCTGTTGTAAATGGGTAACAATGTTCTAAACACTACACAAGCATTTTAGTTTTTTTCATTATGTATTATCCATTGTAGGTTATATATAATGAGCATTAGACATCAGCACAATAACAGATATGGTCACTTCAAACATCACAACTGATTTAGTGAATATGTCTGGCAAGATTTACCTATTTCCTTTATTTAATACTGTATTTTGTTGCTTGTTCCTACAGGCATGTGCTTTCTTTGTACTTGGATTGTTATTTTCCGGGGTGAGCATTCCACTTGTGATATACGACTGGGTTCATCCATGAAATCCATAAGATGGAAGCCGATCTTGCCTACAAGGTGTCCGCTTACCACTACCACCACATTGCTTTAAAGGCACACAAAGGCAATCGTTTAGGAGAACAGTTCTTACTATACCTCATTGGATTTCCATACTCCATGTCTTTCAGTGTCACAGTTATGTTTCTCAATGAAATATTACATTCTTTAGATTAATACTTTTTCATCTTAAGTTTAGATGAGTTCCATAAATTGTCTCAAGTATATCATTAATGTTTTCTTCGATTGTGTTAAAACAGATGAATTACATGAAAAAAAACAACATTTCTTCATCTCAACTTTGCCCATTGAACATGTATCAATTACTGGCCTCAACTTTGGGACTATCTTTAAGGCTAATGGATTGCCATTGTCCATAGAAGAATACAGTTTAAATTCATCTGGGCAGCACGGTGGCTCAGTGGATAGCACTGCAGCCTTGCAGTGCTGAAGTCCTGGGTTCGAATCCCACGAAGGACAACATCTGCAAGGAGTTTGTATGTTCTCCCCGTGTTTGCATGGGTTTCCTCCGGGTACTCCGGTTTTCTCCCACACTCCAAAAACATACTGATAGGGAATCAAGATTGTGAGCCCCATCGGGGACAGCAATGATAATGTGTGCAAAACTGTAAAGCGCTGCGGAATATGTTAGCGCCATATAAAGATTAATTAATTAATTTTTCTAATGGAATTAGCACATACATGGTAACTATTATGTTAGACGGCTTGCTCAAGTCCGCTCATCTTCACTTTTGCGATTACTGAAGATTAATGTGCTCTAGGTCCTGTAACGGCAGAGTCCAAAAATTCTACTCAGTAAGTTATAGTAAATAAAACGTTTTCACCAGGATATACTGACGGCTTCAAATTATAAATACATAATTACATAAATAACTGAAAAGGGCATAACACTTCACTTCCATTAGACCTAGTTGCTTAAAATAGAAAAATCTAAAACACAATTGCCCCTAACTATGGCTAATTTTTCCAGTATCAAAATATAAACATGGTGCAATGGACTTTGTAAGACTTTCAAGTTTAAGAATATTCATTTAAAAGTTGCTGGTCTGCTAAACCAGACTAATCCCATAAACTATATTTTAAAAAGTGACCATATTCTGGTGTTGGTTAGGAATACGTGTAATATTTATGTCACTATTTAGTTGAAGTAATGAATCAGCAACTGAATTATTCTAGATACTTTTTTTAGTGCACTTGTACTTAAGGCCCCGTCTCACATAGCGAGATTGCTGCTGAGTCACAAGTTTTGTGACGCAACAGCGATCTCAGCAGCGATCTCACTATGTCTGACACATACCAGCAATCAGGCCCCTGCTGTGAATCGCTGGTCGTGTCAGAAATGCCTGGACATTTTTTGATCGCTGGTCTCCCGCTGGCCAGCACGCATCGCTGTGTGTGGCAGGCAGGAGACCAGCGCTCAGCTGGTAACCAAGGTACACATCGGGTTTCCAGGTGCGGGGCTGTGCCTGGAAACGCGATGTGTACATTGGATACCAGCGCGCTGCTGCAGGGGAGCTGGTAACCAAGGTACACATCGGGTTTCCAGACACCGCGCAGCGCCTGGAAACCCGATGTGTACCTTGGTTGCCAGCTCCCTGCGTCAGGGCTCTGGTATCCAACGTACACTGCGGGTAACTAAGCGACGTTACCCACAGTGTCGCTGTCCTGATCGCTGCCTGTTTGGCAGCTCTGCAGCGATCATGTAGCGACACACCAGCGATCCTGACAAGTTCATATCGTTGTCGGGATCTCTGGTGCGTCGCTATGTGAGGCGGGGCCTTTACACCGGCTTATATTTTTCCAAATGTTCCATTGTTCATAATGACTAGTGAGGCGTTGTTTGCTTTAGACAATCCCTGTACATAATCCCTGTCAATCTATTACCCACAACAAAGACAATGTACAAAACCGAAACTACAAAAGACCAACTACAAAAAGGCATCTCTTATTCAGGCTTGCCCTTCTATTATTATGTACTGTCAACTGATTTCAGTGGGCAAAATATGTTTAATGTTGTTTCAGGTGAGCTTGGTTAACTAGAGATAAGAGCCGAGTCCCTCACATTGTGAAAAGCTATGTCTATGTTCACTAACAATCACACCTTATACCATGATGGGTCTCGGTTGTGAAAAAAAACCAAAACATTATTCTCTTTGTCATTTTCTAATGGCTTACTCTTATCATTGCTTGCCATATCAAAATATGAATGCATCAATAGCAGTCATGGCTGATTTTCAGCTACATTTTTAAATTAATAAGCCTTTCAGAATTCAAGAAAATGTCACACTATATATGGTGCGATGACATTGGTAATTGTTATGAATGTGCTAGAGATGGTTTCTGAGCAGAGGCTCCCTCTGGTGGTTACAGACAGTACTGAACCTTTCAGCGAGGAGTGGCAATCTGGAATCACGGACTGGTCTGATATAAGGGAGGTTCCCTCCCATGATGGTTGCCGGTGATCAATTGTTCTTGTCTCAATTGTGGTTCCTGGTTCATTTGGAAGTTTGCTGGAGTCCTGCCTGCATCTCCTTCTTTCAGATAAGATATTTTTTGCTTTTCTTTTTGTGCTTGCTTTTTGCATTGTTTTCTGCACTTTTGTGGAGGCCAGCCAGGTCCCCTCCTGGGGCCTGAGCTCCTCACAGTTTTTCTGCAGCCACTGTTGTTTGCTCAGTCTGTTTTCTGCCTATGTTTGTATTTTCATCTTGTCTAACCGCCATTATATGTTTGGGGGCTTCCTATTTTCTTTGGGGATCTGCTCCTGGGCAGATAGCTTTCATCTTTCTGCCTTTAGGTGTAGTTATCTCTCAGGCTGTGACGAGGCGTCTAGGATCAACATAGGAACGCTCCACGACTACCTCTAGTTGTGTCGTTAGTTTAGGAATCTGCAACCCATCAGTTACCAACATCTCAGGTGTTCGGCTGTCCTGCTGTTGTTCCTGTCCTCCTCAGCTACCGAAACATAACAGTGAAAGCAAGCACAAAAAGAAAAGCAAAAAATATCTTATCTGAAAGCAGGAGATGCAGGCAGGACTCCAGCAAACTTCCAAATGAACCAGGAACCACAATTGAGACAAGAACAATTGATCACCGGCAACCATAATGGGAGGGAACCTCCGTTATATCAGACCAGTCCGTGATTCCAGATTGCCACTCCTCGCTGAAAGGTTCAGTACTGTCTGTAACCACAAGAGGGAGCCTCTGCTCAGAAACCATCTCTAGCACATTCATAACAGGTAATCTTAAATCTAGTTCATTCTGGTATCTACTAATAGTGTGAGCTGTTTCGTGGGCATACGATTGGTGGCAAAGAAGTTCCTGCATATAATGTGCTATTGAAAACTTGAGTCTACGGAATAGCACTTTCCATCTACATAGACATGTTTTTTATGAAACCTCTTATGATTGCCCTAACACCACTATATGTGTGTTAAAATGTACCCATTAACAGCTCTGTTCTTTTTTATTTTTAATAAATGCCTTAGAATGAAAATATCTTTCTAGTAACAGATAACATAACATATTCAGGTTTTATCCTATATTAATATTTTTAGTTTTTTTTTAAATATTTTTAGATCTTTTTAGTAGTTCTTTCATGATTCCATTACCATCAAGATCTTTTTTTGTTTGTGTCCAGAGACTCGGCCTACCTGTATACAGTAATGAAGTACCAGTTGTTAGGTAGTTAACAGTTTTAGTCTTAAAGGCGTTTGCCATTTTAACAGATGTGTTAGGGACATAATTTTGTGGCCTTGCTATTATTTAAGCACAACAGGTTCTCCTCCTGCTCTTCTTACTGCAGCTTTCCTCACAGACTTCACAGTTCTCCTGCCCACAATATGGCTGCTGGCGGAGGAGCATGTGATCAGACCTGTCCATCAGCCTCCTCCAATAGAAAGGCATCTTTCCCATGTGTGTTTTTCAATTGGAGGAGGATGATGGGCAGGTCTGGTCATATGCTCCTCCATCAGCTTCCATATTGTGAACAGTAGAACAGTGCAGTCTGAGGAAAGCTGCAATAAGAAAACAAAAGAGGAGACTCTGCAATTCTTATATATTAGTAGTAAGTGCCACAAGTGTCTTAAACTAATTTGTTAAAATATAGATATATTTTTATTTTTCCATTTATAAAATGCAAACATAAAATAAAATTAACATAAATGTGAAATATGTAAAAAAAAATCTTGAAAAATTATAATTGTTATGATTGAAGCAAAGAAAACTAATGGTACAAAACAAAACATAGAAATACACATAACTGTAGGTGGCTGGGTAAAACATTGATAGGAAATACGTTGTCCAAATGTCTTTAAATGGGATCTATTTCCATTTTTAGTAAAAATATACAGATACAATATGGACATTATATGGATTAATATAAATTTGTCCATAGATTGCACTCCAATATTATTAAATGCAGCTAGCATGGTTAAGGAGCCCATATGCCGAAAGAAATTGTCTCTGCCCAAAGTTTTATTAGACACACAAAGTAAATATCGCTCAGTTTCATTAACATATTATTTCATTTATTTCTTAACTTTAAAAATGCTGTGGATATGTTGACCAATATTTTTGTGCTGTTAAGGATGGAGTATATGCTGCAGATTTTTTCCAATTCTGATATTCTGCTGTTTGTACAATGCTGCTATATTGTGTAGTATTCGAATGTTGACAAGTCCTCATCCGTAGTTTCATTGTTCTTACCAGGGCACATTCACAAAGCATAGTAGTTAGTTAGTACAAGATCTTTTCTATGTGTATGTTATTTAAATATATTTATTATGAAATGAATGAAGAACTAAACATGAGCACAGGTTTGGGATTCAAGTGTGTACTAATCTTAGTAGTATAGTGAGCATATGTAGATATGATAATTAAGCAGTCTGGTGCAAGATATCTTCAAATTCCCATATCAATAAATATTAGGAAATTCAGTCACTTTACAGTAACAGGTCATACAATTTAATAGTCTGGCTCTCTTTACAATGTTCATATGGGAATAGAGTGGAGCAAAATGACAACGAGGACCTTAGTCCAGAGGTTACACCAAATGTCCAAGGTCACCGGACCAGATCTCTACGGACACTCTCCTAACCGTGACCAGGCGCCTCTACTTACTAGTAGATCAAGCAAGAACTCATGCATGGTGCAAGCATGAGGAAACGATGCCATGATGAGTCTACTAATCAGAAGAGGCGTTGGGGAATGACAGTAGGTAGGAAGCGGTTTACAGGGCTCTGGACTACTGACATGACTGCAGGACCAGAGTCCTTGGAATATTTTTGCTCAACTTTATGTTTGCATACAATTTTCGCCTAAGTATCATTTTGTCTTTAAGCTGGCCTGTATTTCAACAGTGAAAATATTGAGATGCTTTTCAGACAAAAGGCTTAGGTCTGCAATGGTCCCAAATCCTAATAATGAGCTTTCTCAGGAAAGTCTGACATCAGGAATAGATAAATGTTTGGAGGTCCCACCACCCCATTATTCCTCACTGCTTCCAGGATTATCAGCACTGCAGTGCCTTCATTCTCAGGAATCGTAGAGAAGTTAGATGTCAGACCCATAGTGATCATTAAATGTTGGCATAGCCTAATGATATGCCATCAGTTACTGAAACGAGAACACCCTTTCAAAGGAAAATGATCACCAATACAGTCTCTTTGCAATTGATGCCCAAATAACAATAAATTAGAAGTTGCAGTTTCATCCACTAAACATCCATCATAATGCGGCATTCTGTAGATTGGAAAACAGATTGCCATATATATCTCACCTATTTCTAGAAAGTCAAGAGCTCTGCTCAGTTATTATGGCCCCAATTATGCCACTTTCGATTGTATTTAGTGATAGCAGCTCAGTAAAAACATCAGGTTAATAGGGCATTATGCCATACAGATGTCCTGCTATAAACTGACAGATTCCCTTAAATTGAAATACAAATACCGTAACAATTATTAGCTTGGTTCTAGCTTCTAGTAAAAGATAACATAAAATCATATTGGGCTCAATAAATGGATTACTCCAATTTTGCCCTTATATCACTGCAATTTTTTATATCTTGGTGTATTCTAATATAATAGATTTATGGTACTGTTATCATTATTCCTATCTGTGAACACATTTTGCACTAGGGCATATATATTAAAATGGTCCCCCTGGTACTTGCCCCTAGTTTTCAATAGACTTAGGGAAATACACTTTATTTATACAAAATACAAAATTTATTTTAAATGTGTTTGTGAAGTTTTAAAATATAAGTTTAGCGTGTATTCTCCTATGTGTAATGAAAAATATACAAGCTTGAAAGAGGATATACCATCATTATCTGAGTTATAATGATAAAAAGAATATCCAGGGATCCGCCTTAGCATATTGGTAGCAGTTACTGTAAAATGTCCCTTTTTACTGGTGGTTTAGTAGGCTGGCAGAGATGGAGGGAAATGGAGAAAGCATCCACCCAAACCAATATTAAAGTGAAACTGTCACCAGGTTTGTCCCATATGAGATAAGGCCACCACCTTTCAGCCCTGATATACAGAATTCTAATATGCCGTATATGTGCCCCCAATCTGGCCTGCAACAAAACAAAAACACCCTATATTATACTGGGATGTTGGGTTCTATGAGCATCGCTGGTCTTAGTCCTGTACCTCGTCTCTTCTTGCGATGCCGTCCTCCTTTCTCCGTGTGAATGATGTGTACTACATCATGCGCACTGTAGTGCTTTATTCTATCCTAGTCAGCTCACAAAACTACGCCTGCGCAGGAGCGCAATGCTGGGGGCAGTGTATGGATGGCATAGGATGCGTCATCTACATGAAGCAAGAAGGAGGACGGCATCGCAAGAAGAGGTGAAGCACCGGACCAAGACCAGTGACGCCCATTAGACCAGACCGCCTCGTAGGTGAGTATTTTATAGAATGTCTTTTTCATGTCTAGCAGGACAGATTAGGGGCATATATGCAGCATATTAGAATGCTGTATATGAGAGCTTACAGGTACTGGCCTTACCTCATATGGGAAAAACCTGGTGACAGGTTGTCTTTAAAGCAAGGTATGTATTTCAGACTGCCACACATTCACCATAGGCACTGTAGGTAAGGTGGAGATCACAACTCAACCCTAATGGAGACATTACAAATTATCCAAACAGCAAGCACTGAGGAAATAAAGAGGAGGAAAACGTGAGCCTTACAAGTATAAATGATAAGCACACATTTGAACATACACTTCATAATTTTTATTAAAAAATTGAGCATTTTCTTACTATAGATACTTTTCAGAAATGTTATAAAAAGGCTTTGCTCAAATCTGCATCAGAAACCTTAGGAGAACTCAAAAAACCTCATTATAAGTCAACCGGGTTCCACCAGAGCCTCTAACGATTCTTACACAGAGCAAAAGCCACAATGAAGATGTAAATAGAGCTTAATGTGGTTCTTATGAATTCCCATACTGCCACCTTAAATATTTTTTAATAAAATCGACACTTAAAAATAAAAAAGGCATGTAAGATAAATCCATGATGTACAACATAGGGTGCAAGAATAATCTAGATGCTGGAACTATGTAAGCAGATGCATTCCAGGGTAGAATTTTGTGTTTATTGTATCGTGATGCCCAAAAATTGTAACTCTATGCATAAGTCATTCTCTGTTATTAATGTGTTTATATGTACATATGCTGTAAATAGATAATATGCTATATATTTTTCCAATGGTTTCTTTTTAGTTGTCAAGTTAGAATTACCATTTTAGGTATTTTGGTAGTTGTAGTTAATGACCTAGTTGGAATTGATAGTAAAACATAAATGAAAAATAAAATTTGTCTTCAAAGTAGATGTTAAAAAAACAATGCACAATGTGTAATTTTTAGTAAGCGAACAATACCTACTGGCCTACCTAAGGTAACAATAAACCCCTTATCAACAGTGGCCAAACATGTATGGCACAGCAAGTCGGTAGTTCCTGCAAAGCAACTGACCTCTATGGTACAGTAATGCCGTGAGCTTACTATCAGCATAGGGTGACGGCTGTAACTAACAGTTGCAATTCCTGGGATCAGAGTTAACCTAGATTCTTGCCACTAAACCCCATAGATACCAAGGTCAATGGCAATTCAGAGGGACCCACACTGTCAACTTTATACCCGTTGGATGACATTGCAGGGTATTGATGCTTGTTATGGCATTTAGGACCTCACAATGACCCTTACGGATATCATTTTAGTATTTCTTTTACATTGACATTTACACTGCAGTACAACAAACCCTCTTCCCCCCAGTGGTACTACAACAAAATGTTAAAAAGGTTAAAATAAAAAAAATTAAAAAAAATGTAAAAAAAACAAACAAACAAAATTTTTATGTTGTAAAAGATTTAAAGGAGTTGTCCACAACTGGACAGCAGCCTATTTTTAATTCCCTAAGTGTGCCAAATAAAGTAAGAAAAAAGTTTACTTTCCTTGCAGACCAGTGCCACTCCTGCACTCGAAACACTGTGGCCCAGCAAACTTATGCTGTTAAGTCACATGATCTCTGTTCTATAGCAGTGGATGCTGATCTGTAGCAACCATCATATTTCCATTTGATGTAACTGTGAAGGCCGTGGCTCATCAGCAGCCGCTGATCGTTTGCGTCTAGTGAGCGCTGCCATCCATCCACTGGTAGGCTGCAGCATTCTTCTGATATAAATGTGTCACAAGATCACCGGGGGACATAGCATTCGGAGTGAATAAGCGGCATTGGTCGGAGAGGTATATATGATTTTTTTCTTACTTTATTTAGCACATTGGCACATTTAAAAACCTTTCAGTACAAAAAATAATCAACGAATAAAACAACAGAGTGTCTTCTCTAAGGTATTTCTCTTAATTGAGCTGCTTTTAATGTCACCATTCAATTAAATTGAATTTTTACCATTAGAAGCAGCCATCAACTGTAACGAGATTTCCTACATCCACTTTGAAAAGATCACAATGTATAATAGACACCCCATATACTGTACAGCTCTGGCAAAAATTAAGAGACCACTTTCAAATGTTCAGTTTGTCTGATTTTTCTCTTTATAGGTATATTTTTGAGTAAAATGTAAATTGTTCTTTTAATCTATAAACTTCTGACAACATGTCTCCGAATTTCCAAGCAATAAATTTTTTATCTTTTTTCTGACAAAGAAAAATGGTCAAAATTTAAAAAAAATAAAACAGTGCTTGCAGGCTTCAAATAATGCAAAGAAAACAAGTTCATAATCATTTAGAAACAATACTAATGTTTTAACTCAGGAAGAGTTCAGAAATCAATATTTTGTGGAATAACCATGACTTTTAAAAACCGCTTTCATGCATCTTGGCATGCTTTCCACCAGTCTTTCACACTGCTCCTGGGGCAAAAATTTAAACAGTTCTTGATTGTTTGATGGCCTGTGACTGTCAATCATCCTCTTGATTACATTCCAGAGGTTTTCAATGGGGTTCAGGTCTGGAGAATGGGTTGCCCATGACAGGGATTTGATGTGGTGGTCTCTTAATTTTTGCCAGAGCTGTATATGTACTGTAGATTTCAGTTAAAATGTCTAGAATGGATATCCCATTTTCAACTTATACTTGAGAAAATATTTTCATGGCAGGGTTTAGATTAAAAACATAAAATAATATGCCTCAAAATATTATGCTACTAAATTATATTTTTGCCTAAAAGCAGACAATTTATGATTGGAATGTACTTATGGGGTTGTATTCTTAAAATAATAATCATGGCAACCCTAGAACTGCCATAATTGTAAGATGTTTTTTATCAGAACTGTAATATTGATCAGTATTCATGTTAATGGTCTCATGTGAGCTCGTATTTTCTACCTATTTTCTCACATGGTAAAGAAAAACATTTGAAACATTTGGGAGTTATTTCATTACAGAAAGAACATGATGTTTGGCATCAAACTACTGGCTCTTCCTAAAAGTTTTAAAAATGGAAAATTAATTACATTAATTTATAAATATATTTAAAGTGGCTTTTCGTCTTCAGAACACCCCTTTTCTGTGCATGCCGTTTGTTTTAAAAAAGCAAACTGAGTTTTAATCACAATTCTCAGACTTAGCACTGAGTCTCCACCTTGCTCCCAATGTCTGTTATTGTCTGCAGCACTGACATCACTCTTCAACAGTGGTATAGCTAGCAACTAAGCTCGTGGGCTCTGCCCAAGTTGACGGTAAGAGCCGCTGAGCTTTGTAATCGGCTGTAGCGCTATCGAGATGACGTCAGGGGTACAGACTGTAACAGTCATCGGGAACAGCAGAGGAGACTCAGCCCTAAACCCTGGGACAATGAATAAAGCAGAGATATTTAAAAAAAAAAACACTTTGCAGTCAGAGAGAGGAGTTTTCCAATACCAGAAAACACCTTTAAAGGGAACATGACATGCCGTCCATCCCACCAAAATTTGTATATATATTGCTCAATTCATTGCCTAACAAGCCCTTTATACCTTAGGCTACTTTCACACTTGCGTTTTTTTGCGCAGCGCATCATGCGCTATCGGACGCATGCGCAATGTTCCCCTATCTTTAACATGGCGGGCGCAGGGTCTAGCGCTTGCACGCGTTCATGTGCGTTTGTTGTGCGCTGCGCATTTTCCCTGTGTGTGCCCATACGCGCTAGACGCTACATGTTGCTTTTTTTTTTTCGGCCAACCGCTTTAAAAAAACGCGTGCGCACGTGTGCACATGCTATGCGTAAAAAATAACATTGCAGTCTATGGGGGCGCTGGCGTGCGCATGGCTTTGCGCTCGTCAGCGCTTTGCACGCACGCGATTTTTCTGTAAATGATGGAGCCAGAGATGATGGAGCCAGAGATGATGGAGACAGAGATGATGGAGCCAGAGATGATGGAGCCAGAGATGATGGAGACAGAGATGATGGAGCCAGAGATGATGGAGACAGAGATGATTGAGACAGACAGAGATGATGGAGACAGAGAGATGATGGAGACAGAATGATGGAGACAGAGATGATGGAGACAGAGATGATGGAGACAGACAGAGATGATGGAGCAGAGAGATGAGCAGATGATGTAGACAGAGATGATGGAGCCAGAGATGATAGAAATGTGACACATAGACAACACATGCGCCAAAAAACGCAAACGCATGCAAAAACGCATGAAATCGTAGACAAACGCTGCGTTTTTTTGTCGAAATGCGCATGCTGATGCGACTAAATATCGCAGCATTTATAAGTGTTTGCATGCGTTTTTTTAATGCGCTTCATATGCGCTCGAAACGCAGCGCAAAAAAACGCAAGTGTGAAAGTAGCCTTAGTCACCTAAATGCATGTTTTAAAAAAACTATTTAGAAACTCAGTTTTTCTTATGCAAAAGAACCTTTTGACTAGTCAGTGGGGCACCGTTTTCCCCAGACTAGTCGTCCCTTTGGGCATGATAACATGATTTACAAGAGCCGTCATCATCGCTTAATCTCTGCAGATCTTGCACATGCTCCAGGCTTTCTTCAGCCGTCCTTACAGATAGCTCCTCTTGTTCCTACTGATCATCGGGTCTTTAGTGTACGTGAGCCATCTTCTGGAATTCTGGTCATGCACAGTGCGCCTCTGAAGCCAGGACGCGTACCCCCAGCTTCAGAGGTGCAATGATGAGGCTGAAGAAAGCCATGCCCATGCATGAGTTTTGCCGACTCTTGCAAATCATGTTATCACGCCCACAGGGATAACATGCAGAAAGGGATGATTAGTCTGTGGAAAGTAAACGCCCCATCCACTAATCAAAAGGTTCATTCGGATAAGAAAACCGAATTTCTAAACATGTTTTTTAATCATGTGTTTAGATGACTAAGGGTATATAGGGCTTGTTAGGCAGGGAATTTAGCAATAATCATACAAATGCTGATGGATTGGAGGGCATGGGGGACCTGTCATGCTCCCTTTAAGGTATAATTTCATATGCTTTTTTTTAAAAATATTTCAATATTATTATTTTTCCAGTTCCTGTGCCATTGTACTTAGACCAAGTTTTTTTTTTTGCTCCTGTTTTGACATGAGTTTTATAGATAAAGAGTCAGCAGAATATATCATATCGTTTAAATCAGGTTTTCATTTTAAATGTATTTTTTAATAGTTTGATAATGTTTGTTTTTTTTAATTTTCATTTCACTAGTCACTACCTATATAAAAAAAATTAAATCTTGCAATTTTCACACTTGACAATAATGTTGGACTATTCTGAACAGATGACTTTATCATTACAAAAAGGAGTACAACGAAAGGTAGCATTTCTTTTTATGAAAAATTCAGCATTCACAATAGGTGATGTTACAGCTCCCCTCCTCCCTTCACAATCACCTTTTCTTGGATTGGAGCATACCCAGATTGAACTTCTGTACAAATAGGGTCTGAGTCAGTCCCTTGTTGCATATGTCCATGTGAAGAACAGGAAGTAGAGGTCTAATATTACACCTGCTCGCCAGAGTGAAAATTGCAACATTTTTTTTACTAGTTATTTGAAAAATTAAAACAAATATTAGTAACAATTTTTATGAAATACATTTAACCTAAAAACCTGATCTAAAGAAGAGATTATTTTTTGATTACATATTCCTGCTACGAGGAGAAAATATGATATTAAAGTTAATTATAAAACTCGACGTGTTATTCTAGATATCACAACTTGAATATAAATTGTTTCATTGGTGTAAATTTGATAGATTCTGTATTAGTTTTCTGATGTAAACATTAAATGTGATGCTTCTAAAACTGACACATACTAATGTTTTTAATAAAGATAATGAACTAGTTCTTAAGTGTTTTATTTCATTTTCAATACATTTATGGTTTTTTTTTGTTCAAATAACCGCAGGATAGTTAAGGTAAGTAAACATTGGACAGATATGCTGAAGATTTTTCTTATGGATTTGCGTGAATCTATTCTGCAGCAGAATGCAATAGGAGCTCACGTGGACGAGATTGTAGAAAATCTCATCCTATGCATTGCAAAAACTTTCTATTGGAAAGTCACATTTTTAGGCCTCATTCACGCATCTGTGTTTCAATCCACATGTGAAAAAAATGTGCCATAAGTGTTTTGGATCAGTGTTTGGTCCATGTGTCTGTTTTTACCATCAGTGTATCATTAATGTTTTTCACAGATGGATTAAAAAAAAAATTACAAGCCTCTCGTATCCTGTGCAGTGTTAAATACAAACCGCACACGGATGTCATCCATGTACTGTAAGTGTTTATCACAGACCTATACACATGTATTTACACTTTTCATCTGTGATACCAGAAAAAACAGACATGTCTCCGTGAGTTTTGCATGGACATACAGGCTGTGAAAAAACACGGATATGTGAATAGCACTATAAATTATAATGGGCACATGCACTATCCGTAAAAAACACTGATACAATAAGTACGTACAACACAGACATCTGAATGCGGCCTTACTGTGGTGTGAGACAGTGAAGGGATATGTGTTGAATGGGATGTACATTTCACCTAGTTACTTTGCTGACTACTATAAGGGGAATGTATGGCTTTGTAAAACTAGTGGTGGAGAAAGGTCACTACACCTTCCATTCAATACACACTTGCAGCTCAAACCTGAAGACACTCAGGTATTGATTAGGAAGCCAGAAGTAGGTGCTTGGGAGCACAGTCAGAGAGCTCGCTTAGTCTGGACACAGGAGGGGTCCAGGCACAGAAGGTGTCTCCAGGAGTTTGAGCTATCTCAGTCTGGGTGCTCGATGTACCCCGGACACAGGAGTAGTCTCTGTGAGAATCCATGCGGATAGCTGCTGAATAGGAGGGGAGCTCTCTCAAGTCTGGACGTTGAAGGTGCCTTCAGACACAAGGAGGAGACTCTGTGAACCTCCATGCTGGTAAATGCTGAACATATGTGTTGTTTTGGCCCTGGCTGTTAGAGTCGGGACCCGGATAGATAGGGAAATCTATCTAAGTGTAATTAGTGGCTAGACAAGCCCAGGTCTTATGTTTATGATTTGTTTTTATCTGTTTGCTGTGGACGTTAATAAAGCTGGTTGCGGCCAGTTTTCATCAGAACTGCTGTCTGAATGAACTGTTTCTGTGCCACTTCGTCTACCCGGACGGCGATCTCAGAGCTATATCCCCTGGAAATGTTACAATTGGCGGAGAATGCTGGGGCAGCACAGTGGCTGATACAATTGGTGCTGGAATGTGCGTGCAGCACAGTGGCTTAGAGACAGCAATAAAGGTGAAGTCTGTTGAAGCAGCAGCAGAGAAAAAAAAAAGTGTGTCAGCAAAAATGTCTGATTGGAGCAGTCTTAAAGAGACAGTAGCCCTAATAGAGTTTGCAAAAGAAAAAAAAAAAGTGTGTCTGCACAGCAAAGCTGAACTTGTTGTGGAAAAGACTGTGGAGTGTGCAGCAGCAAAGGAGAAACGTCTGTTGGAGCAGTCTTAAAGAGACAGTGGCCCTAATAGAGTTTGCAGAGAAAAAAAAAAAAGTGTCTGCACAGCAAAGCTGAATTTTCTGTGGAAAAGACTGTGGAGTGTGTATGTCTTGAGTGAAGACTGCCGTTGTTGAGACAGAGAAGTCTGACAGCATGGATGACAGCATGGAGGCGCTGTTTGAACAAATGGCGCAAGTTAATGTGCAACATAAGACTGCCGTGGTTGAGACAGATAAGTCCGGCAGTATGGAGGAGCTCGTTGAGTACCTGGTCCAGGCCCAGCGAAGCATGCAGCAGAGCATGGAGCAGCAGCGCCTGCAGCACCAGCAGCGCATGCAGCAGGCCCAGCAGCAATTCCTGCAGCAGCAGCAGGAGAATGACCGGTTGTTTTTTGAGCAGGTTGCAGCACTGCAGGGGACTTGCGGCGCATCGTCCCAAAGTGGTGTTGCAAAGTCACCTGCATTGTCCGCTGTAAAGAAGGCGGTAAGACGGTCCCTGAAAAAGATGACACCTCGTGATGATGTGGAGGTATATCTCACTAGGTTTGAGGGACTGGCAGAGAAGTAGAATCTGCCCCTATCTGAATGGGCCATGATGGTCGCACCCTATTTGATTGGAGAACCCCAAAGGGCCTATGCTGACCTGAGCGAGCAGGACAGCCAAGACTATGCCAAGCTGAAAGCGGAGATTCTTACCCGGCTGGGTGTTACGGTGACAGCCCGTGCCAGGGAAGTTCATGACTGGAGATGCAGTTGGGAGTCTGCAGTCAGCAAACCTGATTATGGAGTTGGAAAGGTGATAGTGAACCGCTACACCCGAGCATGTCCTCCTGAGGTACAGCCAGAGGTCGGACAAGGAGACCACCAGGACGCCAATCGTCTGGTCAGCCTGATGGAGAAGGCCTTCGCCAGCAAAGACTGCCTCCGTGACCAGCCGTCTGAGAGGTCGTCACTTCAGAGTTCTGGACGCCGAACTCTCCCGGTAAGAGCGTTCCAGCTGTTGGGGACATGGGGTATGCTGATAAGCGGGTTCAGGCCCGAGGGGACATGTGGGTGGAAAAGTGTGATGGACAGTGTTGGAGATGTCATGAAATTGCAGCCAACTGTCCAATAGAGGGGGAGCCTATGTATTGTGATGTTGGCAGATCCCTCTCTCCCTGTGCAGAGCCTGTGTGTGTGTCCACCTCAGCCGAAGAGACTGGACCACAGGTGTTCCCGCTGGTTGTAAATGACTGCCCAGCACAGGCCCTCTTGGACTCAGAGAGTCCAGTGACTTCTGTATGTGTCAGCCTGATTGATAGGGACTTCTTCCCTGATAAGCACCTGAGTATGGTGTGCATCCATGGAGACACCAAAGTCTACCCAGAGACTGCCGTGGACTTGGTCCCCAAACTCGGGAGGTTTCATATGAAGGGGGGGTAGTGAAGAACCTGGTGCAACCCGTCATATTGGGTAATGACTTTCCCCGGTCTAAGGATCTCTGGGGGAAAAATGTTTCTGATGAACAGTGTGATGAAGCTCCTATTGAGGGTGCGCAGTCCCGAGGGGCGGAACACAATGCTAGTGGGCCATTAAACTTATATGATGATGATGATCATGATAATGATGATGACCATGATAATAATGCTGATGCTGATAATGATAATGATGATGATCATGATAGTGATGATGATACTGATCATAATCATGATAATGATATTGATAATAATGATGACTGTGATAGTGTTGAAATTCCTTTGCAGGTGATGGTGGGAGACGAGGATGGTGGTTCTCGGGAACCGAGTGTCCCTGACTTACCTGTGTCCTGTGACAATTTTGAGAGTGAACAATGGCGAGACCCCACTCTTAAAACGGCACAGGAAAATATAATTGTTCTAAATGAGGTTTCCCAAGAGCCTGGCTCTGAGGAGAGGTTACCTCATGTTGCCATAAACACTCACCTGTTGTATAGGGACACTGAAGTCCAGGGAGAGGTCGTGAGCCAGCTCCTAGTACCTGAGCTATATAGAAGTATAGTGCTGGGGTTGTCACATAGTCACATACTTGAGGGACCAGATGGTGAAGTTAATGTTGTGGATGACATGTTAACTAAGGTTCCAGATCAAGATGTGAATGAGAATGAATTGTATAACCCTGACAGTGAGCAGGATGTGAATGAAAATGAAGTGTATAACCCTGAAAGTGAGCAGGATGTGAATGAGAATGAATTTATAGCCCTGACAGTGAGCCAGATGTGGCTGAGAAAAAGGGGTCAGACAGGGATAGTGGTAGTGATAGTTAATCATCTGATGACCATAAAGCAACCAGTGCAAATGAGGAAGGCATGGCAGCAGAGGAGGTTGAGAGTCCTGAGAAGAAAGCTGATGCTGACCTTTCAGCCGGACAGAAGATGGCATCTGAAGATGTTTTACAGTTGGCCGGTTCCCTGGCGAAGACTAAGGTGAAAGGAGGAGAGCTGAGCTTTAAAGGCAGGACTCTGAAACTGAACACAGCACAAGTGGATGCTGTTGAAGATGAGAAGTTATCAATGTGTGGTGTGGATCTGCATCATGCCAAGGACTCTGAGGGTGATGCTGCAGAGGTGGAAAAAGCCATGGAAGTGGTAGACACCAAACCAGATGCCTCACCAGAAGCTGAGGTCTCAAGTGAAGCTGTGAGGAACAAGACTGAAGATGTGGGGACTGACTCTGCCCCGGAATCTGTTTCTGCCGGAGACAGCGGCGTGGACGGTGTACTGTCCGGATCCGTGGCTGCAACTCGCGAAGCTCGGGCCAGAAGTTCGGCGCCCGGTGCTCCATCGGTGTTCCCGAGCGACACAAAGGATCTGGATAAATCCCAAGATGAGATTTTGAGACATCAGGTTGGCCTTGGTGAGCTCAAGCGCATTTTCATGGAGTCTACACCTGAACCACGTCCCAGTGAGTGGGAGGGGCGATGTGTCGCTCCGTTGCCGCTGCAGACACACAGGAGCTCAGATGGGATGCAGAACGTGGTTGAAGAGAAGACTGATGGTAGGTCTTCTGAGCATGTCCTACCAGAAGAGCCTGAAGAAGGGGCCGAAGATGTAAAGGACGTCCAACAACTACAGGAGAAGATGCGTATCCATGAGGTTTCCACCAAAGAAATGAAGACTGATAATGTTGCATTACGCAAGCAGCTGCAGCAGTGTGAACTGGATGTGGCATCTCTTCGCCGGGAACATGAGCGGTTCCAGCAGTTGCTCCAGAGATCACGAGGTGAAAGGGAAGGTGTGTGTGGTGCCTTGCCGGATCGAGAAAAAGTGGTTGCACAGGTACAAGATGAATTGATTACTTCTCAGAAAAAACTCCAAACTGTGATGAAGGAGCGTGATCAGAGCCATGAGGATCTCCTGGAGAAAGAAGTAAGAGCTCTGAGTCTTATGCAAAGTGAGCCTGTACAAGAAGAGGATGAATTATGTGTACCGAAAAAGAAAAACGATCAGCTTCCTCTACAGTGCCAATCGTTTGAACAGTGTGGCTCAAAATGGTTAGAGACCATGGCAGAGGTGCTTAAGTTCTGTGAAATAGAATTTATGAACCAACTGATATTTAAGAAAGTAGATGTGCTAAAAAAGGTTCAGGGGGAATTAGAGAAAGGTGAAAAAACCCTATACCTCCTGTGACAGTTGGTGACACAGGGTCAGTGCCCCAAAAACAGGAGGTACGAGAGTTTCTGTGGAGGAATCAGCAGAGGTGTTCTGACGTGCCTGGTCGTACTTCTCTGGGGAGGCACTGTACCGAGACTAAGCCCGGCACTAAGGTCAAGCAGAAACCGTGCAGGACACCCGAGGCCCGCAGAGAGTATAGGCCTGGAAGGGTACAGGGTAGTGTCCATGCCTCAGGTGAAGATACAGATGACAATAGTAAAGATGAAGCTAATGATGGCCATGCTTCAGGTGAAGATGAAGCTGATGATGGCCATGACTTGTCCAGAGTTCACTGTCTCTTTTGGATTGTTGACCAGTCCTCCGGTCTGGATGACCAGCCCTCCGGTCTGGAGAAGAGGGGGGGGATATGTGAGACAGTGAAGGGATATGTGTTGAATGGGATGTACATTTCACCTAGTTACTTTGCTGACTACTATAAGGGGAATGTATGGCTTTGTAAAACTAGTGGTGGAGAAAGGTCACTACACCTTCCATTCAATACACACTTGCAGCTGAAACCTGAAGACACTCAGGTATTGATTAGGAAGCCAGAAGTAGGTGCTTGGGAGCACAGTCAGAGAGCTCGCTTAGTCTGGACACAGGAGGGGTCCAGGCACAGAAGGTGTCTCCAGGAGTTTGAGCTATCTCAGTCTGGGTGCTCGATGTACCCCGGACACAGGAGTAGTCTCTGTGAGAATCCATGCGGATAGCTGCTGAATAGGAGGGGAGCTCTCTCAAGTCTGGACGTTGAAGGTGCCTTCAGACACAAGGAGGAGACTCTGTGAACCTCCATGCTGGTAAATGCTGAACATATGTGTTGTTTTGGCCCTGGCTGTTAGAGTCGGGACCCGGATAGATAGGGAAATCTATCTAAGTGTAATTAGTGGCTAGACAAGCCCAGGTCTTATGTTTATGATTTGTTTTTATCTGTTTGCTGTGGACTTTAATAAAGCTGGTTGCGGCCAGTTTTCATCAGAACTGCTGTCTGAATGAACTGTTTCTGTGCCACTTCGTCTACCCGGACGGCGATCTCAGAGCTATATCCCCTGGAAATGTTACAGTGGATTTACATCCATTATTTGCAATCCAAAGAGTGAATTTACCCGCAAATTCAGTCATGATTGGCAGGCAACCTTTATGTTGTTCCAGAAAATGCAGTATTTCTCCCAGAAAATTATTGCAATTACACATTTTTTGTTATACACATGTTTATTTAATTTGTGTGTATTGGAACAGCACAAAAAAAAGGCAAAAAGGTAAACTGGACATAATTTCACACACAATCCCATAAAATGAGCCAGACAAAATTCTTGGCACCTTTCCAAATTGTGGGTAAACAACTTTGTTTCAAGCATGTGATGCTTGTTAAAACTCACCTGTAACAATTTGAAAATCATACCTGAAACCAGACAAAAAGGGGAGAAGTTGACTTAATCTTTGCATTGTGTGTCTGTGTGTGCCATACTAAGCATGGAGAACAGAAAGAGGAGAAGAGAACTGTCTGAGGGCTTGAGAATCAAAATTGGTGAAAAATATCAACAATGTCAAGGTTATAAGTCCATCTCTAGAGATCTTGATGTTCCTTTGTTGACAGTGCACAACATAATCAAGAAGTTTACAACCCATGGCACTGTCCCTTATTTCCCTGGGCGTGGATGACAGAAAAATTGATGAAAGACTGCAACGCAGGATAGCCCGGATGGTGGATAAGCATCCCCAATCAAGTTCCAAAGCTGTCCTGCAGGTTCAGGATGCATCAGTGTCAGCGCAAACTATCCGTCGACATTTGAATGAAATGAAACGCTATGGTAGGAGACTCAGGAGGACCCCACTGCAGACAAAGACATAAAAACCTAGACTGCAGTTTGCCAAAATGTAGATGAGTAAGACAAAATTTTTCTGGGAAAGCATCTTGTGGACAGATGAGACCAAAATTGGGCTTTTTGGTAAAGCACATAATTGTACTGTTTACCAAAATTGGAATGAGGCCTACAAAGAAAACAACACAGTACCTACAATCAAAATGTCACGATACAGCTGTCGGGTGATGCGGGACCAGGCGCTCCTTCCCTGTCCCTAACACTAGGGGACGCACTAGCTCGCCCTGTTCCTCAGTTGAAGATGCTGGGGTCTCCACCCTTGCATTATCTCCTGAGTTAGCTCGTCATCTTTTCTCTTCCCCCACCCGGGGAAGAAGGCGCTACCTTTTACCATGATAAACCAACCTGACAAACAGGGCAACACAAACTAGAGTTAACAGAAAACTCCAGGCATACAAAATATTCACTCATATATAACAGAAGAATGCATCGGGGTGTGAAAGTAGGGTAATAAACCAAAATAGAGAAGGACAAGGAATTACCACACATATGAATCAAGCAAAAGTCACTAATAACACCTCCAACTCTCCTCATAAGTACTCCTCTCCCTCCGTTAGCCATGCAGCAACAAAGCTAGCCCTGACAAGGATTTGTATAAGAGCCCAGATTATAAAGGGAAAAAGAGTAGCTAACCAAGCTTACCTGTAAGGACAGGGATTTCAAACATGGCCAATTAACCCCTGTTTTGCCAGAAGAAATAAACACCTTTTAAAATGAGGGAGAAGTGCTTCTTCTCAGTGCTGGAGTAGGAGCAGTCTTCTGGCTCCACACTGTCGCAGTAACCCCGTGACAGTACCCCCTCTTCTACGAGAGACTTCTGGAATCTCAGGACCAGGCCTATTAGGGTGAGCCATATGAAAAGCCCAGACCAGTCAGGCCGCATGAACATCAGATGCTGGTACCCACCTGTTGTTAACATTTTGGAGACGACTTCGGAGCTGAAGCTCCCTCTGGTGGTTGCTGAGGGTATTGAACCTATCTTGAATACCAAGAGTCCTACACCCGCAGATAACGAGTGGGTGTCAGGTGGTACTGACTGGCCTGATATAAGTGAGCTGATCTCCCATGATCTTCGCCGGTGATAAATTGTGCTTCCTGTTTAGTTTGGAATTCAACTTGCTTTCCTGCTGTCTCCTGCAGATAAGTCTCTTTCATTTTTTTTTTACTGTGGTTTGAATTCCTTGCTTTTTGCTGCATTGCTTTTTGTCTTCAGCCGGGTCACCTATGGGAGGCTTTGACCGGTCTCCGTTCGTTTTTTGTATTTGTTCATTTGTTCAGTTCTTGTGATATTTTTCTGCTGGGTAGCTACGTGTCCACACCAGAGATCTGATATAGGTGATCGAGACCGTGTGGTCTCAGTGTTTTGGATTCAGAAGTGTTGGAGTTTTTCCTAGGGTTTTTCCGGGTTGCAGAAAGTATTCTCTCCTGTGCTGTCCTATCTAGACAGTTTTGGGCCCCAGCGTTTGCTCAATCTATTTTCTGTCTGTGTTTGTATTTTTATCTTGTCTAACCGCCATTATATGTTTGGGGGCTTCCTACTCTTTTGGGGTCTACTCCGGGGCAGTTAGCTTTCCTCTTTCCATCTTCAGGGATAGCTATCTCTCCGGCTGTGCCGAGGCATCCAGGACCACCGTAGGTATGCTCCACGGCTGCTTCTAGTTGTGCGGTTAGTTTAGGGGTCTGTAACCTATTAGTTTCCAACCTCTCTGGTGTTAGGCTGCCTATGCGTTTTTTTGCTACTGCCTCCTCAGCTACCATAACATAACACCCACCTCCTCTCCTCAGGACCGTACCCCTCCAATGTACCAGATACTGAAGCGACCAATGAACAAGACTAGAATCCAAGATCTTCGCAATCTGAAACTCTAAGTTACCATCAACAACGACAGGAGATGTGGTAGAGGTGATGGTACTGAAGATGTAACATATTTTTTGAGGAGAGACCGATGAAATACATTATGGATCCTAAAGGTATGCGGTAAAGCATGGCAAAATGCTACGGGATTGGTGATGGCTACGAACTTTTAAGGACGGATAAACCTGGGACCCAGTTTTCAAGACTGAACCTTTAGTTAATGTTCCTAGAGGACAGCCACACCAAGTCACCAAGACACATGTCCGGACCTGTTATGTCTTGGTAGCGAGGAGAATAAGCAAAAACGGCAATACACCAGAGAGGCTGGAACCTATTGGATTGCAGTAACCTGAACTAACTACACAACTAGAGGTAGCCGTGGAGCATTCCTACGTTGATCCTAGACGCCTCGTCACAGCCTGAGAGATAACTACAACTAAAGGCAGGAAGATGAAAGCTATCTGCCCCGGAGCAGATCCCCAAAGAAAATAGGAAGCCCTCAAACATGTAATGGCGGTTAGACAAGAAGAAGCACGGACACAGACAGAAAATAGAATGAGCAAACGCTGGGGCCCAATCTGTCTAGACAGAAAAGTACAGGAAAGGATACTCACTGCAATCCAAAAAAAAAACCCTAAAAAATACCAACTCTTCTGATTGCAAAAACACCTGAGACCACACGATCTCTAACACCTAAATCAGATCTCTGGTGTAACAAACTAAGCCACAGCCACTGAAAAAACAGGAAAAAGCAAATGAACAAATAGCAGTGGCTTCAGATAAACTGAGAGGAGCACAAGCCCCCGGAGGGGACCTGGCTGACCTCCACAGAAGTGCATGGAACAATGCAAAAAATAAGCACAAAAATAAAAGCAGAAAATATCTTATCTGATAGCAGAAGCTGCAGGCAAGACTCAGCAAACTTCCAAATGAACCAGGAACCACAATTGAGACAAGAACAATTGATCACCGGCAACCATCATGGGAGGGAACCTCCCTTATATCAGACCAGTCAGTGATCCCAGATTGCCATTCCGCGCTGAAAGGTTCAGCACTGTCTGTAACCACCAGAGGGAGCCTCTGCTCAGAAACCATCTCTAGCACATTCATAACAGTACCCCCCCTTGAGGAGGGGTCAACGAACCCTCACTTGTGCAACCAAGCCAATCAGGATGAGCTCGATGATAGGCACGGATCAGTCTCCTAGCATGAATGTCCGAAGCAAACACCCAAGAATTGTCCTCCTGACCATAACCTCTCCACTTAACCAAATACTGGAGTTTCTGTCTAGAAAAACGAGAATCCAATATTTCCTCAACCATATACTCCAGATTGCCCTCAACCAAAACAGGGTCAGGAAGCACAGCCATAGGAGCCACTGGCTCGACAAACCTCTTCAATAAGGACTTGTGGAACACGTTATGGATCTTAAATGTCCCTGGAAGAAGCAAACGGAAGGAAACAGGATTAAGAATCTCCATGATCTTATAAGGTCCAATGAACCTAGGCTTAAACTTTGGAGATGCAACCCTCATAGGGATATTTCTTGAGGACAACCAAACCAAGTCCCCCACTTTAAACCGAGGACCATCAGTCCTATGCCGGTTGGCAAACCGTTGGGCCTTCTCCTGAGAGAGACAACCTCTCCACAACCTGGTCCCAAATCTGCTGCATTCGCTCCACAACAGAGTCAACACCCGGACAGACAGAAGCCTCCGCCTGTCCCGAAGAAAATCGAGGGTGAAACCCAAAATTGCAGAAAAATGGAGACATCAAGGTGGCAGAGCTAGCCCTATTATTAAGAGCAAACTCAGCCAAAGGCAAAAAAGAGACCCAGTCATCTTGATCAGCAGACACAAAACATCTCAAATAAGTCTCCAAGGTCTGGTTTGTTCTCCTGGTTTGTCCATTGGTCTGAGGATGAAAAGCAGAGGAGAAAGATAATTGAACACCAAGTTTAGAACAAAAAGTCCTCCAAAATCTGGAAACAAACTGGACTCCTCTGTCAGACACATTGTTCTCCGGAATGCCATGTAACCGAATCACGTGCTGAAGGAACAAAGGCACCAATTCGGAGGAGGAAGGTAACTTAGGTAATGGCACAAGATGTATCATCTTGGAAAACCTATCACAGATTACCCAGATAATGGTCATTCTCTGAAAAACAGGGAGGTCGGAAATAAAATCCATAGTGATATGGGTCCATGCCCTCTTGGGCACAGGTAATGGCATTAACAAACCACTAGAGCGAGAGCAAGGCTTGGAGCGAGAGCAAGTCCCACAGGACTGCACAAATTCCCTGACGTCACGAGACAAAGTAGGCCACCAAAAGGACTGACTCACCAAGTCTCTGGTACCAGAAATCCCGGGATGACCAGCCAACGCGGAACAATGAATCTCAGACATCACACTCTTCTTCCACTGGTCTGGGACAAACAATTTCCCAATAGGGCAGAGCTCGGGTTTATCCTCCTGACACCCTTCCAGAGTCAGTCTCAAATTGGGCGAGATGGCGGAAAGAACTACACCCTCTTTCAAAATAACAGTAGGATCAGATAACTCAGGAGAGTCCGCAAAGAAACTCCTCGAGAGGGCATCCGCCTTAACATTCTTAGTGCCAGGAAGAAAAGAAACCACAAAATTAAAACGTGTGAAAAACAAGGCCCACCTGGCCTGTCTAGGATTAAGTCGCTTGGCTGATTCGAGATGAACCAGATTCTTATGGTCCGTGAGGACCACCACCTGATGTTTGGCTCCTTCCAGCCAATGTCTCCACTCTTCAAAGGCTCACTTCATGGCCAATAACTCCCGATTACCCACGTCATAATTACGTTCAGTTGGAGAAAAATTTCGAGCGAAAAAGGCACAAGGGTTACTCTTAGAGGTCTCTGGATCTCTTTGGGACAAAACGGCACCTGCCCCAATTTCAGAGGCATCAACCTCCACCTGAAACGGTGGAGAAACATTAGGCTGCCGTAGAACAGGAGCAGAAGTGAATCTCTGCTTAAGTTCCTGAAACGCAGAGACTGCCTCAGGAGGCCAATTCACCACATCAGAACCCTTTTTGGTCAAATCAGTCAATGGTTTAACAATACCGGAGAAATTACCAATACATTTACGATAAAAATTGGCAAAACCAAAAATCTCTGAAGAGCCTTTAATGAAGTAGGTTGGACCCAATCACAGATGGCCTGAACCTTGACCGGGTCCATTTCAATAACAGACAGAGACAAAATGAATCCCAGAAATGAGTCCTTCTGTACGCCAAAAAGACACTTTGATCCCTTCACATACAGTGCATTTTCTCTCAAAATCTGGAACACAGTCCGAACATGTTTCATATGAGAGTCCCAGTCATTGAAAAAAATCAAGATATCATCCAAATAAACAATCAGAAATTTATCCACAAAATCCCTGAAAATATCATTTATGAAGGATTGGAAGACGGAAGGAGCATTAGTGAGTCCAAAGGGCATTACTAGGTACTCAAAATGCCCCTCTGGGGTATTAAACGCCGTCTTCCATTCATCCCCGTGCTTAATGCGAATAAGGTTATGCGCCCCCCTGAGGTCAAGCTTGGTTAACCAACTAGCACTTTTCACCCTGGAAAACAGGTCAGAAATCAAGGGTAACGGATATTGATACTTCACAGTGATCTTATTCAAGAGACGATAATCAATACACGGCCTCAATGAACCATCCTTTTTGGCCACAAAGAAAAAACCGGCACCCAAGGGTGAAGAGGATGGTCTGATATGACCCTTCTCCAATGACTCCTTGATATAAGACCGCATAGCGTCATGTTCAGGTACAGACAAGTTAAAAAGGCGACCTTTAAGAAATTTACCACCAGGCACTAATTCAATAGCGCAATCATAGCTCCTGTGAGGGGGCAAGGATGCAGATTTACTTTCACTAAATACATCCGAAAAATCAGTCAAAAAGTCAGGAACATCCTGAGACTGGGGAGAGGCAGAAAAAACAGGAGTGTCGGCATTAACACATTGGCAGTCCCAACTGGTCACAGACACAGATTTCCAATCCAAAACAGGATTATGAGACTGTAACCAAGGGAAACCTAGTACAATAATGTCATGCAGATTATACAGCACCAGAAATTTGCAACTCTCCTGATGATCTGGTTCAACCCTCATTATCACCTGAGTAGAAAACTGGGGTTTATTCTCCGCCAAAGGGGTAGAATCAATGCCCAGTAGGGGAATAGACTTCCGCAGGGGTATCATGGGAAACCCACACCATTTGGCAAAGTCAAAATCCATCAGGTTAATATCTGCTCCTGAGTCAACAAAAGCCTGAGCAGAAAATGTGGACAGGGAGCAAATCAGGGTAATAGTCAACAGAAATTTAGTCTGAACACTACCAAGACAACTGAGCGTGCAAAACGTCTTCCCCGCTTAGGGCAGACTGAAATAGCATGAGAGGCGTCACCACAGTAGAAACATAACCCATTGCGCTTTCGAAACTCATGACACTGTGCCCTGTTGTGAATGTTTTGGAAAAGAATTCTGAGAAGAAGCTCCCTCTGGTGGTTACAAACAGTACTGAACCATTCAATGAGGATAAGCAATCAGGATTCACAGACTGGCTTGATATAAGGGAGGTTCCCTCCCATCATGGTTGCCGGTGATCAACTGTTCTTGTCTCAACTGTGGTTCCTGGTTCACTTGGAAGCTTGCTGAGTCTTGCCTCTTCTTCTGCTTTCAGATAAGATATTTTCTGTTTTTGTTTTTGTGCTTACCATTTGCATATTTCTCTGCATTTCTGTGAGGTTAGCCAGGTTCCCCCCCCCCTGGGGGGCTTGGGCTCCTCTCGGTTCCGCTGGAGCCACTGTTGTTTGTTCATTTGCCTTTTCCATTTTTTTTCAGTGGCTACGGCTTAGTTTTTTTACACCAGAGAACTGATTTAGGTGGTAGAGGTCGTGTGATCTCAGGTGTTTTTGCAATTAGTAGCGTTGGTATTTTTAGGTTTTTTTTGGATTGCAGTGAGTATCCTTTCTATCCTTTTCTGTCTAGGCAGATTGGGCCCCAGCGTTTGCTCATACTATTTTCTGTCTGTGTCTGTATTTCCTCTTGTCTAACCGCCATTACATGTTTGGGGGCTTCCTATGTTCTTTGGGATCTGCTCCGGGGCAGATAGCTTTCCTCTTTCTATCTTTAGGTGTAGTTAATCTCTCAGGCTGTGACGAGGCGTCTAGGTCCAACGTAGGAACGCTCCACGGCTGCCTTTAGTTGTGATGGTTAGTCAGGGTACTGCAATCCAATAGATTCCAACCTCTCTGGTGTATTGCCGTTTTTGCCTGCTCTCCTCAGCTACCAAAACATAACAGTGCCCCAGAAGTCACTCTATCACACTGCATGGGCTCAGGAGCTGACTCACAAGGCAACACTATCTCACGCATACCTCTGCGCTCACGCAAACGTCTGTCAATTTGAATAGCCAATGACATAGAATCATTGAAACCAGAGGGAGCAGGGAATCCCACCATAACATCCTTTACATTCTCTGACAGCCCCTTCTGAAAAAGGGCTGCCAAAGCATCATCATTCCATTTGGTCAGGACTGCCCACTTTCGGAATTTCTGACAGTACAACTCAGCGTCTTCAAGACCCTGATTTAATGCCAACAAGGTTTTTTCAGCTTGATCAGTGACATTAGGTTCATCGTACAATAACCCCAGAGCCAGAAAAAATACATCAACATCATTCAAAACAGGATCCCCAGGTGTCAGGGAAAAAGCCCAATCCTGAGGGTCGCCGCGCAGGAGAGAGATGATAATTTGAACCTGCTGTGCTGCGTTCCCTGAGGACTTAGGCTTTAAGGCAAAAAACAACTTACAGTTATTTTTGAAATTCAGAAATTTAGCCCGATCCCCCAAAAACAAATCTGGCATGGGAATCCTAGGTTCCACAACCGGCAACCCAGAAAGATAGGTAGCAATACTCCGAACCTCAGTGGCAAGCTGATCCACACGGCCAGACAACTGTGCAAGCTCCATTGAGAGAAAAAAAAAATCCTTCTCAGCACCCAGAGAAAAAGAGGGGAAAAAATGCAACAAACAGGGAAAAAAAAATCTCTGACAACTCTGACTTTTTTTTTCTCTTTCCACACTATTTTTTCCTTCTGTGAGTACCATAAAATTTTCAGTTTGGGCCGGTGATACTGTTATGTTTTGGTAGCTGAGGAGAATAAGCAAAAACGGCAATACACCAGAGAGGCTGGAACCTATTGTATTGCAGTAACCTGAACTAACCACACAACTAGAGGTAGCCGTGGAGCGTTCCTACGTTGATCCTAGATGCCTCGTCACAGCCTGAGAGATAACTACACCTAAAGGCAGAAAGATGAAAGCTATCTGCCCCGGAGCAGATCCCCAAAGAAAATAGGAAGCCCCCAAACATGTAATGGCGGTTAGACAAGAAGAAGCACGGACACAGACAGAAAATAGAATGAGCAAACGCTGGGGCCCAATCTGTCTAGACAGAAAAGTACAGGAAAGGAAACACTGCAATCCAAAAAAAACCCCTAAAAAATACTAACTCTTCTGATTGCAAAAACACCGGAGATCACACGATCTCTACCACCTAATCAGATCTCTGGTGTAACAAAACTAAACCGCAGCCACTGAAAAAACAGGAAAAAGCAAATGAACAAACAACAGTGGCTCCAGATAAACTGAGAGGAGCACAAGCCCTCGGAGGGGACCTGGCTGACCTCCACAGAAGTGCAGGGAACAATGCAAAAAGCAAGCACAAAAATAAAAGCAGAAAATATCTTATCTGATAGCAGAAGATGCAGGCAAGACTCAGCAAACTTCCAAATGAACCAGGAACCACAATTGAGACAAGAACAATTGATCACCGACAACCATCATGGGAGGGAACCTCCCTTATATCAGACCAGTCCATGATCCCAGATTGCCATTCCTCGCTGAAAGGTTCAGTACTGTCTGTAACCACCAGAGGGAGCCTCTGCTCAGAAACCATCTCTAGCACATTCATAACACTTACCCTGGACATCCTTATAAGCACCTGGCCACCAAAAACGCAGAATAAGCAGATCAACAGTGGCTTTATTACCAGGATGTCCTGCCAGCACTGAATCGTGATGTTCGTTGAGGACTCCAAGACGGAGATTAAGCGGATCAAACAGTTTACCAAGTGGACAGGCAGCAGGGGTATCCCCCTGAATGTCAACAACCTCTGTTATGATTTGGTAGCTGAAGAGAGCAGGCAAAAAAGGAAATACACCAGAGAGGTTGGAATCTATGGGATTCCAGTACCCTGACTAACCACCACAACTAAAGGCAGCCGTGAAGCGTACCTACTTTGGTCCTAGACGCCTTGTCACAGCCTGAGAAGCTAACTACACCTAAAGACAGAAAGAGGAAAACTATCTGCCCCGGAGCAGATCCCCAAAGAACATAGAAAGCCCCCAAACATTTAATGGCGGTTAGACAAGAGGAAATACAGACACAGACAGAAAATAGTATGAGCAAACGTTGGGGCCCAATCTTCCTAGAAAGAAAAAGATAGGAAGGACACTTACTGCAATCCCAAAAAACCCTGAAAAGTACCAACTCTACTAATTACAAAAACACCTGAGATCACACGACCTCTACCACCTAAATTAGTTCTCTGGTGTAACAAAACTAAACAGCAGCCACTGAAAAAACTGGAAAAGGCAAATGAACAAACAACAGTGGCTGAACTAAACTGAGAGGAGCACAAGCCCCCGGAGGGGACCCGGCAGACCCCCACAGAAGTGCAGGACAAAATGCAAAAAGCAAGCACAAAAAACTAAAAGAAGAAAATGTCTTATCTGTTAGCAGAAGATGCAGGCACGAAACAGCAAGCTACAAAGTGAACAGGAATCAAAGATGAGACCAGAACAATTGATCACCGGCAACCCTGATGGGAGGGAACCTCCCTTATATAAGACCAGTCAGTAACACCTGATCGCCAATCTTCACAATCTTCATTGGATAGTTCAGTGCTGTTTGTAACCACCAGAGGGAGCTTCTGCTCAGAATTCATTTTTAGCACATTCACAACAGTACCCCCCCTTGAGGAGGGGTCACCGAACCCTCATTTGAGCAACCAGGTCGGTCAGGATGAGCTCTGTGATACGCACGGATGAGTCTCCTAGCATGGATGTCCGAAGCAAACACCCAAGAATTGTCCTCCTGACCATAACCTCTCCACTTAACCAAATACTGGAGTTTCCGTCTAGAAAAACGAGAATTCAATATTTTCTCAACCACATACTCCAGATTGCCCTCAACCAAAACAGGGTCAGGAGGCACATCCATAGGAACCACTGGCTCGACAAACCTCTTCAATAAGGACTTGTGGAACACGTTATGGATCTTAAATGTCCCTGGAAGAAGTAAACGAAAGGAAACAGGATTAAGAATCTCCATGATCTTATAAGGTCCAATGAACCTAGGCTTAAACTTAGGAGATGCAACTCTCATAGGGATATTTATTGAGGACAACCAGACCAAGTCCCCCACTTCAAACCGAGGACCATCAGTCCTATGCCGGTTGGCAAACCGCTGGGCCCTCTCCTGAGAGAGGGACAACCTCTCCACTACCTGGTCCCAAATCTGCTGCATACGCTCCACAACAGAGTCAACACCTGGACAGACAGAAGCCTCCGTCTGTCCTGAAGAAAATCGAGGGTGAAACCCAAAATTGCAGAAAAATGGAGACATCAAAGTGGCAGAGCTAGCCCTATTACTAAGAGCAAACTCAGCCAAAGGCAAAAAAGAGACCCAGTCATCCTGATCAGCAGACACAAAGCATCTCAGATAAGTCTCCAATGTCTGGTTTGTTCTCTCAGTTTGTCCATTGGTCTGAGGATGAAAAGCCGAGGAGAAAGACAATTGAACACCAAGTTTAGAACAAAAAGTCCTCCAAAATCTGGAAACAAACTGGACTCCTCTGTCAGACACAATGTTTTCAGGAATGCCGTGTAACCGAGCCACGTGCTGAAGGAACAAAGGCACCAATTCAGAGGAGGAAGGCAACTTAGGTAATGGCACAAGATGTATCATTTTGGAAAACCTATCACAAATCACCCAGATAACGGTCATTCTCCGAGAAACAGGGAGGTCGGAAATGAAATCCATAGAGATATGGGTCCATGGTCTCTTGGGCACAGGCAATGGCATCAACAAACCACTAGAGCGAGAGCAAGGCTTGGAGCGAGAGCAAGTCCCGCAGGACTGCACAAATTCCCTGACGTCACGAGACAAAGTAGGCCACCAAAAGGACCGACTAACCAAGTCTCTGGTACCAAAAATTCCGGGATGACCGGCCAACGCGGAACAATGAATCTCAGACATCACACTCTTTTTCCACCGGTCTGGGACAAACAATTTCCCAATAGGGCAGCGCTCGGGTTTATCCTCCTGACACCCTTCCAGAGCCAGTCTCAAATTGGGCGAGATGGCGGAAAGAACTACACCCTCTTTCAAAATAACAGTAGGATCAGATAACTCAGGAGAGTCCGCAAGGAAACTCCTCGAGAGGGCATTCTTAGTGCCAGGAAGAAAGGAAACCATGAAATTAAAACGTGTGAAAAACAAGGCCCACCTGGCCTGTCTAGGATTAAGTTGCTTGGCTGATTCCAGATAAACAAGATTCTTATGGTCCGTGAGGACCATCACCTGATGTTTGGCTCCCTCCAGCCAATGTCTCCACTCTTCAAAAGCCCACTTCATGGCCAATAACTCCCGATTACCCACGTCATAATTACGTTCAGTTGGAGAAAATTTTCGAGAGAAAAAGGCACAAGGGTTACTCTTAGAGGTCTCTGGATCTCTTTGGGACAAAACGGCACCTGCCCCAATTTCAGAGGCATCAACCTCCACCTGAAATGGCAGAGAAACATCAGGCTGCCGTAGAACAGGAGCAGAAGTGAATCTCTGCTTAAGTTCCTGAAACGCAGAGACTGCCTCAGGAGGTCAATTCACCACATCAGAACCCTTTTTGGTCAAATCAGTCAATGGTTTAACAATAACAGAGAAATTACCAATAAATTTACGATAAAAATTGGCAAAACCCAAGAATCTTTGAAGAGCCTTTAATGAAGTAGGTTGGACCCAATCACAGATGGCCTGAACCTTGACCGGGTCCATTTCAATAACAGATGGGGACAAAATTAATTCCAGAAATGAGATCCTCTGTACGCCAAAAAGACACTTTGATCCCTTCACATACAGAGCATTCTCTCTCAAAATCTGGAACACAGTCCGAACATGTTTCACATGAGAGTCCCAGTCATTGGAAAAAATCAAGATATCATCCAAATAAACAATCAGAAATTTATCCACAAAATCCCTGAAAATGTCATTCATGAAGGACTGGAAGACAGAAGGAGCATTAGTGAGCCCAAAGGGTATCACTAGGTACTCAAAATACCCCTCTGGGGTATTAAATGCCGTCTTCCATTCATCCCCGTGCTTAATGCGAATAAGGTTATATGCCCCCCTGAGGTCAAGCTTGGTAAACCAAGTAGCACTTTTCACCCTGGAAAACAGGTCAGAAATCAAGGGTAACGGATATTGATATTTCACAGTGATATTGTTCAAGAGACGATAATCAATACACGGCCTTAATGAACCATCCTTTTTGGCCACAAAGAAAAAACCGGCACCAAGGGTGAAGAGGATGGTCTGATATGACCCTTCTCCAATGACTCCTTGATATAAGACCGCATAGCATCATGTTCAGGTACAGACAAGTTAAAAAGGCGACTTTTAGGGAATTTACTACCAGGCACTAATTCAATAGCGCAGTCATAGCTCCTATGGGGGGCAAGGATGTAGATTTACTTTCGCTAAACACATCAGAAAAATCAGTCAAAAAGTCAGGAACATCCTGAGCCTGGGGGAGGCAGAAAAAACAGGAGTGTTGGTATTAACACATTGGCAGCCCCAACTGGTTACAGACACAGATTTCCAATCCAAAACAGGATTATGAGACTGTAACCAAGGGAAACCCAGACGATAATGTCATGCAGATTATACAGCACCAAAAATTTGCAACTCTCCTGATGATCAGGTTCAACCCTCATTATCACCTGAGTAGAGAACTGAGGTTTATTCTCAGCCAAAGGGGTAGAATCGATCCCCAGTAGGGGAATAGACTTCCATAGGGGTATCAAGGGAAACCCACAACGTTTAGCAAAATCAAAATCCATCAGGTTAATAGCTGCTCCCGAATCAACGAAAGCCTGAGCAGAAAATGTGGACAGGGAGCAAATCAGGGTAACAGTCAACAAAAATTTAGTCTGAACACTACCCAAGACAACTGAGCGTGCAAAACGTCTTCCCCGCTTAGGGCAGACTGAAATAGCATGAGAGGCATCACCACAGTAGAAACATAACCCATTGCGTTTTCGAAACTCATGACGCTGTGCCCCAGAAGCCACTCTATCACACTGCATGGGTTCAGAAGCTGGTTCACAAGGCAACACTATTCCACGCATACCTCTACGCTCACGCAAACGTCTGTCAATTTGAATCGCTAATGACATAGAATCATTGAGACCAGAGGGGACAGGGAATCCCACCATAACATCCTTTACATTCTCTGACAGACCCTTCCGAAAAAGGGCTGCCAAAGCATCGTCATTCCATTTGGTCAGGACTGCCCACCTTCGGAATCTGACAGTATAACTCAGCGTCCTCAAGCCCCTGATTTAATGCCAACAAGGCTTTTTCAGCTTGATCAGTGACATTAGGCTCATCGTACAATAACCCCAGAGCCTGAAAAAATGCATCAACATTACTCAAAACAGGATCCCCAGGTGTCAGGGAAAAAGCCCAATCCTGAGGATCGCCGCGCAGGAGAGAGATGACAATTTGAACCTGCTGTGCTGCGTTCCCTGAGGACTTAGATTTCAAGGCAAAAAAAAACTTACAGTTATTTTTGAAATTCAGAAATTTAGCTCGATCCCCTAAAAACAAATCTGACATGGGAATCCAAGGTTCCACAATAGGCAACCCTGCAAGATAGGTAGCAATACTCCGAACTTCAGTGGCAAGCTGATCCACACGGCAGACAACTGTGCAAACTCCATTGAGAGAAAAAAAAATCCTGCGCTGTGATTCCGCATGTGTTCATTGAACACATGCGGAATCACAGCATCCTATACATAGGATGGTGCTATTTATTTTTGCGGAGGCTCCTCCTCAGCATTCAGAGAAACAGAGGGAAAAAAAAAAAAAATCTCTGACAACTCTGACAATCTTCTTTCTTTAACACTATTTTTCCCTTCTTTGAGTACCATACAAATATCAGTTTTTGGGCCGGTGATACTGTTATGATTTGGTAGCTGAGGAGAGCAGGCAAAAAAGGAAATACACCAGAGAGGTTGGAATCTATGGGATTGCAGTACCCTGACTAACCACCACAACTAAAGGCAGCCGTGAAGCGTACCTACGTTGGTCCTAGACGCCTCGTCACAGCCTGAGAAGCTAACTACACCTAAAGACAGAAAGAGGAAAACTATCTGCCCCGGAGCAGATCCCCAAAGAACATAGAAAGCCCCCAAACATTTAATGGCGGTTAGACAAGAGGAAATACAGACACAGACAGAAAATAGTATGAGCAAACGTTGGGGCCCAATTTTCCTAGAAAGAAAAGGATAGGAAGGACACTTACTGCAATCCCAAAAAACCCTGAAAAGTACCAACTCTACTAATTACAAAAACACCTGAGATCACACGACCTCTACCACCTAAATTAGTTCTCTGGTGTAACAAAACTAAACAGCAGCCACTGAAAAAACTGGAAAAGGCAAATGAACTAAAAACAGTTACCTACCCTCCGCAAGGTAAATAGACATGCTACAGTCTAGAAAGACGTGCCGCATGTACGTATACGCAGGTCTACCACCTGCGTCTTTGAACGCATAGTGGACATGGGATTTCATAAAATCCCATCCACTATGCTGTAACATCTGGCCGCTGCGGATTGGATGCTGCGGCTATACGCAGCGTCCAATCCGCAGCAAATACTGAACGTGAAAACATACCCTTAATGTTTTTGTTCCCCAGCCTATATGTGACAAAAAGTTGAACCTGGTAAAGAACAATGCCCATCTTGCCTGTCAAGGTGATAGAGGTTTCGCCAATTCTAAGTATACCAGATTCTTATGATCCGTGATAACCATAAATGGGTGAACCGCTCCCTCCAATAAATGACGCCACTTTTCAAAAGCACACTTGATTGCTAAAAGTTCCCTGTTACCAATGTCATAATGTGACTGTCTTGGTGTGACTCAAGGTCAGATGAATAAATTAGTATGTCATCCAGATAAATAACGACAAATCTGCCTACCAAGTGACTAAAGATGTCATTTATGAAGTGTTGAAAGACGGCAGGCGCGTTCAGCAGCCCAAAGGGCATCACCTGATTCTCATAGTGTCCCTCAGGCGTATTGAACGCTGTTTTCCACTCATCCCCATCTTTAATGTGGATACGATTAGACACACCCCCCCCCCGAGGTCCATCTTAGGGGTCTGGAATGAAAGGGAGATAAGGATCATGGACAGTGATCGTATTGAGTTCATGAAATCCAAGCAAAGGCGTAACCCCCCTTCTTTTTTCTTTCCAAATAGCCAATGGGGGATGAAGATGGTCTGATATGACCCTTAGCCAGACTTTCAGTGATGTCTCTCTGGACCTGAGATATTATAGAGTCGTCCCTGGTGACAAGCTGCCCAACAGCAGAGATTAATGGCGCAATCATAAGGCAGAGGAAGTTCTTGGCATCCCTGCTCTGAGAACACATCCCCAAAATCTGACAAGTAACTAGGCACAGACAGGATATGCACCCTAGCCAACCGGGTACCCAAGCAGTGTCCTTTACAATATGCACTCCATTTAACTACTTCCTGAGTCTGCCAATCTACTACAAGATTGTGCAGATCGAACCAAGGAAGTCCCAGTACCACAGGTGAGGGGAGACCCTCTATCACATAACAGTCTAACACCTCACTGTGCATGGCTCCCACCTGAAGCCACAAGTCTCGGACGACTTGAGTAAAATGCCCCTATCTCAAGGGGGAGAGTCTATGGCAATTTTGGGTATGGGTCTGGACAGAGTATATGGGATGAGGCCATGGACCTGGATGAACCTAGCATTGATCAAATTAAACCCCACCCCACTGTCCAGAAATGCAGACACATCCACCTTAATTCCACCCATGTGGATTACGGATGGTAGAAAAAAACTATGTCATACCCACAGAGGTTATAAGTATACCCGAGTTGCTAACCTTCCCGCAACCTGGGCTATCTACTTTTCCAGCAGTTGCTTACTATGAGGTCGGGAAGGACACGTGCCAAGAAATTGCCCTTTTTACCACAAAAAAACACTTCTCCTTACGTCGGACAACAGCCAATTTACCAGAGGGAGATGCCGCACCCACCTGCATGGGTTCCATGGTTGGCTCAGTGATGACCTCCTGTGACCCTGTACCCAGGGCCGGCTCCAGGTTTTTATGGGCCCCGGGCGAAAGAGTCTCAGTGGGCCCCTTTAACACAGACCACGATTCAAGATGCACAGATACTGCAGAGAAATATGGTATAGTACAATGCCAAATACTTCACTTCTTCCATTACATGAGTGATATCTATTGTAAATTGTACAATAGCTCAGAAACCGCCAAATCCTCACAGCGCACAGTACAGACCGGACAGTACAGTCCTCCATACAATATTATGGGCACCACAGTCTCCCCCTCATCACCCATATAATACCCCATGCAGGATGTCACCCCCCATATAATGCTCCATACAGAATACTGGACCCAAAATAATGCTCCATACAGAATACTGGACCCAATATAATGCTCCATACAGGATACTGGTCCCCATATAATGCTCCATACAAAATATGGAGCTCTCCTCTGCGCTGTACTTCGTTCTGCACTGTTACGGCTCAGGAAAGGGCGCTGTGGAAAGACTCCCCATTATCATCATGATTGCCTCCTTATCATATCATTGCCTCCCCATCATCATCATGGCCTCCCCATTATCATCAATGCCTGCCCATCATCATCTCCTCCCCATCATCATCTTCTCCCCATCATCAATGCCTGCCCATTATCATCAATGCCTGCCCATTATCATCATCTTCTCCCCATCATCATCAATGCCTCCCCATTATCAGCAATGCCTGCCCATCATCATCTCCTCCCCATCATCATCATCTCCTTCCCATCATCATCTTCTCCCCATCATCAATGCCTGCCCATTATCAGCAATGCCTGCCCATTCATCATCTTCTCCCCATCATCATCATCAATGCCTCCCCATTATCAGCAATGCCTGCCCATCATCACACACAGACAGCACACAAGCACTCTCTCACATACATACACACACACATACACACACAAAGCACCGCACTACATACACACAGACACACACAGATCTTACCTGTCCGACGTCCCCGCGCTTTCTGCCACAGCCGGCCGCTGAATGATGATGTCATTCAGCGGCGCTGCTGTGAGAGGAAGCGCCGGCGCCCCCTGGAGCCCGGAGCTGCGGCAGCGGAGGCACAGGAGAGGTAAGTATTGTGCCAGCTGATGCCGGGGCCCTGAGCAAGCGGGGGGGCCCAGTGGCGCGCTGACACCGCTCTCCTCCGCTAACGGGCGCGGGGGTGCCAGACTGCGAGTGGGCCCCCCCGCCTGCTCAGGGCCCCGGCACTTGCCCAGGTGTGCCGGGTGCTGACGCCGGCCCTGCCTGTACCACACACACACAGAGGTGTCTCCCTATGTCTCTGGCAAAGACGGCAATCAACTCAGATCGCCAGAGACATGTCTGCCCAAGGGAGTGCTAAGGCATCCCTCACCCTTACAGTAAGCACCTCACAGAACTGACTACGGAGTGCAGGGTCATACCATTTGGTATCCGTGGCCCACCTCTGGAACTCAGAGCAATATTCCTCTGCCGGCCAGCTTCCTTGCTGAAGTTGGCGCAGAGTGGACTCAGCTAAGGAAAAGCGATCAGGGTCATCATATATACTGTAAGGCCCGATGCCCGAAAAAAATCCATCCACCATCTGAAGCAATCGAGAGTCAGACAGAACAGAAAATGCCAATGCTTGGGGACCCCTTGAAGGAGCGAGATAACTATCTCCACACATTGCTCCTCTGTACCTGAGGAAACTGGACGTAATCTGAAGTACAGTTTACAGGCCTCTCTGAAGACAACAAACTTGTCATGCCCCCCAGAGAACCTGCCAGGCAACGTGACCTTCGGCTCCACTATGGTTTGCCTCAGAGATTCCCATGCCAGATGTATTAGAGTGCTGCAAAAACATCGTGCCTAAATTCTCCACCTCCAGACTGAGCTGCTGCAATTGCCCAGTCAGAGCAGTGATTGGATCCATCATGCATCAGAGAAAATGACTGCAGTCAGAGCTAATATCACGACACAGCTGTCGGTTGACCTGGGTCTAGGAGCTCCTTCCATGTCCCCAACACTAGGGGGTGCCCTAGCACGCATTGCTCCCAGGGATACTTCCAAAGGTGAAGATGCCAGGGCCTCCACTCTTTCCTTATTTCCTGAGTTAGCCCTCCATCTGTTCTCTTCCCACACCCAGGGAAGAGGGGCGCTACTGTGTACCGTAGTACACCAACCCGACAAACAGGGCAACACAAACAAAGGTTAACAGAAACCTCCAGACATACAAAATATTCACTCACATATAACAGAGGAATGCATCGGGGTGTGAAGGTAGAGGAATAAACCAAAATAGAGAAGGATAAGGAATCACCAAGCATACAAACCAAGCAACAGTTGCTAATAACTCCTCCAACTCTCCTTCTCATAAGTACTCCTCTCCCTCCATTAGCCATGCAGCAATAACGCTAGCTCTGACAAGGATTTGTATCAGAGCCCAGATTATAAAAGGAAAAGGAGTGACTAACCAAGCTCAGCTGTGAGAACGGATTTCCAACATGGAAATGTGAAATAAACACATTTAAAATGAGGAGAAGTGCTTCTTCTCAGCGCTGGAGTAGGAGCAATCAGACGCTCCGGTCTTCTGGCTCCACACTGTCGCAGTAACCCCGTGACACAAATATGGTGGAAGTTCAAAGATGTTTTGGGTTTGTTTTGCTGCTTTGACTGTATGCAAGATATCATGAAATCTGAAGATTACCAAAGGATTTTGGGTCGCAATGTAGTGCCCAGAGAACTGTGTTTGCATCCTAGGTCATAAGTCTTCCAGCAGGACAATGACCCTAAACATACTTCAAGAAGCACCCAGAATTGGATGGAAACAAAGCGCTGGAAAGTTCTGCTGTAGCCAGGAATGAGTCCGGATTTAAATAACATTAACCCCTATCTGCCATCCGACGTACTATCCCGTCCATGAAACCCAGGACAATCTGACCATGGACGGGATAGTATGTCGAAGCGATCGGACATACTATACTTATTATCACAGCTGACACCCGGCACTATGTGCCAGGAGCGGTCACGGACTTCTCCCAGCACATTAACCCCTGGCACACCGAGATCAAACATGATCACGGTGTACCGGGGCACAGGGAAGCATCTTGCGTGCTCCCCTGAGGCACTCAGAACAGCGAGATGTGATCGCGCTGTTCTGAGGCCTTCCTCCCTGCAAGACCCCGGATCCAAGATGGCCGCCGGGTCCTGCTGAGAGCAGGCGCTGAGGAAGCCTGCAGCAGTGCCTGTGAGATCGCTGTCTCCATCAGATTTGTGCTGTCGTGCCACAGTTAGACCAGCGATCTGATAAAATACAGTGATGTCCCACCCTGGGACAAATTATAAAAAATGAAAATCACAAGTGTAAAAAAAAAATTCCAAAATAAAGGAAAAAAAAATATTCCCCAATAAATTCATTTCTTCCTGTAAAGAAAAAAAAACCAAAACAATAAAAATACACATATTTGGCATCGACGCGTCCGTAACAACCCCCCCTATAAAATTGTCCCACTTGTTAACCCCTTTAGTGAACCCCTTAAAAAAAAGACAAATGGGCAGCCAGTGTAAGGACTGGCGAAAGACGCGGACCGAAGGATGGATGACCCTGGCTGCTGCATTAAGGATGGACTGGAGAGGGGATAGTCGAGTAATGGGGAGGCCAAGTAATAGAGCGTTGCAGTAGTCCAGGCGGGAGTGGATCAATGCTACAGATAATAGATAAGTTCCTTGGGTGGTCCAGTTTCCAAAATGGGGTCACTTGTGGGAGGTTTCCACTGTTTAGGCACATCAGGGGCTCTCCAAATGCAACATGGCATCAGATCTCAATTCCAGCCAATTCTGCATTGAAAAAGTCAACCGGCGCTCCTTCCCTTCTGAACTCTGTAGTGCGCACAAACAGTGGTTTAAGCTGGTTTCACATTAGCGTTGCACTGACCTGCGTCGGTCAGCGCACGACCGCCGCTAAGCTCCGCCCCCGGCTGCGCCTCCCCCGGTAGCTCCGCCTATTGGCACATGGCGCTGCATGTGACCTGCGCACCCTATCTTTAGCATTGGGCTCGCAGGCCGTACGCAGGTATGCGTTTGCCGGCGCTTGCGTCTTTTTGACAGTGCGCCGACCTGTGCCCAACGCACTTGTTGCATTTTGGTGCGCTCGACGCACAGTCAAAAGGGGCAAACGCATATCTGCGCACTGCCTGCGTACCCAACGCTAAAGATAGGGTACGCAGGTCGCATGCATTGTCATGCGCCCATAGGCGGAGCGATCAGGGCGCAGCTGGGGGGCGGAGCTTAGCGGCGGCTGTGCGCTGACTGATGCAGGTCAGTGCAACGCTAGTGTGAAACTAGCCTTACCCCCACATATGGGGTATCGGCGCATTCAGGAGAAATTGCATAACAAATTTTGTAATTATTTTCTCTTTACACTTGTGAAAATAAAAAAATTGGTTCAGAAGTAAAATGTTTGTGAAATAAAGTTAAATGTTCATTTTTTCTTTCCACATAGCTTCAGTTCCTGTGAAGCACGTAAAGGGTTAATTAACTTTTTGAATGTGGTTTTGAGCACCTTGAGAGGTGCAGTTTTTAGAATGGTGTCACTTTTGGGTATTTTCTGATAGGTACATGGATCTCCGGCCAGGGCAGTGGGATACTCAGTACCGGGCCAGTGTATTGAAGGGATGTGTCACAGCGACGGTGACCCGGTCCGTGTCCCTGGGCGTCCTGTGGTATCTGGTCAATGGTGACCAGGGCTGCGGTGCAGATCCTCTGGGATAGATGGTGAGATGCAACAGAGTTGGTACAGCCTCCCACAGGTGAGGCTATGAGATCCCAGGGCAGGTAGGTGTAATAAAAGGTGGTAATGGTGCTGGGAGATGTAGCTGAGTGTAATAGGTGCCGCAGGAAGAAACTGAGAAACAGTCAGCGAGTTGCAGTTTCCAAAGCTTTATTCACAGTTCTGATGCATGCAGTACAGATGCCCACTTGGTACTGTGTCCTCCAGGTGAGGGCTCAGCAAACCCCCAAGTAGATTGGGATACACCTTTCCAGGACTCCGTTCTATATGTATGTTCCTTTCACTGGCCGTCTATCCTTCCAGCACCTTCACCAACAGTGTCCCAGATCAGCGGCTGCGAATCCTATCGGACAAGGACTTATTTCTGCGTTCCTTTGATTCTATATAGCTACCTCTCCGGCGAAGATAATGGTGGTTAATGACTGTGATACCTATGTTATCACAGCAGTCGACTTGCTGAGTCATAAAGTTCTCCACTAGGCTAAGGGGTCGAGTGCCCTCTGCGACCTGGTCCCTCTGCCAACAGACTGGGACAGACGAATGGCTCCTGCTCTCTCCGTATCCCTAGGACCCCCTCTCTCTCTCCAGAAGCTTCTCTTTCTTTCTGCTTCTTTCTCTCCACTCCTGGACTAAGCTCTTCTAGCTTCTAGTCCCTTCTGAGTCTCGCTCTAGACTCCTTTTCTCTCACTGCAGCCTCCCCTCACTGGGAGCTGCTTCTCCACACGTCCTACTCCTTCCTCCTCCCGTTCAGAACTCTCTAATTCTGCCTCGTGCTTCCTCAAGCTTCACTCCTCCTTGCTACTGACTACTCCACCCACCCATACACCATTTCCTATCTCAGACTGGGATGAGACCATCCTCCCGCAGGGCACGTCCAGGGTGCCCAGCTGTTCTAGTGTGTGTTGGGTGCAGGTGTTAGAGTCCTAGGCGGTGCTCCCTCCTTACCTGGGAATGGGGTATCACACCTCTGGGTGAGGTGCAATACCTCTGTGGCGACTGAACCCTCAGGGGCGCCACATACACCCCTCAAAGGGACTTCAAAAGGGAGGTGGTACCTAAAAAAATGGTTTTGTAAATTTTGTTATGTTATTTATTATTTTGTGTGACATATCTCTCTGATTTAAGGGCACAAAAATTACATTTTGAAAATTGCTAAATTTTAAAAATTTTCACATTTCCATTTTTTTCATACATAAACGCAAGTTATATCGAAGAAATTTTACCACTAACATGAAGTACAATATGTCACAAAAAAAAATCTCAGAATCAGTGGGATTTGTTGAAGCGTTCCAGAGTTATAACCTCATAAAGTGACAGTGGTCAGAAATGTAGAAATTGGCCTGGTCATTAAGTAGCTAATTGTCTCGGCCACAAAATGGCGGAATTAGAATTAATTTTGTTGGAACATAATTATGACATGGTGGGGATATCTGAGACTTGGCTGGATGAGAGCCACGACTGGGCGGTTAATTTCAGGGCTATAGTCTGTTTAGAAATGACCGTAAAAATAAGCGAGGTGGGGGTGTGTGTTTATATGTAAAATCATCCTTAAAACCCATCCTGCGTGATATCTGTGAATCTAATGAAGATGTAGAGTCTCTGTGGGTGGAGATTAGGGGAGGGGGGAAAAATAATAAATTACTGATAGGGGTTTGTTACAAGTCTCCTAAAATAATGGAAGCAACAGAGAATATCCTCGTAAAGCAAATAGATGAAGCAGCAACTCAAGAAAGTCATTATTATGGGGGACTTCAACTACCCTGAAATACATTGGGGAACAGAAACCTGTAGTTCCAGCAAAGGTAATAAGTTTTTGGCAACTATGAATGAAATTTACCTTTCACAACTAGTTCAGGACCCAACAAGAGGGGGGGCACTGCTAGACCTAATATTATCCAACAGGCCAGACCGCATATCAAATATAAGGGTTGGGGGTCACTTGGGTAATAGTGATCACAAAATAATAAGCTTTCATGTATCCTTTAATAAGATGTGTAGTCGAGGGGTTACAAGGACACTAAACTTCAGGAAGGCAAATTTCCAACGGATGAGAGATGATCTTGGTGCAATAAACTGGGACGATATCCTGAGACATAAAAATACACAAAGAAAATGGGAGACGTTTATTAGTATCCTGAATAGGACCTGTGCACAGTATATACCCTATGGGAATAAACATGCTAGAATTAGGAGGAAACCATTATGGCTAAATAGAGCTGTAAGGGGCGCAATAAGGGACAAAAAGAAAGCGTTTAGGGAATTAAAGCAAGTAGGTAGTGAGAGGCATTAAATAAATACAGAAGACTGAATAAATTCTGTAAAAAGCAAATCAAGACAGCAAAGATTGAGGCAGAGAGACTCATTGCCAGAGAAAGTAAAAATAATCCCAAAATATTCTTTAACTACATAAATAGCAAGAAACTAAAAAATGATAGTGTTGGTCCCCTTAAAAATAGTCTGGGTGAAATGGTGGATGAGGATGAGGAAAAAGCCAATATGCTAAATGACTTTTTTCAACTGTATTTACACAAGAAAATCCCATGACAGATAACATGATCAGAGATAAAAAAATTTCTCCATTAAATGTCACATGCTTAACCCAGCAGGAAGTACGGCGGCGTCTAAAAATCACTAAAGTTGACAAATCCCCGGGCCCGGATGGGATACACCCCCGAGTACTGCAGGAATTAAGTACAGTTATAGATAGACCATTATTTTTAATCTTTAAAGATTCCATAATAACGAGGTCTGTACCACAGGACTGGCGTATAGCAAATGTGGTGCCAATATTCAAAAAGGGGGCAAAAACTGAACCTGGAAATTATAGGCCAGTGAGCTTAACATCTACTGTGGGTAAAATCCTGGAAGGTTTTTTAAGGGATACTATATTGGAGTATCTGAAGCTGAATAACCTCATGACACAGTATCAGCATGGTTTACGAGGGACCGTTCTTGTCAGACTAATCTGATAAGCTTTTATGAAGGGGTAAGTTCATGACTGGACCAAGGGAATGCAGTGGACGTGGTGTTCATGGACTTCTCAAAAGCTTTTGATACGGTGCCACACAAAAGGTTGATACATAAAATGAGAACAATGGGGATAGGGGAAAATATGTGTAAGTGGGTTAAGAACTGGCTCATGGATAGAAAACAAAGGGTGGTTATTAATGGAGCACACTCGGACTGGGTCACGGTTGGCAGTGGGGTACCACAGGGGTCAGTATTGGGGCTGCTTCTCTTTAACATATTTATTAATGACCTTGTAGGGGGCATACAGAGTAGTATTTATTTCAATATTTGCAGATGACACTAAACTCTGCAGGGTAATAAATACAGAGGAGGATAATTTTATATTACAGGAGGATTTATGTAAACTAGAAGCTTGGGCTGATAAATGGCAAATGAGCTTTAATGGGGATAAATGTAAGGTCATGCACTTGGGTAGAACAAATAAGATGTATAATTATGTGCTTAATTGTAAAACACTGGGCAAAACTGTCAATGAAAAAGACCTGGGTGTATGGGTGGACGACAAACTCACATTTAGTGGCCAATGTCAGGCAGCTGCTGCCAAGGCAAATAAAATAATGGGATGCATTAAAAGAGGCATAGATGCTCATGAGGAGAACATAATTTTACCTCTATACAAGTCACTGGTGCGACCACACTTAGAATACTGTGTGCAGTTCTGGTCTCCGGTGTATAAGAAAGACATAGCTGAACTGGAGCGGGTGCAGAGAAGAGCGACCAAGGTTATTAGAGAACTGGGGGGTCTGCAATACCAAGACAGGTTATTACACTTGGGGTTATTTAGTTTGGAAAAACGAAGGCTTAGGGGTGACACTTGGGGTTATTTAGTTTGGAAAAACGAAGGCTTAGGGGTGATCTTATTACAATGTATAAATATATGAGGGGACAGTACAAAGACCTTTCTAATGATCTTTTTACTCTTAGACCTGTGACGGGGACAAGGGGGCATCCTCTACGTCTGGAGGAAAGAAGGTTTAGCCATAATCACAGACGCAGATTCTTTACTGTAAGAGCAGTGAGACTATGGAACTCTCTGCCGTCTAATGTTGTAATGAGTGATTCCTTACTAAAATTTAAGAAGGGACTGGATGCCTTTCTTGAAAAGTATAATATTACAGGCTATATTCACTAGTTTCCTAGATACTGCGTTGATCCAGGGAGCTAGTCTGATTGCCGTATGTGGAGTCGGGAAGGAATTTTTTTTTCCCCAATGTGAAGCTTACTGTTTGCCACTTGGGTTTTTTTTTGCCTTCCTCTGGATCAACATGTTAGGGCAGGTTAGGATAGGATATGGGTTGAACTAGATGGACTTAAAGTCTTCCTTCAACCTTAATAACTATGTTACTAAGGGGTTAGTAAACATGGCCACAGAAGGTCGACGTACACCAAGAAACACCGCTGGGACCTAAGAAATTGGTTACATAAGCGATTATCATGTTTTTTTTTTACCATATATACTCGAGTATAAGCCGAGGCACCTACTTTTGCCACGGAAAACTGGGTAAGCTTATTGACTCGAGTATAAGCCGCGTATGCATTGTCCCCTCATCCCTGTCCTGGTATGCATGGCTCCCCGTCCCTGTCCTGGTATGCATGGCTCCCCCGTCCCTGTATGCATGGCTCCTTATCCCCTATCCCTGTTTACATGTTAAAAAAAAAACAAAAAAAAAAACATCCTACTCACCTACCTGCGTGCCCTCGGTGACACTGAATCTTGTTCCGGCCGCTGCCACCTGCAGCTCTTCCTGCCGAGCGATCACGTGACCCCGCTCATTAAGTTAATGAATATGCGCTCCACGCCTATGGGAGTGAAGAGGCGTTCATATTCATTACCTTATTGAGCGGGGCCACGTGACCACTTGGCAGGAAGAGCTGCAGCACCGGCGGCTGGAACGAGATGAGGTGCCAGCACCGAGGACGAGTAGGTAGGGGAGTATGATGTCTGTGTGCTGGAAGGCTGCGGCTGGCACTGTGCGCTATTACAGCAGCGGCACAGGCTTTAGCCACAGCCACTGGCTCCTGCCTCTGTAACCCACCGCTGCATAATCCCCCGCTGGCTTTCTGGGACAATTAGTCGTGTATAAGCCGAGGGGGGCGTTTTCAGCACAAAAAAATGTACTGAAAAACTCGGCTTATACACATGTATATATGGTACTTTTTTTTTTTTAATTTACTGTATTTTTCGAACCATACCCAAAAATTTGGTGAGGATAATAGAAAATAAATTTTTTTGGATAAAATGAGGATCTTACAGTCCGTATTTAGCCAACATGGGGAGCGGTGGATTGGGGTCACAGGAAGCAGAGTCCGTGCTGCACGAAACCAGCGCGTTGGGACGGTGCTGCAGGCGCTGGGTGGGAGGAGAGGGTGTCCCAGCGCTGCAAGGCTGTGGGTCCTGGGCTGAAAGAAGTGGTTGGGCTTCAGGAAAACTGTTGCCTCAGGCGCAGATTTGGATCTCGGCTGAGGTCCTTCAGCCTCGCCCCACTTCTGCTGCTGGCTTCCTGCAGCAGGGACCCTGCCTCCTGTGACCCTGCTCCACAACTGTGCCTCCTCCATAAGGTATATTCGGACTATAAGACACACACAAATTTTTCTCCCAAATTTGGGGATAAAAATTGCCTCTTCTAGTCAGAAAAATATGCTAAATGCTGCGGAGGACAGGAAATAAATTGTCA
>JARQOD010000004.1:192331014-192455876 GCA_033576555.1 Oophaga sylvatica | reverse complement strand
CTGCAGATCAGCCACAAATCGCTTGAATGGTACAGAGCTGCATTACCGAGACCAAACTTTGGACATCAGTCTCGGACACACGCTTTAAGAATTGTCAACCTGGTGATGAATCGGGCTTCCTTCTATGGAAATCAATAGATTGTGTCTATTTAGAAAGTGAACAATTTCTATTTCTGATATTCAGTTTATATTAATATTATAAGAAGGGAACACAGTAAATCAGTATTTCAGAATTCATACTACTTCTTCTTACATGCCTTCAAGTCTTTTCTGTAGATAATTGCACCAAATGAAAATACATTTTTGTTATAAAAGCCTTTGTTACAAATTGGCAGCACAAGAGCCTTATTGTTATATGTTATATTGCAGAACAACCTGTAGTATGATTCATACATTCCTATTACAATACAGGTCAGACTTAGCAGTTTGCCATTCTGTTTGAACAGGTTTATTCCTTAGTTATTACGCTAGTAGTTGTATGAGTCAAGTGATTTTTAGCTTTCATTTTCCACAAACAAAATACTTTTTTTTTTCTGCATCGTGATTTATCAAAATAGCTCATAGTGTTTAATAATTAGTTTCTACTACTTTAAAAGTTGTCAATGGACTGAGGGTGAGGAAAGACAAAAAAAATCCTATGCTTACCTCCTGAACCGGCTCTGCTCCTCCATACTTGCTACTGTGTCAAACACCGGTCTCAGTGCATCAATATATGAAGTAAGAATCATGTAGACACTGATTGTCTGAAGTCATATGATGTCTCCTCTGGATGTTGATCCCCTTCGTGACTGGTGGGGGACACAGTGGTGGGTTAAGAGGAATGACACTTTTAATTTAGGGGTAAGCATCTTTAAAGGGAACTTGTCTTGTAAAATAATGCTATTAACTTGCAGATATGGGAATAATCTACAGGTTAATAGCCTTCTGACACTGCTGTGCTAACACTGAAAGTCCCGCTGACGAAAGGAAATTAACTTTATCCCCCCAGGCAGCATTCGGCATCCAGTCGTAGGAGTGACACCAGCACGATTTCAGTCACCGCTCTGTGTATAGAAAGTGGTGTCTGTTACCGTGCCCCTTGCACTGACTGATAGCTAGCTCAGTATTAAGGCCAAGAAGTGCAATAAGTGTGTGGTGCAAGATGCTGAATGTTGATGAGGTGAAGAAAGTTAATTTTTGTGGTTATGCACATCATTCTACTGTTAACTGAAAATGGAATGAGGGCTACAAAGAAAATAACACAGTACCTACAGTCAAATATGCTGGAGGTTCAAAGATGTTTTGGGGTTGTTTTGCTGTCTCTAGCACTGAGTGCCTTGAAAGGCATCATGAAATATGAAGATTACCAAAAGTTTTTGTTTTGCAATGTAGCGTCCAGTGTTAGAAACCTTAGCTTGCATCCTAGGTCATGGGTCTTCCAGCAGGACAATGACCCCAAACGTACTTCAAGCCGCACCCAGAAATGGATGGAAACAAAGCACTGGAGAGCTCTGAAAAGGCCAGAAATTAGTCCAAATCTAAATCCAATTGAACACCTGTGAAAAGATCTTAAAATTGCTGTTGGGAAAAGGCACCCTGCAAATATGAGAGACCCGGAGCAGTTTGCAAAAGAAGAGTGGTCCATAATTCCAGGTGAGAGTTATAAGAAGCTTGTTGATGGTTATAGGAAGCGATTAATTGCAGTTGTTTATTACAAAGGGTGTGCAACCAATTATTAAGTTGAGAGTGCCAACAATTTTAGTCGGCCCATTTTTGAAGTTTTTGTGAAATTATTTCCAATTTGCCTTTTTTCTTTTTTTTTTGTTGTTCCAATACACACAAAGGAAATAAACATGTGTATAACAAAATATGTAATTGCAATAATTTTCTGTTCGAAATACTTCATTTTCTGGAACTATTTCGAGGGCGCCAACACTTTTGGCCATGACTGAATATTGACTTTAAATATTTGTACACATTTATCAAACATAAAAATTAAGAAAAGGTTTACAGTTGGCAATTATTAGATCTACAGTACAAAATTTTTAAGCAGATGTGGAAAAAATGCTGCAAAATAAAAATGCATTAAAACTTATAATTTTTTATCAGTTAAAAAAAATGCAAATTGAATGAACAAAAGAAAAATTATACCAAATCAATATATGATGTCACCAACCTTGCAACCGATTTTGTAGGATTTTAGTCAGGTGTATTAATAACCAATTATACTAAACAGATATAATAATCATTTTCTTGTGTACTTTGAAACACCGTCATTATCCAAAACAGAAACATCTGTGCAGGAGGCTTAAAACTCGGTGAAGAACAACCAAACTCTGCTATAAAGGTAACATTGTGGAAGACATTTTCATCTCACCGGTCATACACCATGGCAAGACTGAGCACAGCAATAAGATGCAAAGTAGTTATACTGCATCAAGGAGCAAGATCTCTCCAAGGCAAAGCTTTCCAAGACGTTTTGAATTTCAAGATGTGCTCTTCAACTTCATTTTAATAAGCATCAAAATATGGGCTGATATCGGACAATGAAACTCAGTGCAGCAAATGAAGAACACATTATTCTCATTATTCTCTTAATAATCAGCAGTGTTATCAGCTCAGAACTGAGAGCAACCAAATTGATCCAACTACATCGATATACTGTATATATATGTATATATTAATGTATTATTTAGTTTTGCTTGCACACCTATTAGACTGGATCACTAATGCGATTTATTCTTCATTACAGAGCCGTCTATACTGAGCACATCTGGCTTTCCTTTGTATGCTCCCCTCCCTTGGACCCATCTGTCTCTCCCACTCGACTGCATGATACCTTCGGCTATATACTCCTATTATCATTTGCCTTTATTTTTTGTTTTTTTAGGCACATACATACTCTACTATAACATAACCTACCATACCCTTATCATAACCATTCATGCTCTATAACCATTCAATTATCTCATTCACTATATATGGCCAGTTCAATGCTATATAGACCAAATGAACAACAATAATCTTCCCCCGTTTTTTACTTTTTTTTATCTTTCATTTTTGAACATCATCATGCTATTGAAAGTTTGTGGAATGCACATAGTGCGATTTCCTATATGTAGAACACTACTTTACATCACATCCAGTCGGTGGAACGCACGGGAATGAGACTTCCTGTCAATGGAACTCAGTGTCAGCGCTACTTCCGGTTGGAGACTTCCCGTAAGCACGTTATTAGTTCCGCCCCTCAGATACTTAAACCACACACTCTAGCCGTCATACCCACATGACAAGTGGTGGATACAGCATCTTATATGACGCTCCTAATCACTGACCACCACTTGTAAGTGTATCGATTTTTTTAAGCGACATAGGTCCACTTCTTATAGAAAATGGCTTAATTTTGTCTCTTTACCCACAGCTATAAATGGAAGCGTTAGACACCATACATAACATAATAGGTACGCTTTCATTAAGATTTACCTCTATGTGCCTCCTGTTTTGCGATCTTACAATTTGTTATCCTTCCTACTTTATCTTCACTTGTTACAGTTATATTCCGTTGGACTACAACAGGAATTCATTAATTTTACACAGGTAGTCCACTCTTTATACCATTATTTCTACTATTACCGCACATTTGGTTAATCACACCATTTTAACCATTATACACCTTTTTTTTTTCATTAACCAACAGAGGGTCTAGAAACAATATTGTGCTTACTCATCACATTCCCTGCAAACAGCAGTAGGGTAGGTTCTCCTATTCCTCCCACCTCTATCCCTCTCCCCCTTTCCCTCACCACTCTATTATATTTTACTTGTAATATGTTGTATCATTTTTACACATCGTTCTTTTTCTATACAAACTTGATTGTATTTGTATTGATTACACATTGGACTATGTGAGGATCTATCATGTATTCACTTTTTGTTCTATACTCTATTGCAGACTGATGAAGGTCTATGTTAGACCAAAATATCATTATTTGCAGACTGCTTTAATAAATCTCTTCTCAAAAGATACCTATGAGTTGAGTGCCAAGTTTTGTATCTATCACATTGGTTTGGGTAACCTACTTGTGCCTCTCACGGTAGTGCCACGCTGTACTCCACACTAAAACTTTTACACAGTCCTGTTTGCATAAACTCCCACCATATTGTTAAAATGAAGAACGGCACCAAATTATTTGCCTCTGAGGAGAACAGATCCCAAACACCAAAAAAAAATTGGGTGGGGGGGGAGTCACTTTTTGCGCATAAATTCACTTTTAGAAATTAAAATAAATGTACTTTACCCATATAGGCCTGGAAAATAGTAAAAGGGGACATGTAAACAGAAGTGCAGTACAGGAAAAGTACAACTAATGAGATACATGTTTTCCATGTACAAAGAAGTTGTGGTTTCTTGCTTGGAATATAATAATATAATTATGTCATGATTTCTTCCTATATAATTGAAATCTTATGTTGTTCATTTGGCAAAATAGCATCCTTAACATCCTTGTTGTTTCATAATTAACTTGTTACCTACAAGATCTTCCCCTTTTCTCTCTTGTGTATTAAATGAAATGCAACTAATTGCCAAGATAAAAGAGCAGTCATCTGTTTTTTACATATCTTGATAAATATAATTACGTAATATTAAATATAAAAATATTGCATAACAATATATAACATCATATTGATATGTACACCAACTACTGACCCCTTGGATAATGGGCTTGCATTGGTAGTGATAACATGGAATAGTAGTCTGAGACTCCAACATTGCGCTAATGGCTCTAATTAGATGTAAGTGAATTTGAGTGATGTCTCTGATGGGTCTCAGCCCACCCATCATGAAAAGGAACAAATGGAGTATGGAGCAGATGGCAGTATATTATTTTTTGGGAGGTTTTATATGCTAACCAGTGCTTAATATTCTTCATAGAAGGCTCAAAAGTATCTTGTAATGGTTGTTTCAGGAAAAAAAAAGTGCAGCTAACTATAATTAACTATCAAGGCAATTCCCTAGTACAAGCTTTGTAATCACTTGAAATGTAAATCTGTAAAGATGGGTCTGCTTGTGGAGTTGGTTATATGATCCTTCTCTACTCTCCTAGGCTGACTGATCAGAGAGGTATATTTGCAGACAGCCCATGCCTTGTTTTAGTCATTAGTGCTACAAGTGAGCTATTTTGTGGATTTATTGAAAGGATTATTCAGTCATAGAAATTTCTGCAACAAATTCAAAAATATTTAGAGTTGAGAGTCCTCAGTGGTTGATACCTCTCTGGTTGATACATCTTTACTGCAACAAATTCACAAATGAATGGAGAGATTGAGTAATTTGCTATAGTGGGGACGAGTTAATATTATGCAAGAATAGATCCTCCTAAGAGCAGGTACAAACAAGCGTATTTTTTGTCACCTGAGAAAACTGGATCAGTTATGCAAATCACACTCTGATCAAGTTCTGATTAGTGTTTGATCGTAATATGTTCTGATACTGTCAGATGAGGAGAAGATGGAGAAAAAAATGTCTCCATCTTCTCCATTCTGTGAGGACTCGGAAATCGTTCAGTATGTAACGGAGTGACTTGGTACGTCATGTGCCGCCCCTGCTTTGGTTGCTCTGCACATGTAATACATGCGGCACCTTGATGGTTATTCATGTTGATGTGATGCAATATTTATATACTGTAATGCTAATGTAATGTGAGGGTTTCTGCTGTTTATTAATGTGTACTGTAATGTGATGTATTGTGCTTTAGTTTAGGGATAGATTAGTATAAGGGAGTGGGGCACAGTAGAAATAGAAACAACACCCAGTCAGCTACAAACTCTACTCCCAGAGAATGAGAAGACTGCAAAAACACATGAGCCAATAATAACAATTAATAATTATTTCTTGTATATAAAAATAAAACAAGCAAATAGAAAATAATAATAAAGCAATTACCATTGATCGATAATACAATTAAAATTAATATAGGAAACCAAGACTATACAGACAAAATCACGCACCAAAAAATAAAAATTGTAGTCTCAGAGCATAATATAAAGTGCTATATAATGTGCATATAATTCTTATATATAAGGGCATATAATCGGTCCCATAGAAAATGAGCTAAATTAGCTGCTTACAAAATGCACTGAAAAAGACTGGCCACAACCCTATGTTAATCGGAAAGCTGTCAGTGATTCTTATTGCCAAGTGATTCTGAGTCCCGTCCTTCACAGAATTCACACTGCCCAGCAACTGATTTAAACTAAATCCGGCCAAGAATAACACTAAATAATAAACGTTAAATGAGACTTACATATTGCGATGTCTGCAGCTATCGCTTCTTTACCCCGACGCGCGTTTTGTCCACACTTCTTCAGGGGCTATTTTAGCTCATTTTCTATGGGACCGATTATATGCCCTTATATATAAGAATTATATGCACATTATATAGCACTTTATATTATGCTCTGAGATAACAATTTTTATTTTTTGGTGTGTGATTTTGTCTGTATAGTCTTGGTTTCCTCTATTAATTTTAATTGTATTATCGATCAATGGTAATTGCTTTATTATTATTTTCTATTTGTTTGTTTTATTTTTATATACAATAAATAATTATTAATTGTTATTATTGGCTCATGTGTTTTTGCAGTCTTCTCATTCTCTGGGAGTAGAGTTTGTAGCTGACTGGTTGTTATTTTTAATTGAATTTAACACATTTGTGTTATGATGAATGTGCTGGAGATGGTTTCTGAGCAGAGGCTCCCTCTGGTGGTTGCAGGCAGTACTGAACCTTATAGCGAGGAATGGCAATCTGGGATCACGGACTGGACTGATATAAGGGAGGTTCCCTCCCATGATGGTCACCGGTCATCAATTGTTCTTGTCTCAATTTTGGTTCCTGGTTCATTTAGAAGTCTGCTGGAGTCGTGCATGCATCTGCTGCTTTCAGATAAGATATTTTCTGCTTTTCTTTTTGTGCTTGCTTTTTGCATAATTTTCTGCACTTTTGTGGAGGTCAGCCGGGTCCCCTCCTGGGGCATGTGCTCCTCTCAGTTTATCTGTAGCCACTGTTATTTGTTCATTTGCTTTTTCCTGTTTTTTCAGTGGCTGCGGCTTAGTTTTGTTACACCAGAGATCTGAGTTAGGTGGTGGAGATCGTGTGATCTCAGGTGTTTTTGCAATCAGAAGAGTTGGTATTTTTTAGGGTTTTTTGTTGGATTGCAGTCAGAATTCTTTCCTGTACTTTTCTGTCTAGACAAATTGGGCCCCAGCGTTTGCTCATTCTACTTTCTGTCTGTGTCCGTGCTTCTTCTTGTCTAACCGCCATTACATGTTTGGGGGCTTCCTATTTTCTTTGGGGATCTGCTCCGGGACAGATAGCTTTCATCTTTCTGCCTTTAGGTGTAGTTATCTCTCAGGCTGTGACGAGGCGTCTAGGATCAACGTAGGAACGCTCCACGGCTACCTCTAGTTGTGTGGTTAGTTCAGGTTACTGCAATCCAATAGGTTCCAGCCTCTCTGGTGTATTGCCGTTTTTGCTTTTTCTTCTCAGCTACCTAAACATAACACATTTGATTATTGGATCTTTGGTTGATTTTACAGTAGAAATAGAGCATAGAATAGATAAGAGTGTTAGGCTAGTTTCACATTAGCGTTTGTGTGCGCAGCGTACCATCTGCATTCACAAATGCATGCAAACACATGCTTATGCAGCGTTTTTTATCTGCATCATCTTACCCATGATGGCAAAAAAACGCTGTGTGTGCATGCGTTTTAGCTTGTGTTTGCGTTGTTTATGTGCATGCGTTCTATATTTCCAATGCTTTTACAGTAGCTTTTCCTTGACATCAGGCACCCAATGGGTGTGTCTCATGGGATTTCTATATATATATAGACACACTGCATTGATGAAATCCTCGTCTTTGGCTGCTGTATCCAGCTGCAAGATGGATCTTGACATGGACAGCTTCTGTGATAATCTGGATTTGCAACTGAAATTGGCTCATTGGCTCTTGCCTTTGCTTTTGCTTGTGAAGAAGAAAGAAGAAGACAAACATGGAGAAGATGTCGTCGTCGCTATTTGCAACACCCCATCCTTGAACTCCAAGAGAGCCGTGGAGCCTACCACTCATTGTGCTCCGAGCTGCGTAAAAACCTGGAGAAGTTTTTTGACTACATGAGGATATCGGAACAGAGCTTTGATGACTTGCTGCAACATGTCCGAGGATCCATAACCAGGCACGACACACAACTCCGTCAAGCAATTCCTGCTGAGGAACGTCTGTTGGTGACCCTGAGGTACGAAATGTTGAAAAAAAAAAACACCTGTCATTAATATGATTGTTCTAAAAGCCATGTACTGATTTTTTTTTCTCGTTTTCTGTTCCGCAGATTCCTGGCTACCGGAGAGACCTTATCTCTCCATTTTCAATTCCGAATTGGAGTGTCCACCCTTTCTGGGATTGTTGCAGACACCTACAGTGCTTTATGTGACGTTCTGCATCAAGAATTCCTCCTCCAACCCACAACTGAACTCCGGCTGGAAAATGCTGCAAAATTCCATGAAATTTGTAATTTTCCTAACTGTGTGGGGGATGTGAATGGCAAACACATTCGAATTATGAAACCTGCTGGAAGTGGAACCGAGTATTTTAATTACAAAAAATACTTTTCGATTGTTCTCATGGCGATTGCAGATGCTGAATGTCGATTTGCTGCCGTTGACGTTGGCTCATTTGGAAAAGGAAATGACTTTCAGACTTTCAAAAACTCTGACATGGGCTGACGTTTGTATGATAATAATTTCAATTTTCCACAACCACGACCTCTTCCGAACACTGAAGGACCGCCAATGCCATTTGTTATGGTTGGGGATGAGGCGTTTTAAATGTGTGACAACCTCATAAAACCTTACTCAAGTAGGGACTTGAATCACACCAAACAGATTTACAACTACCGACTGACAAGGGCACGAAGAACTGTGGAGTTTGCCTTTGGATTGCTGGTATCTAAATGGCGCATTTTGGGAACAGCCATCAATCTAAAAATTGAGACAATTGATGAGGTTGTGAAAGATTGTGTTGTTATGCACAATTACATCCTGGCAAAAGAGCGACCCAATTTAGAACCTGAGGAACCTGTTACATTGCTGGATTACCAAGATCACGCTCTGAGGACTACAGTGGAAGTTGCCCAGATGAGGGATAAGTTTGCTGCTTATTTTGTTTCTGATAATGGATGTGTGACATGGCAAGACGGAATGGTTTAAGCCACTAAGCAAAATGTTCTTGTAATGTTAAAATGTACCTGTAATGTTAACATGTACCTGTAATGTTTGCTGACTTAAATAATAAAAGACCTCCAGTAAAACATCCATTACAAGTTCCCTCAACAATACAATACACACATGTGTGTGTTTGCGGTGGCGGCGCATAAAGAGAGAAAAAAATCACAGATATTTTGCAAACTGGGTCTATCTGAGGGTGAGATTGTGTGGACCTTTGGGGTTGGAGCTGTGAGGATTGGGTGGTAGCTGATGAGGAAGTGGTTACAGGGGAAGGGGCAACAAATTGAAGGATTGGATCATGGGAATGGATAGACACAGTGGATTAATGGGAATGGATAGACAAACTGGAAGGGACAGACACAGACACAAGGGAAGGTAGTGACACATTTGACAACAGAGACACATTGCTAGGTGAGGGTGGAGGTGGTGGGTCCAATTTTGGCAGGGTTTTTTGGCTTCACCCCGGTAGAAATATGTTTTGTTTTTTTCCTTTGTTTTCTTGACCGAGTGGGAGTGGTGGCCCCTGTAGCAGTCTTCTGGCATGGTGCTGGACTGGGCAGCGTCGTGGATGCTACTGGCTGCAGGGGTGCTGAACTCGGCTGCGTGGTGGATGCAGCTAGCTGCAGGGTTGCTGAACTCGGCCGCGTGGTGGATGTTGCTGGCTGCAGGGTTGCTGAACTCGGGAGTCTGGTGGATCATGCTTGCTGCAGGGGTGCTGAACTCGGGAACATGGTGGATGCTGCTGGTTGCAGGGGTGATGAACTCGACAGTGTGGTGGGTCTGTGAACTGGAGGCGGTGGTGGTAGAGGATATAAGAGAAAACACGGCACTCAACTAAAAACGTGAGTAGGTGCTCAAGTCAGGTATCCAACCTGATAAATGTAAAAAATAACTTGGCACTCAAATGTGTAACACGAGAATTTGTTTAATAAAGGTGCATCCAGACACGAAACAATTGAACGTTTTCGGTCCAACTATTGGACCTTCATCAGAATACTTTTCAAAGGAACACTGGACACAATAGAATGCAATCTCCAAAAGGTAGCTGGATGAGAAACAAATATCCCTAAATAAATAAGGATGGCTCAAGAAGCTGTAAATCAGGACCAGGCACTCACAATAATGGAAGAGGGGAACTGGGAGCCAATGTGACAGGCGCCTAGGTGAGGCAGGCTCAAATAGGTTGCTGGAAAGGCACTGGGAGTCCGGATCTGAAGACACGCTGTGGAAGCAAGAGAAGCAGGAGTCTGCTGCAGTAGGGGGAAAAAAAAGGAAAAATTTAATTGTAAAACAATGCACCGACATTTACCGTTTCACTGGCGTGTCAGACCACATTGCAATACTTACCAAAATAATTTCTGCATGTGGCGTGGCACGGTCCCAATCAGGCAACAGCGATCTGGCCACTTCTTCCCAGAGTCATCAAATCACAACAATGTTGGAGTGCTGACGATCACGGGTGTCCCACAATGGTACTCGCTCTTGCACAAGGTTAATCAGTTGCTCGTTGTCAATGTCCTGTTTGGCTCTTCCCATTGTGGAACCTATAGAGCAAATAAAACAAAAGAATTTTAAGTAAAACTGAAGACAAATTCAATTACAACTCTGATGAAAAGACTACTTTCCTCCTGAGACACATGAGCCCGACGACCCTGGGAAGATTCTTTTCCACTCGACTGCTCCTGCTCTTCATCACTGCAAGGTACCTGTAAAGAAAATACATGATTTAACACATGTACTGTATAGTATTGCCAGTCAATACATACCAATCAGTATAGCAAATGTGATTACATAATCGGTGTCATGTCCACCCTGAGAAGAAGTAATTTCTTCACTTGAGGACCTGGTTGAAGAGCAGGCAGCAGTCAAGTGAAACACTACAGAAAAGAACAGATAAGAAAAATTAAACTTGTTAAGAGCCAAACAAGATGTAGCCAAAAAACAAACAAACAACACCAATACTTACATTACAGGCAGTAATCCAATAGCACAGCAGTCAGCACAGGACAGGGACAGATGGTACTGGCAGTAGTCCAACAGCACAGCAATCAGCATAGGACAGTGATAGAAGGCAGCACCAGGACAGACGGCAGAACCAAGACAGATGGCAGCACCAGGACATATACAGCAGCACCAGGACAGATGGCAGGACCAGAACAGATGGCAGGACCAGGACAGATGGCAGCACCAGAGCAGATGGCAGCACCAGGAGAGATGGCAGCACCAGGACAGATGGCAGCACCAGGAGATACGGCAGCACCAGGAGAGATGGCAGCACCAGGACACATGGCAGCACCAGGACAGACGGGAGCACCAGGAGAGATGGCAGCACCAGGACAGATGGCAGCACCAGGACAGATGGCAGCACCAGGACAGACGGCAGCACCAGAACAGATAGCAGCACCAGGAGACAACAAGTCTAAAAGGAACAGAAAAAAAAATAGTACAAAGAACAGACTTAAGTGAAAGAGACAGACATTTTCAAAGGTTCTATACTTACATATCCAGTGTTGTTGTCAGATCCAGAGTCTTGAAAGTAATGGCCTTGCAGTTTACACACTTCGTTTTATACAGCTTTGTTTTGGGGGAGGCTGAAACCTGTTCCTAGACTTGCTCATTCTGAAGTACGCATGCATATCAAACGCATGCGTACGCATGTCCTTGCATACCAATGCATTCCCATAGACAGTAATGCGTTGTTTTGATGCACTTCATCCACATGTGGATGACTGCGCATAATTGATGCCTTAAAAAATGCAACATATTGCGTTCGCCAGGCACCGCCTCACACCGTGAAACGACGCATGCATACGCAAACGCATGCAAACGCATTCAAACACATGTCCCTGTGTACAGCATGTTAAAGATATGTACGCATGACACATGTGGATCTATGCAGATCAAATGCTGCGTACCGATACTCAAGTGTGAAACCAGCCTTTGCTAGACACAGGCAGCATTGCGGTTAAGCAGTTTGGTGGGGCTTTAGAGCAGAGCAGCAGGCAGCAGGAAGATATAGGAGAGACACTTCCTGATTAAAGGGAATCTGTCACCCCATTTTGGCTATATGAGATAAAGATATGCCTGAATAGTGCGTCCCATAAGTAACCTATCTGTATCTATCATACATCCTGACACCCCCGTTTTCATGCCCAAATACCTTTTTAAAGTTCGGTTTTCTGTATGCTAATCTGGGTGGTCCGGTCCAGAGGGTGGTGTTTTTTGCTTCCTCCCCCCCCCCCGCTCCTCGACTTCTCCTGCATAGGTCCGTCTGTGCATAGATGGACCTACGCAAGAGAAGCCGAGGAGCGGGGCGGGGGAGGAAGCAAAAAACACCGCCCTCTGGACCGCCCAGATTCCCTTTAAGTTCAGCTGTAGCCCGGGGCATCCTGCCGTGAGGGCAGGAAGCATATTGCTTATGAAACAGCCTCAGGCTGAGAAGAGAGATGTGTGGAGAAACAGTAAAGATGGGACCAACTTGTTAAGATCCTATTATTCAGGATCCTGGGTCTAGGACAGGGACAGGAGCAACAGTGGAAACTCTTCTGATACCTCTCCTTATAGGAACTGGACAGAGAGCTGATCTGTAGCTGATAGTGAAAAGGAACAAGAGAGACAAGGAACAGATCAGGAGCTGATCAGAAAAAGGAACTATTGGAACACTGTCAGTCCTAGGATACAGCCGAGGTTACTAGACAGTGGAAGCAGTTGAAGAAGACAGAGCCTGTCAGATTCTCAGTGAAAGAACGGAAAGTGCCGCTGTATGTGATGTATGCTGCCAGAGAAACTACAATTTTGATGTTCCGTAAAGTTACACCGTTGAACGAACCTGTGGAGTACAGAGTGTTTATTGGGACTCAAATTGTCAGAAACTGAAACAGCAGTGATCGTGGAAATTTCAGTGACTGAAGTGAGTACAATATTGCATATTGTATTAAAAAGACTATGTGCTCACGTTGCGGATTTGCCTGTGGAATTTTGTGCGCAGATTCTACCTCTCCACAGGTAAAAATCCGTGCGTTTTTTCATGCGGATTTGTATGCGTTTTTGAAATCTATATAAAGATATGTTATTTAACAAAAAAAAAGAATTGTGATGTCATTTCTTTGTCCAACCTCTTCTTTTACATTTGTGATGTTGTTACTATATCTGTGATTGGCTTGCTGTTATCCTTGTTTCAGTTTCTGCCTAGTAACAATGATGTAATGGGGAGGAGGAGACAAGGCAGGAGCAGGAAGTCCTGGGTAAGGGAGCAGGAGAGAGGAACAAAAATAAAGTATGGCTGTTTAAACCTACCATCCAGCATCTCTGTGTGGCCTTCTGGAGTTCCCTTCATCTGCACAACAACACTACAACTGGCGACGAGGAAGCGTTCATCATCAGCTAAAGGTATTTCAGCTCTACAACAATGGCCTGTTTACCTGCCTTCCCTGCTTTTGATGTGCATCAGTCCCCAGCTAACCTAGCAGCATGTTGGGAGAAATGGCTGAAGCATTTTGATATATTCCTACAAGCCATGAACATATCAGATGATACCAGGAAGAAAGCCATGCTATTACATTATGCAGGGGAACAAGTCTATGATATCTTCACTACTCTGCCTAATACAGGAGAAGACAAAGACTATGAGCTCAGTAAGGCAGCATTAAGCAAGTATTTCTCCCCACACAGAAATGCAGCATTTGAAATCTTCAAGTTTAGACAATTAAAGCAGTCAGCAACAGAAAGCATTGATGAATATCATGTCCGACTACGGCACCTTGCAGCTTACTGTGAATTTACAGATGTCGACAAAGAGATCCAAATGCAGATTTTACAAGGCTGCATCTCCTCTAAGTTACGGAGACAAGCACTCAGAGATCCCACCATGACTTTAGCAAAACTGCTTGAAACAGCACGTGTAAATGATACCGCCGAAAAACAAGCTAAACTCATAGAGAACATTGAGTGCGAGGCGGAAGCACCATCTTGTATAGCAAAGCTGACACAGAGACCGCCTGTGCCTCGTATGCAGGGGGCAACTTGCTACAACTGCGGAGGGTCGTATCCTCACCAGAATGTCTGCCCAGCAAAAGGGGGGACCTGCCACAATTGTGGAAAACAAAACCATTTTGCAAAAGTGTGCAGATCCAAACCACAATCCCCTCATTCCACAGTACAACCCAGGTCACAGAAAATCCAAACGCTGCAGCTTACTGACGAGCCTCACAGTACTTATCTATTCTCAGTGACTGCAGAGGGATCTCAAACACTGCACGCACTTACCAGTCCAAGGCGACTTATCCTGATAAATGGTAGTCCGGTGGAAGCCCTAGTAGACACGGGGGCATCAGTAAACGTCATCAGCCGTGCAGTCTATAGCCAACTCCCGAACAGACCTGCTCTACAAAGCACTAGCCTAAAGATTTTTCCTTATGGTTCAGCATCTGCACTACCCCTGTGTGGCAAATTTCAGTCAGAACTTGCAGCTGACGGGAAGTCCATCACCGACACTGTATATGTAGTAGAGTGCTCCGCAGACACGCTTCTCAGCTGCAGGAGTGCTATATCTCTGGGTCTGGTCAACCTGGTCAATAGTGTCACAGGTCCTTCGGCCCAACACATCATGCAGAGATACCCCAATCTCTTTAAAGGTCTCGGTAAGCTAAAAGACGTTCAGATAAAATTGCATATTGACCAGTCAATACAGCCGTCTGTTCAACCTCACAGGCGCATCCCATTTCATGTCCGCAAACTTGTGGAGCAAGAACTGCAGGATCTGGAAGCGTCTGATGTTGTTGAACGAGTTGACGGCCCGACTCCTTGGGTATCGCCCATTGTTGTGCACCAAAACCAAAGCAGCCTGGTAAAATCCGGCTATGTGTGGATATGCGGCATGCCAATTTGGCTATTCAAAGAGAAAGGCACATCACGCCCACTATTGATGACATTATCACAGACCTGAATGGTGCAAAAGTATTTTCTAAAATTGATTTAAAATCATGTTATCATCAACTTGAGTTGCATCCAGATTCCAGGTACATTACAACTTTTAGTACCCATGTGGGCTTACGACGATTCAAGAGGTTGAACTTTGGTATCTCATCTGCGGCAGAAATATTTCAGAACATTATCAGTCAGGTTCTATCTGGAATAGCAGGAGTTCTAAACGTCAGTGATGACATTCTTATATATGGTACAACCCAAGAGGAGCATGACAGTCACTTAGAGCAAGTGTTTCAGAGACTGCAAGCCTGCAATCTAACTGTCAATCCGTCAAAATGTGAGTTTAACCAAAAGTCATTAAGCTTCTTTGGATATATCTTTTCGGAGCAAGGAGTTTCAGCAGATCCTCAGAAAGTTGCTGCCATAAAGTCAGCTAGCCAACCTCAAAATGTGTCAGAGGTTTGCAGTTTTCTAGGACTAGTCACGTACTGTGGGCGATTTATGCCTGATCTGGCCACGATCTCCAAACCCCTGCGACTACTCACGAAAAAAGACACTCCATGGACATGGACTACTGAACACCAAGCAGCATTCGATTCCATGAAGTCCGGTCTGACTGGCGACACCGTTATGGCCTATTTTTACCCTCTAAAGTCCACAGAAATGATCGTGGACGCTAGTCCGGTGGGCCTGGGTGCAATTCTCACACAAGTGTCCAAAGAAGGCAACGTTTCTACCATTTCCTATGCAAGCAAAGCCTTAACAGAGACAGAACAACGCTATTCACAAACTGAAAGGGAAGCTCTTGCGGTTGTGTGGGGATGTCTTCATTTTCATCTGTACCTTATGGGACATAAATTCACAGTGATAAGTGACCACAAACCGCTCATTCCGCTTTTCAACAAACATTCTTCAAAGCCTCCCCCACGACTTGAACGCTGGTTGCTCCGCCTACAGAACTACCAGTTTCTGTTGAGATACGAGGCAGGAGCTGGTAATCCGGCTGACTACTTTTCGAGACACCCAACACCACAAACTACCAAAGACGACATCCCAGCAACTATCCTTGCAGAGGAACATATCAATTTTATTGTTGCACATTCTGTGCCAAAAGCTATGACTATGGAGGAAATACAACAAACGGTGGATTCCGATCACCAACTTCAGTTAGTTATAGAGACTGTTCGATCTAAAAATTGGAGCAATTTTCTCGCTGAAGCCCGCCTCCAAACACCGGATCAAACAACCTACTTGACAGCCTTATTTAATGCACGACATGATCTCTCCGTGTCTGATTCAAATCTACTGTTGCGTAACAATCGGCTGGTGATACCCCAGAAACTTCAAAGCAGAGTACTGGATCTGGCCCACGAGGCTCATCAAGGGGTGGTGAAAACAAAGCAATTACTGAGAGAGAAAGTCTGGTTTCCAGGACTAGACAAAAAAGTAGAGGCACTCATTGAAAATTGCACACCTTGCCAAGCAACTACAATTGACCATAGACGCGCACCCTTACAAATGACACCCCTGCCAGAGGGCCCGTGGTCTGCTGTTAGTGTTGATTTCTGTGTTTTACCGGATCACTCCTATCTGCTGGTTGTCATGGATGACTATTCGAGGTTCCCAGTCATTGAACATGTTTCGACAACCTCTGCCAGGGCTGTTATACCAAAATTAGACAAGATCTTCTCGGCATATGGCATACCGGAAACAGTGAAGTCCGACAATGGACCACCTTTTAATAGCACAGACTTTCGATCATTCGCAACCTATCTTGGTTTCACTCACAGGAAAATAACTCCTTACTGGCCTCAGGCCAATGGTGAAGTGGAACGGTTCATGCAATCAATCAACAAAACTTTGAGGATCGCTACCATGGAGCACAAGGATTTACAGCAAGAATTACACAGATTTCTTAGACAGTACAGAGCTACACCCCATTCTACTACTGGGATACCACCTGCCACTGCGCTGTTCAACAGTGTATGCGTGTCAAACTCCCGAGCGTTCCACAGAGCCCTGTTCAAACCCCAATTGCTACTAAGGATGCCATATCCAAACAGAAGATGAAGAGGTATGCAGATAAGAGCAGTCATCGTTGCAAGCCACCGGAAGTATTGGTGGGAGATTGGGTCCTGGTAAAAAGGCTAAGACCTAGAGACAAGTTTGCGTCACAATACTATCCTGAACCCTTTCAGGTCACACAAGTCAAAGGCACCATGGTTACTGCTCAAGATCACGGTTGCCAGGTCACAAGGAACGTGTCCCATTTTAAAAAACTTTGCGACTATGTCCCAGAAACAGACGAGGCAGATAGCGATGACGTCCTGCCGGATCCCCAGAGCTCAGCAGTTCCAAGGGAGGATACCTCAGGGCACTCAGAAAGTTCATCTGGGACTGTGATGTCTCACCGCTATCCAGCGAGGGCAAATCGTAGACCGCCAGCCCACCTCTTGGACTATGTTCTGCGGTAAAAAAAAAGAAAAAAAAAAAAAAATCCTTCGTACTAATGTGAACTTTTGGACCGTTATCCAGTTATAATGTTGTTTTGTTTGGTGAGAAGAGGAGAGATGTGATGTTGTTACTATATCTGTGATTGGCTTGCTGTTATCCTTGTTTCAGTTTCTGCCTAGTAACAATGATGTAATGGGGAGGAGGAGACAAGGCAGGAGCAGGAAGTCCTGGGTAAGGGGAGCAGGAGAGAGGAACGAAAATAAAGTATGGCTGTTTAAACCTACCATCCAGCATCTCTGTGTGGCCTTCTGGAGTTCCCTTCATCTGCACAACAACACTACAACATTCTCCATTGAACACCATAATATCAACACATACCATGTTCTAAAGTAATGTTTACACAAAAAAAACAAATATGAGTGAATATCTATAGATAGATAGATAGATCAGTCTATAGATCTATCTATTTATAGATCTATCTATCTATCTGCAGATAGATCTATCTATCTACAGATAGATAGATCTATCTGCAGATAGATAGATCTATCTGTAGATAGATAGATATATCTATAGATAGAAAAAATCTGCGTTAGGCCGGGGTCACACTTGCGAGAAACTCGCACTAGTCTCGCACCTCAATATCAGGCACTGCTGCTGGCAGTTGGACCAGAGTGTTTGGCTGCGGTCTGAGTGCCGGCGGCAGTGCCGGGTATTGAGGTGCGACACTCGTGCGAGTTTCTCACAAGTATGACCTGGCCTTAAACACAATATCTGTTTAATTTAAAAAAAATGGAAGAAAAAAATGGCATGGGCTCCTGCGCAATTTTCTGCACCAGAGAGGGAAAGCCATTGACTGGGGGCCGATGTTTATAGCCTGGGAAGCTGGTAATACCCATGGATCATCCCAGTCTATGAATATCAGCCCACAGCTGTATATTTAGCCTTTACTTGCTATTAAAATAGGCAGTCCTCAAATAAAAAATGACGTGGGGTACCCCTATAATTAACAGCCAGAAAGGTATGCAGACAGCTGCGGGCTGTTATTCATAGCCTAGGAAGGGACAATGATATTGGCCCCCCGGCTACAAACACCAGCTCGCAGCTGCCCCTGAAATGGCGCATCTCGAAGATATGCCAATTCCGGCACTTAGCCTCTCTCTTCCCACTGCCCTGTAGCGGTGGCATATGGGGTAATAGGGGGTTGATGTCACCTTGTGTAAGGTGACATCAAGCCCGGTTAGCAATGGAGAGGCGTCAGTAAGACACAGATCCATTACTAATCCTATAGTTGTTAAGGGTTAAAAAAGACACAGAAAGAGAAAAGTATTTTAATGAAATAAAACACTACACAGTTCTGCCATATTTGTTATTCACTTAATCCATGCGACGCTCTCGATCTCCTGCAAAAAAAGAAAATAAACAACCACAAATACTCTCTGTTCTGACGTAGTCCATTTAATAACATATGTCCCACGATGATCTCCCCTGTAGAACATTGACATCGGGTGATGTCACTGCTCTACAGGGCCTCCAGTGACACACTGACAATAGACAATGGCTCCTGCAGTGCATCACTGAAGAGGTTACTTGAGTTCAGGCTCTCACTTTACGGCAATGCTGCATGAGAATTTTCTCACATAGCGTTGCTGGTGAGAGAATGAACTTAGGTTACCTCTCTACCAGGGGCGGAGGGATACAACGTGGAGGATTACCTCCACCTGTCAGTTCATCGCGGAGGCCCTGTAGAGCAGTGACATCACTCAATTGTCGTGGGACACTTGTTATTAACTGGACTATGGGGAAAGGTATGTATAGGTTGGTTTATTATTTTATTTTTGGTTACAGGAGATCGAGTGCTTCGGGAACTAGGTGATTGGTCAGTATGTACTGTATGTTATATGTTGTATGTACTGTCTGTACTGTATGTGTATATGTATGTACTGTATGGTTTTTTTTTTACACTTGAACACATGCATTGAGTGATGAGACTACTTTCCCATCATCGGAAGACCCGCGCACACAAGCACTTGCACAGGGACACACGCATACACACGCACACACAGAAACACACAGACCCGCACACACACAGAGACACGCAGACCCCCGCACACAGACAGGCACACAATCTCCGCCCACACACTCTTCCTCCTCCCAATCTGCAGCGTTTCTCGCACCCACATCCGCAGCAAATTCGCAGATCTTTTTACATCTGCGGTTTTTCTGCAGATGTGCCTGACTCAATGGAAGTCAATGGGTGCAGAAACGCTGCAGATCCGCAAAACGAATTGGCATGCTGCGGAAAAAAGAAATGCTGCAGATCTGTGCGGATTTTTCTGCAGCATGTGCACAGCAATTCTGAAATTCCCATAGACTAACATTGGTTGTGCACTACTCTGTGGATTTGATGCAATTCCGCGCGTCCAAAAATGCTGCAGAAACGCATTAAAATCAAGAACGTGTGCACATAGCCTTTTCGTTATTCCTGTGAGACATCAGGGTGTGAGAACAGTTCTAACCGTTGAAAGGACTACCACCCTGGCAGTCTTACACATATTCAGATGTCATCTTAGTGTAGAGCCTACAGTCATGGCCAAAAGTTTTGAGAATGACACAAATATTAATTTTTACAAAGTCTACTGCTTCACTTTTTCTAATGGCAATTTGCATATACTCCAGAATGTTATAAAGAGTGATCAGCTTAACAGCAATTACTTGCAAAGTCAATATTTGGCTAGAAAATGAACTTTATCCCCCAAAACACATTTCAACATCATTGCAGCCCTGCCTTAAAAGGACCAGCTAACCTCTTTTCAGTGATTGCTCCATTAACACAGGTGTGGGTGTTGATGAGAACATGGCTGGAGATCAATTTGTCATGATTAAGTAAGAATGACACCACTGGACACTTTAAAAGGAGGCTGGTGCTTGGCATCATTGTTTCTCTTCTGTTAACCATGGTTATCTCTAAAGAAACACGTGCAGTCATCATTGCAATGCACAAAAATGGCCTAACAGGGAAGAGTATCGCAGCTAGAAAGATTGCACCTCAGTCAACAATCTATCACATCATCAAGAACTTCAAGGACTAAGGTTCCATTGTTGCCAAAAAGGCTCCAGGGTGCCCAAGAAAGACCAGCAAGCGCCAGGACCGTCTCTTAAAAGTGTTTCAGCTGCGGGATCGGCTACCAGCAGTGCAGAGCTTGCTCAGGAATGGCAGCAGGCAGGTGTGAGTGCATCTGCACGCACTGTGAGGCGGAGACTCTTGGAGCAAGGCCTGGTCTCAAGGAGGGCAGCAAAGAAGCCACTTTTCTCCAGAAAAAAACATCATGGACAGACTGATATTCTGCAAAAGGTACAGGCAGTGGACTGCTGAGGACTGGGTAAAGTTATTTTCTCTGATGAATCCCCTTTTCAATTGTTTGGGACATCAGGAAAACGCCTCATTCGGAGAAGACAAGGTGAGCGCTACCACCAGTCTTGTCTCATGCCAACTGTTAAGCATCCTGAAACCATTCATGTGTGGGGTTGCTTCTCAGGCAAGGGAATCGGCTCTCTCACAGTCTTGCCTAAAAACACAGCCATGAATAAAGAATGGTACCAGAATGTCCTCCAAGAGCAACTTCTCCCAACCCTCCAAGAGCAGTTTGACGATCAACAATGCTTTTTCCAGCATGATGGAGCACCTTGCCATAAAGCAAAGGTGATAACTAAATGGCTCAGGGAACAAAACATAGAGATTTTGGGTCTATGGCCTGGAAACTCCCCAGATCTTAATCCCATTGAGAACTTGTGGTCAATCATCAAGAGACGGGTGGACAAACAAAAACCTAAAAATTCTGACAAAATGAAAGCATTGATTGTGCAAGAATGGACTGCTATCAGTCAGGATTTGGTCCAGAAGTTGATTGAGAGCATGCCAGGGAGAATTGCAGAGGTCCTGAAGAAGAAGGGTCAACACTGCAAATATTGACTTGCTGCATTAACTCATTCTAACTGTCAATATAAGCTTTTGTTACTCATATGTTTGCAATTATATTTCTGTCTGTGATAAAAACATCTGTCAAACACACATAAAAACCAGAGGGCAGCAGATCATGTGAAAATATAATATTTGTGTCATTCTCAAAACTTTTGGCCATGACTGTATAATGCACAGCCCATCCTGGTATATGTCCCACATCCTGGCATATGGCCCTCATCCTCTGCCCCACCCTGGTATATGGTCCACATCCTGGCATGTGTCCCTCATCCTGATACATGGCCCTCATCCTGGGCACTATCTTGGCATATGTCCACATCCTGTTATATGGCCCCATCCTCGTATATGGCCCCCATCTGGGTATAAGGCACTCATCCTGGTATCTGGTCCTCATCCTGGTATATGTTCCCATCCTGGTATATGTCAATATCCTGGTATATGGCCCTCATCCTAGTATATGGCTCTCATCTTGGTATATGGCCCTCATCCTGGTATATGGCCCACATCCTGGTAAGTGTACCCCATCCTGATACATGGCCCTCATTCTGGGCACTATCTTGGTATATGTCCACATCCTGGTATATGGCCCCATCCTGGTATATGGCCCCCATCTGGGTATATGGCACTCATCCTGGTATTTGGTCCTCATCCTGGTATATGTCCCCATCCTGGTATATGTCAACATTCTGGTATATGGCTCTCATCTTGGTATATGGCCCTCATCCTGGCCCCCATCCTAGGATATGGCCCTTATACTGGTATATGGCCCTGATCCTGGTATATGGCCCTATCCTGGTATATGTTCCCTATCCTGGTATACAGTATGTTCCCCATCCTGGTATATGGCCCTCATCCTTTTATATGGACCTCATCCTGGTATATGTCCCCAGCCAGGTATATTTCCCAATCCTGGTATATGGCCCTCATCCTGGTATTTGGCCCAATCCACTCACCTTCCCAGCAATGTCCGTTTCTGAAGCTGGCAGCTATGGGAGCACATAACGTCACTGCCATGTGCTCCCGGTCACGTGCACACCGATGTCAGCTACTGGCTCCTGATTGGTTGGTAGTGTGTATTGCGGTGCATGTACCTGATGGCTCTGTACACTGCAATACACTTCAGCTGAATGTGCGTTCGAGGACAGATAACCAGCTGAAGTGACAGCTGGCATCTGCGGGCCCCTCACCCTCCGGGCCCGGTTGCAGAGGTAACCCCTGCGACCTGAGTCGTTACGCCCATGTCTATGGGGCTTTGAATTGCAACATGGGTGCTGTGTGGCACAAGGTTGCTACCCCGTCTGGTGGGCTTCCACTGTGGTGCTGGTTGCCACATGGCACCACACCTTTTTGGCTCGGGAACCCCTGAAAGGTTCACCATAAAAGGGCTTCATACAGACTGATAAAAATGTTTAGCTAAGAACCTCATGTTTAAATTTTTTTTAATTGTTGCTTAGCCACTATAGATCAATGTGTGATTTATGGATATGAAGCCAATATCTTTTTCTATAGTTATAACTTTCCAGTATATTTTTAAAATAACTTTCAAATATGCCACATATTTTTATTTGTTTATCTCGTTAAACATCTACTTCCTTCCTTTTCTTTGTAATAAAAACCGAAAGTGTAAATGAACTTCCTCACTACCAGGTGTCATAACATACTCTCTACCAAAACTTTTCAAACTGTGACTACAATATTAATCCTCCTGATGGAGGACTCGTGAACTAACATTTAGACAACTAAAGTTGACCGTACACTCGTAGACGCTTGGCTGACAACTATTCATCTTGATTCCAGCAACAATTAGAGCTACAAGTCATTTTGGATAAGTCTCTATGACCTTTCCACAGCTTGCCACTGGGATTTTTGCCCATTACTCAAGGCAAAATTGCTCTACCTCTTTCAAGTTAGATGGTTTACTCTAGTGAACAGCAATCTTCAAGTCTGACCGCAGATTAAGGTCTGGGTTTTGAGTAGGCCACTCCAATACATTTACACATTTCCCCTTAAAGTACTTGAGTGTTGCTTTAGCAGTATGCTTTGGGTCATTGTCTTGTTGGAAGGTGAACCTCCGTCCCAGTCTCAAATCTGACAGACTGAAACAAGTTTTGCTCAAGAATATTCCTCTATTTCGCATCATTAATTTTCCCTTCAATTCAGACCATTTTTCCCTTTCCCTGTTACTGAAAAACATCCACACGGCATGATGCTGCCACCATCATGTTTCACTGTGGGGATGGCGTTCTTGTGGTGATGAGCTATGTTGGTTTGGCACAAGACTTAGCGTTAACCTGGCTGGCTAAAAAGTTCAATTTTGGTCTCATCTGAACATAGCACCTTCCTTCATACATTTGGAAAGTCTACCACATGTCTTCGACAAATTCAAAACAAGCCTTACAATTTTTGTGTGTAAGTAAAGGCCTTTTACTGTCCACTGTTTCAAAAAATCCATCTCTATGGAGTGTACAGCTTATTGTAGTCTTATGGACAGATACTTCAGTCTCTGCTTGGGACTTCTGCAGCTCCTTCAGGGTTACTTTTGGTCTCTATGCTGCCTTTCTGATTAATGCCCTCATTGACACACTCCACAAGGAGGGTAAGTCACAAAAGGTCATTGCTAAAGAAGCTGGCTGTTCACAGAGTGCTGTATCCAAGCATATTTATGGAAAGTTAAGTGGCAGGAAAAGTGTGGTACAAAAATGTGAACAAGCAACCAGGATAAATGCAGCCCTGAAAAGATTAAGAAAAGGCCATTCAAAACTTTGGGGGAGATTCACAAGGAGTGGACTGCTGCCGGAGTCATTGCTTCAAGAGCCACCACACATAGAAGTATCCAGGCCACTCATGACCAATAGACAATGCCAGAAGCATATTACGTGGGCCAAGGAGAAAAAGAACTGGACTGTTGATCAGTGGTCCAAGGTGTCGTTTTCAAATGAAAGTAAATTTTGCATTTCATTTGAAAATCAAGGTCCCAAGGTCTGGAGGAAGAATGGAGAGACACACAATCAAAGCTGCTTGAGGTCTAGTGTGAAGTTTCCACAATCAGTGATGGTTTGGGAAGCCATGTCATAAGCTAGTGTAGGTCCACTCTGTTTTATCAAGCCCAAAGTCAGCGCAGCCATCTACCCGGAAATGTTAGAGCACTTCAAGCTTCCCTTAGCCAATAAGCTTTTTGAGATAGAAATTTCATTCTCCAGCAGGACTTGGCACCATGGAAGACATCCTTCTTATCCTCATTGGGACAGGAAACAATGAGAGGTTAAAAGGACCCTCCCTTCTCCACCCTCAGTGTTTTTTCCTGTCTCAATGAGTATAGGAATGATGAGAGGAAGCTCCTATCCCTCGCCGCACTGGGCAGATCAGTGTGGATCCGTGGCCCAGCCTTTCCCTTCCTGCTATCAAGCGATCTGCGGCTGACACCCTCTGATGGGGGTCCCTCGGCCTACCTCAGTGAAGAACTTCTCCTGAGTTGCGAGCTACTTCCCCCTGTCTGGGGGCTCTCAGCTCGGGCGTCTGCCTCGTGCGTGCTGCAAGCCCTGCGGAGGCGCTTCTGCGATGTCATCTCTGCAGGCCGGGCAGAGCACTTCCGGGTTGTGGCCGGTGTGCATTCCAGCGTGCGTTCCATGGTGGAATGCAGGAAGAGGATCCGGCGAGGACTTCAGCCGAGCATGGGTATCATATAAATAGGGTCCTCGTGTGTTTGTTGGCTGCCCTACTGTAAGCTAGGACTTCATACTAGAAAATCTCTCACAAGGCAGGGGCATGTGAGTAAGCTTGCAAAGCAACACCCACTTTAGCCCTTACCCTACATTTAGAAACACATGGCATGTACTCTGTGTATTCTGGGGGGGAACACCTGTCTCGGCAACTCCAAAGAATGATAACAGGAAGTCAGGGAGAATTAAAAGATGTGCTATTTGTAACCCCAAACTACCAGAGGCCTGGCAGAAACACCTATGTGAACCTGCACTTCAAAAATCATCAGAGAAGAACAGATTTCTTTGCTAGCAGACATGAGGTCCATAATAAGAGAGGAGGTCCAGGCATCAATTTCTGGCATAGTATACTCTAATACCTCACAATCTGAATCCCAGGGAGGGTCCCGTAAAAGACCAAGGGAGATAGAAGCATCCTCTGAAGACAAGCTGTTGGATGAATCCAACCAGGACGAAGGGGAAGTCTTTACTGACCCACCAGAGGGAGGGAAGAGGTACCTCTTTTCCTCCAAGGACAAGGACGAACTCCTTCGTGCGATACGAGATACCATGCAGGTGAAGGAAACCTCAAAACCCCTCTCCATACAGGAAAAGATGTTTGGGGGGTTACAATCCCAGAGAAGTAGAGTGTTCCTAGTCAACAGCCACATTAGTTCTATGATCATGGAAGAATGGGAGGATGTGGAGAAAAGACTGGTCATTCTGAGAGACTTTAAGCTCCGCCTACTCTTTGAGCCAGAGGACGTCGAAGCCTGGGAAGACATCCCCAAGATAGACGTTCCGGTAGTCAAAGTGGCGAAGAGAACTTCGATCCCATTTGAAGATTTCTCCAGCTTGAAAGAACCTATGGAACGGAAGGCCGGTGGTCTCCTTAAAAGAACCTGGGGAACATCAGCAGCCATAATCCCAGCCAACATCGCGGCAACCTCGGTGGCTCGGTCCATGCGCTTATGGGTCGATGACTTAGAGGAACATTTGAGATCTAAGACTCCCAGGGACATCATCCTAAAATCCCTTCCCCTCCTGAGATCGGTTTCATGGCTGACACGTCTGCAGAATCCATACGATTAACAGCCAGTAATGGGTCTTTGTCCAATGCTGCCAGAAGGGCTATCTAGTTAAGGACTTGGTCAGGGGACACTTAGTCCAAAAATAAGCTTTGCTTCATTCCCTTCTTGGGTAATAAAGTGTTTGAGCCTGTTCTGGATGATAATCTAGAAAAGGCATCAGACAAAAAGAAGGGGTTCCCTGAGGAGAAACCAAAGAAATATCAGCCCTTTCGTAGGTCCAAACCTAGCCAGAAGTCAGGCTATAAGGGGAAAGGGAAAACAGGCAGATGGAGTTACACCAAGGGAGGGAGGGGTAAGAACACCATTTTTTTGGCTCAGGCTCAGGTAGAAAGTGATGCCATGAGAGTAGGGGTATGGCTAGGATGGTTCCTGGGAGGCTGGCAGGAGATCTCAGAAAATCTATGGATCTTAGAGATAGTCTCCTGCGGCTACAAGAGAGAGTTCTCCCATCTACCCCTCAGAAAGGTTCACAATAACGAACACCCGCCTTTAGTCAGCCGCTTCCCCATGTGGACAGATATCCAGGACTTACTAAAGATCAGAGTGATAGTCCCGGTCCCTGAGCAGGAAAAGTGCATGGGCCATTACTCCAACCTCTTCGCAGTAAAAAACACTCAGGAGAGAGCAGGACGATAATAAACCTCAAGCCCTTATACCAATGGATAAGATACAAGAAGTTCAAGATGGAATCCATCAAATATACGATTCCTCTTATAGACAAAAATATGGTGATGTGTACCCTAGATTTAAAGAATGCGTGCTATCACATTCCAGTCCATGCTTCTTACCAGAGATTATAAGGTTTGTTCTGAGGGTTCAAAGGAGGGTCTGTCACTACCAGTTCCCATGTCTTCCCTTTGGCCTAGCCTCAACACCCAGGTACCTCCGCCACCAAGCTGGTGGCGGAGGTAGTCGCCTACCTAAGGAAACGGGACATCATCATAGTCCCCTATCTAGACAATTTTTTATATATTTATTTATTTTACTCATTTATATAGCTCTATTAATTATACAGCACTTTACAGACACTATTGGCACTGCCCCCGATGGGGCTCACGATCTAAGTTCCCTATCAGTATGTCTTTGGAAAGTGGGAGGAAACTGGAGTACCCGGAGGAAACCCACGCAAACACAGGGAGAACATACAAACTCCGTGAAGATCTTGTACTTGGGATTTGATTTCCTGATAATAGCCAGCTACGAGGAACAGCTCAGGACAAATTGCCAGATCTCGATCTCCACACTTCAGAAGCTGGGCTTGGTCATAAATTGGGAGAAGTCAGACCTGGTTCCAGAACCCAGGAAGAAATTCCTAGGGGTCCTACTAGACTGCCGATTGAGAACATCTTTCTTGCCAGAAAAAAACAGCATGCCATGGTGGAAAGAATCCATCAGTTTACAGGAAGCCATTGCTCCATCAGAGTAGCAATGAGAATATTGGGACTAATGACATCTTGCATCCCCTGCATATGGCGGAGTCAGTTCCACTCTCGGGAGCTTCAGGGCACGGTTCTATCTGCCTGGGACAAGCATCAACTGTCGCTGGACAATGTGATGCCCCTATCCCTCCCTGTAAGGGAATCCTTATGCTGGTGGACCACTCTGAAAAACCTCCAGGCAGGAGTTCCAATTCACTCCTCGTGCGTTGTGGTCACCACAGACACAAATCAGCTAGGCTGGGGCGGCCATGTGGAAGGGAGATATTTCCAAGGAGAATGGAGTCCAGAAATGGCATCCAGGTACTCGAATTTCAGGGAGCTGTATGTGGTATGGAAGGTACTACTGCAGGTCCAGTCAATGATCAGGGGCAGACACATCCTGTCCGACAACATGACGCCAGTGGCATTCCTACCTCATCAAGGGGGACCAAAACATCCTGCACTGCAACACCTGGCCAAGAAGATCTTCACATGGGCGGAAGCAACGGTCCTATCCGTCTCTGCAGTACACCTGGAGGGATCCAGAGACCAGGTGGCAGACTTTTTGAGCAGACAAAAGTTATCCCCCATGGAGTGGGAGATGAACGAGGAAGTGTTCAGTGTGCTGTGTGAGCGCTGGGGGGGTGCCACGAGTGGATCTGTTCCCTGCTAGAGAGAATGCGAAGGTCAGAAGATTCTTCTCCCTAAACCCCTTAGACGGTTCAGCTGGAGTCGACGCCCTGTCCCAGCCATGGGTAGAGGGGCTGTCCTATGCATTTCCACCTGTTCCTCTGGTCCCGAGGGTGCTCAGGAAACTACAGGAGGAAAGGGTGAAGATTATCTTGGTGGTGCCCTTCTGGCCGAAGAGGAGTTGGTTCCCTCTGCTGAGGAAAATGATGGAAGAAGACCCCATACTCCTTCGAAGAAGAAAAGATCTCCTCCACCAGGGCCCAGTTCTCCACCACAACCCAGACAGTCTTTAACTCTCAGCATGGATCCTGAGAGGCAGGTCCTGAAGTCAAAAGGATTGTTCAATGAAGCAATTTCTACCATTCAATCAAGCAGAAAGTCCGTGACCTCTGCTATATGTAACAACATCTGGAAGTGCTTCTGCATTTATTGCGGAGAAACATCAGTAGATACATCCCTCTCGGACATCCCCAAGATCCTTGACTTCCTGCAGATAGGTTTCAAGAAAGGCCTTAGACCAGACCAAGTACTCTGAGGGTACAGATCTCAACCCTTAGAGTATTTTTTGACTCTCCTCTATCCACTCACCCCTGGATAGCTAGGTTCACTAGAGCTATACAGAGGCTGAAGCCTACTGTAAGGAAGTATGTCCCTCCTTGGGATCTTAAACTAGTACTAAACGCACTGTGTAAACACCCATATGAACCAGCAGATGACATGGACATTAGTAGGCTCTCATTTAAAACTGCTTTCCTGGTAGCAATCACATCGGCCAAAAGAATAGAGGAATTACAAGCCCTATCTATTCAGGACCCATATTTACAGGTGTTTGAGGATCGACTGGTCTTGAGGCTCGACTCAACATTCCTCTCCAAAGTAGTATCAACTCCGAACATGAATCAGGAAGTTGTTCTCCTCTCCTTCTGCCAGTACCCTAGAAACCTAAAGGAACAATCCTTTAATTGCCTAGATGCTAGAGAGATGGTTCTTAAATACCTAGAGGCAACTAAGGGTTGGAGGCAGGACACAAACTTGTTTGTGCTATATGGGGGTTCAAATAGGGGTAAAAGAGCGGCCAAATCCACAATAATTAGGTGGATCAGATCCACTATTGGTCTAGCCTATGAGGCTCAGGGAAAATCTCCCCCAGGTACTCTTAGGGCCCATTCAACCAGTTCCATAGCTACTTTATGGGCTGAGAAAGGGGTGGCTTCAGTGGATCAGATTTGTAAAGCTTCAACTTGGTCTAGTCTAAATATCTTCTCAAAACATTATAAGCTAGATGTAGTCTCAGGGCAACTAGCCTTCGATAGGAAGGTTCTTCATGCAGTGGTCTCACCCTAGATCATCATACTTTGGTATTCTCCATGGTGCTGTCAGGATTGGTGAACTGGAGAAAAGTAATTAGACCTACCGGTAATTGTATTTCCAGGAACCCATCCTGATAGCACTACTAGTTCTTTCCCTTCTGAGAAAATTCTGTACTAATGTGACATAATGTTTGTATAAAGAATGACTAATAAATTTTTTGTTGCATCCATCTAGATGTGATACTTTTAACCTTTTGTTGTTTCCTGTCCGAATGAGGATAAGAAGGACGTCCTCCATGGTGCTGTCAGGATGGGTTCCTGGAAATACAATTACCGGTAGGTCTAATTACTGTTTTTTCAAGCTGTTATTATAAAGTATTCTAATTTACTGAAATAATGACTTTTGAGTTTTCATTGGCTGTAAGCCATAATCATCAACATTAACAGAAATAAACACTTGAAATAGATCAATCTGTTTTTAATGACTCTATATAATATATAAGTTTCACTTTTTGAAGAACTGAAATAAATTATCTTTTCGATGATATTCTAATTTTGTGAGAAGCACCTGTAAATTCAAATCACCACCCTTTTGCCCATTCAAAATAAAAATAAATAAAAATCAAAAATACACATATTTGATATTGCTGTGTTCAGAAGCGTTCAATCTATCAAAATATAAAGTAATTAATCTGACCGGTAAAAGGTGTAACGAGGAAAAAAATCAAAACGCCAGGATTACGTTTTTTCCCCTGCCGCAGCATTGCAATAAAATCCAATAACAAATGATCAAAGAATAGTATCTACCTCAAAATTATATCAATAAAAATTAAGCTCAGGGCGTAAAAAATAAACCCTCACACAGCCCTAAATCTCGAAAAATAGAGTCTCTATTTAAAAAAAAAAGCCCAAAAACAATTGTGGAATTGAAGTTTTTTTTAAATTTCAACACACTTGAAATTTTTTTCCAGTACATTATATGGTAAAATCAATGGTGTCATGCAAAAGTACAATTCGTTTCACAAAAAATATGCCCTCATATGGCCATACTGATAGAAAAATAAAAAAGTTATGGCTTTGGATAGAAGGGGAAAAAAACAAAAGCGCACAAATGGAAAATCGCAAGGCGGTGAAGGTTAAAGGTGTATTCCCATCTCCAAGATCCTATCCCAATATGTAATAGGTGTAATAATAATAATATTAGCAAATACCTCCAATTAGAAATATAGTGTAGTTTTTCTGATTCGCTATGCCTCTTTCCTCAAGTGAGTTAGTTAGCAAGCTGCTATTGGTCGTAACCATGGACAGCAAAGGTCCTGCAATGCCTACATGTGAGTTACTTGAGGGCTTGTTTTTTGTGAGATGAGTAGATGTTTTTATTGGCACCATTTTCGGGCACATGACATTTTTTGATCGCTTTCTATTTCTATTTTTGGGAGGCAGAATGAACAAAAACCAACAATTCTGGAATTGTTTTTTTTTTATACCATTTCACATGTGGTAAAATTGATAAGTCAACTTAGTTTTTCTGGTCAGTACGATTACAGTGATACCACATTTATATATTTTTTTAATGTTTTGAGCTTTTAAACAATAAAAACTATTTTGTAGAAAAAATAATTAATTTTGCATCACTTTATTCTGAGAGCTATCATTTTTTTATTTTTCTGCTAATAGAGCTGTATGGCAGCTCGTTTTTCGAGGGACAAGATGTCATTTTCAGCGGTACCATTATTTACATTCATCTTTTTGATCGCATTTTATTCCACTTTTTGTTCGGCGGTATGACGATAAAGCATAGTTGTTTGCCTTGTTTTTTATTTATTTATTTTTTAGGTGTTCACTGAAGGGGTTAACTAATGGGACAGTTTAATAGGTCGGGTCATTCCGGACCTGACAATACCAAATATGTGTACTTTTTTGATTATTTCTGTTTTTACATAAATAAATGTAATAAATGTATTTTTTGGAATAAAGGGAACCTGTCAGCTCGTTTTTCCATAATAAACTGCGGCCACTGCCTTTCGGGGCTTATCTACAACATCCTGTAATGCTGTAGATAAGCCCCTAATGTAACCTGAAAGAGAAGAAAAACATACTCACCCAGGGGCGGTCCGGTCCGATGGGCGTCGCGGGTCTGGTGCCTCCCATCATCATGTGATGACGTCCTCCTCCTTGCTTTGTGTCGCGCTTCTGTGCAGGCGCACTGATCTTCCCTGTTGAGGGCAGAGCAAAGTACTGCAGTGCGCAGGCGCTGGACCTCTCTGACCTTTCCTGGCGCCTGCGCACTGCAGTACTTTGCTCTGCCCTCAACAGGGAAGATCAGTGTGCCTGCGCAGGAGCGCGACACGAAGCAAGGAGGAGGACGTCATCACATGAAGATAGGAGGCACTGGACCCAAACCTGCGACGCCCATCGGACCGGACCGCCCCCGGGTGAGTATAATATAATTTGTTTTTCTTTCCTTTCAGGTTATTATAAAATGCTGTAGATAAGCCTCGAAAGGCAGTGGCCGCAGCTTATTGCAGAAAAACGAGCTGACAGATTCCCTTTAATATTTTTTCCTGTTTTCTTTTATTTTGTGATTTTTTTATATAATATATTTACAATTTTTATGAACTTCTTTTTACTTTCTTACATTGTACCAAAATGGGACATCAACTTTCCCTGCCCTGATCTAATACTCTGAAATTGCAATGGGCATTAGATCAGTGCATCGCAGGCAGGGAGGAGGCGTGTCAGCTTCTTCTCTGACAAGAGCTTACAAGTCACTATTCCTGGGTGACCCCACGGCTATCTTTCCCCCTGAGATCACCATGGAGATCATCGGCACAATGTGATCGCATCGCGTTGCGCCGATGTTAGCAGAGAGGGAGCTCCCTCCTTCCGTGAGACCCTTCGATGTCGCTGTCAATATTGACAACGGCATCAGAGGGGTTAAACTCCCACGATCGGTGCTAGCTCTGATCGCGGGCATTGCTGCAGTGTATATTAGCTCTCATACAGTGCTGTATAAATCCTACAAAAAATGCATTCAAACAAGCCAAGTATAATATAATCACTTTATTAATCCATAATGAAGTACATGATGAAAGCTAAAAAAACATGAATACACATCAGACAATTAAAATACAAAATATAAAAACGAGGGGAAAATGATGTGCCAAATGGAATCAGTATGTTAATACATCATATAATATGTAAGCCCATGGAATTAGGCAGAAGAAAGTATCATGTACATAGATTGAAATAGAATACATATTCAAGTGAATGTATGACTCTATGACATCATAAATGAACCAGGGGACCAAATTAATGATATAAAATATATTCTCACAACAGACTGAAAAAGTGCTCGGCGCAAAAAAGTGTAAAGCTGACACCCGCATTTGATCGCAGCGGCGCTCAGCTTGAGCTTGCGCAATTGTGAAGCAGTATAGGAACTGTGTTTTGCGCGCCGTACATATAAGGTTTAATCACTGTATAAAAGAAAGGTTCTTCAATTTTCTAATATGCTTTTTATTCAATTAGTCTCAACTTCAAAATATTTCTTTGATAACATTGAATGACTGAATGAGAACATTCTTTACGTTCAGAAGCCACAAACCTGTATATACCCAGTCCAGCGCTCTGCCGACAACTAGACATTATTATTACAGCTCTGTTCATGTGTTTAGCTCACAGTATATAACTATTCAGAGTAGGTAGTGGCACCCTACATCGGTCAGTGCAAGGGCATAGGAATGAATCCTCGTCCAGAGGTGAATTTTTGTCTATTTAATATTCTAGCAATTAAATTAGTGGCAGACATACATAGATATACATACACACATATTATATATATACATATTGTATATACACACTCATTATACACACGAACACACACACACATAGACTAATCATGTGTCAGAGAGATCCTTCTCCTGCACAGTGATGATAAAGATCCCAATCTGCTCTGAGTCTACTTTTGATATGATCTTTCCCACTTCACCTTTGTTAAAAAATGCTCATTTGGAAGTATGTGGAAGATAGGAAGCTTCAAAACCTACTTGTGACAGATAAAAGTAGATTGATAAGAAACTAAGAAGAAATCATATGGAAACAGCTGTGGATATTTCTATTTACTATGCTATATTATACACACGGTCAAAATTGTTGGTCCCCTCATATAACGACAGAAAAACCCACAATGTTCACAGAAATAACTTGAATCTGACAAAAGTAATAATAAATCAAAAATCTATGAAAATGAACAAATGAAAGTCAGACATTGCTTTTCAACCATGCTTCCACGGATTTAAAAAAAAATAAAACTCATGAAATAGGCCTGGACAGAAATGATGGTACCCCTGAAAACAATGTGACAAAAGGGACATGTTAAATTAAGGTGTGTCCACTAATTAGCATCACATGTGTCTACAATCTTGGAATCAGTGAGTGGGCCTGTATAGAGGGCTACAGATACTCACTGTTCTGTTTGATGACATGGTGTGTATCACACTCAACATGGACCAGAGGAAGCGAAGGAAAGAGTTGTCTCAGGAGATTAGAAAGAAAATTATAGACAAACATGTTAAAAGTAAAAGTTATAAGACCATCACCAAGCAGCTTGATGTTCCTGTGACTACAGTTGCACATATTATTCAGAAATTTAAGCTCCATGGGACTGTAGCCAACCTCCCTGGACATGGTCGCAGGAGGAAAATTGATGACAAATCAAAGAGACGGATAATACGAATGGTAACAAAAGAGCCCAGAACAACTTCTGAACAGATTAAAGGTGAACTTCAAGCTCAAGGAACATCAGTGTCAGATTGAACCATCCGTCGTTGTATGAGACGAAGTGAACTTTATGAGAGACGACCAAGGAGGACACCATTGCTGGAAAAAAGTCATAAAAAAGCCAGACCAAAATTTACCAAACTACATGTTGACAAGCCACAAAGCTTCTGGGAGAATGTCCTATGGACAGATGAGACAAAAATAGAACTTTTTGGCAAGGCACATCAGCTCTATGTTCACAGACGGAAAAATGAAGCATATCAAGAAAAGAACACTGTCCCTAGTGTGAAACATGGAGGAGGCTCTGTTATGTTCTGAGGCTGCTTTGCTGCATCTGGCACAGGGCGTCTACAATCTTTGCAGGGTACAATGAAATCTCAAGACTATCGGGGGATTCTAGAGAGAAATGTGCTGCCCAGTGTCAGAAAGCTTGGTCTCAGTCGCAGGTCATGGGTCTTGCAACAGGATAGTGACTCAAAACACACAGCTAAAAACACCCAAGAATGGCTAAGAGGAAAACATTGGACTATTCTGAAGTGGCCTTCTCTGAGCCCTGGAAAGAGCTGAAATATGCCGTCTGGAAAAGGCAACCTTCAACCACGAGACAACTGGAGCAGTTTGCTCTTGAGGACTGGGCCAAAATACCTGTGGAGAGTTGCAGAAGTCTCATTGACAGTTACAGGAATCATTTGATTGCAGTGATTGCCTCAAAAGGTTGTGCAACAAAATATTAAGTTAAGGGTACCAACATTTCTGTCCAGGCCTATTTCGTGAGTATTATTTTTAAAAAATTCTGTGGAAGCATGGTTGAAAAGCAATGTCTGATTTTCATTTGTTCATTTTCTTAGATTTTTGATTTATTATTACTTTTTTAGATTCAAGTTATTTCTGTTACCATTGTGGGTTTTTCCATCATTAAATGAAGGGTACCAACAATTTTGACCACGTGTGTTATATGTAGTGTATAGTATATATCCATTATATTACTTTATACTGCTCTATACTTTTCTTCACCTATAATCAGATACAATTTTTTTAACTATGAACAGAGACCAAGAGAATACCTCTTCGGCCGGGGCCTCACTTGCAAGTGCAATGCGAGAAACTCGCATGAGTCTTTCGCATCAATACCCGGAACTGCCGCCGGCATTCATGCCGGAGCGTTCAGCTGCATAGAAATACATGCAGCCGCACACTCCGGTCCGAGTGCCGGCGGCAGTGCCGGGTATTGATGCGAGAGACTCGTGTGAGTTTCTCGCATTGCACTCGCAAGTGTGGCCCCGACCTTAAAAGGAACATCATCTGCTGCAGGAATCTCTGATGCTTGCCCATAACATGTGGAAGCATGCAGGTTTACTTCAACAAAGACAATGTCCCAGCATCATCCTATAAGACGTGGGATTGCTCATAAATGACTTTTTAAGTCTGATGTATATCTTCGTACCGTGTTAGCCAGTAGATAGAAAAATATTTAGACTTGAGAGTCCTCAGTGGTTGATACCTTTTAATGGCTAACTGAAAAGATGGTAACAAATTGCAAGCTTTCGAGACTACTCAGGTCTCTTCATCAGGCAAAGACTAAAACAAAAACTGAAGAATCACATATTTATACACAAGAGGACACAGGAATAATGCAATAGGTAAGACATGTGACGTGAAGCAGAACTGTCATTATGGCAGAGGGATGAACATAAATATTGGAACAGTTCATAGATAAGGAGTGAGAGTTTTATTGCCCTCTGATTGGGGTCTGGTATTGTGTTTTGATGCCCCCAGGTCAGAGAAGCAGATTCCTTAATTGATGTACACAGACATGAATCCATGTGACACGTTCATTCCAGCACTAAGAGTGTCAAAGGTCATCATAAGTTTATATTCCCAAATCTTTCTATCTTTCTCAGACTTTAAGTTAGCTTTTAATACCAGTAATTCCATATCCATCATGCTATGACCGGGCATATTTGTACGAAATGTCCAACTGGGGGTCTGTATGTGGGGGAGACCGGGCAAAAACTGAGAACAAGAATGAATTCTCATCGCCACACAATAAGAGAAAAAAGAATGGATCTACCTGTGGCCAAACACTTTTGTATGCCCGGTCATAGCATGATGGATATGGAATTACTGGTATTAAAAGCTAACTTCAAATCTGAGAAAGATAGAAAGATTTGGGAATTAAACTTATGATGACCTTTGACACTCTTAGTGCTGGAATGAACGTGTCACATGGATTCATGTCTGTGTACATCAATTAAGGAATCTGCTTCTCTGACCTGGGGGCATCAAAACACAATACCAGACCCAATCAGAGGGCAATAAAACTCTCACTCCTTATCTATAACTGTTCCAATATTTATGTTCATCCCTCTGCCATAATGACAGTTCTGCTTCATGTCACATGTCTTACCTATTCATTATTCCTGTGTCCTCTTGTGTATAAATATGTGATTCTTCAGTTTTTGTTTTAGTCTTTGCCTGATGAAGAGACCTGAGTAGTCTTGAAAGCTTGCAATTTGTTACCATCTTAGCCATTAAAAGGTATCAACCACTGAGGACTCTCAAGTAGTGTTGAGCATTCCGATACCGCAAGTATCGGGTATCGGCCGATATTCGCTGTATCGGATTCCGATACTTAGTTCCGATATTTTTCCAATATCGTATACCGGAATCGGAAGTTCCCATAATTCTTTGAGAGGCAATGTGATTTTAGTCAGCCAATGAGGAATCTTATGAAGTGTGGGCACATCCTGTAATGCTGCGGTCATCTTAACTAATGGCATGGCTGTGATTGGCTGCTGAAATGATGTCAGAATGCACTATAAAAGGCGCCGCCGCCATTTTAGCGTCACTGTGCTGTGAACTCAGTTAGGGACAGAACGCTGTTCTGCTGACTTTGAGGGACAGTTAGACATTGCGATTTTGTGTACTGTGCTTTAGGCAGGCTAGTTTACCAACCGCTGTGTAAAGCTTCCTTTTGCCAGTGTTGTTTTAACAGCTCTGTGCAAGGTGTGTGTGAGAGTGCAGGTGACGCTGCAGTTTGCTCTGCATCCACTGCTGTTTGTAGGCATCTGCACGTGTCACTCACTGACTCTTTTTTATTTTATTTTGTGGAATTGGTGCAGCTACATTATATTTGAAAAAAATCTAATCTATTAGTGTGACGCGCTTCCATCCGTATACAATACATTGGTTGCAAACACTATAGAAGTACAGAAAGGAGCCTTTCACAGATAGTGAACAGTTGTGTTTCAGTGTTCACTGCAGTCTGTGAGGTTTTGATTTTTGAGTGCAGATCACGCTCCAGTTAGTTCTTCAACCACTGCTGGTTGTAGTCTGCTGAGCGTGTGTCACTGCCTCATCCTTCACATTTTCTCTAATTGGTGCTGCTCCATTATATTTGAAAAAAATCTAATCTATTAGTGTGACGCGCTTCCATCCGTATACAATACATTGGTTGCAAACACTATAGAAGTACACAAAGGGGCCTTTCACAGCTACTGAACAGTTTGTCTGCAGTGTTCACTGTAGTCTGTGAGCTTTTCATTTTTTGAGTGCAGATTACGCTCCAGTTAGTTCTTCAACCACTGCTGGTTGTAGTCTGCTGAGCGTGTGTCACTGCCTCATCCGTCACATTTTTCTCTAATTGGTGCTGCTCCATTATATTTGAAAAAAATCTAATCTATTAGTGTGACGCGCTTCCATCCGTATACAATACATTGGTTGCAAACACTATAGAAGTACACAAAGGGGCCTTTCACAGCTACTGAACAGTTGTCTGCAGTGTTCACTGTAGTCTGTGAGCTTTTCATTTTTTGAGTGCAGATTACGCTCCAGTTAGTTCTTCAACCACTGCTGGTTGTAGTCTGCTGAGCGTGTGTCACTGCCTCATCCTTCACATTTTTCTCTAATTGGTGCTGCTCCATTATATTTGAAAAAAATCTAATCTATTAGTGTGACGCGCTTCCATCCGTATACAATACATTGGTTGCAAACACTATAGAAGTACAGAAAGGAGCCTTTCACAGATAGTGAACAGTTGTGTTTCAGTGTTCACTGCAGTCTGCGAGGTTTTGATTTTTTGAGTGCAGATCACGCTCCAGTTAGTTCTTCAACCACTGCTGGTTGTAGTCTGCTGAGCGTGTGTCACTGCCTCATCCTTCACATTTTTCTCTAATTGTGCTGCTCCATTATATTTGAAAAAAATCTAATCTATTAGTGTGACGCGCTTCCATCCGTATACAATACATTGGTTGCAAACACTATAGAAGTACACAAAGGGGCCTTTCACAGCTACTGAACAGTTGTCTGCAGTGTTCACTGTAGTCTGTGAGCTTTTCATTTTTTGAGTGCAGATTACGCTCCAGTTAGTTCTTCAACCACTGCTGGTTGTAGTCTGCTGAGCGTGTGTCACTGCCTCATCCTTCACATTTTCTCTAATTGGTGCTGCTCCATTATATTTGAAAAAAATCTAATCTATTAGTGTGACGCGCTTCCATCCGTATACAATACATTGGTTGCAAACACTATAGAAGTACACAAAGGGGCCTTTCACAGCTACTGAACAGTTGTCTGCAGTGTTCACTGCAGTCTCTGAGGAATAACCACACTTAGGCCTTATAACTTTTCTGACTTTCTTTATCAATCTACCAAGATGAAGAAGGCAGGGATAAGGCACGTGGTCGTGGCCGTGGAGTTTCAGCAGGGAGAGGACGTGGGATTCTGTGGCTGCTGCCGCACCCAGTGACACAGCATCCACCAGTTTTCCCCGTGAGCGTTCCTTTATGCGCACTTTTGTAGGAGCTCAGCGTACCCCCCTGCTGCGGGAAGAACAAATTGAAGCCGTTGTTGGTTGGATGGCAGCCAATGCATCGACTTCAATTGCTTCCACCTCCTCTCAGGACCACAGCACTGTTGAACAACCATCTGTCTCTTCACCGCCTGCCAAATTGCCCAGGCAGTCAGAGAGTTCTGAACTGGAGCCAGCTGAGTCTCTGCTTCTGTTCTCAGAATCTGTTGGCTTGCAAACAGGGGCCCAGCCAAGCAGCATTCTGGAATGTGAAGAAGAGGCAGTATGCAGTGATGCGCAACAGCTGTGTCTCTCTGAATCTGAAGAGGCAGGTGAGCCAGTGCCGATGGTCAGCACACCGCAGAACGCATCTGATGATGATGAGACTCAGGTGCCAGTTTCTGTTGAGCATGGTGCTGGCCAGACCACCCAACAGCAGCAGGTGTTGGAAGAGGGTAGTGGAGATGATGAGGTCCAAGACCCAACATGGCGTGAGGAACAGGAAGGTGGTGATAGCAGCTCTGAGGAAGAGATTGCCCCAACGGTCCAAACAATAGGGAGAGGTAGGCTGCAGACTCGATTGCCTGTAGCCTCCAGTTTGGCACCCGTTCGTAGCAGTTCTCTTCCAACAGCCAAAACGGGCGCTCCCAGGACTTGCACTGCGTGGTCCTTTTTTGACACACTTGCAGATGATATTTGCTATGTCAAATGCAAGCTGTGTAATCAAAAAGTAAAAAGAGGTAAAAGTGTCAGTAACCTTAATACCACAAATATGTGGAAACATGTGCGGTCAAAGCACGTGGTTGAGTTACAAAGACACACTGGAGATGTAGGCCAACCTACAGCAGCACCTACATCTTCAGCTCGTGTTGGAGCCTCTTCCTCCAGCTCACACACAGCTGGTTCGGCTTCCTCACAGGATCACCATGGAAGAACCTCTGTCACTGTTGTCCAGAGACCCAGTGTTATTCCACCCACAGCTGCAAGTTCCCTGTCATCCTCACACTCCCAGGCCACAAAACAGCCATCGGTAGCACAGGCATGGGATAAAAGACGGCCATACTCGGCAAACCATCCACGAGCACAGGCTCTGAATGCTGGCATTGCAAAACTCCTGTCCCTTGAAATGCTGTCATTCAGGCTGGTGGAGACTGACAGTTTCCGTAACTTAATGGCATTGGCAGTCCCACAATACAATGTGCCCAGCCGATTTTATTTCAGCAGGCAAGCCGCCTGGTCTGCAAAAGCATGTTGAGGGAAAAATTAAACATGCGCTACTAAACGCCGTCAGTAGCAAGGTCCACCTGACCACCGATGCATGGACCAGTACCCATGGCCAGGGACGATACCTTTCCCTCACTGCCCATTGGGTCAATGTTGTGGAGCCGGGTACAGATCTTGCGAGTGGCGCTGTACGTGTTCTGCCAACTCCAAGGATTGCAGGAATCAAGTCTGTCCACATTGACTCCTCCTCCTACTCCAGTTCCTCAGAATCAAGGCTGCAGGAGCCGTCACGGTCTACCTCCACATGGACCCGTGAACGCTTACCTGTTGCGACCGATATGAGCACAGCCGTGGCCAAACGTCAACAGGCCGTCCTGAAATTAATTTCTATGGGGAATCGAAGCCACACAGCGCAGGAGCTCTGGAATGCCATCAAGCAGGAGGCGATGTGTGGTTTTTGCCAGCGAATCTCCAGCCAGGCTTGGTAGTGTGTGACAATGGCCGAAATCTGGTGGCAGCTCTGGGCCTTGGCAACCTCACTCACATACCATGTCTGGCACATGTGCTCAACTTGGTCGTGCAGAGTTTTTTGAGGGACTATCCGGATCTTGATGCACTGCTGCACAAGGTCCGCCTAGAGTGTGCTCACTTGCGACGTTCCAGCATGGCCAGATTGCGCATTGCAGCTCTGCAACGCAGATTTCGCCTTCCTGAACATCGCATCAGATGTGACGTACCCACCAGGTGGAATTCCACGTTACATATGTTGGAGCGGTTGTGTGAGCAGCAGCCAGCAGTAATGGAGTATCAGCTGCATCAGGCGCAATCAACTTGCAATTTGCGCCGTTCACACTTCACCACTACTGAGTGGGCCTCTATGAAGGACATCTGCCACGTTTTGCGTGCGTTTGATGAGTCAACGCGGATGGCGAGTGCAGATGATGCACTAGTCAGCCTGACTGTCCCCCTTATCTGCCTGCTTCAAAAAACACTGCAAGCACTAAGGGATGAGGTTTTGGAAAGAGGTGGAGGATAAGGAGTCACAAATTCCATCACCTTCTGGACAGTCAGCGCAACGTGGTTCCTCACAAAGGGCTGGGCAGGGCTCACTTAGTGAGGAGGATGAGGAGGAGTCAATGGAGGAGGAAGACATCGCTCCAGAGGGAGGTACACAACGCTCTAGTCAGTATGTAGAGCGAGGGTGGGGTGATGCAGAGCAGGCAGAGATGACGCCTCTTGCAGGGGACAGCGTTTGTTGGCCAGTTGGGAGTCTGAAGCACATGGTTGATTTCATGCTGCAGTGCCTGAGAAACGACCGCCGCATCGCCCACATTCTCACCACGTCTGATTATTGGGTGTACACCCTCCTAGACCCTCGCTACCGGGACAACTTACAAAGCCTCATCACACCGTTGAACCGGGAGCGTAAAATGCGGGAGTACAAAGAGACACTGGTGCAATCCATAATGTTCTCCATTCCAGCCGAGAGCACTGCTGCTGCTACTGCTTTACAAAGCAGCTCTGTGCGTCGAGGCAGTGGAGACAGCTCTGCAACAAGAGGGAGCACAAGCAGCGCCTCTGCACAGGGCAAGACCAGTATGTTCCAAATGTGGCAAAGTTTTGTGGCAGCGCCACAAATGTCTACACCATCCGAGACGGCTCCAGTCAGCAGGAGGCAACGTTTCCATAAGATGGTGACAGACTACTTGTCTTTCCCTCTCAGTGTACTCCCAAATGGCTCTTCCCCATTTAAGTTTTGGGTCTCTAAGCTGGATACATGGCCAGAGCTTAGCCAGTATGCATTGGAGGTGCTGGCTTGCCCTGCTGCCAGTGTATTATCGGAGCGCGTCTTTAGTGCCGCAGGTGGTGTACTAACAGACCGTCGCATGCGACTATCCTCCGATAATGTAGACCGGCTTACTTTTCTGAAAATGAACAAGGCATGGATCTCGCCTGAATTTGTCTGTCCGTTTTCAGATTAAATAACTGGTTCGCAACGTTATCCATGTCTCCTGTTATGTTCATCTTTCTACCACCTGAACTCTACTCCCTGGGCTACAACACTGCCAGTTGCTGTTCAGAAGTGTCGTGTCCACAGACCAATACACAAGCTATAGTGTTAGTGGGGTTCAGTAACGCCAGCTGTTCCCCTGCTGTGTGTCCGGCAAGAAGTCTCCTGTTCCCTACACATGCACAGAAAAACCCATGTCGAACATGCTCCAAATAGGGAAGAGCCGTCACCCTGATTGTTATGCTTAAAACAGGAAATTGCGAAGTTTTCCAGGCCTAGAATGATAAATTTTTAAACAAATATGGACAAATAATAGTTTGTCATCACAGCGCATATCTGCACATGTCTATTAGAAATGGTAACAAAAACTAAAACATAGTGTTCACTTTTTGAAATTAATGCATAAAAGTACATTTCATACTTATCAATTAATGCTTTTTAAGGAACTTTATCTGTACCTGTAAGATAATGCAATCAATGGATGTACGAATCATAAACATCCTCATCATCATCATCACGAGTTATATTTATGACAGACATTATAAAATACACATACTGATGCCAACTGTAACTTCACACACTATATATGAAATGGCCAGCATCTAAACTTGGTAATAATGTGCAATAATAAATTATTACATCTAGAAAGTGCATCATGCATACTGACAATAGGTAGTTATTAGAGTTGAGCGATACTTTCCGATATCCTAAAGTATCGGAATCGGAATGGTATCGCCGATATCACTAAAATATCGGCGATACCCGATACCGATACCGGAAGTCCCATGTAAGTCTATGGGAACAAAATATCGAAATTAAAAAAAACCCATTCTTGCCTTGTTGGTTAATTGTACATGAAGGAAAACAAGAAAGAGTAATGTAGAATGTATTGGGGGAGGTTGAGGAGACATTAAAGGCATAGATGTTTGACCCAATCCAATGGAATAGCATTAATTTTTTTTTTTTAGGAAATACGTTCGGATTGACGAACAAATTGACAATGTTGTTAACCTTTTTTCTATTTTGTCAAATATGTCTGTTTCACAACTTCCATGGTCTTCACCTTTTTAACTTTTCACACACTTTCTCCTTCATAATTTTCAGCAGCATCATCTTTCTCATCAAATTATTCTTCATCTTCACCTTCTTAATCTTCTAAAACTTCTTGCTATTCATCTTTTTGTTAACATTACTTATATTGTTCTTATTAAACAGTTATTATTCTTCATATTCTACTTCTTCATCTTCTTCCTATTCATCCTTTTCATCATATTCTTATTTGTGACAGACATTCCTGTACTTGTAATCTGTAAAACTCTGAATTTTCATCCTTCCGTTCTTGCTGTCACGAAAGATTTTAATTACAACAGTATTTGTCCTCGTTCAGTTTAGCCTGCAGCAGCATCAGGCATTTTCCAGGGGCACCACGAGGAGGAACGGACTCACCCCCATACACTGCTTAGTCTTCTTCTGCTTAGAATTTAGAGCATATATTTTGCTCTTCATTTTGGTCTTATACTTAATGTTCTTCTGCTTTTTGATCTTCTGCTTATTGTTCTTCTGTCTCTTGTTCTGTATCTTGTAGTTTGTCTTAACCTTCTTTGTCCTGTTGGTGATGGTACAAAAGCCAATGAAAGTAACGAGGACCAGCTGACTGTGCTGGAACCCGGAGGGTCAGCAGAAGGAAAAGAGCCAATGGCACAACCGAGGACCAGCTGACGTTACTGGGACAGGGTTACTAAGCAGGAGGTACCTGTGCTCCAAAGCACTACCAAGGACCAGCAGACGTTGCTGGAACTCGGATACCGACATGGAGGCACCTAGGCCAAAGGCACTGCGGAGAACCAGCTGACGGTACTGGAACCCGGATGAGTAGCAGAAGGTACAAGAGCCAATGAAAGTAACGAGGACCAGCTGACTGTGCTGGAACCCGGAGGGTCAGCAGAAGGAAAAGAGCCAATGGCACAACCGAGGACCAGCTGACGTTACTGGGACAGGGTTACTAAGCAGGAGGTACCTGTGCTCCAAAGCACTACCAAGGACCAGCAGACGTTGCTGGAACTCGGATACCGACATGGAGGCACCTAGGCCAAAGGCACTGCGGAGAACCAGCTGACGGTACTGGAACCCGGATGAGTAGCAGAAGGTACAAGAGCCAATGAAAGTAACGAGGACCAGCTGACTGTGCTGGAACCCGGAGGGTCAGCAGAAGGAAAAGAGCCAATGGCACAACCGAGGACCAGCTGACGTTACTGGGACAGGGTTACTAAGCAGGAGGTACCTGTGCTCCAAAGCACTACCAAGGACCAGCAGACGTTGCTGGAACTCGGATACCGACATGGAGGCACCTAGGCCAAAGGCACTGCGGAGAACCAGCTGACGGTACTGGAACCCGGATGAGTAGCAGAAGGTACAAGAGCCAATGAAAGTAACGAGGACCAGCTGACTGTGCTGGAACCCGGAGGGTCAGCAGAAGGAAAAGAGCCAATGGCACAACCGAGGACCAGCTGACGTTACTGGGACAGGGTTACTAAGCAGGAGGTACCTGTGCTCCAAAGCACTACCAAGGACCAGCAGACGTTGCTGGAACTCGGATACCGACATGGAGGCACCTAGGCCAAAGGTACTGCGGAGAACCAGCTGACGGTACTGGAACCCGGATGGGTAGCAGAAGGTACCCATGGAAATTAAAGTTGAGGCAGCAGGACTGTTTGCCGTTCACACAGCAGGGGAACAGCTGACATTACTGAACCCCAGTAACACGGGAGCAAGTGTAGACTGTGCTAACAGCACTTCCGAGAAACAACTGGCGGTGTTGTAACCCAGGGATGAGAAGAGAACAGGGTGGAGGCAGCAGGACTTTTTGCCGTTCACACAGCAGGGGAACAGCTGACATTACTGAACCCCAGTAACACGGGAGCAAGTGTAGACTGTGCTAACAGCACTTCCGAGAAACAACTGGCGGTGTTGTAACCCAGGGATGAGAAGAGAACAGGGTGGAGGCAGCAGGACTTTTTGCCGTTCACACAGCAGGGGAACAGCTGACATTACTGAACCCCAGTAACACAGGAGCAAGTGTAGACTGTGCTAACAGCACTTCCGAGAAACAACTGGCGGTGTTGTAACCCAGGGATGAGAAGAGAACAGGGTGGAGGCAGCAGGACTTTTTGCCGTTCACACAGCAGGGGAACAGCTGACATTACTGAACCCCAGTAACACAGGAGCAAGTGTAGACTGTGCTAACAGCACTTCCGAGAAACAACTGGCGGTGTTGTAACCCAGGGATGAGAAGAGAACAGGGGGAGGCAGCAGGACTTTTTGCCGTTCACACAGCAGGGAACAGCTGACATTACTGAACCCCAGTAACACAGGAGCAAGTGTAGACTGTGCTAACAGCACTTCCGAGAAACAACTGGCGGTGTTGTAACCCAGGGATGAGAAGAGAACAGGGTGGAGGCAGCAGGACTTTTTGCCGTTCACACAGCAGGGGAACAGCTGACATTACTGAACCCCAGTAACACGGGAGCAAGTGTAGACTGTGCTAACAGCACTTCCGAGAAACAACTGGCGGTGTTGTAACCCAGGGATGAGAAGAGAACAGGGTGGAGGCAGCAGGACTTTTTGCCGTTCACACAGCAGGGGAACAGCTGACATTACTGAACCCCAGTAACACAGGAGCAAGTGTAGACTGTGCTAACAGCACTTCCGAGAAACAACTGGCGGTGTTGTAACCCAGGGATGAGAAGAGAACAGGGTGGAGGCAGCAGGACTTTTTGCCGTTCACACAGCAGGGGAACAGCTGACATTACTGAACCCCAGTAACACGGGAGCAAGTGTAGACTGTGCTAACAGCACTTCCGAGAAACAACTTGCGGTGTTGTAACCCAGGGATGAGAAGAGAACAGGGTGGAGGCAGCAGGACTTTTTGCCGTTCACACAGCAGGGGAACAGCTGACATTACTGAACCCCAGTAACACGGGAGCAAGTGTAGACTGTGCTAACAGCACTTCCGAGAAACAACTGGCGGTGTTGTAACCCAGGGATGAGAAGAGAACAGGGTGGAGGCAGCAGGACTTTTTGCCGTTCACACAGCAGGGGAACAGCTGACATTACTGAACCCCAGTAACACAGGAGCAAGTGTAGACTGTGCTAACAGCACTTCCGAGAAACAACTGGCGGTGTTGTAACCCAGGGATGAGAAGAGAACAGGGTGGAGGCAGCAGGACTTTTTGCCGTTCACACAGCAGGGGAACAGCTGACATTACTGAACCCCAGTAACACAGGAGCAAGTGTAGACTGTGCTAACAGCACTTCCGAGAAACAACTGGCGGTGTTGTAACCCAGGGATGAGAAGAGAACAGGGTGGAGGCAGCAGGACTTTTGCCGTTCACACAGCAGGGGAACAGCTGACATTACTGAACCCCAGTAACACGGGAGCAAGTGTAGACTGTGCTAACAGCACTTCCGAGAAACAACTGGCGGTGTTGTAACCCAGGGATGAGAAGAGAACAGGGTGGAGGCAGCAGGACTTTTTGCCGTTCACACAGCAGGGGAACAGCTGACATTACTGAACCCCAGTAACACGGGAGCAAGTGTAGACTGTGCTAACAGCACTTCCGAGAAACAACTGGCGGTGTTGTAACCCAGGGATGAGAAGAGAACAGGGTGGAGGCAGCAGGACTTTTTGCCGTTCACACAGCAGGGGAACAGCTGACATTACTGAACCCCAGTAACACGGGAGGAAGTGTAGACTGTGCTAACAGCACTTCCGAGAAACAACTGGCGGTGTTGTAACCCAGGGATGAGAAGAGAACAGGGTGGAGGCAGCAGGACTTTTTGCCGTTCACACAGCAGGGGAACAGCTGACATTACTGAACCCCAGTAACACGGGAGCAAGTGTAGACTGTGCTAACAGCACTTCCGAGAAACAACTGGCGGTGTTGTAACCCAGGGATGAGAAGAGAACAGGGTGGAGGCAGCAGGACTTTTTGCCGTTCACACAGCAGGGGAACAGCTGACATTACTGAACCCCAGTAACACGGGAGCAAGTGTAGACTGTGCTAACAGCACTTCCGAGAAACAACTGGCGGTGTTGTAACCCAGGGATGAGAAGAGAACAGGGTGGAGGCAGCAGGACTATTTGCCGTTCACACAGCAGGGGAACAGCTGACATTACTGAACCCCAGTAACACGGGAGCAAGTGTAGACTGTGCTAACAGCACTTCCGAGAAACAACTGGCGGTGTTGTAACCCAGGGATGAGAAGAGAACAGGGTGGAGGCAGCAGGACTATTTGCCGTTCACACAGCAGGGGAACAGCTGACATTACTGAACCCCAGTAACACGGGAGCAAGTGTAGACTGTGCTAACAGTACTTCCGAGAAACAACTGGCGGTGTTGTAACCCAGGGATGAGAAGAGAACAGGGTGGAGGCAGCAGGACTTTTTGCCGTTCACACAGCAGGGGAACAGCTGACATTACTGAACCCCAGTAACACAGGAGCAAGTGTAGACTGTGCTAACAGCACTTCCAAGCAACAACTGGCGGTGTTGGAGCCCAGGGTCAAGGAGGATGTTTAAATACTAGATCAAGTATTTTCCTTGTTACGTGTCAATTAAAAATGTCTATACTCCAAACAAGAGAAATATAACCTTTAGTACCATAAGATGATGATTTTACTTTACAAAATATATGTAAATTAATAATTGACAAACATAAACGCATACATTAACATGTTGAAAAGCAATGCAAACCACAATAAAAATCGGTTAAATAATCTGCTATACGGTTTTAAATAAAAGCATACAAGTACATATCAGAATCCATTAATGATGGATAAGTAACAGTATGTACACCATTTTCATTTGCTGAATAATATCACTAAAAAGTTTTTAAAAATATCTAAAATTTCCATCATGTAATACTGATAATATGTGGCAATCATTTATATTAACAAAAAAAACCTTTAAAAAGTGCATAGTGAAAACAGCTATTTATGCCTGACTGTGGACTTGCAAGCATGACAACGGATAGATAAGGTATATATAGATGACACTGCATAGCCACAGATGGTGAATGGCGATGTAATACTGTACCTCAATAAAGTGTGCGTTACTACTACATCCTTATTTTTATATAGCTTTCTAAAAGGGTACGTGCATGTATGCTTGCGCCTTTGTTTGGACGCACAGACTGGCTTCCTGCTGTGACGCGTTGGGTATTGGAGCGTCTGTGCGTCTTATGACGCAGACTAACATTCACGGTGCGCATCGTTCATCATCGCAAGCGTACCGACAACACAAAGGCGTTGTCATGACTGCTTTACTCAGTAAACATGCACCTATGATGAAACATACACGCATGTGCCCTATTACATAACAAGCTACAAGAAAAATGCGTGTGAGGTGTGACACAGCTGTTTTGTTAAGGTACAGTATTATATCGACATTGTACAGGTGTCGCTATTCAGTCTGATAAATAGATATCATTCACCTATTCTATCAGTTGTCGTTCTTTCAGCACCACTTACAGGTATATATTTTGCTATTGTGACTATGCACTATTGACTTTACCAAGGTAATGCATGATTTTTGTTAGCGATTATCATGTTTACATGAAGTACCTTTATGATATGGGCTGTTAACTTTCTAATCAAATATGTATTTTTTAAAATGACACAAATATAAGTAATGTTGAAGAGGACTATTCTACATGCATTGTTTGCACAATATTACAGGTGTACATCACGTCCCTTAATCAACATTGGATATTATATTTACTTGTATGCTTTTATTTCAAAGGCAAGAACACTGAAGTATAACCTTCGCACTGCAGCAGTTGTCAAAGTTCAACCCACATTATGCACTTCCAACATTGCAGTATTTGAGTCATCATGATGTGAGTTGGATTTGTGTAAGCTATGGAGTGACAAGGTTGACCATCAGTATCCTATAGCATAAGTAGGCTTTTGTGTTTGCATTTGTTTTCGACATGTGCATATCTGTAATAATATGTCACAATTATTTTGTTACAGATTTGTGACAAAGACAAATCATTTTATGGTTTGAAAGTTGACGTTTCAAATGTTTACAGCTTAGAAATCATGGTGTAGCCTCATATCTATGTGTAGCACTAGACACTTTGAGATGTAATTTTTTTTTTTCACCATGATTAGGTAGCTAGCAGTAATTTTTGCCGGACACACAGCAGGGGAACAGCAGGCGTTACTGAACCCCACAAACACATCAGCGATTGTTTTCATCTGTGCATCTAACACTTCTGAGCAGCAACTGGCGCTGTTGAAGCCCAGGGTCAAGGAGGGTGTAGGCAGAGGCCTAGTATGAGACGTTTGAAGTTGAAGTTGTAGTTAGCAGCAGTAATTTTTGCCAGACACACAGCAGGGGAACAGCAGGCGTTACTGAACCCCACAAACACATCAGCGATTGTTTTCATCTGTGCATCTAACACTTCTGAGCAGCAACTGGCGCTGTTGAAGCCCAGGGTCAAGGAGGGTGTAGGCATAAAATATTGAGTTATTGCCTTGTTACGTGGCCATTGCAAATGTATGTACTTCAAACAAGAATAAATGAAGTTTTACTACAACAATAAAATGATAAATTTCAATTACAAGAATAGAAAAATATTTATACTTGACAGTCCTCTGTGGTTGATAACGTTTAATGGCTAACTGAAAATATGGTAACAAATTCAAAGCTTTCGAGACTACTCAGGTGTCTTCATCAGGCTAAGAGTAAAGCCAAAAATGAAGAATCACATATTTCTACACACAACAGGACACAGGAATAGCTAAGACAAGTGAGGGAGGGACAAGTGAGGGGAGACCGGCAACAAAAAGGAGAACAAGGATGAATTATCAGCGCCACACAATCACAGATAAATTAATGAATTTACCTGTGGCAAAAGACTTTTGTATGCCCGGTCATAGCATCATGGATATGGAATTACTGTTATTAAAATATAACTTCAAATATGAGAAACGTACAAAGGTTTCAGAATATAAGCTCATCATGACCTTTGACACTGTTAGTGATGGAATGAATAGATCACATGGATTTATGTCATTCTATATCAATTAAGGAATCTGCGTCTATGCCCTTCCAGGGTCATGAAAACCCCAAAAAATACGCCAATGAGAGAGCAATCAAACTTTCTATCCTTATCTAGGAACTGTTCCAATATTTATGTTCATCCCTGTGAGATAATGACAGTTCTGATACACGTCACTTACTTGTCTTACCTATTGCACTATTCCTGTGTCCTGTTGTGTATAGAAATATGTGATGCTTAATTTTTTAGTTAGTCTTTCCCTGATGAAGAGACGTGAGTAGCCTTGAAAGCTTGCAATTTGTTTCCATCTTTTCAGTTATCCATTAAAAGGTATCAACCACTGCTGACTCTGAAGTCTAAATATTTTTCTATCTACTGGCTAACACGGTACAAAGATACACATGTTTTCTAATTTCAAGAAGGAAAAATAAAGAAAATACAAATATAAACGCATATATGCACATGCCAAAAATAAATGGAACAACACAACACCCAAAAAATTGGTAACAAAATATAGTGTTGTAAATTTAAGAATAAAAGTAAATTTTTTTTTTTTATGAATAATGCTTAAGGAACGCTATGTTAAACCATAACATAGTGAAGACAATGGATTTTGTAATAGTCACTCATCATCATCATCGCAAATTTTATGTGACAGTCACAGACATTTCAATTATTTAAGTTCATAAAATCGTAACTTTCTATAGCATGTATGACATGTCCAGCATGGACTCATCAATGTGATTGATGACACAATAATGTACAATAAAAAATAACCATTTAAAAAAACATTAGGCATTGTTTGTCACAATTTAAGTGTGTGCCTGCAAGTGTAGGTGAAACAAAGGCTACGGATAGCAAAGGTATATTCTATGTCTGTATCAGACAGTGGACAGCCTCTGATGGGTAATGCCGATGTTATGTGTACGTCAATAAAGTCTGCGGCTGAAATCATGCATTTTTTGCTTGTAGAGTGTTGAAGAGGGTAAAAGAATGTCTGGTTGCGCAAAGCTTTATCCGTCAACACTACCTTCCTACTGTCACGCGTAGGGTAGGGTAGCGTGTGGCAATTAGCTGACTATCAAATGTGAGGTTAGGCTGCGTTATTGCGCACTAGGGACGCAAAAAAAAATACAGCAGTAATAATTTAATGTGTAATACTACACCTATGACAAACCAAAAAATTACGTTCCCTCTTTAACAATGTACAAGACTAACAAGCCTAATGGTTGACGCTGACTTAATTGAGATACAGTATTACATCAACATTGTCCATGAGTAACTATGCACTGTGATACCTATATACCAGTATTAATTTATATCTCTTGTGGTTGTTTCAACAGCACTTGCAGGTATAACTACCTATTGTCAGTATGCATGATGCACTTTCTAGATGTAATAATTTATTATTGGACATTATTACCATGTTTACATGCTGGCCATTTCATATATGGTGTTTGAAGTTACAGTTGGCATCAGTATGTGTATTTTATAATGTCTGTCATAAATAAAACTCGTGATGATGATGATGAGGATTTAATGATTCGTACATCCATTGACTGCATTATCTTACAGGTACAGATAAAGTTCCTTAAAAAGCATTAATTCATAAGTCTGAAATGTACTTTTATGCATTAATTTAAAAATGTGAAGAGTAGACTATGTTTTATTTTTTGTTACCATTTCTAATAGACATGTGCAGATATGCGCTGTGATGACAAATTATTATTTGTCCATATTTGTCATAAAAATTTATCATTCTAGGCCTGCAAAACTTCACAATTTCATGTTTTCAGCATAACAAGCAGGGTGACGGCTCTTCCCTATTTGGAGCATGTTGGTCATGTGTTTTTCTGTCCATGTGTCGGGAACAGGACACTTCTTGCCGTTGACACAGCAGGGGAACAGCTGGCGTTACTGAACCCCACTAACAGTAGAGCTTGTGTTTTGTTCTGTGGACACGACACTTCTGAGCAGCAACTGGCAGTGTTGGAGCCCAGGGAGTAGAGTTCAGGTGGTAGAAAGATGAACATAACAGGAGACATGGATAACGTTGCGAAACAGTTATTTAATCTGAAAACGGACAGACAAATTCTGGCGAGATCCATGCCTTGTTCATTTTCAGAAAAGTAAGCCGGTCTACATTATCGGAGATAGTCGCATGCGACGGTCTGTTAGTACACCACCTGCAGCACTAAAGACGCGCTCCGATAATACACTGGCAGCAGGGCAAGCCAGCACCTCCAATGCATACTGGCTAAGCTCTGGCCATGTATCCAGCTTAGAGACCCAAAACTTGAATGGGGAAGAGCCATCTGGGAGTACACTGAGAGGCAAAGCCAAGTAGTCTGTCACCATCTGACGGATACGTTGCCTCCCGCTGACTGGAGCCCTCTCGGATGGTGTAGACATTTGTGGCGCTGCCACAAAACTTTGCCACATTTTTAACATACTGGTCTTTCTCCTGTGCAGAGGCACTGCGTGTGCTCCCTCTTGTTGCAGAGCTCTCTACACTGCCTCGACGCACAGAGCTGCTTTGTAAAGCAGTAGCAGCAGCAGTGCTCTCGGCAGTAAGGTAGAACATTAGGGATTGCACCAGTGTGTCTTGGTACTCCCGCATTTTACGCTCCGGTTCAACGGTGTGATGAGGCTTTTGACGTTGTCCCGGTAGCGAGGGTCTAGGAGGGTGTACACCCAATAATCAGACGTCGTGAGAATGTGGGCGATGCGGCGGTCGTTTCTTAGGCACTGCAGCATGAAATCAACCATGTGCTGCAGACTCCCAACTGGCAAAGAAACGCTGTCCTCTGCAAGAGGCGTTATCTCTGCCTGCTCTGCATCACCCCACCCTCGCTCTACATACTGACTAGAGCGTTGTGTACCTCCCTCTGGAGCGATGTCTTCCTCCTCCATTGACTCCTCCTCCTCATCCTCCTCACAAAGTGAGCCCTGCCCAGCCCTTTGTGAGGAACCACGTTGCGCTGACTTTCCAGAAGGTGATGGAATTTGTGACTCCTCATCCTCCACCTCTTCCAAAACCTCATCCCTTATTGCTTGCAGTGTTTTTTGAAGCAGGCAGATAAGGGGGACAGTCAGGCTGACTAGTGCATCATCTGCACTCGCCATCCGCGTTGACTCATCAAACGCACGCAAAACGTGGCACATGTCCTTCATAGTGGCCCACTCATTAATGGTGAAGTGTGGACGGCGCAAATTGCGTGTTGATTGCGCCTGATGCAGCTGATACTCCATAACTGCTGGCTGCTGCTCACACAACCGCTCCAACATATGTAACGTTGAATTCCACCTGGTGGATACGTCACATATGATGCGATGTTCAGGAAGGCGCAATCTGCGTTGCAGAGCTGCAATGCGCAATCTGGCCATGCTGGAACGTCGCAAGTGAGCGCACTCTAGGCGGACCTTGTGCAGCAGTGCATCAAGATCCGGATAGTCCCTCAAAAAACTCTGCACGACCAAGTTGAGCACATGTGCCAGACATGGTATGTGAGTGAGGTTGCCAAGGCCCAGAGCTGCCACCAGATTTCGGCCATTGTCACACACTACCAAGCCTGGCTGGAGATTCGCTGGCAAAAACCACACGTCGCTCTCCTGCTTGATGGCATTCCAGACCTCCTGCGCTGTGTGGCTTCGATTCCCATAGGAATTAATTTCAGAACGGCCTGTTGCCGTTTGGCCACGGCTGTGCTCATATCGGTCGCATCAGGTAAGCGTCCACGGGTCCATGTGGAGGTAGACCGTGACGGCTCCTGCAGCGATGATTCTGAGGAACTGGAGTAGGAGGAGGAGTCAATGTGGACAGACTTGATTCCGGCAATCCTTGGAGTTGGCAGAACACGTACAGCGCCACTCGCAAGATCTGTACCCGCTCCACAACATTCACCCAATGGGCAGTGAGTGAAAGGTATCGTCCCTGGCCATGGGTACTGGTCCACGCATCGGTGGTCAGGTGGACCTTGCTACTGACGGCGTTTAGTAGCGCATGTTTAATTTTTGCCTCAACATGCTTTTGCAGACCAGGGACGGCTTGCCTGCTGAAATAAAAATCGGCTGGGCACATTGTATTGTGGGACTGCCAATGCCATTAATTCACGGAAACTGTCAGTCTCCACCAGCCTGAATGACAGCATTTCAAGGGACAGGAGTTTTGCAATGCCAGCATTCAGAGCCTGTGCTCGTGGATGGTTTGCCGAGTATGGCCGTCTTTTATCCCATGCCTGTGCTACCGATGGCTGTTTTGTGGCCTGGGTGTGTGAGGATGACAGGGAACTTGCAGCTGTGGGTGGAATAACACTGTGTCTCTGGACAACAGTGACAGAGGTTCTTCCATGGCAATCCTTTGAGGAAGCCTTACCAGCTGTGTGTGAACTGGAGGAAGAGGCTCCAACAGGAGCTGAAGATGTAGGTGCTGCTATAGGTTGGCCTACATCTCCAGTGTGTCTTTGTAACTCAACAAAGTGCTTTGACCGCACATGTTTCCACATATTTGTTGTATTAAGGTTACTGACACTTTTACCTCTTTTAATTTTTTGATTACACAGCTTGCATTTTACATAGCAAATATCATCTGCAACTGTATCAAAAAGGACCACGCAGAGCAAGTCCTGGGAAAGCGCCCGGTTTGGCTGTTGTAAGAGAACTGCTCCGAACGGGTGCCAAACTGGAGGCTACAGGCAAGCGAGTCTGCAGCCTACCTCTCCCTACTGTTTGGACCGTTGGTGCAATCTCTTCCTCAGAGCTGCTCCCACCACCTTCCTTTCCTCACGCCATGTTGGGTCTTGGACCTCATCATCTCCACCACTACCCTCTTCCAACACCTGCTGTTGTTGGGTGGTCTGGCCAGCACCATGCTCAACAGAAACTGGCAACTGAGTCTCATCATCATCAGATGCGTTTCTGCGGTGTGCTGACCATCGGCACTGGCTCACCCGCCTCTTCAGATTCAGAGAGACACAGCTGTTGCGCATCACTGCATACTGCCTCTTCTTCACATTCCAGAATGCTGCTTGGCTGGCCCCTGTTTCCAAGCCAACAGATTCTGAGAACAGAAGCAGAGACTCAGCTGGCTCCTGTACAGAGCTCTCTGACTGCCGGGGCAATTTGGCAGGCGGTGAAGAGACTGATGGTTGTTCAACAGTGCTGTGGTCCTGAGAGGAGGTGGAAGGTATTGAAGTCGATGCATTGGCTGCCATCCAACCAACAACGGCTTCAATTTGTTCTTCACGCAGCAGGGGGGTACGCTGAGCTCCTACAAAAGTGCGCAATAAAGGAACGCTCACGGGGAAAACTGGTGGATGCTGTGTCACTGGGTGCGGGAGCAGCCACAGAATCCCCACGTCCTCTCCTGCTGCAAATCCACGGCCTCGACCACGACCACGTGCCTTACTCACTGACTTCTTCATCTTGGTAGATTGATAAAGAAAGTCAGAAAAGTTAAGGCCTAAGTGTGGTTATTCCTCACAGACTACAGTGAACCCTGCAGACAACTGTTCAGTATCTGTGAAAGGCCCCTTTGTGTACTTCTATAGTTTTTTGCAACCAATGTATTGTATACGGATGGAAGCGCGTCACACTAATAGATTAGATTTTTTTCCACTAAAATGGAGCAGCACCAATTAGAGAAAAATGTGAAGGATGAGGCAGTGACACACGCTCAGCAGACTACAACCGGCAGTGGTTGAAGTACAAACTGGAGCGTAATCTGCACTCACAAAATGAAAAGCTCACAGACTACAGTGAACACTGAAACACAACTATTCACTATCTGTGAAAAAACTCCTTTGTGACTTCTATAGTGTTTGCAACCAATGTATTGTTTTAAAGGATGGAAGCGCGTCACACTAATAGATTAGATTTTTTTTCCACTAAAATGGAGAGCAGCACCAATTAGAGAAAAATGTGAAGGATGAGGCAGTGACACACGCTCAGCAGACACACAACCGGCAGTGGTTGAAGACAAACTGGAGCGTAATCTGCACTCACAAAATGAAAAGCTCACAGACTACAGTGAACACTGAAACACACTATTCACTATCTGTGAAAAGCTCCTTGTGTACTTCTATAGTGTTTGCAACCAATGTATTGTATACGGATGAAGCGCGTCACACAAATAGATTAGATTTTTTTCCACTAAAATGGAGCAGCACCAATTAGAGAAAAATGTGAAGGATGAGGCAGTGACACACGCTCAGCAGACTACAACCGGCAGTGGTTTGAAGTACAAACTGGAGCGTAATCTGCACTCACAAAATGAAAAGCTCACAGACTACAGTGAACACTGAAACACAACTATTCACTATCTGTGAAAAGCTCCTTGTGTACTTCTATAGTGTTTGCAACCAATGTATTGTATACGGATGGAAGCGCGTCACACTAAAAGATTAGATTTTTTTCCACTAAAATGGAGCAGCACCAATTAGAGAAAAATGTGAAGGATGAGGCAGTGACACACGCTCAGCAGACTACAACCGGCAGTGGTTGAAGTACAAACTGGAGCGTAATCTGCACTCACAAAATGAAAAGCTCACAGACTACAGTGAACACTGAAACACAACTATTCACTATCTGTGAAAAGCTCCTTTGTGTACTTCTATAGTGTTTGCAACCAATGTATTGTATACGGATGGAAGCGCGTCACACTAATAGATTAGATTTTTTTCCACTAAAATGGAGCAGCACCAATTAGAGAAAAATGTGAAGGATGAGGCAGTGACACACGCTCAGCAGACTACAACCGGCAGTGGTTGAAGTACAAACTGGAGCGTAATCTGCACTCACAAAATGAAAAGCTCACAGACTACAGTGAACACTGAAACACAACTATTCACTATCTGTGAAAAGCTCCTTTGTGTACTTCTATAGTGTTTGCAACCAATGTATTGTATACGGATGGAAGCGCGTCACACTAATAGATTAGATTTTTTTCCACTAAAATGGAGCAGCACCAATTAGAGAAAAATGTGAAGGATGAGGCAGTGACACACGCTCAGCAGACTACAACCGGCAGTGGTTGAAGAACTAACTGGAGCGTGATCTGCACTCAAAAAATCAAAACCTCACAGACTGCAGTGAACACTGAAACGCAACTATTCACTATCTGTGAAAAGCTCCTTTGTGTACTTCTATAGTGTTTGCAACCAATGTATTGTATACAGATGGAAGCACGTCACACTAATAGATTTGATTTTTTTCTAATATAATGGAGCTGCACCAATTCCACTAAATAAAATAAAAAAAAAAAAGAGTCAGTGACACGTGCAGATGCCTACAAACAGCGGTGGATGCAGAGCAAACTGCAGCGTCACCTGCACTGTCACACACACACCTTGCACAGAGCTGTTAAAACAACACTGGCAAAATGAAGCTTTACACAGCGGTTGGTAAACTAGCCTGCCTCAAGCACAGTAGTACACAAAATCGCAATATCTAACTGTCCCTCAGAGTGAGCAGAGTAGCGTTCTGTCCCTTACTGAGTTCACAGCACAGTGACGCTAAAAATGGCGGCGGCGCCTTTTATAGTGCATTCTGACATCATTTCAGGAGCCAATCACAGCCATGCCATTAGTTAAGATGACCGCAGCATTACAGGATGTGCCCACACTTCGTAGGATTCCTCATTGGCTGACTAAAATCACATTGCCTCTCAAAGAATTATGGGAACTTCCGATTCCGGTATACGATATGGAAAAAGTATCGGAATTAAGTATCGGAATTCCGATAACGCGAATATCGGCCGATACCCGATACTTGCGGTATCGGAATGCTCAACACTAGTAGTTATACCTGCAAGTGCTGTTGAAACAACCACAACAGATATAAATTAATAATGGTATATAGGTATCACAGTGCATAGTTAGTCATGGACAATGTCGATGTAATACTGTACCTCAATAAAGTCAGCGTCAACCATTATGCTTGTTAGTCTTGTAGATTGTTAAAGAGGGAACGTGCTTTTTTTGTTGGTCATAGGTGGAGTATTAGACAGTAAATGATTACTTCTGTCGTATTTTTGGCGTCCCTAGGGCACAATAACGCTGCGTAACGTCACATTTTATAGAGAGTCATCTAATAGACACACGCTACCCTACCCTACGAGTGACAGTAGGAAGGTAGTGTTGTTGACGGATAAAGCCTTGCGCAACCAGACATGCAAAATGCATGATTGCAGCCGCAGACTTTATTGACGTACAGTATAACATCGCCATTACCCATCAGAGGCTGTCCACTGTCTGATACAGACATAGAATATACCTTTGCTATCCGTAGCCTTTGTTTCACCTACACTTGCAGGCACACACTTAAATTGTGACAATGCATAATGTTTTTTTAAATGGTTATTTTTTATCGTACATTATTGCGTCATCACATTGATGAGTCCATGCTGGACATGTCATACATGCTGTACAAAGTAACGATTTTATTAACTTAAATAATTGAAATGTCTGTGACTGTCACATATAAATTGCAATGATGATGATGAGTGACTATTCCAAAATCCATTGTCTTCACTATGTTATGGTTTAACATAGCGTTCCTTAAGCATTATGCATAAATACAAAAATGTCCTTTTATTCTTAAATATACAATACTATATTTTGTAACCAATTTTTTGGGTGGTGTGTTGTTCCATTTCTCGTTGGCATGTGCATATATGCGTTTATATTTCCAGGGTCTTTATTTTTATTCTTGAAGTTAGGAAACATGTGTATCTTCGTACCGTGTTAGCCAGTAGATAGAAAAATATTTAGACTTGAGAGTCCGCAGTGGTTGATACCTTTGAATGGATAACTGAAAAGATGGTAACAAATTGCAAGCTTTCGAGGCTACTCACGTCTCTTCATCAGGCAAAGACTAAAACAAAAAATGAAGCATCACATATTTCTATACACAACAGGACACAGGAATAGTGCAATAGGTAAGACAAGTAAGTGACGTGTAGCAGAACTGTCATTATCACAGAGGGATGAACATAAATATTGTAACAGTTCCTAGATAAGGATAGAAAGTTTTATTGCCCTCTGATTGGGGTCTGGTTTTGTGTTTTCATGCCCCTGGAAGGGCAGAGACGCAGATTCCTTAATTGATATAGAATGACATGAAATCCGTGTGATCTATTCATTCCATCACTAACAGTGTCAAAGGTCATGATGAGCTTATATTCTGAAACCTTTGTATCTTTCTCATATTTGAAGTTATATTTTAATGCCAGTAATTCCATATCCATCATGCTATGACCGGGCATACAAAAGTGTTTTGCACAGGTAAATCCATTATTTTTTCTCTTATTGTGTGGCGCTGATAATTCATCCTTGTTCTCATTTTTTGGCCGGTCTCTCCTCACTTGTCCCTCCCTCACTTGTCTTACCTATTCCTGTGTCCTGTTGTGTGTAGAAATATGTGATTCTTCATTTTTTGTTTTAGTCTTAGCCTGATGAAGAGACCTGAGTAGTCTCGAAAGCTTGGAATTTGTTACCATATTTTCAGTTAGCCATTAAACGGTATCAACCACAGAGGACTCTCAATATAAATATTTTTCTATTCTTGGAATTGAAATTCATAATTTTATTGTCCTAGTAAAACTTCATTTATTCTTGTTTGAAGTACATACATTTGCAATGGCCACGTAACAAGGCAATAACTCAAATATTAGTGTTAGATGCACAGATGAAAACAATCGCTGATGTGTTTGTGGGGTTCAGTAACGCCTGCTGTTCCCCTGCTGTGTGTCTGGCAAAAATTACTGCTGCTAACTACAACTTCAACTTCAAACATCTCATACTAGGCCTCTGCCTACACCCTCCTTGACCCTGGGCTTCAACACCGCCAGTTGCTGCTCAGAAGTGTTAGATGCACAGATGAAAACAATCGCTGATGTGTTTGTGGGGTTCAGTAACGCCTGCTGTTCCCCTGCTGTGTGTCCGGCAAAAATTACTGCTAGCTGCCTAATCATGGTGAAAAAAACATGACATGTCAAAGTGTCTAGTGCTACACATAGATATGAGGCTACACCCTGATTTCTAAGCTGTAAACATTTGAAACGTCAGCTTTAAAACCATAAAATGATTAGTCTTTGTCACAAATCTGTAACAAAATAATTGTGACATATTATTACAGATATGCACTTGTCGAAAACAAATGCAAACACAAAAGCCTACTTATGCTATAGGATACTGATGGTCAACCTTGTCACTCCATAGCTTAGACAAATCCAACTCACATCATGACTCAAATGCTGCAATGTTGGAAGTGCATAATGTGGGTTGAACTTTGACAACTGCTGCAGTGCGAAGGTTATACTTCAGTGTTCTTGCCTTTTAAATAAAAGCATACAAGTAAATATAATAATCCAATGTTGATTAAGGGACGTGATGTACACCTGTAATATTGTGCAAACAATGCATGTAGGAATAGTCCTCTTCAACATTACTTATATTTGTGTCATTTTAAAAATACATATTTAATTAGAAAGTTAACAGCCCATATCATAAAGGTCCTTCATGTAAACATGATAATCGCTAACAAAAATCATGCATTACCTTGTTAAAGTCAATAGTGCATAGTCACAATAGCAAAATATATACCTGTAAGTGGTGCTGAAAGAACGACAACTGATAGAATAGGTGAATGATATCTATTTATCAGACTGAATAGCGACACCTGTACAATGTCGATATAATACTGTACCTTAACAAAACAGCTGTGTCACACCTCACACTCGTTTTTCTCGTAGCTTGTTATGTAATAGGGCACATGCGTGTATGTTTCATCATAGGTGCATGTTTACTGAGTAAAGCAGTCATGACAACGCCTTTGTGTTGTCGGTACGCTTGCGATGATGAACAATGCGCACCGTGAATGTTAGTCTGCGTCATAAGACGTACAGACGCTCCAATATCCAACGCGTCACAGCAGGAAGCCAGTCTGTGCGTCCAAACAAAGGCGCAACCATACATGCACGTAACCTTTTATAAAGCTATATAAAAAAAAGGATGTAGTAGTAACGCACACTTTATTGAGGTACAGTATTACATCGCCATTCACCATCTGTGACTATGCAGTCTCATCTATATATACCTTATCTATCCGTTGTCATGCTTGCAAGTCCACAGTCAGGCACAAATATCTGTTTTCACTATGCACTATGCACTTTTTAATTTTTTTGTTTGTTAATATAAATGATTGGCACATATTATCAGTATTACATGATGGAAATTTTAGATATTTTTAAAAATTTTTTAGTGATATTATTCACCAAATGTAAAGTTTTATGAATGTCAAAGATAACTTGTAATGCTGATTATGTTTTTAAGTCAGCCATTCATTGTCTACACAATAAAAATGGTGTACATACTGTTACTTAGCCATCATTAATGGATTCTAATATGTACTTGTATGCTTTTATTTTAAACCGTATAGCAGATTATTTAACCTATTTTAATTGTGGTTTGCATTGCTTTTCAACATGTTAATGTATGCGTTTATGTTTGTAAATTATTAATTTACATATATTTTTTTAAGTAAAATCATCATCTTATGGTACTAAAGGTTATATTTCTCTTGTTTGGAGTATAGACATTTTTAAATGACACGTAACAAGGAAAATACTTGATATAGTATTTAAACATCCTCCTTGACCCTGGGCTCCAACACCGCCAGTTGTTGCTCGGAAGTGCTGTTAGCACAGTCAACACTTGCTCCTGTGTTACTGGGGTTCAGTAATGTCAGCTGTTCCCCTGCTGTGTGAACGGCAAAAAGTCCTGCTGCCTCCACCCTGTTGTCTTCTCATCCCTGGGCTACAACACCGCCAGTTGTTGCTCGGAAGTGCTGTTAGCACAGTCAACACTTGCTCCTGTGTTACTGGGGTTCAGTAATGTCAGCTGTTCCCCTGCTGTGTGAATGGCAAAAAGTCCTGCTGCCTCCACCATGTTCTCTTCTCATCCCTGGGCTCCAACACTGCCAGTTGTTGCTCGGAAGTGCTGTTAGCACAGTCAACACTTGCTCCTGTGTTACTGGGGTTCAGTAATGTCAGCTGTTCCCCTGCTGTGTGAACGGCAAAAAGTCCTGCTGCCTCCACCATGTTCTCTTCTCATCCCTGGGCTCCAACACCGCCAGTTGTTGCTCGAAAGTGCTGTTAGCACAGTCAACACTTGCTCCTGTGTTACTGGGGTTCAGTAATGTCAGCTGTTCCCCTGCTGTGTGAACGGCAAAAAGTCCTGCTGCCTCCACCATGTTCTCTTCTCATCCCTGGGCTACAACACCGCCAGTTGTTGCTTGGAAGTGCTGTTAGCACAGTCAACACTTGCTCCTGTGTTACTGGGGTTCAGTAATGTCAGCTGTTCCCCTGCTGTGTGAATGGCAAAAAGTCCTGCTGCCTCCACCATGTTCTCTTCTCATCCCTGGGCTCCAACACCGCCAGTTGTTGCTCGGAAGTGCTGTTAGCACAGTCAACACTTGCTCCTGTGTTACTGGGGTTCAGTAATGTCAGCTGTTCCCCTGCTGTGTGAATGGCAAAATGTCCTGCTGCCTCCACCATGTTCTCTTCTCATCCCTGGGCTACAACACCGCAAGTTGTTGCTCGGAAGTGCTGTTAGCACAGTCAACACTTGCTCCTGTGTTACTGGGGTTCAGTAATGTCAGCTGTTCCCCTGCTGTGTGAACGGCAAAAAGTCCTGCTGCCTCCACCATGTTCTCTTCTCATCCCTGGGCTACAACACCGCCAGTTGTTGCTCGGAAGTGCTGTTAGCACAGTCAACACTTGCTCCTGTGTTACTGGGGTTCAGTAATGTCAGCTGTTCCCCTGCTGTGTGAATGGCAAAAAGTCCTGCTGCCTCCACCATGTTCTCTTCTCATCCCTGGGCTCCAACACCGCCAGTTGTTGCTCGGAAGTGCTGTTAGCACAGTCAACACTTGCTCCTGTGTTACTGGGGTTCAGTAATGTCAGCTGTTCCCCTGCTGTGTGAATGGCAAAAAGTCCTGCTGCCTCCACCATGTTCTCTTCTCATCCCTGGGCTCCAACACCGCCAGTTGTTGCTCGGAAGTGCTGTTAGCACAGTCAACACTTGCTCCTGTGTTACTGGGGTTCAGTAATGTCAGCTGTTCCCCTGCTGTGTGAATGGCAAAAAGTCCTGCTGCCTCCACCATGTTCTCTTCTCATCCCTGGGCTCCAACACCGCCAGTTGTTGCTCGGAAGTGCTGTTAGCACAGTCAACACTTGCTCCTGTGTTACTGGGTTCAGTAATGTCAGCTGTTCCCCTGCTGTGTGAATGGCAAAAAGTCCTGCTGCCTCCACCATGTTCTCTTCTCATCCCTGGGCTCCAACACCGCCAGTTGTTGCTCGGAAGTGCTGTTAGCACAGTCAACACTTGCTCCTGTGTTACTGGGGTTCAGTAATGTCAGCTTTTCCCCTGCTGTGTGAACGGCAAAAAGTCCTGCTGCCTCCACCCTGTTGTCTTCTCATCCCTGGGCTTCAACACCGCCAGTTGTTGCTCGGAAGTGTCATTGGCACGGGTACTCACTCCTGCCCAGACTGGTTACAGCACGCCATCTGTTTCCTGTCAGTGTAAACGTCACTTAGCCTCCAATAAGTTGTCCTGTCGTGTTGCGGTCGGGTTAGCCGACTCTATGGTGCCTGGAGTTTAGGTGCTTCCTATGTGTGCTGCGGGATATGCAAATAAAGGCTGTTTCCGTTGTGACAATAGGACAATCACCCACTGTAGTACTGTGGGATTCGGTAACTGCGGCCGGCTCGCGGACTGTCAACTTAAATTTCCATGGGTACCTTCTGCTACCCGTCCGGGTTCCAGTACCGTCAGCTGGTTCTCCGCAGTGCCTTTGGCCTAGGTGCCTCCATCTCGGTATCCGAGTTCCAGCAACGTCTGCTGGTCCTTGGTAGTGCTTTGGAGCACAGGTACCTCCTGCTTAGTAACCGTGTCCCAGTAACGTCAGCTGGTCCTCGGTTGTGCCATTGGCTCTTTTCCTTCTGCTGCCCCTCCGGGTTCCAGCGCAGTCAGCTGGTCCTCGTTACTTGCATTGGCTCTTGTACCTTCTGCTACCCGTCCGGGTTCCAGTACCGTCAGTTGGTTCTCCGCAGTGCCTTTGGCCTAGGTGCCTCCATCTCGGTATCCGAGTTCCAGCAACGTCTGCTGGTCCTTGGTAGTGCTTTGGAGCACAGGTACCTCCTGCTTAGTAACCGTGTCCCAGTAACGTCAGCTGGTCCTCGGTTGTGCCATTGGCTCTTTTCCTTCTGCTGCCCCTCCGGGTTCCAGCGCAGTCAGCTGGTCCTCGTTACTTGCATTGGCTCTTGTACCTTCTGCTACATTTACAAATTGAAGATTTTTTCAATGCTTTTTTGGGTAATCACTCTGGATCTCCAACAATGAAGATGACGACCCTGATGACCACCCCGAAGAAGATGACGACCACAAGGACGACGAGCATCAAGCCAACCAGCCTAAACACCATCACAAAGAAGAAATAAAAGATTACCAAACAGGACTAAGAAGGTTAAGACAAACTACAAGATACAGAACAAGAGACTTAAGAACAATAAGCAGAAGATCAAAAAGCAGAAGAACATGAAGTATAAGACCAAAATGAAGAGCAAAATATATGCTCTAAATTATAAGCAGAAGAAAACTAAGCAGTGTATGGGGGTGAGTCCGTTCCTCCTCGTGGTGCCCCTGGAAAATGCCTGCTGCTGCAGGCTAAACTGAACACGGACAAATACTGTTGTAATTTAAATCTTTTGTGACAGCAAGAACGGAAGGATGAAAAATTCATACTTTGACAGATTACAAGTACAGGAATCTCTGTCACAAATAAGAATATGATGAAGAAGATGAAGTACAATATGAATAAGAATAATAGTTTAATAAGAAGAATATGAGTAATGTTAACAAAAAGATGAATAGCAAGAAGTTTAAGAAGAAGATAAAGAAGGTGAAGATGAAGAATAATTTGATGAAAAAGATGATGCTGCTGAAGATTATGAAGGAGAAAGTGTGTCAAAAGTTAAAAAGGTGAAGAACATGGAAGTTGTGAAATATACATATTTGCCAAAATAGAAAAAACGTTAACAACATTGTCAGGTCTTTGCCTGATGAAGAGACCGGAGTAGTCTCGAAAGCTTGCAATTTGTTACCATCTTTTCAGTTAGCCATTAAAAGGTATCAACCACTGAGGACTCTCAAGTCTAAATATTTTTCTATCTACTGGCTAACACGGTATGAAGATACACATCTTTCCTATACGTCAATCCGAACATCTTTAAAAAAAAAAATATTTATGCTATTCCATTTGATTGGGTTAAACATCTATGCCTTTAATGTCTCCTCAACCTTCCCCAATACATTCTACATTACTCTTTGTTGTTTTCCTTCATGTACAATTAACCAACAAGGCAAGAATGGGTTTTTTTTAATTCCGATATTTTGTTCCCATAGACTTACATTGGATTTCCGGTATCGGTATCGGGTATCGCCGATATTTTTTGGGTATCGGCGATACCATTCCGATTCCGATACTTTTGGATATCGGAAAGTATCGCTCAACTCTACTCTCAAGTCTAAATATTTTTTTAAGTCTGTACAGAGGAAGCCTTTCCAGATGAAGTCTGTGAGAAGTCACTCAAGCTTAGTGAAATCTGACCATTCTAATGAGATTGGCCAAGTGTGAAAGGGAAGAATGCGGAGGTCATGTATATCAACAAAGCACACTTAAGACCAGCATTACAGGTTCCACTCCAATGGTTATTTTTAATTTATCCCAAAAAGTGCTCAAAAGGTTTTTACAATTTCAAACCACTTTGAAGATGTATAATCTAAAAAAGCTTTGCTTAATTACTGCACATTAGCTTAATATATACAGTGGGTTTGGAAAGTTTTCAGACCCCTTTAAATTTTTCACTCTTTGTTTCATTGCAGCCATTTGGTAAATTGAAAAGCACTCATATTTAAGTCACATGCTGTCCATTTCTTTGTGATCCTCCTTGATATGGTGCTACTTCATTGGAGTCCAGCTGTGTTTAATAAAACTGATAGGACTTGATTTGTAAAGGCACACACCTGTCTATATAAGACCTCACAGCTCACAGTGCATGTCAGACCAAATGAGAATCATGAGGTCAAAGGAACTGGCCACCATGAGAATGACTGCTGATTCAAAAAGTGTTTGTTGTTAACAAATGTGCCCGCATGAATGTGTGGTGGCAGATAGGGTTACCTGTAGTGTTGTTGGTAATGGGCACATTTGTTAACAACAGACTCTTTGATTCATCAGTCATTTTTTCCCTTTTAACTACTGGATTAATACTAGAGATGAGCGGTGTTCGAAGCAAACTGTTCACCAATCTCAAATTCGAGCTGTTTTGGGCGGTGTTCGAGTCGTTCGACGAACCCGAACGATTTGGAAAAAATCCGGCTGTTCGAGGTTATGTTCGATAACTGTTCGTGCACCTAAATTGTCACTGGATTTTTTCACAGTTATGCTGAGAATCACTGTTAATACACATTTTGAGTGTCCAGCGTGGTGGGTGGAGGGGCATAGCATGGATCTCTGCAGAGATAATGAAGATCTCCATTTTTTTTTCTCTTTCCCGCATTTCCAGTGGGCTGTGCAGTCTGTCAGCCTATCAGCAGCGCACACACGGAGCGAGGTGCTTTTTTTTCACACAAACAAGGGCATGTGTCATTGACTGTGTATGTCACATGTCCTTGCCCTATAAGACCCAGCCATTTCCCCCCTCGCCACCATTTTCTCCGTGCTGCAGCTCAATGTTAGACGGCACTGCTGCTGTTAGCGCTATATTGTGTGTGCATTGTGCAACTGCGACTTGCAAGCGAAATCGCTGAGAAATAGAGAGGAAGGTTTAGGGAGTAGGGACTAGTTCGTAATTGCAGCCCTTTTGAGGGCTACGTTACATCAGTTCCTAGCAGTTTTAGCAGGCAGGTCTGTGCTCACTCTTAAATAGACAGATAGGTCAACTTGGGACAGTGACTATTTGTAATTGCAGCCCTTTTCAGGGCTAGGTTACAGCAGTTGCTATCACTTTTTGTCAGCTACACCAGCGTTCAAATCACTCCTAATTATTCGCTGCATCTATCCTGTTCAATAATTGTGTGCATAGTAGCAGTGTGTGCTATTCATTCTATTAGGCCATCTATACAAAGCTCCACCAGCCTTATAAAACAAAAAAAATTCTATCTGCATGATGCCTGGACAATAATTCTGGGCATAGTAGCAGTCTGTGGTACTCATTGTATTAGGCCATCTATACAAAGCTCCACCAGCCTTCTAAAAAAAAATAATTTCTATCTGCATGTTCCTGGACAATAATTTTGGGCATAGTAGCAGTCTGTGGTACTCATTGTATTAGGCCATCTATACAAAGCTCCACCAGCCTTCTAAAAAAAAAAGAATTTCTATCTGCATGTTGCCTGGACAATAATTTTGGGCATAGTAGCAGTCTGTGGTACTCATTCTATAAGGCCATCTATACAAACCTCCAGCAGCATTGATATACTCATAATTTTTTGCTGCCTCTTGCCTGTAGAATAATTTTGGGCATAGTAGCAGTGTGTGCTACTCATTCTATTAGGCCATCTATACAAAGCTCCACCAGCCTTAAAAAACAAAAAAAAATTCAATCTGCATGTTGCCTGGACAAAAATTTTGGGCATAGTAGCAGTCTGTGGTACTCATTGTATTAGGCCATCTATATAAAGCTCCACTGTTATGTTAGGTAGCTGAGGAGCGTTCCTACGTTGATCCTAGACGCCTCGTCACAGCCTGAGAGATAACTACACCAAAAGGCAGAAAGATGAAAGCTATCTGCCCTGGAGCAGATCCCCAAAGGAAATAGGAAGCCCCCAAACATGTAATGGTGGTTAGACAAGAAGAAAGCATGAACACAGACAGAAAATAGAATGAGCAAACGCTGGGGCCACAAGCTGACTAAATAGGATAGGACAGGAGAGATTACTTTCTGCAATCCAGAAAACCCTACAAAAATCCAACAATTCTGATTACAAAAATACTGAGATCACACGATCTCGCCACCCACCAAATCAGATCTCAGTGTGAACAAAACCATGCCGCAGCCGTTGAAAAAGCAGGAAAAAGCAAATGAAAAAATAACAGTGGCTACAGACAAACTGTGAGGAGCACAGGCCCCAGGAGGGGACTCGGCTGTCCTCCACAAATGTGCAGAAAACTATGCAAATAGCAAGCACAAAAAGAAAAGCAGAAAATATCTTATCTGAAAGCAGCAGACGCAGGCAAGACACCAGCAAACTTCCAAATGAACTAGGAACCACAATTGAGACCAGAACAATTGATCACCGGTGACCATCATGGGAGGGAACCTCCCTTATATCAGTCCAGTCAGTGATCCCAGATTGCCATTCCTCGCTGGAAGGTTCAGTACTGTCTGTAACAACCAGAGGGAGCCTCTGCTCATTCACAACAGTACCCCCCCTTGAGGAGGTGTCACCGAACCCTCACTTGTGCAACCAGGCCGATCAGGATGAGCTCGGTGATAGGCACGGATCAGTCTCCTAGCATGGATGTCCGAAGCAAACACCCAAGAATTGTCCTCCTGACCATAACCTCTCCACTTAACCAAATACTGAGTTTCCGTCTAGAAAAACGAGAATCCAATATTTTCTCAACCACATACTCCAGATTGCCCTCAACCAAAACAGGGTCAGGAGGCGCAGCCATAGGAACCACTGGCTCGACAAACCTCTTCAATAAGGACTTGTGGAACACGTTATGGATCTTAAATGTCCCTGGAAGAAGCAAACGGAAGGAATCAGGATTAAGAATCTCCATGATCTTATAAGGTCCAATGAACCTAGGCTTAAACTTTGGAGATGCAACCCTCATAGGGATATTTCTTGAGGACAACCAAACCAAGTCCCCCACTTTAAACCGAGGACCATCAGTCCTATGCCGGTTGCCAAACTGCTGGGCATTCTCTTGAGAGAGAGACAACCTCTCCATTAACTGGTTCCAAATCTGCTGCATTCGCTCCACAACAGAGTCAACAACCGGACAGACAGAAGCCTCTGCCTGTCCCGAAGAAAATCGAGGGTGAAACCCAGAATTGCAGAAAAATGGAGACATCAAGGTGGCAGAGCTAGCCCTATTATTAAGAGCAAACTCAGCCAAAGGCAAAAAAGAGACCCAGTCATCTTGATCAGCAGACACAAAACATCTCAAATAAGTCTCCAAGGTCTGGTTTGATTTCTCGGTTTGTCCATTGGTCTGAGGATGAAATGCAGAGGAGAAAGATAATTGAACACCAAATTTAGAACAAAATGTCCTCCAAAATCTGGAAACAAACTGGACTCCTCTGTCAGACACAATGTTCTCTGGAATGCCGTGCAACCGAACCACGTGCTGAAGGAACAAAGGCACCAACTCGGAGGAGGAAGGCAACTTAGGTAATGGCACAAGATGTATCATCTTGGAAAAACTATCACAGATTATCCAGATAACGGTCATTCTCTGAGAGACAGGGAGGTTGGAAATAAAATCCATAGAGATATGGGTCCATGGCCTCTTGGGCACAGGTAATGGCATCAACAAACCACTAGAGCGAGAGCAAGGCTTGGAACGAGAGCAAGTCCCACAGGACTGCTCAAAGTCCCTGACATCACGAAACAAAGTAGGCCACCAAAAGGACCGACTCACCAAGTCTCTGGTACCAAAAATCCCGGATGACCAGCCAACGCGGAACAATGAATCTCAGACATCACACTCTTCTTCCACTGGTCTGGGACAAACAATTTCCCAACAGGGCAGCGCTCAGGTTTATCCTCCTGATACCCCTCCAGAGCCAGTTTCAAATTGGGCGAGATGGTGGAAAGTACTACACCCTCTTTCAAAATAACAGCAGGATCAGATAACTCAGGAGAATCCGCAAAGGAACTCCTTGAGAGGGAATCCGCCTTAACATTCTTAGTGCCAGGAAGAAAAGAAACCACAAAATTAAAACGTATGAAAAACAAGGCCCACCTGGCCTGTTTAGGATTAAGTCGCTTGGCTGATTCGAGATAAACCAGGTTCTTATGGTCCGTGAGGACCACCACCTGATGTTTGGCTCCTTCCAGCCAATGTCTCCACTCTTCAAAGGCCCACTTCATGGCCAATAACTCCTGATTACCCATGTCATAATTACGTTCAGTTGGAGAAAACTTTCGAGAGAAAAAGGCACAAGGGTTACTCTTAGAGGTCTCTGGATCCCTTTGGGACAAAACGGCACCTGCCCCAATTTCAGAAGCATCAACCTCCACCTGAATCGGTAGAGAAACAGGCTGCCGTAGAACAGGAGCAGAAGTGAATCTCTGCTTAAGTTCCTGAAACGCAGAAACTGCCTCAGGAGGCCAATTCACCACATCAGAACCCTTTTTGGTCAAATAAGTCAATGGTTTAACAATACCGGAGAAATTACCAATAAATTTACGATAAAAATTGGCAAAACCCAAAAATCTCTGAAGAGCCTTTAATGAAGTAGGTTGAACCCAATCACAGATGGCCTGAACCTTGACCGGGTCCATTTCAATAACAGACGGAGACAAAATGAATCCCAGAAATGAGACCTTCTGTACGCCAAAAAGACACTTTGAACCCTTCACATACAGTGCATTCTCTCTCAAAATCTGGAACACAGTCCGAACATGTTTCACATGAGAGTCCCAGTCATTGGAAAAAATCAAGATATCATCCAAATAAACAATCAGAAATTTTCCACAAAATCCCTGAAAATATCATTCATGAAGAATTGGAAGACAGAAGGAGCATTAGTGAGCCCAAAGGGCATCACTAGGTACTCAAAATGCCCCTCTGGGGTATTAAACGCAGTCTTCCATTCATCCCCGTGCTTAATGAGAATAAGGTTATACGCCCCGCTGAGGTCAAGCTTGGTAAACCAACTAGCACTTTCCACCCTGGAAAACAGTCAGAAATCAAGGGTAACAGATATTGATACTTCACAGTGATCTTATTCAAGAGACGATAATCAATACACGGCCTCAATGAACCATCCTTTTTGGCCACAAAGAAAAAACCGGCACCCAAGGGTGAAGAGGATGGTCTGATATGACCCTTCTCCAATGACTCCTTGATATAAGATCGCATAACATCGTGTTCAGTTACAGAGAAGTTAAAAAGGCGACCCTTAGGAAATTTTCCACCAGGCACTAACTCAATAGCGCAATCGTAGCTTCTGTGAGGAGGTAAGGACGCAGACTTACTTTCACTAAACACATCAGAAAAATCAGTCGAAAAGTCAGGGACATCCTGAGACTGGGGAGAGGCAGAAAAAACAGGAGTGTCAGTATTGACACATTGGCAACCCCAACTGGTCACAGACACAGATTTCCAATCCAAAAGAGGATTATGAGTCTGTAACCAAGGGAAACCCAGTACAATAATGTCATGCAGATTATGCAACACCAGAAATTTGCAACTCTCCTGATGATCTGGTTCAACCCTCATTATCACCCGAGTAGAAAATTGGGGTTTATTCTCCGCCAAAGGGGTAGAATCAATGCCCAGTAAAGGAATAGACTTCCGCAGGGGTATCATGGGAAAGCCACAACATTTGGCAAAGTCAAAATCCATCAGGTTAATAGCTGCTCCTGAATCAACAAAAGCCTGAGCCGAAAATGTGGACATGGAGCAAATGAGGGTAACAGTCAACAGAAATTTAGTCTGAACACAACCCAAGACAACTGAGCACGCAAAACGTCTTCCCCGCTTAGGACAGACGGAAATAGCATGAGAGGCGTCACCACAGTAGAGACATAGCCCATTGCGCTTTCGAAACTCATGACGCTGTGCCCCAGAAGTCACTCCATCACACTGCATGGGCCCAGGAGCAGGCTCACAAGGCAACACCATCTCACGCATACCTCTGCGCTCACGCAAACGTCTGTCAATTTGAATAGCCAATGACATAGAATCATTGAGACCAGAGGGAACAGGGAATCCCACCATAACATCCTTTACATTCTCTGACAGCCCCTTCCAAAAAAGGGCTGCCAAAACATCATCATTCCATTTGGTCAGGACTGCCCACTTTCGGAATTTCTGACAGTACAACTCAGCGTCTTCAAGACCCTGATTTAATGCCAACAAGGTCTTTTCAGCTTATCAGTGACATTAGGTTCATCGTAAAATAACCCCAGAGCCTGAAAAAATACATCAATATCATTCAAAACAGAATCCCCAGGTGTCAGGGAAAAAGCCCAATCCTGAGGGTCGCCGCGCAGGAGAGAGATGACAATTTGAACCTGCTGTGCTGCGCTCCCCAAAAGGACTTAGGCTTTAAGGCAAAAAACAACTTACAATTATTTTTGAAATTCAGAAATTTAGCCCGATCCCCCAAAAACAAATCTGGCATGGGAATCCTAGGTTCCACAACCGGCAACCTAGCAAGATAGGTAGCAATACTCCGAACCTCAGTGGCAAGCTGATCCACACAGCCAGACAACTGTGCAAACTCCATTGAGAGAAAAAAAAAATCCTCCTCAGCACCCAGAGAAAAAGAGGGAAAAAATGCAACAAACAGAAAACACTATTTCCACACTATTTTTCTCTTCTGTGAGTACCATATAATTTTCAGTGTGGCCGGTGATAATGTTATGTTAGGTAGCTGAGGAGCGTTCCTACGTTGATCCTAGACGCCTCGTCACAGCCTGAGAGATAACTACACCTAAAGGCAGAAAGATGAAAGCTATCTGCCCCGGAGCAGATCCCCAAAGAAAATAGGAAGCCCCCAAACATGTAATGGCGGTTAGACAAGAAGAAAGCACGGACACAGACAGAAAATAGAATGAGCAAACGCTGGGGCCACAAGCTGACTAAATAGGATAGGACAGGAGAGATTACTTTCTGCAATCCAGAAAACCCAAACAAAAATCCAACAATTCTGATTACAAAAATACTGAGATCACACGATCTCGACACCGACTAAATCAGATCTCAGTGTGAACAAAACCATGCCGCAGCCGCTGAAAAAGCAGGAAAAAGCAAATGAAAAAACAACAGTGGCTACAGACAAACTGTGAGGAGCACAGACCCCAGGAGGGGACCCGGCTGTCCTCCACAAATGTGCAGAAAACTATGCAAATAGCAAGCACAAAAAGAAAAGCAGAAATATCTTATCTGAAACCAGCAGACGCAGGCAAGACACCAGCAAACTTCCAAATGAACTAGGAACCACAATTGAGACCAGAACAATTGATCACCGGCGACCATCCTTGGAGGGAACCTCCCTTATATCAGACCAGTCAGTGATCCCAGGTTGCCATTCCTCGCTGGAAGGTTCAGTACTGTCTGTAACAACCAGAGGGAGCCTCTGCTCATTCACAACACTCCACCAGCCTTCTAAAAAAAAGAATTTCTATCTGCATGTTGCCTGGACAATAATTGTGGGCATAGTAGCAGTCTGTGGTACTCATTGTATTAGGCCATCTATACAAAGCTCCACCAGCCTTTAAAAAACAAAAAATTCTATCTGCATGTTGCCTGGACAATAATTTCGGGCATAGTAGCAGTCTGTGGTACTCATTGTATTAGGCCATCTATACAAAGCTCCACCAGCCCTCTAAAAAAAAGAATTTCTATCTGCATGTTGCCTGGAAAATAATTATGGGCATAGTAGCAGTCTGTGGTTCTCATTGTATTAGGCCATCTATACAAAGTTTCCACTAGCCTTAAAAAACAAAAACAAAATTCTATCTGCATGTTCAGGGCCGGATTACTAATAAGGCCAATTAGGCCATGGCCTATGGGCCCCTGAGCCTCTGGGGGCCCATAGGCCCCCACTGTCTGCCGGCATTCGTGGGGCACACATACATATTACTACTTCTTCTAACACATTCTTGACACACTAGTTGTGGCCGGCTGGCCATGGAGCGGTACTTCACATCATCACATGATGTACCGTCCGGGCGAGAGCAGCGGCGTGCGGCGAGAACAGCAGCCAGCAGAAGTATTCTCCTGCTGTGTTTCACCGCTCGCGATTGGCTGACAGGCGAGCGGCAAGATGCAGGAAAGACTTCTGCATCTCCGCTCGTCATTGGCTAACGGGCAGCGCGGAGTCCGGCCCCCCTCCCATGAACACGCAGCAGCCAGCAGCAGAGGAGCCGAGCGTGTGCTGGCTGTGCAGCGTTGTGAGAGAGTGAGCAGAGGGCGAGGCTGAGGCACGCTGCTGCCGGGAGCTGGCTGACCGACTGACCGGACTTGAGAGAGAGCAGACTCTGCAGAGGAGCACAGTGTACACAGCCAGCCAGGCAGGCAGCACTGTCTGGAACAGCCAGGACCCAGGAGCAGGACTGCTGCAGGACTCAGGACAGGAGGGGTTGGAGAGGTGTATATTCATCATAATGATGGCAAGCAGAGGTGTATTCATATGATGATTTTTCTTGGACACAGCATTATAAAGTTTATGTGAGGGCACAGTCAGTAAACGCTAGTTTCAGTTGATTAAGTGGTTGGTGCTATTTTTTTCCCAAGGAGCCAGAGATGTCTGGGCATCAGACTCCGCAAGAAGAAGTATCTGATGATGAAGTATTGAATTTGAAGGTCCCAGACCCGAATCAGAAGGAAATTGACAATTCCAGAGAGCGCCAGCTGTAAGTTAGTGAAACTTAGAAATAAAAACGCATTGTTTCACAGAGAAGTTAGCTTATTTCCTAAAGATGAGCTTAAATTTTGTTGTTTAAATGTAAAAAAACAGTTGTTTGTTGCCTGTCGCCTGTTATCACTCACATTAGTACTGCAGCTGACTCCGGCGCTCACGTACTGTAGTATTGTCCACAGTCCCCCGCTGCTGGCTGGCACCTGCTCAGTCTACCTGAGGCCGGTGACTGCATGTGTAGTCACCAAACATGGTGCTGGAGGCTCTTAGTACCAATCAGAAGCTTCTTGTTGCTGGGCAGATTTGCAAGGCAAAAAAAGCCTCGATTGGTGGTGAGAACCTCTGGCGCCATGTTTAGTGGATGGAGTGGGTGCTGTCTGGGACTCGGGAGCATGGTGTAATGCAACAGATTTCAAAGTTTAGGAATGCTAGACAGCTGCAAGACTTAGGTGAATGCTAACAGTTGTCTGGAGTGAGTTTTTGAAATGAAGAACAAAAATGTTTAGCTCCTCTTTAAAGACTAAATTCCTTTTGAACACAAGCTGCAGTTACCCAACAGAAGAGCACTGTCTACGCTGTTAAACAGTGATCTGTCCAAAATCATTAAAGTGAGAACTGCCAGTAGTCACTTTTCACTGTTGTAGTATAGGGGCCATCCCACATGCCCTCTGCTGACACTCTTACCTGTATTGGTGCCTCCGCCACTCCTTAAGGGCTCCCGTTAGTTCTGGTGCACTGTATTACAATTAGCCCGACGGGTCGAGCCACGTCATCCAGCGTTTATCAGCACCACTCGATATACTGCCCTTCCACCCACTTCTGCAGCTAGTTATTCCGCCCATTACTGCTGCAATGAGAAGTGGGCCAAATAATTCGCTGCAGAAGGGCTGTATATCGAGCGGGCCTGATGAGCGCTGGATGACACGGCTAGACCCGTTGGGCAAATTATAATACAGCGCACCAGAACTAACGGGAGCCCATACGTAGCGTTGGTGGCATTGGCACAGGTAAGAGTGTCAGCGCAGGTGGGGCGGGCCCAACACTACAGACTGCAGCCTCTGCCCCTGGCATGGCTGCTGTGGAACTAAAGTTCCAGCTGTCATTGCAACCTTCATGCGCAGATTGACCAGCTCTCTAGAGCCTGCCATCCCCCTGTGCATGCTGCTGATGTAATTTGACATCAACATTCATGTGTACTGAAAATCCTTGCGCTCGTCAGCACAAGGGCTATCACTGCGCATATAACAAAAGGGGGTATACAGCTCACCAATGCCGATCCAGAAAATGTGTCTCTGGAGCCCAGTGCAGGCGGGATCCACGCTGATCCATGCAGCGTTGCTTGCTTAAAGTGTATGGGACATTTTTTTTTTAAACTGCCCATACCCTCCTCCGCTGCCACACTCACCCCCCTGTATCGGGTCCGGCTGATCTCTGCTGCTCCGGTACAGAGATGCACCCGCCCGTGGTCCCGGCCGTGACTTCCTGTCATGTGTGCCGCAGCGCTAGCGGCTCCATTGAAATCAATGGGGCGCGCTCTCGCTCTGCGCAGCCACGCTAGAAAATTGGACCATTGAATGGTCAAATTTTCTAACGTGCCGGGAGCGTGCCCCATTGATTTCAATGGAGCCGCGTGCGCTGCGGCACACGTGACCAGGAAGTCACGGCCGGGACCACGGGCGGCTGTATCTCTGCAGCGGAGATCAGCCGTACTCGATGCAGGGGGGTGAGTTTGGCAGCGGAGGAGGGTATGGGCAGTTTAAAAAAAAATGTCCCATACACACACTTTAAGAGTGAAGAAAGAGAAGGTAGATCCGCAGCACTTGGATGCTAAAACTTGTACTTTATTAACGAATAATATTAAAAAGATGCTTAAAAGAGCAGGTGGAGTGGTGGGTCCACCAGTACAAAATTACGCTTTTCACCTTTGTGGCTTCCTCTGATTTCGACTCGTCAGTAGCATGCTGGGATGGCAGGCTCTAGAGAGCTGGTTGATGTGCGCATGATCAACTGGCCTCCAAGAACTTCTGTGGGACCTATCCTGGGATGGCACTATAGTGCAGGGTAAGAAATTTGTAAGGCATTAGCATAACAAAGTTTCGTACCCAGTGGTTGCCCAACATGTAAACAGAGTTTCATATGCTGGGAGTCAGGGACTACCCATTTAAACTACTGAAATTAGTGATAAACCACCAGAAACCCCAGCGCAACAAAGCGTTTGCTGTTACCCTTTTTCTAGACCCAAACCGTCAGCATCTGGAAAGAAGTACCACAGTGGTGCAGAAAAACGTAAAAACCAGCAAAAGAGAGCAAAGAATCTTGCTGAACAAATAAAAACGACACACAGTCTTTTTGATCTAGGCTTTACTGTTAAATCAGCAGCGGATCAACTTGAAGCCTCTTCAAGTACATCTGTTTGCAAAGTGATAGCAACAGAACTCCCCCTTCCACAGATTGATGAAGATGAGGTTATGGTTGAATTAAGTGCAGCTGAAACTGAGCCAGATGTCCAGATACTTTGCCAAAACAGAAATATTCTGGGACCAGAATATCAAAACGATATTGGATTATGGCGAAACATCACCAATGAAGTGCAGGATTTTTGGTGTAAGACAGATCCTATGGAATGTCAACATTTTGATGGTGATTTTTCAGCTTCTAGCAGGGAGTATGAAGATCGTAAGAGAAGGTTTAGCAATTCCTTGATCTTTCGGGAGCATTTGAATGGCGAAAAAATTAAAAGAGAATGGCTTATGTACTCTCCATCCACAGGAAATGTGTACTGTTTTCCATGTGTCCTATTTGGTGAAACACAGAAAGGCAGAACACAATTTGTAGATGGATTTTCAGATTGGAAGAATGCCCCACCATCGTATGAAATTGCATGAGGACAGTGCAGCTCATCGGGCAGGTGTACAGACACTGATCAGTAGACGATGCATACATGGTCGAATTGACAGGTCTCTGGAAATTAACTTAAACAAAGAAAGAGAATATTGGATCAAAATTTTGCAAAGAGTAGTGTCAGTGATTACATTTCTCTCCTCACGTGGATTAGCTTTTCGTGGCGATACAGAATTATTGGGTTGTCAACATAATGGCAACTACTTGGGGATTTTAGAGTTAATCGCGGAGTATGACCCCTTTCTAAGTGCTCATCTAGCTAAATATGGCAATGAAGGCAGAGGAAAACCTTCCTATTTGTCTTCCACTATTTGTGAAGAGGTAATAGAAATAATGGGGAACAAAGTTCTCAAAGTTATTGTTAAACAAATAGAGGAAGCAAAGTACTTTTCTCTGAGTGTTGACTCTACTCCAGACATATCTCACATGGACCAACTTACTGTAGTAGTTAGATATGTTACAGTGCCAGATGGAGAAGTAGTAGAACGTTTTCTTGCATTTATCCCCATAACAAGTCACACTGGAGAAGCACTTGCCACCACTGTCTTGACCTTCTTAAGCAAATGTGGCATTGAAGTAAAAAACATGAGAGGGCAGTCTGATGACAATGCAGCAAATATGTCAGGGTGCTATAATGGTCTTCTGTTATGATTTGGTAGCTGAGGAGAGCAGGCAAAAAAGGAAATACACCAGAGCAGTTGGAAACTATGAGATTGCAGTACCCTGACTAACCACCACAAATAGAGGCAGCCGTGGAGCGTTCCTACGTTGGTCCTAGACGCCTCGTCACAGCCTGAGAAACTAACTACACCTAAAGATAGAAAGAGGAAAGCTATCTGCCCCGGAGCAGATCCTCAAAGAACATAGAAAGCCCCCAAACACGTAATGGCGGTTAGACAAGAAGAAATACTGACACAGACAGAAAATAGTATGAGCAAACGTTGGGGCCCAAACTTACTAAATCGAAAAGGATAGGAAGGGCACTTACTGCAATCCCAAAAAACCCTGAAAAGCACCAACTCTACTAATTTCAAAAACACCTGAGATCACACGACCTCTACCACCTAAATTAGTTCTCTGGTGTAACCAAAAACAAAACAGCAGCCACTGAAAAAACTGGAAAAAGCAAATGTACAAACATCAGTGGCTGAACTGAACTGAGAGGCAAAAGCCCCCAGAGGGGACCCTGAAGGCCCCCACAGAAGTGCAGGACAAAATGCAAAAATCAAGCACAAAAACAAAAAGAAGAAAATGTCTTATCTGTTAGCAGGAGATTCAGACACGACACAGCAGGCTACCAAGGAAACAGGAATCAAGGATTGAGACCAGAACAATTGATCACCGGCAACCCTGATGGGAAGGTGACTCCCTTGTATAAGACCAGTCAGTAACACCTGATTCCCAATCCTCACAATCTTCACTGGACAGTCCAGTACCGTTTGTAACCACCAGAGGGAGCTTCTGCTCAGAACTCATTTCCAGCCTATTCACAACAGTACCCCCCCCCTTGAGGAGGGGTCACCGAACCCTCATTTGAGCAACCAGGTCGGTCAGGATGAGTTCTATGATACGCACGGATGAGTCTCCTAGCATGGATGTCCGAAGCAAACACCCAAGAATTGTCTTCCTGACCATAACCTCTCCATTTAACCAAATACTGGAGTTTCTGTCTAGAAAAACGAGAATTCAATATTTTCTCAACCACATACTCCAGATTGCCCTCAACCAAAACAGGGTCAGAAGGCACAGTAGTAGGAACCACTGGCTCAACAAACCTCTTCAACAAGGACTTGTGGAACACGTTATGGATCTTAAATGTCCCTGGAAGAAGCAAACGAAAAGAAACAGGGTTAAGAATCTCCATGATCTTATAAGGTCCAATGAACCTAGGCTTAAATTTAGGAGATGCCACTCTCATAGGAATATTTCTTGAGGACAACCAGACCAAGTCCCCCACTTTAAACCGAGGACCATCAGTCCTATGCCGGTTAGCAAACCGCTGGGCCCTCTCCTGAGAGAGGGACAACCTCTCCACTACCTGGTCCCAAATCTGTTGCATACGCTCCACAACAGAGTCAACACCCGGGCAGACAGAAGCCTCCGTCTGTCCAGAAGAAAATCGAGGGTGAAACCCAGAATTACAGAAAAATGGAGACATCAAAGTGGCAGAGCTAGCCCTATTATTAAGAGCAAACTCAGCCAAAGGCAAAAAAGAGACCCAGTCATCCTGATCAGCAGACACAAAGCATCTTAGATAAGTCTCCAATGTCTGGTTTGTTCTCTCAGTTTGACCATTGGTCTGAGGATGAAACGCCGAGGAGAAAGACAATTGAACACCAATTTTAGAACAAAAGGTCCTCCAAAATCTGGAAACAAACTGGACTCCTCTGTCAGACACAATGTTCTCAGGAATGCCGTGTAAACGAACCACGTGCTGAAGGAACAAAGGCACCAATTCAGAGGAGGAAGGCAACTTAGGTAATGGCACAAGATGTATCATCTTGGAAAACCTATCGCAAATCACCCAGATGACGGTCATTCTCTGAGAAACAGGGAGGTCGGAAATGAAATCCATAGAGATATGGGTCCATGGTCTCTTGGGCACTGGTAATGGCATCAACAAACCACTAGAACGAGAGCAAGGCTTGGAGCGAGAGCAAGTCCCGCAGGACTGCACAAACTCCCTGACATCACGAGACAAGGTAGGCCACCAAAAGGACCGACCAACCAAGTCCCTGGTACCAAAAATTCCGGGATGACCGGCCAACGCGGAACAATGAATCTCAGACATTACACTCTTTTTCCACTGGTCCGGGACAAACAATTTCCCAACAGGGCAGCGCTCGGGCTTATCTTCCTGGAACCCCTCCAGAGCCAGTCTCAAATTGGGCGAGATGGCGGAAAGAACTACACCCTCTTTCAAACTAACAGAAGGATCAGATAACTCAGGAGAGTCCGCCAGGAAACTCCTCGAGAGGGCATCCGCCTTAACATTTTTAGTGCCAGGAAGAAATGAAACCACAAAATTAAAACGTGTGAAAAACAAGGCCCACCTGGCCTGTCTAGGATTAAGTCACTTGGCAGATTCCAGATAAACTAGATTCTTATGGTCAGTAAGGACCACCACCTGATGTTTGGCTCCCTCCAGCCAATGTCTCCACTCTTCAAAAGCCCACTTCATGGCTAATAACTCCCGATTACCCACGTCATAATTACGTTCAGTGGGAGAAAATTTTCGAGAGAAAAAGGCACAAGGGTTACTTTTAGAGGTCTCTGGATCTCTTTGGGACAAAACGGCACCTGCCCCAATTTCAGAGGCATCAACCTCCACCTGAAATGGTAGAGAAACATCAGGCTGCCGTAGAACAGGAGCAGAAGTGAATCTCTGCTTAAGTTCCTGAAATACAGAGACTGCCTCAGGAGGCCAATTCACCACATCAGAACCCTTCTTGGTCAAATCAGTTAATGGTTTAACAATAACAGAGAAATTACCAATAAATTTACGATAAAAATTGGCAAAACCCAAGAATCTTTGAAGAGTCTTTAAAGAAGTAGGTTGGACCCAATCACAGATAGCCTGAACTTTGACCGGGTCCATTTCAATAACAGATGGGGACAAAATGAAACCCAGAAATGAGATCCTCTGAACGCCAAAAAGACACTTTGATCCCTTCACATACAGAGCATTCTCTCTCAAAATCTGGAACACAGTCCGAACATGTTTTACATGAGAGTCCCAGTCATTGGAAAAAATCAAGATATCATCCAAATAAACAATCAGAAATTTATCCACAAAATCCCTGAAAATGTCATTCATGAAGGACTGGAAGACAGAAGGAGCATTAGTGAGCCCAAAGGGCATCACAAGGTACTCAAAATGCCCTTCAGGGGTATTAAATGCCGTCTTCCATTCATCCCCGTGCTTAATGCGAATAAGGTTATATGCCCCCCTGAGGTCAAGCTTGGTAAACCAAGTAGCGTTTTTCACCCTGGAAAACAGATCAGAGATCAAGGGTAACGGATATTGATATTTCACAGTAATATTGTTCAAGAGACGATAATCAATACACGGCCTTAATGAACCATCCTTTTTGGCCACAAAGAAAAAACCTGCACCTAAGGGTGAAGAGGATGGTCTGATATGACCCTTCTCCAATGACTCCTTGATATAAGACCGCATAGCGTCATGTTCAGGTACAGACAAGTTAAAAAGGCGACCTTTAGGGAATTTACTACCAGGCACTAATTCAATAGCGCAGTCATAGCTCCTATGGGGAGGTAAGGATGCAGATTTACTTTCGCTAAACACATCAGAAAAATCAATCAAAAAGTCAGGAACATCCTGAGCCTGGGGGGAGGCAGAAAAAACAGGAGTGTTGGTATTAACACATTGACAGCCCCAACTGGTAACACACACAGATTTCCAATCCAAAACAGGATTATGAGACTGTAACCAAGGGAAACCCAGTACGATAATGTCATGCAGATTATACAGAACCAAAAATTTGCAACTCTCCTGATGATCAGGTTCTACCCTCATTATCACCTGAGTAGAGAACTGAGGTTTATTCTCAGCCAAAGGGGTAGAATCGATCACCAGTAGGGGAATAGACTTCCGTAGGGGTATCAAAGGAAACCCACAACGTTTACCAAAATCAAAATCCATCAGGTTAATAGCTGCTCCAGAATCAACAAAAGCCTGAGCAGAAAATGAGGACAGAGAGCATATCAGGGTAACAGTTAACAAAAACTTAGTCTGAACACTACCCAAGACAACTGAGCGACAATTGAACGTCTGTCAATTTGAATCGCTAATGACATAGAATCATTGAGACCAGAGGGAACAGGGAATCCCACCATAACATCCTTTACATTATCTGACAGTCCCTTCCGAAAAAGAGCTGCCAAAGCGTCGTCATTCCATTTGGTCAGGACTGCCCACCTACGGAATCTCTGACAGTATAACTCAGCGTCCTCAAGCCCCTGACTTAATGCCAACAAAGTTTTTTCAGCTTGATCAGTGACATTAGGCTCATCGTACAATAACCCCAAAGCCTGAAAAAACGCATCAACATCACTCAAAACAGGATCCCCAGGTGTCAGGGAAAAAGCCCAATCCTGAGGGTCGCCGCGCAGGAGAGAGATGACAATTTGAACCTGCTGCGCTGCGTTCCCTGAGGACTTAGATTTTAAGGCAAAAAACAATTTACAGTTATTTTTGAAATTCAGAAACTTAGCTCGATCCCCTAAAAACAAATCTGGCATGGGAATCCTAGGTTCCACAACAGGCAACCTAGCAAGATAGGTAGCAATACTCCGAACTTCAGTGGCAAGCTGATCCACACGGCCAGACAACTGTGCAAACTCCATTGAGAGAGAAAAAAAAATCCTCCTCAGCACCCAGAGATAGAGGGAAAAAAAAAAAAAAATGCAACAAACAAAAAAAAAAATCTCTGACAACTCTGACAACTCTGACAACTTTTTTCTTTCACAATATTTTTCCCTTCTGTGAGTACCATATAATTTTCAGTTTTGGCCGGTGATACTGTTATGATTTGGTAGCTGAGGAGAGCAGGCAAAAAAGGAAATACACCAGAGCAGTTGGAAACTATGAGATTGCAGTACCCTGACTAACCACCACAACTAGAGGCAGCCGTGGAGCGTTCCTACGTTGGTCCTAGACGCCTCGTCACAGCCTGAGAAACTAACTACACCTAAAGATAGAAAGAGGAAAGCTATCTGCCCCGGAGCAGATCCCCAAAGAACATAGAAAGCCCCCAAACATGTAATGGCGGTTAGACAAGAAGAAATACTGACACAGACAGAAAATAGTATGAGCAAACGTTGGGGCCCAAACTTACTAAATAGAAAAGGATAGGAAGGGCACTTACTGCAATCCCAAAAAACCCTGAAAAGCACCAACTCTACTAATTTCAAAAACACCTGAGATCACACGACCTCTACCACCTAAATTAGTTTCTGGTGTAACCAAAAACAAAACAGCAGCCACTGAAAAAACTGGAAAAAGCAAATGTACAAACATCAGTGGCTGAACTGAACTGAGAGGCAAAAGCCCCCAGAGGGGACCCTGAAGGCCCCCACAGAAGTGCAGGACAAAATGCAAAAATCAAGCACAAAAACAAAAAGAAGAAAATGTTTTATCTGTTAGCAGGAGATTCAGACACGACACAGCAGGCTACCAAGGAAACAGGAATCAAGGATTGAGACCAGAACAATTGATCACCGGCAACCCTGATGGGAAGGTGACTCCCTTATATAAGACCAGTCAGTAACACCTGATTCCCAATCCTCACAATCTTCACTGGACAGTCCAGTACCGTTTGTAACCACCAGAGGGAGCTTCTGCTCAGAACTCATTTCCAGCCTATTCACAACAGTCTTCAGGCACATATTGCCAGGATTAATCACCGTGCACACTACATTCCGTGCGCAGCACACTCCCTCAATTTGGTTGGAGTATGTGCTGCAGAAAGCTGCACTGGGGCCATCTCATTTTTTGGGCTTGTGCAAGCAATATACAACTTCTTCTCTGCATCAAACTACCGTTGGGGTGTTATGCTGAAAAATCTTCAGCAAAAAGATGGTGAAGGCCACCAAAGCTCTCCACTAGTTTTAAAAAGAGTGAGTGGCACAAGATGGTGTGCAAGGGCCGATGCAACCAAGGCATTATCCCAAGGCCACAGCAGTTTTCAAAAGGCTTTGCAAGTCATTTCTGAAGATGTAAACCAGAAGCCAGAAACAATTCATGAGGCAAAATGTCTGCTAAATGACCTGTCAAAAAAGGAAAACGTCATCATGGCAGGATTCTGGGCTGCAATTCTAGACCGGATCAACGCAGTCAGCAAATCACTGCAAAAAGAAACAATCGAACTTCAAACAGCTGTCAATCTTCTGAAATCACTGCTCAGTTTTCTAATGTCACAAAGAGAAATGTTCGATGATTATGAGAGGAAGGCAGAAGAGATCATTGATGCACCATACACTGATGAAAGCAGACGTGGGCGCATAAGAAAAAGACATCATGACGATGGTGGCGCGGAAGACGTTACCCTTACTGGAAGAGCAAAATTCAAGACTGAAACGTATCTAACTATATTAGATAGGTTATGTGCAGAGCTTAGCAGCCGTCTTGAAGCATATAACAAAGTACATTCTTTATTTGGGTTTCTTGTGGAGTTCCCATCAAAGACAGATGCCGAAATTAAGCAAGCGGCCCAGCTATTCACTGAGAATTACCCTGACGATATTGAGTTGGAGTTTGCAGAGGAAATGGTTCATTTCAAGTATTTCATGTCCGAGTTAGAAGATTCGGAAGAAACAGTAGCAGCATCACAATCCTACAAATTTATTTCTGAAAACATGATGCAATCAACGTTCCCTAATGTTATGACAGCTTTAAAGAATTTATCGGTGTCTCATGATCACAAATGCTACTGGTGAGCGAACCTTTTCTAAGTTAAAACTGGTGAAAAACTGTCATCGCTCTTCAATGACACAAGAACGACTGAATGCCCTGGCCATTATGGCCACTGAATATGATGTCTTGCAAAAAATAGACGTCCAAGATATCCTGAAAGACTTTACTACTAGCAAATTGAGAAGAGTACAATTTTAAAATTTTGTTAGGTTCTTATAGAGAAACTGACATGTCAAATAACTTGTTCTAGGTGCAAACGGCACCAGAAACTGAATCTCGCTCCAGAAAGTTACATATATGGAGGCAGAAAAATATTTAGAGTTGAGAGTCCTCAGTGGTACATGCATTTAATGCACTGCATTAGGGCTGGTTGGTGTAGTAGACAAGCAATGGAGCACACTGTACAACATGTGATTCGTTCAAATTAGTTAGCTCGCATTTGAATAGAGCGTGGAAACGTTTGCAGACCCACTAGCGGAGACATGGAGGCACTGAACAACAAATTGCAGGTACCATGGGTGCCCATAACACCAGGCCTACACTGGCCTGCTGACACGTATACAGTAACTTTCTGGTGCGAGATTCACTTTCAGTTGCTCTTTGCACCTACAACAAATTATTTGAAATATCAGTTTCTCTTTAAACAGTAGCTGTAATTTCTTGTCGGAATTCAAGCCAGACTTGCCAGGTATCTATTTATAGGATTTACCTACCCACCCTTGTACACTTGAGTCCTTCAAGGCCACTTAAATCATTGACCACTTCAAGTAATTCACTGAGTGTAGTCTTAGCTGTTACAGAGACCTGCCTGCCGCTGTGCCCAGTTACACGCTTCGCCTACTGCTGTAGCCACTTAAAGACGCTTGTGATACCTGCGTGCTGTGTCCAATTAGACATGGTTCTGATACTTGTGTGCTGTGTCCAGTTAGAGATGGTTCTTATACCCGCCTGCTGTGTCCAGTTAGAGATGGTTCTGATACCTCCCTGCTGCTGTGCCCAGTTAAAGAGACGCTTCAGATACCTGCCAGTTGTGCCCAGTCAGAGATGCTTCTGCTACTTGCCTGCTGCCATACCCAGTTGGACAGATGCGTCACCTGCCTGCTGCTGTGCCCAGTTAGACACTTCTGATACCTGCCTGCTGCTGTGCCCAGTTAAAGAGACACTTCTGATACTCACCTGCTGTGTCCAGTTAGAGATGGTTCTGATACCTGCCTGCTGCTGTGCCCAGTTAGAGACGCTTCAGATACCTGCCAGTTGTGCCCAGTCAGAGATGCTTCTGCTACTTGCCTGCTGCTGTACCCAGTTAGACAGATGCATCGCCTGCCTACTGCTGTTCCCAGGTAAGACACGTCTGATACTTGCCTGATGTGTCCTGTTAAAGAGGTGGTTCTGATAACTGCTGCTGTTCCCAGTTAGAGATGCTTCTGATCCCTGCCTGCTATGTCCTGTTAAAGAGGTGGTTCAGATACCTGCTGCTATTCCCAGTTAGAGATACGTCTGCTACCGTGCCCATTTAGACAGATGCTTCACCTGCCTGCTACTGTTCCCAGGTAAGAGACACTTCTGATACCTGCCTTCTGTACATAGTAAAGGAGTTGGCTCTGATACCTTCCTGTTGCTATTCCCAGTAAGAAACGCTTCTGATACCTGCCTGCTGTCTCCAGCTAAAGAGGTGGTTCTGATGCCTGCTACTGTGCCCAGTTAGACAGATGCTTCACCTGCCTGCTACTGTTCCCAGGTAAGAGACACTTCTGATACCTGCCTTCTGTACATAGTAAAGGAGTTGGCTCTGATACCTTCCTATTGCTATTCCCAGTAAGAAATGCTTCTGATACCTGCCTGCTGTCTCCAGCTAAAGAGGCGGTTCTGATGCCTGCTACTGTGCCCAGTTAGACAGATGCTTCACCTGCCTGCTACTGTTCCCAGGTAAGAGACACTTCTGATACCTGCCTTCTGTACATAGTAAAGGAGTTGGCTCTGATACCTTCCTATTGCTATTCCCAGTAAGAAATGCTTCTGATACCTGCCTGCTGTCTCCAGCTAAAGAGGTGGTTCTGATGCCTGCTACTGTGCCCAGTTAGACAGATGCTTCACCTGCCTGCTACTGTTCCCAGGTAAGAGACACTTCTGATACCTGCCTTCTGTACATAGTAAAGGAGTTGGCTCTGATACCTTCCTATTGCTATTCCCAGTAAGAAATGCTTCTGATACCTGCCTGCTGTCTCCAGCTAAAGAGGTGGTTCTGATGCCTGCTACTGTGCCCAGTTAGACAGATGCTTCGCCTGCTCACTGCTGTTCCCGGGTTAAGGGCATTTTCCATGAAAAATTGCAACCGTTGAAAAGCATGGCCGATTACCCGAATGATAAATCTGCTGCCTGTCTGATGCTGTGCCCTGTTATACAGATGTGTTGTGACTTGTGATGCACATACCAGTGCTATGCTTTTTATTTTATTAAGAATACTTTATTACAGTATTGTTAAGGCCTCATTGTCTCATTCAGGTGCTAAATGCGCAAGTAACAACTAAGATTCCCAGGCACTGTTGACAAACAGCAGTTGGTCTTACTGTGGGCGGGGCTATGGTGCTTAGTGGGTGGGGTCCTGACACATTGTAGGTGGGGCTGAGGTGTAGTTGGCGGGACTGTGGCGCATGGATGAGAGGGGGGCCCCCAAAATTTTACCGGCCTAGGGGCCTCCATTACCTTAATCCGGCACTGATGGTACCCAGGGCCTGGAGGAGAATCTCCTCTGCTCCAGACCCTGGGTACCATCCGCACATGAACCGCTTACATTGCGCATAGTGGGCATAGCCACATGCGGAAAGTAAGCGGTTCAATGCATTCCTATGGTGGCGGAATCACCGCGGTTACGCTAAATTAATGAACATGTTGCTAGATTTTCCGCGAAGCGTTTTTTTTTCGCGGAAAATACCGCAACATGTGTACAAAACATGCGCAATCAATTAACAAGTATAGAATGCTTAATGCTTGCGTTTTTTTCGCGGTTTAAACCGCGGAAAAACTGTGAAAAAAAAGCAATTATTCCTGATCGTGTGCACTTAGCCTGATGCAAAAGCAACCAAGGAGTTTTTTAAGACAAAGAAGTGCATTTCACTTGCTTAACCCCTTAGTGACAGAGTCAATTTGCAGCTTAATGACAATTTTTATAATTCTGAACACTGTCACTTTATGAGGTTATAACTCTGGAACAACAACAAAAATCATGAAAAAAATGCCCTATAGGCAATACTTTATTAATAAAATTACCACCTGGAGGTTTATAACTCTGGAACACTTTAACGAATCCCACTGATTCTGAGACTTGTTTTTTCGTGACATATTGAACTTCACATTAGTGGTAAATATTTTTTGATATGACTTGCGTTTATTTATGAGAAAAACGGAAATATGGCGAAAATTTGAAAATTTTGCAATTTTCAAACTTTAAATTTTTATGCCCTTAAATCAGACAAATTTCTTAGTAATTAACATTACCCACATGTCTACTTTACATCAGCACAATTTTGGAAACAACATTTTTTTTTGTTACGAAGTTATAAGGGTTAAAAGTTGACCAGCGATTTCTCATTTTTACAACACCATTTTTTTTTAGGGACCACATCACATTTGAAGTCACTTTGAGGGGTCTATATGATAGAAAATACCCAAAAGTGACACCATTCTAAAAACTGTACCCCTCAAGGTGCTCAAAACCACATTCAAGAAGTTTATTAACCCTTTACGTGCTTCACAGGAACTGAAGCAATGTGTAAGGAAAAAATTAACATTTAACTTTTTTTGCAAAAAATTTACTTCAGAACCAATTTTTTTTATTTTCACAAGTGTTAAAAGAAAAAATGAACCACAAAATTTGTTGAGCAATTTCTCCTGAATACGCCGATACCCCATATGTTGGGGTAAACCACTTTTTGGCGCATGGCAGAGGTCGCAAGGGAAGGAGCGCTTTTTGACTTTTTCAACGCAGAATTGACTGGACGCCATGTCGCGTTTGGAGAGCCCCTAATGTGCCTAAACAGTGAAAAACCCCAACAAGTGACCTCATTTTGGAAACTAGACCCCCAAGGAGCTTATCTAGATGTGTGGTGAGCACTTTGAACCCCCAAGTGCTTCACAGAGATTTATAAATGCAAAGCCGTGAAAATAAAAAATCATTTTTTTCCTCAAAAATTTTATTTTAGCCAGCTATTTTTCATTTTTCCAAGGGAAACAGGAAAAATTAGAACCCCAAAATTGGTGTGCAACTTGTCCTGAGTACGCTGATACCCCATATGTTGAGGTAAACCACTGTTTGGGCGCACGGCAGGGCTCGGAAGGGAGGGAGCACCATTTGACTTTTTGAACGCCACGTCATGTTTGTAGACCCCCTGATGTGCCTAAATAGTGGAAACCCCTCAATTCTAGCTCCAACCCTAACCCCAAAACACCCCTAAACCTAATCCCAACCCTAACCCTAATCCTAACCCTAATTCCTACCCTAATTGTGACCCTAACCCTAATTGTAATCCTAAACCTAATTGTAACCCTAACCCTAATCCTAATTCCAACCCTAACCCTAATTATAACCCTAACCCTAATGGAAAAATGAAAATAAATACATTTTCTTTATTTTATTATATGTCCCTAACTAAGGGGGTGATAAAGGGGGGTTTATTTACTATTTTTTTATTTTGATCACTGTGATAGCGTTTATCACAGTGATCAAAATGTCCTGCACCATTACTGACCCACTGCCAAACCAGTCATGCTGAAGGATGTTGCAGGCACCTTTCCCGGCACCTACGCACTGCAGTACTCTGCTCTGCCCTCAACAGGGCAGAGCAGTGCACCTGCGCAGGAGCGGCGACAGGAAGCAAAGAACAAAGAAGAGGACGTCTTGTGCCGGACCGGACCGCGACTCCCTCCGCACCCGAACCGGACCCGGACCGCCCCTGGGTGAGTATAATCTAACTAGTTTTTCTTCTCTTTCAGGTCACATCGGGGGCTTATCTACAGCATTCCAGAATGCTGTAGATAAGCCCCTGATGGCGGTGGCCGCAACTCATAGTCGAAAAATGGGGTGACAGATTCCCTTTATTCATACAGTCGCTAAAAAAAACAAAATAGAAACAAATATAAATAACATGAAATATATACATAATCATTAGTCATATGTATCAAGTTAAAGCAAACTGAAAAAAAAACAAAAATACCCATAAGTGGTTATAACATAATAAAATGAAAATAAATCACCATAGAACCTTACAAGCACCAACCGGTCACCAATGTGATTCAACGAGGAAACAAAGAATGTATCCATAGAAATAGAAACTAGGGGAGAAAAGAGCTCAAGTCGGAGTAAAGTCTGAAGGATGACAGCAAAGAGGGGAATTAACTTGCTGTATAGATATTATGCAAGATTGAAGAATCCCTAAGGATTATGAGAACACTGTACAGAATAATGGAGGTTAGATTAATTGTGACAGAAAAATCAGAAAGCCCCAACTTCTAACAATATGCTTAGAAATACCTGCTCCACATAGAAAAATGAGTAAAGAAATGTCCAGAGAGGTTGAGGACCTGTGTCAAATTGGAGGCATGTATTAACTAGTGATGAGCCACCCCCGTAGTGTTCGAGTTCGGTTCGCCGAACAGCCGTGTGTTCGACGAACTGTTCGTCGAACACTGTCGAACACCGTTAAAACCAATGGCAGGCAAACCAAAACACATAGAAACACAAAGAAAACACATAGAAAACACTTCAAAGGTGTCCAAAAGCTGACAAATTGTTCACAAGACACAACTAACACATGGAAAAGTGACAAGTACATATAGTCATGCTAAAAGAAAAGAGGTGGAGGAGTAAAAGGAGGGGGAGACACAGATATAGGCATGTCATGCCCTTCTAAAACCAAAAAAGTGCCAAGCCGACACGGCCAGTCCGTTCCTGCCCGTGCGACCTGCGTGTCGCCGGGTTTGTGCCAGAGCTGTGGTGGAACCTGACGGCCAGCCCCCCTCTCCCAATACTGGTGCCTGTCCGCTGGTGGGTCGAGCGAGCCCCCCTGCGGTGGAGGCAGGTCTAATCTTTTTTATTTAAATTGTCTCTCTAATTTGAATGAGTACACTTTAAATCCTTTTACAAGGATCTATTGGAGGGCAAGTCTCATGCCAGCAGCCGCGGTAATGCCAGGTCCAGTAGCGTCTAGAAGAGCTGCTGCAGTTAAAAAGCTTTTATAAGGATCGAGCTTGGCGGTCCACCGCAAGGCGTCCTACCGCAACTCACAGCCCCTGTGCCTTGGGGTGCCTCCCCGATGCACTTCTCTGATTGTCCCGGGGCCCAAAGCATTTCCTTTGAAAAAATTAAGTGTCCAAACTACAGGTGGTGTAGCTTGCTTAACAGCTGGGTGTTAATCCGCTGACTAGCAGACACTGCTACTAGGCCCAAAATTATTGTCGTTTTTTCGGAAAAAACCGAACTCTTCAAAATCTAGTTGCCCCCAGAACACAACTCTCAAGTCCTTATCTTCATCTGCAACCAGGATAAATTCTAATCCGGGTTGTTTTGCATGTAGGACCTCTAAGTGTTTATGTTGCGTCTCTATTATGAATGGGGTGCAAGAATTTCAATCTCGTACCACAGGCACCATTTTTAAAATCAACTGTCATGTCAATTGCCAATCGTGCTACATTATTTAAATTGAGTGCCGTTGTGGGTTGCAGTACATCGGTCGGACGATACAGACGATGCGTGCAAGGCTCGACAAGCACCGTCAAAATATCCGAAATGGGTTCATGCTACACAGTCTCTCAAAACATTTCTCCCTAGTGCACCAATAGAATTTGAATTAATTAAAACTCACTGTTATTGACCAGATACCACATGATATGCCTGATCGGTATAATAATCTAATAAGAAGGAGAGGTTTCTGGATTTTTAAACTTGGTACACTGGCCCCTAAGGAGTTAAACCTCACTATTGAAAAAGTCACGTAATATATGCATTTTGTTATTTTTTTATTTATTTTTTATTTATTTTTCCTTGTGTACATTGTTTTTATGTCGTTTTTAGTTTGGTTTTATTCAATTTATCTGTGTTTTTGTTTTTTTTTTCTTTTTTGCAGTCATATTTGCATTATTAATCATGTGGGTGTTCTGATTAATTGCCTTTCATTTTCATTTGCTGCTCCACCTTTATATAGCTTTCCTACTCTACTCCATTCTATGTATAACTGCCACCTGAGGAAGACGGAGCTATTCCGTTGAAACGCGTTGTGGATATCAATAAATGAAGACTTTTTAATATCAGCTGAATTGCGTCCCTCGCGCTCCTTATGACCGGATTGCTTTATCATCACTTATGTCTGATCCTCTCTTGAGGTACCCGGCCAGAGCTGCACCGGACAACCTTAATCTCATCTGCCTTTATCGCCAGCCTGGCGCTCCTTTGAAACCGTCTATCTGAATTTGGTTGCAAAATTATTGTCTGGGTTAGATGCAGTTAAAAATTTGTAATTATACCTACAGCCGGTGGCTACTCCGCTGACTAGCAGACACTGCTACTAGGCCCAAAATTATTGTCTGTGTTAGATGCAGTTAAAAAATTTGTAATTATATCTACAGCCGGTGGCTACTCCGCTGACTAGCAGACACTGCTACTAGGCCCAAAATTATTGTCTGGGTTAGATGCAGTTAAAAATTTGTAATTATATCTACAGCCGGTGGCTACTCCGCTGACTAGCAGACACTCAAGTTTTGGAGCAGACCTCTGATTCCCAGGCTATAGTATGAGTAAACAGCTCTAGTCTTCACACTCAACCATCTGTGTTACCCCAAGCCATAGTGTATGTAGTTTCTTACGGTTAAAAGGGGTGTGGGGAAAGATCCAACCCACCTGTAATTGACGATGCCAACGCCACGTAAAACACAGCAAGGGGACTCCAAAAAGAGTCTCCATTTTTTCCAAAAATTTGGGGCACAGACACCACTTAAGTAGCATCAATTGCCTCAGAGTTGCTTAAAACGGTTGGTGAGGTGATTTTACCAAATCCTCAAGCTTTTACTCTCCCCAGGATGACACAGGGGTAGAAAAGTCCTTGCGGATCCATGATTTGTTCATCTTTATGAACGTGAGTCTGACTACATTCTCAGTGGACAGCTGCGTGCGCTTATCTGTCAGACTCAGCACACCACCAGCAGCGCTGAACACACGTTCAGAGAGAACAAAAATTATTATTAATTTGAAAGCTGGTGGAGCTTAGTATAGATGGCCTATTAGAATGAGTACCACACACTGCTACAGGCCCAAAATTATTCTATAGGCAAGATGCAGCAAAAAATTATGAGTATATCAATGCTGCTGGAGCTTTGTATAGATGGCCTAATACAATGAGTACCACAGACTGCTACTATGCCCAAAATTATTGTCCAGGCAACATGCACAGTGCCGGATTAAGGTAATGGAGGCCCCTAGGCCGGTAAAATTTTGGGGGCCCCCCCTCTCATCCATGCGCCACAGTCCCGCCAACTACACCTCAGCCCCACCTACAATGTGTCAGGACCCCACCCACTAAGCACCATAGCCCCGCCCACAGTAAGACCAACTGCTGTTTGTCAACAGTGCCTGGGAATCTTAGTTGTTACTTGCGCATTTAGCACCTGAATGAGACAATGAGGCCTTAACAATACTGTAATAAAGTATTCTTAATAAAATAAAAAGCATAGCACTGGTATGTGCATCACAAGTCACAACACATCTGTATAACAGGGCACAGCATCAGACAGGCAGCAGATTTATCATTCGGGTAATCGGCCATGCTTTTCAACGGTGCAATTTTTCGTGGAAAATGCCCTTAACCCGGGAACAGCAGTGAGCAGGCGAAGCATCTGTCTAACTGGGCACAGTAGCAGGCATCAGAACCACCTCTTTAGCTGGAGACAGCAGGCAGGTATCAGAAGCATTTCTTACTGGGAATAGCAATAGGAAGGTATCAGAGCCAACTCCTTTACTATGTACAGAAGGCAGGTATCAGAAGTGTCTCTTACCTGGGAACAGTAGCAGGCAAGTGAAGCATCTGTCTAACTGGGCACAGTAGCAGGCATCAGAACCACCTCTTTAGCTGGAGACAGCAGGCAGGTATCAGAAGCGTTTCTTACTGGGAATAGCAACAGGAAGGTATCAGAGCCAACTCCTTTACTATGTACAGAAGGCAGGTATCAGAAGTGTCTCTTACCTGGGAACAGTAGCAGGCAGGTGAAGCATCTGTCTAACTGGGCACGGTAGCAGACGTATCTCTAACTGGGAACAGCAGCAGGTATCTGAACCACCTCTTTAACAGGACATAGCAGGCAGGGATCAGAAGCATCTCTAACTGGGAACAGCAGCAGTTATCAGAACCACCTCTTTAACAGGACACATCAGGCAAGTATCAACGTGTCTTACCTGGGAACAGCAGTAGGCAGGCGATGCATCTGTCTAACTGGTACAGCAGCAGGCAAGTAGCAGAAGCATCTCTGACTGGGCACAACTGGCAGGTATCTGAAGCGTCTCTAACTGGGCACAGCAGCAGGCAGGTATCAGAACCATCTCTAACTGGACACAGCAGGTGAGTATCAGAAGTGTCTCTTTAACTGGGCACAGCAGCAGGCAGGTATCAGAAGTGTCTAACTGGGCACAGCAGCAGGCAGGTGATGCATCTGTCCAACTGGGTATGGCAGCAGGCAAGTAGCAGAAGCATCTCTGACTGGGCACAACTGGCAGGTATCTGAAGCGTCTCTTTAACTGGGCACAGCAGCAGGGAGGTATCAGAACCATCTCTAACTGGACACAGCAGGCGGGTATAAGAACCATCTCTAACTGGACACAGCACACAAGTATCAGAACCATGTCTAATTGGACACAGCACGCAGGTATCACAAGCGTCTTTAAGTGGCTACAGCAGTAGGCGAAGCGTGTAACTGGGCACAGCGGCAGGCAGGTCTCTGTAACAGCTAAGACTACACTCAGTGAATTACTTGAAGTGGTCAATGATTTAAGTGGCCTTGAAGGACTCAAGTGTACAAGGGTGGGTAGATAAATCCTATAAATAGATACATGGCAAGTCTGGCTTGAATTCCGACAAGAAATTACAGCTACTGTTTAAAGAGAAACTGATATTTCAAATAATTTGTTGTAGGTGCAAAGAGCAACTGAAAGTGAATCTCGCACCAGAAAGTTACATGTATACGTGTCAGCAGGCCAGTGTAGGCCTGGTGTTATGGGCACCCATGGTACCTGCAATTTGTTGTTCAGTGCCTCCATGTCTCCGCTAGTGGGTCTGCAAACGTTTCCACGCTCTATTCAAATGCGAGCTAACTAATTTGAACGGATCACATGTTGTACAGTGTGCTCCATTGCTTGTCTACTACACCAACCAGCCCTAATGCAGTGCATTAAATGCATGCCTCCATATATGTAACTTTCTGGAGCGAGATTCAGTTTCTGGTGCCGTTTGCACCTAGAACAAGTTATTTGACATGTCAGTTTCTCTATAAGAACCTAACAAAATTTTAAAATTGTACTCTTCTCAATTTGCTAGTAGTAAAGTCTTTCAGGATATCTTGGACGTCTATTTTTTGCAAAAATATTTAGACTTGAGAGTCCTCAGTGGTTGATACCTTTTAATGGCTAACTGAAAAGATGGTAACAAATTGCAAGCTTTCGAGACTACGCAGGTCTCTTCATCAGGCAAAGACTAAAACAAAAACTGAAGAATCACATATTTATACACAAGAGGACACAGGAATAATGCAATAGGTAAGACATGTGACGTGAAGCAGAACTGTCATTATGGCCGAGGGATGAACATAAATATGACTAGTTCATAGATAAGGAGTGAAAGTTTTATTATCCTCTGATTGGGGTCTGGTATTGTGTTGTGATGACCCTAAAAGGTCAGGGAAGCAGATTCCTTAATTGTTGTAGAAAGACATAAAGCTCTGGGATATATTCATCCCAGCACTAAGAGTGTCAAAGGTCATCATAAGTTTATATTCCCAGACTTTTCTATCCTTCTCAGATTTGAAGTTAGATTTTAATACCAGTAATTCCATATCCGTCATGCTATGACCGGGCATACAAAAGTGTTTATCTACTGGCTAACACGGTACGAAGATATACATCTTTCCTATATTTTTTGCAAGACATCATATTCAGTGGCCATAATGGCCAGGGCATTCAGTCGTTCTTGTGTCATTGAAGAGCGATGACAGTTTTTCACCAGTTTTAACTTAGAAAAGGTTCGCTCACCAGTAGCATTTGTGATCATGAGACACCGATAAATTCTTAAAGCTGTCATAACATTAGGGAACGTTGATTGCATCATGTTTTCAGAAATAAATTTGTAGGATTGTGATACTGCTACTGTTTCTTCCGAATCTTCTAACTCGGACATGAAATACTTGAAATGAACCATTTCCTCTGCAAACTCCAACTCAATATCGTCAGGGTAATTCTCAGTGAATAGCTGGGCCGCTTGCTTAATTTCGGCATCTGTCTTTGATGGGAACTCCACAAGAAACCCAAATAAAGAATGTACTTTGTTATATGCTTCAAGACGGCTGCTAAGCTCTGCACATAACCTATCTAATATAGTTAGATACGTTTCAGTCTTGAATTTTGCTCTTCCAGTAAGGGTAACGTCTTCCGCGCCACCATCGTCATGATGTCTTTTTCTTATGCGCCCACGTCTGCTTTCATCAGCGTATGGTGCATCAATGATCTCTTCTGCCTTCCTCTCATAATCATCGAACATTTCTCTTTGTGACATTAGAAAACTGAGCAGTGATTTCAGAAGATTGACAGCTGTTTGAAGTTCGATTGTTTCTTTTTGCAGTGATTTGCTGACTGCGTTGATCCGGTCTAGAATTGCAGCCCAGAATCCTGCCATGATGACGTTTTCCTTTTTTGACAGGTCATTTAGCAGACATTTTGCCTCATGAATTGTTTCTGGCTTCTGGTTTACATCTTCAGAAATGACTTGCAAAGCCTTTTGAAAACTGCTGTGGCCTTGGGATAATGCCTTGGTTGCATCGGCCCTTGCACACCATCTTGTGCCACTCACTCTTTTAAAAACTAGTGGAGAGCTTTGGTGGCCTTCACCATCTTTTTGCTGAAGATTTTTCAGCATAACACCCCAACGGTAGTTTGATGCAGAGAAGAAGTTGTATATTGCTTGCACAAGCCCAAAAAATGAGATGGCCCCAGTGCAGCTTTCTGCAGCACATACTCCAACCAAATTGAGGGAGTGTGCTGCGCACGGAATGTAGTGTGTACGGTGATTAATCCTGGCAATATGTGCCTGAAGACTGTTGTGAATAGGCTGGAAATGAGTTCTGAGCAGAAGCTCCCTCTGGTGGTTACAAACGGTACTGGACTGTCCAGTGAAGATTGTGAGGATTGGGAATCAGGTGTTACTGACTGGTCTTATATAAGGAGTCACCTTCCCATCAGGGTTGCCGGTGATCAATTGTTCTGGTCTCAATCCTTGATTCCTGTTTCCTTGGTAGCCTGCTGTGTCGTGTCTGAATCTCCTGCTAACAGATAAAACATTTTCTTCTTTTTGTTTTTGTGCTTGATTTTTGCATTTTGTCCTGCACTTCTGTGGGGGCCTTCAGGGTCCCCTCTGGGGGCTTTTGCCTCTCAGTTCAGTTCAGCCACTGATGTTTGTACATTTGCTTTTTCCAGTTTTTTCAGTGGCTGCTGTTTTGTTTTTGGTTACACCAGAGAACTAATTTAGGTGGTAGAGGTCGTGTGATCTCAGGTGTTTTTGAAATTAGTAGAGTTGGTGCTTTTCAGGGTTTTTTGGGATTGCAGTAAGTGCCCTTCCTATCCTTTTCTATTTAGTAAGTTTGGGCCCCAACGTTTGCTCATACTATTTTCTGTCTGTGTCAGTATTTCTTCTTGTCTAACCGCCATTACATGTTTGGGGGCTTTCTATGTTCTTTGGGGATCTGCTCCGGGCAGATAGCTTTCCTCTTTCTATCTTTAGGTGTAGTTAGTTTCTCAGGCTGTGACGAGGCGTCTAGGACCAACGTAGGAACGCTCCACGGCTGCCTCTAGTTGTGGTGGTTAGTCAGGGTACTGCAATCTCATAGTTTCCAACTGCTCTGGTGTATTTCCTTTTTGCCTGCTCTCCTCAGCTACCAAATCATAACAGAAGACCATTATAGCACCCTGACATATTTGCTGCATTGTCATAAGACTGCCCTCTCATGTTTTTTACTTCAATGCCACATTTGCTTAAGAAGGTCAAGACAGTGGTGGCAAGTGCTTCTCCAGTGTGACTTGTTATGGGGATAAATGCAAGAAAACATTCTACTACTTCTCCATCTGGCACTGTAACATATCTAACTACTACAGTAAGTTGGTCCATGTGAGATATGTCTGGAGTAGAGTCAACACTCAGAGAAAAGTACTTTGCTTCCTCTATTTGTTTAACAATAACTTTGAGAACTTTGTTCCCCATTATTTCTATTACCTCTTCACAAATAGTGGAAGACAAATAGGAAGGTTTTCCTCTGCCTTCATTGCCATATTTAGCTAGATGAGCACTTAGAAAGGGGTCATACTCCGCGATTAACTCTAAAATCCCCAAGTAGTTGCCATTATGTTGACAACCCAATAATTCTGTATCGCCACGAAAAGCTAATCCACGTGAGGAGAGAAATGTAATCACTGACACTACTCTTTGCAAAATTTTGATCCAATATTCTCTTTCTTTGTTTAAGTTAATTTCCAGAGACCTGTCAATTTGACCATGTATGCGTCGTCTACTGATCAGTGTCTGTACACGTGCCCGATGAGCTGCACTGTCCTCATGCAATTTCATACGATGGTGGGCATTCTTCCAATCTGAAAATCCATCTACAAATTGTGTTCTGCCTTTCTGTGTTTCACCAAATAGGACACATGGAAAACAGTACACATTTCCTGTGGATGGAGAGTACATAAGCCATTCTCTTTTAATTTTTTCGCCATTCAAATGCTCCCGAAAGATCAAGGAATTGCTAAACCTTCTCTTACGATCTTCATACTCCCTGCTAGAAGCTGAAAAATCACCATCAAAATGTTGACATTCCATAGGATCTGTCTTACACCAAAAATCCTGCACTTCATTGGTGATGTTTCGCCATAATCCAATATCGTTTTGATATTCTGGTCCCAGAATATTTCTGTTTTGGCAAAGTATCTGGACATCTGGCTCAGTTTCAGCTGCACCTAATTCAACCATAACCTCATCTTCATCAATCTGTGGAAGGGGGAGTTCTGTTGCTATCACTTTGCAAACAGATGTACTTGAAGAGGCTTCAAGTTGATCCGCTGCTGATTTAACAGTAAAGCCTAGATCAAAAAGACTGTGTGTCGTTTTTATTTGTTCAGCAAGATTCTTTGCTCTCTTTTGCTGGTTTTTACGTTTTTCTGCACCACTGTGGTACTTCTTTCCAGATGCTGACGGTTTGGGTCTAGAAAAAGGGTAACAGCAAACGCTTTGTTGCGCTGGGGTTTCTGGTGGTTTATCACTAATTTCAGTAGTTTAAATGGGTAGTCCCTGACTCCCAGCATATGAAACTCTGTTTACATGTTGGGCAACCACTGGGTACGAAACTTTGTTATGCTAATGCCTTACAAATTTCTTACCCTGCACTATAGTGCCATCCCAGGATAGGTCCCACAGAAGTTCTTGGAGGCCAGTTGATCATGCGCACATCAACCAGCTCTCTAGAGCCTGCCATCCCAGCATGCTACTGACGAGTCGAAATCAGAGGAAGCCACAAAGGTGAAAAGCGTAATTTTGTACTGGTGGACCCACCACTCCACCTGCTCTTTTAAGCATCTTTTTAATATTATTCGTTAATAAAGTACAAGTTTTAGCATCCAAGTGCTGCGGATCTACCTTCTCTTTCTTCACTCTTAAAGTGTGTGTATGGGACATTTTTTTTTAAACTGCCCATACCCTCCTCCGCTGCCAAACTCACCCCCCTGCATCGAGTACGGCTGATCTCCGCTGCAGAGATACAGCCGCCCGTGGTCCCGGCCGTGACTTCCTGGTCACGTGTGCCGCAGCGCACTCGGCTCCATTGAAATCAATGGGGCACGCTCCCGGCACGTTAGAAAATTTGACCATTCAATGGTCCAATTTTCTAGCGTGGCCGCGCAGAGCGAGAGCGCGCCCCATTGATTTCAATGGAGCCGCTAGCGCTGCGGCACACATGACCAGGAAGTCACGGCCGGGACCACGGGCGGGTGCATCTCTGTACCGGAGCAGCAGAGATCAGCCGGACCCGATACAGGGGGGTGAGTGTGGCAGCGGAGGAGGGTATGGGCAGTTTAAAAAAAAAATGTCCCATACACTTTAAGCAAGCAACGCTGCATGGATCAGCATGGATCCCGCCTGCACTGGGCTCCAGAGACACATTTTCTGGATCGGCATTGGTGAGCTGTATACCCCCTTTTGTTATATGCGCAGTGATAGCCCTTGTGCTGACGAGCGCAAGGATTTTCAGTACACATGAATGTTGATGTCAAATTACATCAGCAGCATGCACAGGGGGATGGCAGGCTCTAGAGAGCTGGTCAATCTGCGCATGAAGGTTGCAATGACAGCTGGAACTTTAGTTCCACAGCAGCCATGCCAGGGCAGAGGCTGCAGTCTGTAGTGTTGGGCCCGCCCCACCTGCGCTGACACTCTTACCTGTGCCAATGCCACCAACGCTACGTATGGGCTCCCGTTAGTTCTGGTGCGCTGTATTATAATTTGCCCAACGGGTCTAGCCGTGTCATCCAGCGCTCATCAGGCCCGCTCGATATACAGCCCTTCTGCAGCGAATTATTTGGCCCACTTCTCATTGCAGCAGTAATGGGCGGAATAACTAGCTGCAGAAGTGGGTGGAAGGGCAGTATATCGAGTGGTGCTGATAAACGCTGGATGACGTGGCTCGACCCGTAGGGCTAATTGTAATACAGTGCACCAGAACTAGCGGGAGCCCTTAAGGAGTGGCGGAGGCACCAATACAGGTAAGAGTGTCAGCAGAGGGCATGTGGGATGGCCCCTATACTACAACAGTGAAAAGTGACTACTGGCAGTTCTCACTTTAATGATTTTGGACAGATCACTGTTTAACAGCGTAGACAGTGCTCTTCTGTTGGGTAACTGCAGCTTGTGTTCAAAAGGAATTTAGTCTTTAAAGAGGAGCTAAACATTTTTGTTCTTCATTTCAAAAACTCACTCCAGACAACTGATAGCATTCACCTAAGTCTTGCAGCTGTCTAGCATTCCTAAACTTTGAAATCTGTTGCATTACAACCATGCTCCCGAGTCCCAGCCAGCACCCACTCCATCCACTAAACATGGCGCCAGAGGTTCTCACCACCAATCAGAGGCTTTTTTTGCCTTGCAAATCTGCCCAGCAACAAGAAGCTTCTGATTGGTACTAAGAGCCTCCAGCACCATGTTTGGTGACTACACATGCAGTCACCGGCCTCAGGTAGACTGAGCAGGTGCCAGCCAGCAGCGGGTGGACTGTGGACAATACTACAGTACGTGAGCGCCGGAGTCAGCTGCAGTACTAATGTGAGTGATAACAGGCGACAGGCAACAAACAACTGTTTTTTTACATTTAAACAACAAAATTTAAGCTCATCTTTAGGAAATAAGCTAACTTCTCTGTGAAACAATGCGTTTTTATTTCTAAGTTTCACTAACTTACAGCTGGCGCTCTCTGGAATTGTCAATTTCCTTCTGATTCGGGTCTGGGACCTTCAAATTCAATACTTCATCATCAGATACTTCTTCTTGCGGAGTCTGTGTTATGTTTCGGTAGCTGAGGAGTGCAGGTAAAAAAGGCAATTCACCAGAGCAGTTGGAATCTATGAGATTGCAGTACCCTGACTAACCACCGCAACTAGAGGCAGCCGTGGAGCGTTCCTACGTTGGTCCTAGACGCCTCGTCACAGCCTGAGAAACTAACTACACCTAAAGATAGAAATAGGAAAGCTATCTGCCCCGGAGCAGAACCCCAAAGATAATAGAAAGCCCCCAAACATGTAATGGCGGTTAGACAAGAGGAAATACTGACACAGAAAGAAAATAGTATGAGCAAACGTTGGGGCCCAAACTATCTAAATAGAAAAGGACAGGAAGGGTACTTACTGCAATCCCAGAAAACCCTGAAAAACACCAACTCTACTAATTTCAAAATCACCTGAGATCACACGACCTCTACCACCTAAATTAGTTCTCTGGTGTAAGAAAATCAAAACAGCAGCCACTGAAAAAACTGGAAAAAGCAAAAGAACAAAACTCAGTGGCTGAACTAAACTGAGAGGGCAGAAGCCCCCGGAGGGGACCCTGAAGGCCCCCAAAGAAGTGCAGGACAAAATGCAAAAATATAGCAAAAACACAAAATAAGAAATTGTCTTATCTGATAGCAGGAGATGCAGACACGAAACAGCAGGCTACAAGGGAAACTGGAAAGAAGGATTCAAACCAGAACAATTGATCACCGGCAACCCTGATGGAAAATGACTCCCCTATACAAGACCAATCAGTAACACCTGATTCCCAGTCCTCACAATCCTCACTAGTACCGCTTGTAACCACCAGAGGGAGCCTCTGCTCAGAACTCATCTCAAACCCATTCACAACAGTACCCCCCCCTTGAGGAGGGGTCACCGAACCCTCATTTGAGCAACCAGGTCGGTCAGGATGAGTTCTATGATACGCACGGATAAGTCTCCTAGCATGGATGTCCGAAGCAAACACCCAAGAATTGTCTTCCTGACCATAACCTCTCCATTTAACCAAATACTGGAGTCTTCGTCTAGAAAAACGAGAATCCAATATTTTCTCAACCACATACTCCAGATTGCCCTCAACCAAAACAGGGTCAGGAGGCACAGCAGCAGGAACCACTGGCTCAACAAACCTCTTCAACAAGGACTTGTGGAACACGTTATGGATCTTAAATGTCCCTGGAAGAAGCAAACGAAAAGAAACAGGATTAATAATCTCCATGATCTTATAAGGTCCAATGAACCTAGGCTTAAATTTAGGAGATGCTACTCTCATAGGAATATTCTTTGAGGACAACCAGACCAAGTTCCCCACTTTAAACCGAGGACCATCAGTCCTATGCCGGTTAGCAAACCGCTGGGCCTTCTCCTGAGAGAGGGACAACCTCTCCACTACCTGGTCCCAAATCTGCTGCATACGCTCAACAACAGAGTCAACACCTGGACAGACAGAAGCCTCCGTCTGTCCTGAAGAAAATCGAGGGTGAAACCCAGAATTACAGAAAAACGGAGACATCAAAGTGGCAGAGCTAGCCCTATTATTAAGAGCAAACTCAGCCAAAGGCAAAAAAGAGACCCAGTCATCCTGATCAGCAGACACAAAGCATCTTAGATAAGTCTCCAATGTCTGGTTTGTTCTCTCAGTTTGACCATTGGTCTGAGGATGAAATGCCGAGGAGAAAGACAATTGAACACCCAGTTTAGAACAAAAAGTCCTCCAAAATCTGGAAACAAACTGGACTCCTCTGTCAGACACAATGTTCTCAGGAATGCCGTGTAAACGAACCACGTGCTGAAGGAACAACGGCACCAATTCAGAGGAGGAAGGCAACTTAGGTAATGGCACAAGATGTATCATTTTGGAAAACCTATCACAAATTACCCAGATGGTGGTCATTCTCTGAGAAACAGGAAGATCGGAAATGAAATCCATAGAGATATGGGTCCATGGTCTCTTGGGCACAGGCAATGGCATCAACAAACCACTAGAGCGAGAGCAAGGCTTGGAGCGAGAGCAAGTCCCGCAGGACTGCACAAATTCCCTGACATCGCGAGACAAGGTAGGCCACCAAAAGGACTGACTAACCAAGTCTCTGGTACCAAAAATTCCAGGATGCCCAGCCAATGCGGAACAATGAATCTCAGACATCACACTATTTTTCCATTGGTCCGGGACAAACAATTTTCCAACAGGGCAGCGCTCGGGCCTATCCTCCTGACACCCCTCCAGAGCAAGTCTCAAATTGGGCGAGATGGCGAAAAGAACTACACCCTCCTTCAAAATAACAGAGGGATCAGATAGCTCAGGAGAGTCCGCAAGGAAACTCCTCGAGAGGGCATCCGCCTTAACATTCTTAGTGCCAGGAAGAAAGGAAACCACAAAATTAAAACGTGTGAAAAACAAGGCCCACCTGGCCTGTCTAGGATTGAGTCGCTTGGCAGATTCCAGATAGACCAGATTCTTATGGTCCGTAAGGACCACCACCTGATGTTTGGCTCCCTCCAGCCAATGTCTCCACTCTTCAAAAGCCCACTTCATGGTCAATAACTCCCGATTACCCACGTCATAATTACGTTCAGTAGGAGAAAATTTTCGAGAGAAAAAGGCACAAGGGTTACTTTTAGAGGTCTCTGGATCTTTTTGGGACAAAACGGCACCTGCCCCAATTTCAGAGGCATCAACCTCCACCTGAAATGGCAGAGAAACATCAGGCTGCCGTAGAACAGGAGCAGAAGTGAATCTCTGCTTAAGTTCCTGAAATGCAGAGACTGCCTCAGGAGGCCAATTCACCACATCAGAACCCTTTCTGGTCAAATCAGTTAATGGTTTAACAATAACCGAGAAATTACCAATAAATTTACGATAAAAATTGGCAAAACCCAAAAATCTCTGAAGAGCCTTTAATGAAGTAGGTTGGACCCAATCACAGATGGCCTGAACCTTGACCGGGTCCATTTCAATAACAGATGGGGACAAAATGAATCCCAGAAATGAGATCTTCTGTACGCCAAAAAGACACTTTGATCCCTTCACATACAGAGCATTCTCTCTCAAAATCTGGAATACAGTTCGAACATGTTTCACATGAGAGTCCCAGTCATTAGAAAAAATCAAGATATCATCCAAATAAACAATCAGAAACTTGTCCACAAAATCCCTGAAAATGTCATTCATGAAGGACTGGAAGAGGGAAGGAGCATTAGTGAGCCCAAAGGGCATCACAAGGTACTCAAAATGCCCTTCAGGGGTGTTAAATGCCGTCTTCCATTCATCCCCGTGCTTAATGCGAATAAGGTTATACGCCCCCCTGAGGTCAAGCTTGGTAAACCAAGTAGCGTTTTTCACCCTGGAAAACAGGTCAGAAATCAAGGGTAACGGGTATTGATATTTCACAGTAATATTGTTCAAGAGACGATAATCAATACACGGCCTTAATGAACCATCATTTTTGGCCACAAAGAAAAAACCGGCACCTAAGGGTGAAGAGGATGGTCTGATATGACCCTTCTCCAATGATTCCTTGATATAAGACCGCATAGCGTCATGTTCAGGTACAGACAAGTTAAAAAGGCGACCTTTAGGGAATTTACTACCCGGCACTAATTCAATAGCGCAGTCATAGCTCCTATGGGGAGGCAAGGATGCAGATTTACTTTCGCTAAACACATCAGAAAAATCAATCAAAAAGTCAGGAACATCCTCAGCCTGGGGGAGGCAGAAAAAACAGGAGTGTTGGTATTAACACATTGGCAGCCCCAACTGGTTACAGACACAGATTTCCAATCCAAAACAGGATTATGAGACTGTAACCAAGGGAAACCCAGCACGATAATGTCATGCAGATTATATAGAACCAAAAATTTGCAGCACTCCTGGTGATCAGGTTCAACCCTCATTATCACCTGAGTAGAAAACTGGGTTTATTCTCAGCCAAAGGGGTAGAATCGATCCCCAGTAAAGGAATAGACTTCTGTAGGGGTATCAAGGGAAATCCACAACGTTTAGCAAAATCATAATCCATCAGGTTAATAGCTGCTCCAGAATCAACGAAAGCCTGAGCAGAAAATGAGGACAGAGAGCATATCAGAGTGACAGTTAATAAAAACTTAGTCTGAACACTACCCAAGACAACTGAGCGTGCAAAATGTCTTCCCCGCTTAGGGCAGACTGAAATAGCATGAGAGGCATCACCACAGTAGAAACATAACCCATTGCGCTTTCGAAACTCATGACGCTGTGCCCCAGACACCACTCCAACACACTGCATGGGCTCAGCAGCTGGCTCACAAGGCAACACCACTCCACGCATACTTCTCCGCTCACGCAAACGTCTGTCAATTTGAATCGCTAATGACATAGAATCATTGAGACCAGAGGGAACAGGGAATCCCACCATAACATCCTTTACATTATCCGACAAACCCTTCCGGAAAAGGGCCGCCAAAGCGTCGTCATTCCACTTGGTCAGGACTGCCCACCTACGGAATCTCTGACAGTATAACTCAGCGTCATCAAGCCCCTGATTTAATGCCAACAAGGCTTTTTCAGCTTGATCAGTGACATTAGGCTCATCGTACAATAACCCCAAGGCCTGAAAAAACGCATCAACATCACTCAAAACAGGATCCCCAGGTATCAGGGAAAAAGCCCAATCCTGAGGATCGCCGCGCAGGAGAGAGATGATAATTTGAACCTGCTGCGCTGCGTTTCCTGAGGACTTAGATTTTAAGGCAAGAAACAATTTACAATTATTTTTGAAATTCTGAAACTTAGCTCGATCCCCTAAAAACAAATCTGGCATGGGGATCCTAGGTTCCACAACAGGCAACCCAGCAAGATAGATAGCAATACTCCGAACCTCAGTGGCAAGCTGATCCAAAAGGCCAGACAACTGTGCAAACTCCATTGGGAGAAAAGATCCTCCCCAGCACCCAGAGATACAGAGGGAAAAAAAAAATGCAACAAACAGAAAAATATCTCTGACAACTTTTCTTCCTTCAAAATATTTTTTCCCTTCTGTGAGTACCATACAATTTTTAGGCCGGTGATACTGTTATGTTTCGGTAGCTCAGGAGTGCAGGTAAAAAAGGCAATTACCAGAGCAGTTGGAATCTATGAGATTGCAGTACCCTGACTAACCACCGCAACTAGAGGCAGCCGTGGAGCGTTCCTACGTTGGTCCTAGACGCCTCGTCACAGCCTGAGAAACTAACTACACCTAAAGATAGAAATAGGAAAGCTATCTGCCCCGGAGCAGAACCCCAAAGATAATAGAAAGCCCCCAAACATGTAATGGCGGTTAGACAAGAGGAAATACTGACACAGAAAGAAAATAGTATGAGCAAACGCTGGGGCCCAAACTATCTAAATAGAAAAGGACAGGAAGGGTACTTACTGCAATCCCAGAAAACCCTGAAAAACACCAACTCTACTAATTTCAAAATCACCTGAGATCACACGACCTCTACCACCTAAATTAGTTCTCTGGTGTAAGAAAATCAAAACAGCAGCCACTGAAAAAACTGGAAAAAGCAAAAGAACAAAACTCAGTGGCTGAACTAAACTGAGAGGGCAGAAGCCCCCGGAGGGGACCCTGAAGGCCCCCAAAGAAGTGCAGGACAAAATGCAAAAATATAGCAAAAACACAAAATAAGAAATTGTCTTATCTGATAGCAGGAGATGCAGACACGAAACAGCAGGCTACAAGGGAAACTGGAAAGAAGGATTCAGACCAGAACAATTGATCACCGGCAACCCTGATGGGAAAATGACTCCCCTATACAAGACCAATCAGTAACACCTGATTCCCAGTCCTCACAATCCTCACTAGTACCGCTTGTAACCACCAGAGGGAGCCTCTGCTCAGAAACTCATCTCAAACCCATTCACAACAGTCTGATGCCCAGACATCTCTGGCTCCTTGGGAAAAAAATAGCACCAACCACTTAATCAACTGAAACTAGCGCTACTACTGACTGTGCCCTCACATAAACTTTATAATGCTGTGTCCAAGAAAAATCATCATTATGAATACACCTCTGCTTGCCATCATTATGAATATACACCTCTCCAACCCCTCCTGTCCTGAGTCCTGCAGCAGTCCTGCTCCTGGGTCCTGGCTGTTCCAGACAGTGCTGCCTGCCTGGCTGGCTGTGTACACTGTGCTCCTCTGCAGAGTCTGCTCTCTCTCAAGTCCGGTCAGTCGGTCAGCCAGCTCCCGGCAGCAGTGTGCCTCAGCCTCGCCTTCTGCTCACTCTCTCACAACGCTGTGCAGCCAGCACACGCTCGGCTCCTCTGCTGCTGGCTGCTGCGTGTTCATGGGAGGGGGGCCGGACTCCCGCGCTGCCCGTTAGCCAATGACGAGCGGAGATGCAGAAGTCTTTCCTGCATCTTGCCGCTCGCCTGTCAGCCAATCGCGAGCGGTGAAACACAGCAGGAGAATACTCCTGCTGGCTGCTGTTCTCGCCGCACGCCGCTGCTCTCGCCCGGACGGTACATCACGTGATGATGTGTGAAGTACCGCTCCGCGGCCAGCCGGCCACTACTAGTGTGTCAAGAATGTGTTAGAAGAAGTAGTAATATGTATGTGTGCCCCACGAACGCCGGCAGACAGTGGGGGCCTATGGGCCCCCAGAGGCTCAGGGGCCCATAGGCCATGGCCTAATTGGCCTTATTAGTAATCCGGCCCTGGGTACCATATCCCTGGTAAAACAATAATTAAAATAAAAAATAATGATATTCTCACCTTCCGGCGTCCCCCGCAGCCTTCCCGCCTTCAGCGACGCTCCCGGCAACTTCCGGTCCCAAGCGTCCTTTGCGAGAATCACCCAGATGGCATAGCGGTCTCGCGAGATGCTACGTCATCGGTGTGATTTGTCGCAATGCATCCTTGGGACCGCGAGTTGCCGGGAGCGTCGCTGAGAGGCGGGAAGGCTGCGGGGGACGCCGGAAGGTGAGAATATCATTATTTATTATTTTTTTTATTATTTTTTACATTAGATCTTTTTACTATTGATGCGGCATAGGCAGAATCAGTCGGATACATTGAAGCGTTCTAGAGCTATTACCACATAAAATGACAGTGGTCAGAATTGTAAAATTTGGCTTGGTCATTAAGGTCAAAATTGGCTCGGTCAGTAAGGGGTTAAACTTACTGTTGGGACATGGCATCTTTCAAATATGAGAGACTTTCAGCTGTTTGCAGAAGAAGAGTGGTCCAAAATTCCAGTTGAGAGTTGTAAAAAGCTTGCTAATGGTTATAGGAAGTGATTGATTGTAGTTATTTATTGTAAAGGGTATGCAACCAAATATTAAGTTGAGGGTGCTAACAATTTTTGTTCGGCCCGTTTTTGGGGTTTTGTGTGAAATGATGTCCAATTAGCCTTTTTTTCTCAGTTTTTTTTTGTGATGTTCCAATACACACACAAGGAATACACATGTGTATAACAAAACATGTTTAATTGCAATAATTTTCTGGGACAAATTCTTCATTTTCTGGAACAATTTTGGTCATGAGTCATGACTATAAAAAAAAAGCAAAAGTAAGTTATTAACTGATGACCTCATTAACTTAACGAAAAATGTGAGTTATAAAAAACTCCTCCTTCCTATTAAAAATAAAGAAGTTTAACCCCTTTATCCAATCAGACGTACTATTCAGTCCATGTGACCCTGGACCTAATTCCCAAGGACGCAATAGTACGTCATATGCGATCAGCTGCGCTCTCGGGGGAGCGCAGCTGATCGCGGCCGGGTGTCAGCTGATTATCACAACTGACACCCGGCACTATGTGCCAGGAGCGGTCTATTAACCCCTGGCACACTGCGATCAAATATAGATCGCATGTTCCGGCGTTACAGGGAAGATCTCGCAGGGAGGGGCTCCCTGCGTGCTTCCATGAGACCCTCAGAACAGCACAATGTGACCGCGCTGTTCTGAGGGCTTCCCCCCAGCAGGACTCCTGATCCAAGATTGCCGTGGGGTTCTTCCGGGTTCTGCAGGGAGGCGGCTTCCTCAGTGCCTGCTGAGAGCAGGTGCTGAGAAAGCCTGTAGCACTGCCAGTCAGATTGCTGGTCTGACAGAGTGCTGTGCACACTGTCAGACCAGCGATCTGATATAATACATGTACAGTGATGTCCCACCATGGGACAAAGTAAAAAAGTAAAAAAAATAAAAATAACATGTGTAAAAAAAAAATTCATAAATAAAGAAAAAAAAAAAATTCCCCAATAAATCCCTTTCTTCATGTAAATAAAAAAAAAAAAAAACAATAAAAGTACACATATTTAGTATCGCCGCGTCTGTAACGACCCGCCCTATAAAACTGTCCCATTAGTTAACCCATTTAGTGAAACCCTTAAAAAAAAAAAAAAAAAAACAAGGCTAAAAAAACAATGATTTATCATCATACCACAGAACAAAAAGTGGAATAACACGCGATCAAAAAGACAGATATAAATAACCCCTCTCTGACATCAGACGTACTATCCCGTCCATAAAACCCCGCCAGGTGTCAGCTGATTATCACAGCTGACACCCGGGACTGTGTGTCAGGAACGGTCACAGACCGCTCCCGACACATTAACCCCTGGCACACCACGATCAAACATGATCGCGGTGTACCAGGGGCACAGGGGAGCATCGCGCAGGGAGGAGGCTCCCTGCACGCTCCCCTGAGACCTTCAGAACAGCGCGATGTGATCGCGCTGTTCTGAGGCCTTCCTCCCTCCAAGGACCCGGATCCAAGATGGCCGCCAGGTCCTGCAGGGAGGCGGCTTCCTCAGTGCCTGCTGAGAGCAGGCACTGAGAAGCCTGCAGCAGTGGCAGAGCGATCGCTGGTACGACACAGTGCTGTGCACACTGTCACACCAGCGATCTGACATTTTACAGTGATGTCCCACCCTGGGACAAAGTAAAAAAGTGAAAAAAATAAAAATAAACATGTTTTAAAAAAAAATTCCAAAATAAAGAAAAAAAAATATTCCCCAAAAAATTCTTTTTTTCCTGTAAATAAAAAAAAACAAAACAATAAAAGTACACATATTTGTATCGCTGCGTCCGTAAAGACCCCCCTATGAAACTGTCCCACTAGTTAACCCCTTTAGTGAACCTCTTCAAAAAAAAAAAAAAAAAGCAAAAAATCAATGCTTTATCATCATACTGCCGAACAAAAAGTGGAATAACACGCGATCAAAAAGACCGATATAAATAAACATGGTACCGCTGAAAACATCATCTTGTCCCGCAAAAAATGAGCCACCATATAGCATCATCAGCGAAAAAATAAAAAAGTTATAGCTTGCAGAATAAAGCGAAGCAAAAATAATAATTTTTTATATAAAATTGTTTTTATTCTATAAAAGCACCAAAACATTAAAAAAATTATATAATAAGGTATTGCTGTAATTGTACTGACCCGAAGAATAAAACTGCTTTATCAATTTTACCACACGCGGAACGGTATAAACGCCTCCCCCAAAAGAAATTCATGAATTGCTGATTTTTGTTCATTCTAACTACACAAAAATCGAAATAAAAAGCGATCAAAAAATGTCACGTGCTCAAAAATGATACCAATAAAAACGTCAACTCGTACCGCAAAAAATAAGACCTCACATGACTCTGTGGGCCAAAATATGCAAAAATTATGGCTCTCAAAATGTGGTGATGCAAAAAACTATTTTTTGCAATAAAAAGCGTCTTTTAGCGTGACAGCTGCCAATCAATAAAAACCCGCTATAAATAGTAAATCAAACCCCCTTTAACACCCCCTTAGTTAGGGAAAAATAATAAAATTAAAAAAAATGTATTTATTTCCATTTTCCCATTAGGGTTAGGGTTGCGGCTAAAGTTAGGGTTAGGGTTGGCGCTAAAGTTAGGATTAGGGTTAGGGTTGGGATTGGGGTTAGGGGTGTGTTAGGGTTAGGTTTGTGGTTAGGGTTGGGACTAGGGTTAGGGGTGTTTTGGGGTTAGGGTTGGAATTAGAATTGGGGGGTTTCCACTGTTTAGGCACATCAGGGGCTCTCCAAATGTGGCATGGCGTCTGATCTCAATTCCAGGTGAAAAAATCATTTTTGTAAAAAAAAAAAAGGATTTTTTTTTTTACGGCTGTACGTTATAAACTTCTGTGAAGCACTTCGGGGTTCAAAGTGCTCACCACACATCTAGATAAGTTCCTTGTGGAGTCTATTTTCCAAAATGGGGTCACTTGTGGGGGGTTTCCACTGTTTAGGCGCATTAGGGGCTCTCCAAATGCGACATGACGCCCCCAGACCATTCCATCAAAGTCTGCAATCCAAAACGTCACTACTTCCCTTCCGAGCCCCAACGTGTACCCATACAGTAGTTTTCTCCCACATATTGGGTATCAGCCTACTCAGGAAAAATTGGCAACGATCTTTTGGGGTCCAATTTTTCCTGTTACCATTGTGAAAATAAAATATTGGGGGCGAAAAAATCATTTTTGTAAAAAAAAAAAAAGATTTTTTATTTTACGGCTATACGTTATAAACTTCTGTGAAGTACTTCGGCGTTCAAAGTGCTCACCACACATCTAGATAAGTTCCTTGAGGGGTCTAGTTTCCAAAATGGTGTCATTTGTCGGGGGTTTCCACTGTTTAGGCAGATCAGGAGCTCTCTAAACACGACATGGCATCCAGCCAATTCTGCGTTGAAAAAGTCAAATGGCGCTCCTTCCCTTCCAAACTCTGCCATGCACCCAAACAGTGGTTTACCCCCACATATGGGGTATCAGCGTACTCAGGACAAATTGCACAATAACTTTTGGAGTCTTGTTACCCTTGGGAAAATAAAAATTGGGGTGAAAAGATAATTTTTGTGGAAAAATTATGATTTTTAATTTTACGGCTCTATGTTATAAACTTGTGTGAAGCACTTGGGGGTTCAAATTGCTCACCAAAGATCTAGATAACTTCCTTAGGGGGTCTAGTTTCCCAAATGGGGTCACTTGTGGGGGTTTCCACTGTTTAGGCACATCAGGGGCTCTCTAAATGAATGCAACATGGCGTCCAATCTCAATTCCAGCCAATTTTGGTTGGAAAAAGTCAAATGGTGCTCCTTCCATTCCGAGCTCTGCCGTGCGCCCAAACAGTGGTTCCCCCCCACATATGGGGTATCAGCGTACTCAGGACAAATTGACAACAACTTTTGTGGTCCAATTTCTCCTGTTACCCTTGGGAAAATAAAAATTAGTGACTAAAAGGTAATTTTTGTGGGAAAAAATAGGATTTTTTATTTTCATGCCCGGGCATTATAAACTTGTGTGAAGCACTTGGGGGTTCAAAGTGCTCACCAAAGATCTAGATAAGTTCCTTACGGGGTCTAGTTTCCAAAATGGGGTCACTTGTTGGGGGTTTCCACTGTTTAGGCACATCAGGGCTCTCCAAACGCGACATGACACCTGCAGACCATTCCATCAAAGTCTGCAATGCAAAATGTCACTACTTCACTTCCAAGCCCCAACGTGTACCCAAACAGTAGTTTTCTCCCACATATAGGGTATCAGCGTACTCAGGACAAATTGGACAACTTTTATGGTCCAATTTCTCATGTAACCCTTGGGAAAATAAAAAATTGGTGACTTAAATATCATTTTTGTGGGAAAAAATAGGATTTTTTATTTTCATGCCATGGCATTATAAACTTGTGTGAAGCACTTGGGGGTTCAAAGTGCTCACCACAGGTCTAGATAAGTTCCTTAGGGGGTCTAGATTCCAAAATGGGGTCACTTGTGGGGGGTTTCCACTGTTTAGGCTCATCAGGGACTCTGCAAATTGAACATGACACCCATCAAAGTCTGCATTCCAAAACGTCATTATTTCCTTTCCGAGTCCTGAAGTGCACCCAAACAGTATTTCTCCCCCACATATGGGGTATCAGTGTACTCAGGACAAATTGGACAACTTTTGGAGTCCAATTTCCTTGGGAAAAATCAAAAATTGGGGACTAAAAAATCATTTTTGTGGAAATTTATTTTTTTTTCACACCCAGGCATTATAATCTTTAGTGAAACACTTGGGGGTTCAAAGTGCTCACAACAGATCTAAATAAGTTCATTATGGGTCTAGTTTCCAAAATGGGGTCACTTGTGGGGGGTTTCTACTGTTTAGGCACATCAGGGGCCCTCCAAATGCGACATGGCCTGCAATCTCAATTCCAGCCAATTTTGGTTTGAATAAGTCAAACAGCGCTCCTTCCTTTACAAGCCCTGCCGTGTGCCCAGACAGTGGTTTTCCCCCACATATGGGGTATTGGCGTACTCAGGAGAAATTGCACAACAACATTTTCTGTCCATTTTATCCTTTTACTCTTGTTAAAACAAAAAAATTGTTTGTAAAAGATCATTTTTGTGACTAAAAAGTTAAATGTTCATTTTTTCCTTCCTAGTTGCTTCAGCTCCTGTGAAGCACCTGAAGAGTTAATAAACTTCTTGAATGTGGTTTTGAGTACCTTGAGGGGTGCAGCTTTTAGAATGGTATCACTTTTGGGTATTTTGTGCCATATAGACCCTTCAAAGTGACTTCAAATGTGAGGTGGTCCCTAAAAAAAATGGTTTTGTACAATTTGTTGTAAAAAATGAGAAATCGCTGGTCAACTTTTAACCCTTATAACTTTGTAACAAAAAAAAATTTGGTTTCAAAATTGTGGTGATGTAAAGTAGACATGTGGGAAATGTTATTTAGTAACTATTTTTTGTGACATATTTCTCTGTTTTAAGGGAATAAAAATTCAAAGTTTGAAAATTGCAAAATTTTCAAAATTTTTGCCATATTTCCATTTTTTCATAAACACAAGTTATATTGAAGAAATTTTACTACTATCATGAAGTACAATATGTCACGAGAAAACAGTCTCAGAATCGCGATGATCCGTTGAAGCGTTCCAGAGTTATAACCTCATAAAGAGACAGTGGTGAGAATTGTAAAAATTGGCCCTGTCATTAAAGTGCAAACAACCCTCAGGGGTAAAGGGGTTAAAAAAATATTTTTCATATCTCGGCATCAATAAAAGTCTGATCTATCAAAAATAAAAACCAACTAACCAATTAACCCTATTGGTAAACAACATAATGAGAATATAAAAGAACTGATGTTTTTACGGATGCTGTAACAGAAAAAAATGCAATGAAAATGTCTCTGTACCTATCTTATGCTGCTGGCAGATTACAAAGGAAAAACCTGCTGAAATATTCCCTTTAAATTGGTTGTTAGTTCTATGGAAGGGATCATTTTCTTTGCACTATCTCTACTTAATCAAAAGGCTCCTTGACAATTAAGACAGTACAAAGTGTCTCCCAATATTTTGCTGTAATCTATTTGTAAGGGTTCGGTTTCCCTGTTTGCCACCACAGGTACAAATAGCATTGCATAGTGCCCATTCAAATCAGTGGTTTGTCTATGTGATGCAGGGCAGGAGAGATCATCCGGAGTAAGATCTTTGTAGCCGCTTTTAAATCAGGTGCTGCTGAGATAAAAAATTCTGAAAATGGGCTTTCTAAACTAATAGTTGGGTTGGCATTAAAGATGAGCAAATATATTTGAATGGAATTTAACTCCTTACCGACATTGGACATACTCAGTACGTCATGGTCGGCTGGTACTTACCGTTACCGACCTTAGATGTACTAAGCATGTCCCGGAGATTTTGCACACACACAGAGGGTGTGCGCATGCGATCGCCTCCTGGTGTCAGCTGAAAGTTTCAAAGTATATGCAGGAAATGGTTTTCTGTTGCTGAATTTTGTGCATTTTCTTCCTTTTTAACCCCTTCCCAACATTTGTAGTATATATACATCATGGTTGAGAAGGACAATGCAGTATATATACATCATGGCGATCACCACCTGATGTCAGCTGATTCTGACAGCTGACACCCAGCTCTCAGTGCCAGGAGTGGTGCCCACTTTAACAATCCAAATACTGCAATAGTTTGCGATAGCAGCATTTAGCAGGTGTGCAGAGGGAGGGAACCCCCTCTGTACTCCGATCGGTGCCCCTGTGATGTCATAGTGGGAGCCCGATCGTTGCCATAGTGACCCGATGTCGTCATGATGACATCTGGGTCACCAGGCTACAGCAAGCCCTTCAGACCATGCACAGATTATGGTCTTACGGGTTTGTGTCAGTGCCGCATTGACAGCTATAATCCATTGCAATGCTCGTACAGAGCAGGATAAATGTGATCCCAAACGTTATGTAAAATGTTCCATATAAAAGCTTCAACTCAATCCACAAAAAATAGCAAGTCCCCACTCAGATCCATCACCTGTCAATGGAAATATAGGGGCTTCCATGTTACTGGTAGCACAAAAGCTCTGGAAAAGCACTGACTCTTCGTACCTCAAAAGAAATCCAGTGAATTCTGCTCTCCCATATCCAAATGCCACCTTCGGTTATGAGCCCCGCAGTGTGCATAAACCACATTTAGTGTCCACATGTTTGGCATTTCTGTAGCGATGTCAGGCTGCCTAATTTACAGGTGCGTATCTCCAGAAGTATGAGTTGGGCACCACAACGTACTGGTCACTACAACGTACTGGCCACAGCAGCGTACTGGTCACTAAACGTACTGATCACTATAATGGCAATTTGCAATTTACTCAGTAACTTCCACTGCTGCTTGTTGAAAACATTCATGGAGTCAAAATCTTCACTGCACCTATAGATAAATTCCCAAAGGGGTCATTTATGATTCTGCTCTTCTAGCACTTAGGGGCTCTGTTTATTGAGTACTCAAACTATTCTAGGAAAATTTGCGGTCCAGGAGGCAAATAGCACTCCGTCCCTTCCGAGTCTCTCTGTATGTTAATATTGTAGAGCCGCATATGGAGTATTTCTACATTCAGAAAAAATTGTAGGATAAATTTTGGTACCTTTTTTACCCATTTCCCCTTGTGAAAATGTAAAATCTGGGTCTAAAACTTTTTTGTGGTAAAAATGTAATTATTTTTTCTTCACAGCACAATGGTCTAAAATACTGTGCCACACCTGTGGTGTCAATATGATCACTGAAACCTTAGATTAATTCAAGTGGTGTATTTTGTAAAATGGGGTCACTTTTGGGGAGTTCTGCTGTTCTGGCACCTCAGGGGTCCTACCAGTGGGTCATGGGACCTGCAAACCATAACAGTAAAATCCGCACTATATATGCTCCTTCCCTTTTGAGCTTTTCACTATACCTGAAAAGTATTTCCCATTTATATGTGGGATTTTGGCACACTCAAGAGAATTTTTTTTTACGTCAAACTAAGGTCCATTTTATCCTATAAGCCCTTAGAAAAATTAAAAACTTGGGGCTAAACCATTTAGTGGTAAAAATGTAATTATTCTTTCTTCACCGCCCAATAGTATAAAAATTTGTGAGGCACATGTGGTATCAATATGATCACTGCACCCCTATATGAATAAATTGCTGTTTTGTCAATATGATCACTGCACCCCTAGACAAGTTCATTCAGAGGTGTAATTTGTAAAATGGGGTCACTTATGGGGGGGTTCTGCTGTTCTGGCACCTCAGGGGCTCTTCCAATGAATATGAATATGTTGGGGTGTAGTTTGTTAAATGAGGTCATATATGGGGGTTTCTGTTGTTTTGTCACCTCAGGGCTCTGCCAATGTGACATAACACCCTCAAACCATCCCAGCAAAATCTGAACTCCAATATGGCGCTTCCCTTCTTAGCCTGGTACTGTGCCTCAAAAGTAGTTTTCAACCATATATGGGGTATCGTTGTACTCAGGAGAAATTGCACAACAAATTTGGGGTCCATTTGTTCCTGCTATCCTTGTAAACATGAAAAAATTGGGGCTAAAAGAACAGTTTTGTTAGAATTTTTTTTCCATTTCCACAGATCAACTTTGTAAAATTATGTGAAGCACTTGGGGGTTCAAGGTATTCACCACACATCCATATAAAATTCTTGAAGGATCTAGATTCCAAAATGGGGTCACTTATGGGGGTTTTCCACTGTTTAGGCACACCAGGGTCTCTCTAAACATGACATGACACCCACACACAATTTCATTAAAGTCTGCGTTCCAAAATGTCACTCCTTTCTTTCTGAGCACTGTAATGTACTCACACAGTTGTTTTCCTCCATATTTTGGGTATCAGCGTACTCAGGAGAAATTGCACAACAAATTGTATGGTGTAATTTCTCCTGTTACCCTTATGAAACTGCAAAACTTGGGGCTAAAAAAACATATTTGTAGGAAAAATGTGATTTTTTTTATTTTCACAGTTCATTGTTATAAACTTCTGAGAATTATCTGAGTGCTCACTACACATCTGGCATCTGGATAAGTTCCCTGAGGGGTCTAGTTTCCAAAATAGTGTCTTTTGTGGGGGTTTCCACTCTTTAGGCACATTAGGGACTCTCCAAACATGACATGGTATCCGCTAATTATTCCAGCAAATTTTGCTTTCAAAAAGTCAAATGGCGCTCCTTTCCTTCCAACCCCTGCTGTGCACCAAAACAGTAGTTTTCCCTCCACATACTGAGTATCAGCGTACTCAGGAGAAATTGCACAACTTTTTTGTGGGAAAAATTAGATTTTTTATTATTTTCCTTTTTTCTCGGCTCAGTTTTATTATCTTCTGAGAATGACTTGGGGGTTTAAGATGCTCAGGGATCTAGTTTCCAAAATGGTATCACTTGAGGGGGGTTTCCACTGTTCAGACACATCAGGGGCTCACCAAATGCAGCATGGCATCCACTAATTATTCCAGAAAATTTTGCATTCAAAAAGTCAAATGGCGCTCCTTCTCTTCCGAGCTCTGCCATGCACCCAAACAGTGGTTTTCACCCCATATTGGGCATTGGTACCTTCAGGAGAAATTGCACAACAATTTTAGGGGTCCACTTTTTCCTGTAACCCTTGTGAAAAGAAATAAATTGGGGTCTCAGTCTACGGTCAAAATCTTGAATTTTTTTTTTAGAGTAAAAATCTGCACATGGGCCACCTCTGGCTCTATTTTATTGAAGCCCCGCACACAGGACGTCGGCTCCCACTGTGTATGCACCAACCACACAATGATGCCAGTGGCAGAGCGGAATTTTAAAAAAGGAGGATCATCACTGTATAATCAGTGACCTGTACAAGAAACAGAGGAGGCTGTTGGGGATGCAGAGAAAAAAAAAGACCCTGCCCCACATCCCGTCACGAAGCACACAAGTATTCAGCAGCCCCTGAGCTGATCTCTTCACACGGTTAGCAGTGGGGTACCACAGGGTCAGTATTGGGGCTGCTTCTCTTTAACATTTTTTAATAACCTTGTAGGGGGCATACAGAGTAGTATTTCAATATTTGCAGATGACACTTAAACTCTTCAGGGTAATAAATACAGAGGAGGACAATTTTATATTACAGGAGGATTTATGTAAACTAGAAGCTTGGGCTGATAAATGGCAAATGAGCTTTAATGGGGATAAATGTAAGGTCATGCACTTGGGTAGAACAAACAAGATGTATAATTATGTGCTTAATTGTAAAACACTGGGCAAAACTGTCACTGAAAAAGACCTGGGTGTATGGGTGGACGACAAACTCACATTTAGTGGTCAATGTCAGGCAGCTGCTGCCAAGGCCAATAAAATAATGGGATGCATCAAAAGAGGCATAGATGCTCATGAGGAGAACATAATTTTACCTCTATACAAGTCACTAGTGCGACCACACTTAGAATACTGTGTACAGTACAGTTCTGGTCTCCGGTGTATAAGAAAGACATAGCTGAACTGGAGCGGGTGCAGAGAAGAGCGGCCAAGGTTATTAGGAAACTGGGGGGTCTGCAATACCAGGACAGTTTATTACACTTGGGTTATTTAGTTTGGAAAAACGAAGGCTAAAGCCGGGTCTCACATAGCGATACACCAGCAATCCCGACAACGATCAGGATCACTGGTGTATCGCTACATGATCGCTGCTGAGCTGCCAAACAGGCAGCTCAGGCAGCGATCAGCACAGTGACACTGCAGGTAACATCACTTAGTTACCCGCAGTGTACATTGGATACCAGCGCCCTGATGCAGGGAGCTGGTAACCAAGGTACACTTCGGGTTTCCAGGTGCTGCGCGGTGCCCTGCGCCTGGAAACCTGCTGTGTAGCTTGGTTACCAGCGGATCGCTGGTCTCCCGCCTGTCACACGCAGCGATGCGTGCCTGCCAGCGGGAGACCAGTGATCAAAAAAATGTCCAGGACATTCAGCGACGATCACGATACCCAGCAGGGGGGCTGATCGTCGCTGAATGTCACACACAGAGATATCGCTGGGGAGATCGCTGCTGCGTCACAAAACTAGTGACTCAGCAGCGATCTCGCTAGCGAGATCGCTGTGTGAGATGGGGGCTTAAGGCTACTTTCACACATCAGTTTTTTTGTGTCAGGCATAATCAGTCGTATAACTGATAGGACGGATCGGCGCTGATTTTGAAAAAACTGATGCAACTGATCAGTTTTCTTGCCAGATCCGACCTGACCTTTTCAACCCGGAAAAAGAAATTTTCTATGTGAAAAATGCAGGTACGCATGTCGAGAGAGAGAGAGAGAGAAAAGAGAGAGAGAGAGAGACCTTGGTTTCCAGAACCCGGATCAGTCTTTTGACGGATTTCACAAAAGACTGGTCCGGTTCCATAGACTTGTATTATTTCCGGCCGCCTGATGCGCCGATTCAGGCACTATCAGGCGGCTCCGGAAAAAAAAAAAAAAAAACGTTGCAGTCAGCGTCTTGTCCCGGCCGGCGGAATGTCCAAAAACGGATGCAACGCAATGACATCCGGCACTAATGAAAGTCAATGCCAAAAAAACGCATCCGGTACCGGATCATTTTTTTAAAAACACGCAGGATCGCGCCTGACGTAAAAAAAACTGATGTGTGAAAGCAGCCTTAGGGTGATCTTATTACAATGTATAATGTATAATGTATTACAATGTATAATGGATGGTTTATACTCTGTGGATCGCACTGTTCCTGTATGACGGACCATTGTGGGAAGGTGGAAACCATTCACCCATACAACCAACTGCCTCTGGACACGCAGCGCTGGATCAGCACCTGGATCTACCACTACTACGTATATTCCCCTACAGGTACATGCAACTCCTAAATGGATACCAGTAATGCGACACACCCCTGGACATGTATCTAATGCAACCACTACCAGCTACAGTTCCACAATACACACAGCTTCAACCTTGTTGGTTACTGATGCAGCCATCCGTGTACAGAGGAGAACACTGTAAGCAGTCAGATATGGCGCGGACTGGAGCAAAGGATAGGACACTGATGTGCTGGTTGCCCCTAAGTCTGTCACTAAACGTGTTGTGTATTCAAGGGATCGACTTCTAGAACTGAGCAGGATGAAGGCTACTACAGCTGTGGGACATACCACTTATTCCCCGTGAAGTGTGGAGACCTTTCAGAGGCTGCAGAGCAGGAAAAAGGTGAAGTCCAGGAGAAGAAGGTTTAAACCTTTTATCCCATCCATTATCATGGGTAATGTACGCTCGCTGGGAAATAAGACGGATGAACTTCTAGCTCTGTGTAAAACCCAGATGGGGTTCAAGAATGCAGTCTCATGTGCTTCACAGAAACCTGGTTACATGGGGATGTTCCTGATTCAAGTGTTTTGATTCCAGGGTTTCACATGGTCCGGGCTGATAGAGACAAAGCTAAGTCTGGTAAGAAGAAGGGTGGTGAGGTGATATTATACATTAATAACAGATGGTGCAATCAGCGTCATGTTACTGTTCAAGAAAGTCCTGCAGTCAAAACATTGAACTCTTAGCAGTTGGCCTCAAGCCCTGCTATTTACCTAGAGAATTTCCATTTGCATTACAGTAGTCCTGTATATCCCTACATTCCGCAAACCAAGAGGCGGCTGGGGAAGTATTGTCAGGGGTGTTAGGACCGCATTCAGGACAAAGCACCCAAACTCGTTAACTGTAATCTCTGGGACTTTAACAGAGCCATGATCTCAAAGGTTCTTGCAAAGTTCTATCAATATGTAAAATGTGCCACAAGAGACAGCAGTATATTGGATCTCCTCTATGCGAATGTTAAAGACACCTATTCATCGTCTGCATTACCCCCTGGGGAAATCAGACCACAACCTCATACTATTGTCTCCATCATACCAACCTGTTGTCAGTAAACAGCCAGCCACAATAAAATTAATTAGGAATGGACTCCAGCGGCAGAAGAGGCTCTACGAGACTGTTTGACTCACAGACTGGGAGGTGATATGCGACAGGGGAGAGCATGATGATGTAAATGATATTGTCGGGCGAGTAACGGATTTATTAAAATTTTGTACTGACTCTGTTGTATCAGCTAAAAAGATTTGATGTTATGCAAAAAACAAGCCTTGGATTACAAAAGAATTGAAACACTTACTAAACAAGAAAAAACTGGCATTTAAAATGAAGGATACTAAAAACTGAAATTGATACAAAGGGACTTAAAGGGGAAAATTAAGAATGCCCGTGAGGTGTTCCGAATTAAATTAGAAAATAAATTGTCACAGAACAATTCCATGGAGGTGTGGTCGGGCATGAAGCAGTTAACTGGGTTTTAAGGCAAAGTCGGAGCATGGGGAAGTGGATCTGCCCTGGGCTAACGAAATGAATGAGTTTTTTCAACAGATTCACCAACACAAGCACAGTGTCATCAGAAATGGGGATGGATCCGGAAAAGATCTGCAGCATTGACATTGGGGATAAGCTGCCTGCTTTCACTGTCTCCCAAAGCATGTGAGAAGACAGTTTAGCGACTTGTTATTGGCAAAACAGCTGGGCCTGATTCCTCAGCCCCGTGTCCTCAGAGCATGTGCAAACCAACTGTGTACTGTCTTCCAGCACCTGTTTAACTGGAGCCTTCAATCACAGGGGGTACCAGAACTGTGAAGTCCACCTGCCTGGTGCCGGTTCCTAAGACTACTTTTCCAACTTCCCTACAAGACTATCGTCCCAGTGCCGTAACATCGCATGCTATGAAGTCCTTGGAGAGAAAAATACTCACCACTTGTGCCCGAGGGTGAGTGCCTACACTGACCCCCTGCAGTTTGCGTACCAGCAGAGATTGGGGGTGTGATGCTGTAGCATCTCTGCTACATACAATGCATTCGTTCTTGGACAATGATGGAACTGCAGTGCGCGCCATGTTCTTTGACTTCTCTATGCTTTCAATACCCTACAGCCGCTCTTACACGTAATAAGTTGACTGATATGGCGGTAGATGAGGGATGGTGAACTGGATAAGTGACTACCTGACAGACAGGCCGCAGTTTGTAAGGATGTGGAGGTGTATCTGGCAGTGTACGGAGCAGTGTTGGAGCCCCTCAGGGTACAGTGCTGTCACCCTTCCTCTTCTCATAGTATACAGCTGACTTTCAGTATAAATCTGATTATTGTCACCTCCAAAAATTCTCAGATGACTCCGTGTTGTAGGGGGCATTGGGGGCCGGTGGGAGAAGGAATATAGAAGGGTGGTTTCTAACTTGTGGATTGTGTCAGACTAAAATGTCTAGAACTAAATGTAAAGAAAACCAAGGAGATGGTGGTGAGTTATAGAAGGAAAAAGGAGGATTACTTACCGATCACTATTGCTGGCCAGGAGGTTGAGATTGTTGAGAGCTACAAATATTGGGGTTCACCTTGACAGTAAACTTGATTGGAGGTGTCATACAGAAAAGGTTTACAAGAAGGGAATGAGCAGACTGTACTTTCTGCGGAAGCTCAGGTCGTTCAATGTGTGCAGTAAAATGCTGGAGATGTTCTACCAGTCCGTTGTAGCAAGCGCCATCTTTTTTGCTATCATTTGTGGGGGAGTAGTGTGCGAGTAGCTGACGCTAATAAGCTCAACAACTTATCAAGAAGGCAAGAGCACTGTTGGCCTCCATCTTGACCTTTGAGGTATTGGAGGATAGAATTCAGAAGAAGTGTAGAGCTATAATGAACAATAATACACATCCACTATACAGCTGTTCTTGAAGCAGAAGAGCACATTCAGCAAGCCATCTAATCCTATTAAGGTGCAAGAAGGAGAAATTCAGGAAATCGTTTGTACCTACTGCTATGGGGATGTATAATAATTTTCTAAGGGTGGTAGAAAAATAAATGATTGATGGCTGGTGTACTAATGTCCAATTAACATTGTCTTTATACACCTGAATACACACTTTTTATTATTTATGTAATGTGGTATACCTGTGCAAGATTTTGTGTCCTAATATTTTAATGTACTGCTGTTTGTATTGCTGCTGTAATACTGTAATTTCCCCCCGGGATCAATAAAGTGACTATCGTATCGTATAAAATAT
>JARQOD010000004.1:192252892-192330914 GCA_033576555.1 Oophaga sylvatica | reverse complement strand
ATATCGCTACCGAGATCGCTGCTGAGTCACAAGTTTTGTGACGCAGCAGCGAGCTCACCAGCGATATCGCTGTGTGTGACATTCAGCGACGATCAGCCCCCCTGCCGGGTATCGCTGATCGTCGCAGAAATGTCAGGACCTTTTTTTGATCGCTGGTTTCCCTCTGACAGGCACGCATCGCTGCGTGTGACAGGCGGGAGACCAGCGATCCGCTGGTAACCAAGGTACACAGCGGGTTTCCAGGCACCGCGCAGCGCTTGGAAACCCGCTGTGTACCTTGGATACCAGCTCCCTGCATCAGGGCGCTGGTATCCAAGGTACACAGCGGGTTTCTAGGCACAGCCCCGTGCCTGGAAACCCGCTGTGTACCTTGGTTACCAGCGGATCGCTGGTCTCCCGCCTGTCACACGCAGCGATGCGTGCCTGTCAGCGGGAAACCAGCGATCAAAAAAAGGTCCTGACATTTCAGCGACGATCAGCGATACCCGGCAGGGGGGCTGATCGTCGCTGAATGTCACACACAGCGATATCGCTGGTGAGCTCGCTGCTGCGTCACAAAACTAGTGACTCAGCAGCGATCTCGGTAGCGATATCGCTATGTGAGACGGGCCCTTAAGTGGAAAGCTTAATTGATTGCTTTCCACTTTCACTTCAGGTCAGCCAGGGACACAATCAGTGACGTCAGAGGGAACTGATTAACAAAAATAGGGGTTCCCTTCGAAAAAAAAATGGCGTGGAGTCCCCCCTGTTTTTGTTAACCAGCCAGATGAAGCAGACCGCTGAGGCCTGGATTTTCAGGCTGTTAAGGAGCCAAGATCCATGGACCTTGCCAGCCTGATAATACTAGGCCACAGCAGTCTGCATATCTTGGCTGATTAACAAAAATAGGGGATCCCCTCGAAAAAAATTGGCGTGGGGTCCCCCCTATTTTTGTTAACCAGCCAGATGAAGCAGACCGCTGAGGCCTGGATTTTCAGGCTGTTAAGGAGCCAAGATCCATGGACCTTCCCAGCCTGATAATACCAGGCCACAGCAGTCTGCATATCTTGGCTGATTAACAAAAATAGGGGATCCCCTCGAAAAAAATTGGCGTGGGGTCCCCCCTATTTTTGTTAACCAGCCAGATGAAGCAGACCGCTGAGGCCTGGATTTTCAGGCTGTTAAGGAGCCAAGATCCATGGACCTTGCCAGCCTGATAATACCAGGCCACAGCAGTCTGCATATCTTGGCTGATTAGCAAAAATAGGGGATCCCCTCGAAAAAAATTGGCATGGGGTCCCCCCTATTTTTGTTAACCAGCCAGATGAAGCAGACCGCTGAGGCCTGGTTTTTCAGGCTGGTAAGGATCCAATATCCATGGACCTTGCAAGCCTGATAATACCAGGCCACAGCAGTCTGCTTAGCTTGGCTGGTTAACAAAAATAGGGGATCCCCTCGAAAAAAAAACGGCGTGGGGATCCCCCCTATTTTTGTTAACCAGCCAAGTAAAATGCAGACTGCTGCGGCCTGGTATTAAAAGACTGTCAAGGCCCATGGATTTTGGCCCTCAACAGCCTGATAATACCAGGCTACAGCAGCCCCACATTTGGCGCATCAAAAGATGTGCCAATTGTGGCACTTTACCCGGCTCTTCCCACTTGCCCTGTAGCGGTGGCAAGCGGGGTAATAAGGGGTTAATGTCACCGTTGATTGCACGGTGACAATAAGCCCGGTTAATAATGGAGAGGTGTCAATAAGACACCGATCCATTATTAATCCCAAAGTTATTAAATGCATAAAAAAAAGACAAAGCAAGAAAAAAGTATTTTAATGAAATAAAAGAGACAACACAGTTTTCATTAATTTTATTACACTCTCATTCCTGCGACGCCATCGATCTCCTGTAAAAAAAGAAAAAAAACAAACCAACAGTATACCACCTGTCCGACGCAGTCCATAACGACAGTCCCACGACGATCCAACTCTGCTACATCGCAATGACAGGCAGAGCCTGTCATCGCGACGCAGCACAGCTGATTACCTGCTTCCCCGGCGGTGACGTCATCGGACTGACTGCTTTACGGCCGGGATTACCCAGCAGTCACTGCAGTTATCGCGAGAAACTGCATGTGACCGCCGGGGAAAGAAGATTGCGGCCATCAAGCAGTCCAGGACGTGACCGCCGGAGATCTTCTGCCGGGTAAGTGCCGCTGACTCCTGACAGACCCGACCGACGGACACTGACAGTGACAGTGACAATCCCGATTCCGGTATCCGATAAGACGAAAATATCGGAACTCGGAATCGGAATTCCGATACAGCCAATATCGGCCGATACCCGATATTTGCAGTATCGGAATGCTCAACCCTAGTGTTGTGTATTCAAGGGATCGACTTCTAGAACTGAGCAGGATGAAGGCTACTACAGCTGTGGACATACCACTTATTCCCCGTGAAGTGTGGAGACCTTTCAGAGGCTGCAGAGCAGGAAAAAAGGTGAAGTCCAGGAGAAGAAGGTTTAAACCAGCAGTCCCATCCATTATCATGGGTAATGTACGCTCGCTGGGAAATAAGACGGATGAACTTCTAGCTCTGTGTAAAACCCAGATGGAGTTCAAGGAATGCAGTCTCATGTGCTTCACAGAAACCTGGTTACATGGGGATGTTCCTGATTCAAGTGTTTTGATTCCAGGGTTTCACATGGTCCAGGCTGATAGAGACAAAGCTAAGTCTGGTAAGAAGAAGGGTGGTGAGGTGATATTATACATTAATAACAGATGGTGCAATCAGCGTCATATTACTGTTCAAGAAAGTCACTGCAGTCAAAACATTGAACTCTTAGCAGTTGGCCTCAAGCCCTGCTATTTACCTAGAGAATTTTCCATTTGCATTACAGTAGTCCTGTATATCCCTCCATCCGCAAACCAAGAGGCGGCTGGGGAAGTATTGTCAGGGGTGTTAGACCGCATTCAGACAAAGCACCCAAACTCGTTAACTGTAATCTCTGGGGACTTTAACAGAGCCATGATCTCAAAGGTTCTTGCAAAGTTCTATCAATATGTAAAATGTGCCACAAGAGACAGCAGTATATTGGATCTCCTCTATGCGAATGTTAAAGACCCTATTCATCGTCTGCATTACCCCCTCTGGGGAAATCAGACCACAACCTCATACTATTGTCTCCATCATACCAACCTGTTGTCAGTAAACAGCCAGCCACAATAAAATTAATTAGGAAGTGGACTCCAGCGGCAGAAGAGGCTCTACGAGACTGTTTTGACCTCACAGACTGGGAGGTGATATGCGACAGGGGAGAGCATGATGATGTAAATGATATTGTCGGGCGAGTAACGGATTATATAAATTTTTGTACTGACTCTGTTGTATCAGCTAAAAAGATTCGATGTTATGCAAATAACAAGCCTTGGATTACAAAAGAATTGAAACACTTACTAAACAAGAAAAAACTGGCATTTAAAATGAAGGATACTAAGAAACTGAAATTGATACAAAGGGATTTAAAGGGGAAAATTAAGAATGCCCGTGAGGTGTTCCGAATTAAATTAGAAAATAAATTGTCACAGAACAATTCCATGGAGGTGTGGTCGGGCATGAAGCAGTTAACTGGGTTTAAGGCAAAGTCGGAGCATGGGAAGTGGATCTGCCCTGGGCTAACGAAATGAATGAGTTTTTCAACAGATTCACCAACACAAGCACAGTGTCATCAGAAATGGGGGATGGATCCGGGAAAAGATCTGCAGCATTGACATTGGGGGATAAGCTGCCTGCTTTCACTGTCTCCCAAAGCGATGTGAGAAGACAGTTTAGCAGACTTGTTATTGGCAAAACAGCTGGGCCTGATGTCCTCAGCCCACGTGTCCTCAGAGCATGTGCAAACCAACTGTGTACTGTCTTCCAGCACCTGTTTAACTGGAGCCTTCAATCACAGGGGGTACCAGAACTGTGGAAGTCCACCTGCCTGGTGCCGGTTCCTAAGACTACTTTTCCAACTTCCCTACAGACTATCGTCCAGTGGCCGTAACATCGCATGCTATGAAGTCCTTGGAGAGAATAATACTCACCTACTTGTGCCCGAGGGTGAGTGCCTACACTGACCCCTGCAGTTTGCGTACCAGCAGAGATGGGGGTGGGTGATGCTGTAGCATCTCTGCTACATACAATGCATTCGTTCTTGGACAATGATGGAACTGCAGTGCGCGCCATGTTCTTTGACTTCTCTAGTGCTTTCAATACCCTACAGCCCTCTTACTACGTAATAAGTTGACTGATATGGCGGTAGATGAGGGGATGGTGAACTGGATAAGTGACTACCTGACAGACAGGCCGAGTTTGTAAGGATGGGGAGGTGGTATCTGGCAGTGTACGGAGCAGTGTTGGAGCCCCTCAGGGTACAGTGCTGTCACCCTTCCTCTTCTCATAGTATACAGCTGACTTTCAGTATAAATCTGATTATTGTCACCTCCAAAAATTCTCAGATGACTCCGTGATTGTAGGGGGCATTGTGGGGGCCGGTGGGAGAAGGAATATAGAAGGGTGGTTTCTAACTTTGTGGATTGGTGTCAGACTAACTGTCTAGAACTAAATGTAAAGAAAACCAAGGAGATGGTGGTGAGTTATAGAAGGAAAAAGGAGGATTACTTACCGATCACTATTGCTGGCCAGGAGGTTGAGATTGTTGAGAGCTACAAATATTTGGGGGTTCACCTTGACAGTAAACTTGATTGGAGGTGTCATACAGAAAAGGTTTACAAGAAGGGAATAAGCAGACTGTACTTTCTGCGGAAGCTCAGGTCGTTCAATGTGTGCAGTAAAATGCTGGAGATGTTCTACCAGTCCATTGTAGCAAGCGCCATCTTTTTTGCTATCATTTGCTGGGGGAGTAGTGTGCGAGTAGCTGACGCTAATAAGCTCAACAAACTTATCAAGAAGGCAAGAGCAGCTGTTGGCCTCCATCTTGACTCTTTTGAGGTATTGGAGGATAGAATTCAGAAGAAGTGTAGAGCTATAATGAACAATAATACACATCCACTATACGAGCTGTTCTTGAAGCAGAAGAGCACATTCAGCAGCCTCTAATCCTATTAAGGTGCAAGAAGGAGAAATTCAGGAAATCGTTTGTACCTACTGCTATGGGATGTATAATAATTTCCTAAGGGTGGTAGAAAATAATGATTGATGGCTGGTGTACTAATGTCAATTAACATTGTCTTATATACACCTGAACTACCACTTTTATTTATTATGTAATGTTGGTATACCTGTGCAAGATTTGTGTCCTAATATTTTATGTACTGCTGTTTGTATTACTGCTGTAATACTGTAATTTCCCCCCGGGATCAATAAAGTGTATCGTATCGTATCGTATAAATATATGAGGGGACAGTACAGAGACCTTTTTAATCTCTTATTACTCTTAGACCTGTGACGGGGACAAGGGGGCATCCTTTACGTCTGGAGGAAAGAAGGTTTAGCCATAATCACAGACCAGATTCTTTACTGTAAGAGCAGTGAGACTATGGAACTCTCTGCCGTCAAATGTTGTAGTGAGATTTCCTTACTAAAATTTAAGAAGGGACTGGTTGCCTTTCTTGAAAAGTATAATATTACAGGCTATATTCACTAGTTTCCTAGATACTGCGTTGATCCAGGAAGCTAGTCTGATTGCCGTATGTGGAGTCGGGAAGGAATTTTTTTCCCCAGTGTGAAGCTTACTGTTTGCCACTTGGTTTTTTTTGCCTTCCTCTGGATCAACATGTTAGGGCAGGTTAGGATAGGATATGGGTTGAACTAGATGGACTTAAAGTATTCCTTCAACCTTAATAATAACTATCTCTACATCAGCTATCATATTAGTCAGCATCACAGTGCTATCATAGCCATGCCTTTAGTTTATAGGGCTAAATCCTGCTGACAGGTTCTCTTTAATTCTGTTTTGTGCAGTTCAAGTTGTTATACGTTCACGAAGAATGCTACAGACACAAGGCATATGCACCTAAACTCCTTAAATTCAACCAGTATTAGGCTCTATTATGTTTGGTCCAATACATAACCAATATGCACTAATTTCCAATTTTTTGTTTCATTAATTTTTTTATTTGCAAATTCAATTACTTTCAGGGAGTTAATCTGCCATGCAAAAGATTAGCCTGGAAGTGTAGATATAAATACTTCACAGCACCCTAAGCAGCTTGTGATGCAGACAGCTAAGGAAGGCACATACACCACTGCTGGAATAGTCAAGCATAGAAGAACATAATACTATAACACTTTAGAATACACATAATACAGATAATGTGTATAATATATAAATTGTAAGCTAACTTTTTCTATTACATACTTCTAATAAATAATTTTGTAATATATGCCTCTTTTGTGCAGTGTTTTATAGCTCTCTTAACTTAATAATACCAAGCGCTGTAAATTTACTGCGCTTGGTTTAGGGCTATAATTCTGTGCTATTGTGTATTTACAGTTAAAGCTCCTGATCCTGCAATCTAGCAAAAGCAGGTTCATTCCCAATTGTCAAATACAGCCGGGAACTCTGGGGAGAAGACAGAAGCAGTGTATTACCACTGCTGTCTTCCATTTGACTGGCTACATAGTGCACAGTAGTTGGAGGCATTGGCATTTCCAATGCTTCTATAGGACTCAGGGATCACATGATCGCTGGTGTCTAGCCACCATAGCATAGCTGCTGGGTAATAGCAGAACCAAATCAGCTCCACCAGTATTGTGTGGCACAGCAGGGGTTAGTTTCTCACTGTAACTGAGGCCTTTATGAATACCCCAGATAAAGTTGAACAATGGATATTCCCCAGAGATATTTTATTATCTCTTGAAAAACATATTATGTAAAAAATATGTACCTATAGTAGGGATTCACTCTTTCAGGTAGATAGAGTTCACACAGGCAATACGGTTTGAACCAAAAAAGGCAGTGTTATTCCTTTCATAAAACTCCAAGGCATTCAAACCCAAAAACAGCCTCTTCTGGGCACACAAGTATCACATCAACTAAAGTTCATTTAGCAGGGCAATATGTCAGTGCGGGCTCACCCGAACAGATTACAGCAGCTGCAGCATCCACACTGTTCCCTGCTGTTCCCACAAAGAGACTGCTTCAGTTTCCTAGCTGACCCATGTATTCTTTATTCAGAGAAGACTCTATGCATGTTTCTCTCTCAGCTACAGCTCACATTTTGACCGGTCACTCACCAGCAGCACACTCGACTGTGCTCCATCCAACAAATTGACACAACTAGTGAACACATGCCCTGGTTCAAGTAAAAATTTATGCAGGTACAACTAATCAAATCCTGCAGAGCTAGGATTTAACCCTGACCTACCTGGCTTAGTACAATATATAAAGTATCTACAAAAATAGAATAAATAGTAAAAAAAAGTCCCCTCTGCAAAAAAATAAGATTTTTTTATACATAATATATTTGTAACATATAAAACAAATAAACAAAAAACCCAGATAAACCTACATGTATTAGATACAACCAACTCAAGTTTTTTAGTTTGAAGCATGAACAGTAAAGGGACTAAGGAAAAACAATAACCAAAAATAGCTTTTTTCAATAATTATGTATTAAAGAAAGTTATATAATTTACATAGTGATTTATCTATACAGTGGCATGTAAAAGTTTGGGCACCCCTGGTCAAAATTATTGTTATTGCAAACAGTTAAGGCAGTTTAACAGGAAATGATCTCTAAAAGTCCTCTAAAAGTCCAAAAGTTAAACATGACACATTTCCTTTGAATTTTAGGCAAAAAATATATGTATTTTGATATTTTACATTTCAAAAATTACAAAAAGTAAAATGGGCTGGACCAATGCAAAAGTTTGGGCACCCTGCATGGTTAGTACCTAGTAGTACCTACTTTTGAAAGTATCATAGCTTGTAAATGCTTTTTATAGGCAGTCAATTCTTGTTTGAGGGATTTTCATCCATTCTTCCTTGGAAAATTCTTCTGCTACAGATTTTCAATGATGTTCAGATCAGAGGACTGTGAGGGCCATTGTAAAACCGTCATCTTGCACCTTTTGAGGTAGTCTATTGTGGATTTTGACATGTGTTTAAGATCATTATCCATTTATTGAAGTCATCCTCTTTTCAGCTTCAACTTTTTTATAGATGATGTTATGTTTGCATCAAGAGTTTGTTGAAATTTCATTGAATTCATTCTTCCCTCTACCCATGTAATATTCCCCCTTGCTATTGGCTGCAACACAACCTCAAAGCATGATTGATCCACCCCCATATTTAATGGTTGTCGAGATGCTCTTTTCCTGAAATTCTCTGCCCCTTTTATCTCCCGCATACTTTTTGATCATTGTGGCCAAAGAGTTCTATTTTAACCTCATCAGTCAACAAACTTGTTTCCATCAGGCTTGCTTAGATGTTCTTTGGCATACTTCTGACTCTGAATTTTATGGTGAGGAAACTGTAGAGGTTTTCTTCTGATGACTCTTCCATGAAGGTCATATTTGTTCAGGTGTCTCTGAACAGTAGACAATATACCACAACTCCAGAGTCTGTTAAATATTTATGAAGGTATTTTGCAGTTAAGCGGAGTTCTGATTTGCCTCTCTAGCAATCCTACAAGCAGCTCTCCATATCTTATCTTGTCCTCCACTGTTCTTGTTAACTGCCATTTCTTAATTACATTTCGAACTGAGGAAAGGGCAACTTAAAAACGCTTTGCTATCTTCTTATAACCTTCTGCTGCTTAGTGGTCCTTTACCCGTTTCATTTTCAGAGTTCTAGGAAGCTGCTTAGAAGAAGCTGCTGCTTTTTTTGCACAAGGTTAGAGGAGGCTGGGTTTTAATAAAGCTGGGAAATTTGCATCAGCTGGCCTTTTCTAACGATGATAGTGAACAAGTCATGAAGCTAACAGGCTAATTAACGTTTGAAACCTTAGTCAAAGTTACCTGAGCAAACAAATCTCCAAAGGTGCCTAAACTTTTGCATCAGCCCATTTTCCTTTCTGTAATTTTTAAAATTTTAAAAATAACAATATATTTTGCCAAAGGCAATGTATTATCTTTAATTTTAAAATGTATTATCTTCTTAACTTTAACTTTATTATCTGTATTAACTTTATCTGTTTAACTTTATTATCTGTATTAACTTTAAAATGTAAAATGTATTATCTTTAACTTTAGGCCCTTTAAAGATACTTTCATCTTAAACTTGCTTAAATGTTCACAATTACATACCACTGTACCGCAAAATCGTGAATGAAAATTCGTCCCACAGGCATGTCAGTGAAAGCAAAAGTTATGTCTCCTGTAAAGCAGAGAGGTTAAAACGAAAATAAATCCTTTCAGACCTGGTCATTAAACCCTTAAGGACTGGACGATTTTTCATGTTTGCATTTCCGCTTTTTCCTCCCTTTTGTCCAAGAGCCATTACTTTTTTTATATTTTTTTGCCCACATAGTGCTTTTTTTTTTGCTGGATAAATTGTACTTTTAAATTACACCACTTATTTTATCACATGATGTTCTGGAAAACAGGGACAATTTGCATAATTAGCATATTTCCCAGAGGAGCATTGCGGCTTTAAGTCTTCTCATCTGCATGCTTAGCATGTTGATCTCCGCAAGGAGTGACGATATTTCTTGGACAATGGTCTGACGCCTCTCACACAGCCAAACCAGATCTCCGCTTTGCACTGACGAGGTGCAAAGTGTCCTGGATACCTTGAGTGCTGTCTCTTGGCCTTCCGGCATCGCCACTTCGGTGGCTTAAGCCGGTTGCTGCTTTAGGGAGATAGCCAGGAGGATTCAGGGAGAAGATCCTTGGAGTTGTGGACGATGGGAGTCCGACTTCAATTCTCTGGGACCGGTGATAGCCGGGTCAAAAATGGATTCCGGATTGAAATCGCTGAAGATAAGAAGTTGCATTTTTCCCTGGGATATTTGGTCAACATGGTGTTTTATGACATCCTGAAGATTCGGAAGTCCGATATAATATGCCTGCAGGAGTTCAGGAGGGAAGGCAGGTATGTGCTGGTGCTATCTTCTATGGCAGCTTGCCAGAATTTGTTTACTGCCCTGAAAAATGGAGTTGCAAATCCTTTGCTGGAAGGACTTACCTTTACTGTGCTATACTCTAAGGGGGATATCCCACTTGTGGTTTTCATGCACAACCCTTTTGTTTCCCTGGAGGACATTACTTTATTTTTGAAAAGACATTGCATTTATGTTCAGTACTCCCACAGGGTCCTGAATGGAGAAGGGCTCTGGACCGGTAAGTACAAATTTTTTGTGAGATTTGGGATGGATCCCCAAGGCCCGGGAGGCATCCATTACCCCCCTCTTAATTTTTCAATTAGGAAAAATAGTGGTTTTTTGTTTTTTCCAGATGCCCCACTGTATTGCAGGAGGTGTAAAAAATTTCGGGCATACCCAGGATAGTTGCAAGGACATGCCAACTTGTAGGAATTGCAATGGTTCCGGCCATATGGCAAAAGACTGCACAAATCCTGTTATGTGTAATGCTTGTGGTGAGGAGGGCCATAAGTATCGGGATTGTAAGGCCAGGATCAGTCCTAGGTCTTACGCTGAGGTCACAGGTGGGGCAGCTGCGCCCCCTGCTGCTGTTGTTGACATTCCACAGGTTACAGACCCGGATCTTATTGAGGAACCTGAAATCATGGATGCACATGAGGAGGCCCTGCCCGAAACGGAGACTCCCAGCCCAGAGGTGGCAGGTTTGGAACTTGCTGAGGCTGAATGTGAGCTCCCTCATCAGTCTGATGTCTGTGGGGAGGGGGGTTGGACGGTTCTCTTGGTAATACCCCCAGTATATCTTGGTTAGCTACTGCTGAGGAGTTGACCAGTTGTGGAGATCAAGGTGACTTCACTCTTGCAAGGCCCTCTGAGGAGGAGGAGGAGCCTGGAACTTCCTGTAAAAAGCCCAGAACGGATTGGGCGGACGCCGGTGAAGATTGTTTAAGTCCGGTGAGTGAACGTAGTTACCCTCAGAATGTCTTCTCTCCTGACACCAATGTTTTTTTAGGCATTCCCGCAGACGTAAACAGATTCGGGGAGTTGCAGTTCCAGATGGAAGACGAAAACGGCTGAAGAAGAAGTGGCCTGTTTGTCGTCATGTAAATAACACCATCATGTTATGGCTCCCCAAGCTGGTTGGGGCATTGCGTCCCTGAATGTCAGACGAATTAGATCTAAATCCAGGAGGGCAGTCGTCCTAGATTATATTAAACAGATGAATGCTCACATCTTTTGTCTTCAGGAATGTGGGATTGAGGACGCTCCAAGCGATAAGGACTGGCCTTACGGTCAGCATGTATGGTCTGGCTCATGTGTTAATAGGAATGATGGTGTAGGGATATTAATGGGTAACAGGAGATTAGTTTAGATAGCTACACGGTGGTAGAGGTGGGTAGATGTATAATTGCACATGTTAGCTATAGGGGGTGGCGGGCTAGAATTATTAATGTGTACTGTCCATCAGGAAAGGATGGGAAAAAGGAGCGTCTGGCTCTTTTGGAAAAATTAAGTTTGTTTCTTCCAGGCAAAATGCCTACAGTTTTAGTTGGAGACTTTAATTGCATCACAGAAGGGAATTGTGACATAACTGGTAAAAAGTTATCCAATCTTATTTCTGATTTTTCCCTTCTAGATGCTGCTGCTCTGAAATTTGGCATTCCACCACCGCCAACATACCATGCTGATAGGGGTGGTATTGCATCCAGAATAGATAAAATGTTGTTTTCCAAAAATATGTTGTGTATGAATTTTGAACAAAATGCTGTACCTTTTTCTGATCATGAGTGTTTGAGAGGTGTGTTTAGTGCGATTGATGACCGTGTGTATGGTGGTGGGTTTGGAAGCTGAACGTTAGGTTGTTAGAAGATGAGGATGTGATGAATGAATTAAAAATAAAGTATAAAGAGTGGAGAGTATGTAAGAGGAATTTTGCGTGTGTGCTGGAATGGTGGGACTGGGTTAAGGTGTGTTGCAAAAAATTCTTCAAAAAATGGGGCTATAAAAAAGCTGCTATTTATTGGGAAAGATTTAATGATTTAAACAGGCGTATAGACTGGTTAAGGAAGTGTGGAGAAAGTGGGATGGATGTGTCTGATGAGCTGGCTGAGACAAAGAGTGAACTAAAGCGTGTTATGGATGCGAAAGGAAAGGAAATCATCTATCGCACCAAAATAGAACATCTTGAGAAAGATGAAAAGTGCACAAGGTTCTTTTTTAAGAAAATGAATGGGAGAAAGGTTGATATGGATAAAGTCCTGGATAGGAACGGTTTGTGTGTGTCAGGTGAGAATGTGATAAAGGAGGTGAATAGGTTCTACAGCAAGTTATATGATAAAAAATGGATTGACTCTGGTCTTGTTTCAGAAGTGCTGAATGGGTTAGAAAACAAGTTGGGTAGTGACCATTGTGATATTTTGAATGAGGACGTGATTATGGATGAAGTAGAAAACGTGATGAAGAGTGCTAAAAAGAATAAGACACCAGGGAAAGACGGATTGCCGGTAGAATTCTATGTGAAAGCGTGGGATTTTCTGGGTGCTGATTTGACTGAGATATGTAAGTACATGTGGGAGAATGGTAAGTTGTGTGAATCAATGAAAGAGGGGGTGGTTGTGCTTGTGTATAAGAAAGGTGAGAGAAAGTGTTTAGAGAATTGGAGACCTATAACGCTGCTGAATGCAGATTACAAAATCTATAGCAAATTGTTGGCGAATCGTATGCGTGAGGTGATTGGTAATGTTGTGGATGAGGATCAGGTGTGTGCGGTGCCTGGGAGAAGTATGAGTGATAACTTATTGTTATTAAGGGATTTGATTGGGGACTGCATGGGAAGGAAACAGAAGTGTATGGTTCTGACAATTGATTTTGAGAAAGCGTTTGATAGGGTCTCGCATGTGTTTTTGTTTAAAGTTCTGGAGAGAATGGGATTTCCTAAAAAATTTGTGAATGGGTTAATGTGTTTGTATGATTGTGTGTCAAGTGAGTTTCTTGTTAATGGATGGTTGAGTGAGAAAGTGAATATTATGTCTGGTGTAAGGCAGGGGTGTCCCATGTCCCCTCTCTTATTTGTATGTGTGATTGAACCTTTGTTGTGCTTGGTGAGACGTGATAAAGTGGTGCGAGGTTTGTTGGTACCGGGGAGTGGTGGAAAGCATGTGAAAGTTCTTGGATATATGGAGGATGTTGTGGTTGTGAGTGAAAGTGTTGCGTCTATGAGTAGAGTTAAGTTGCTTTTGGAGTTTTTCTGTGGTGCATCTGGTTTTAGAGTGAATTGGAATAAATGTAGCTTTAAATGTTTTGGGGATGATGGGGTTAAAATGGAGGGGGTTAAGTGTGAGGAGGGTGCTCTCAAAGTGCTGGGAGTATTATTTAATAAGGAGCTGGAAGGTAAGGAGAGCTGGGAGGAGTGTGGATTGCGCATAGAGCGTAAGTTAAATTTTTGGCGACTGAGAGACTTGACCTTGAGTGGTAAGATTTTGGTCATAAAAGCGGTGATTCTTCCGATTCTGCTTTTTATTGCAACAGTTTTTCCACCGTCTAATAGGAAAATAAAAAGAGTGGAAAAGTTAGTTTTTACTTTTTTCTGGAGTAGTAAAATAGAAAAACTTAAGAGAGAAAGTCTTTTTAAGGCATGTCACCATGGTGGCATGGCCTTTCCAAACATTGAGATTTTTCTGGGGCTTCAGTATATCAAAACGGTAGTTATTTTGTTGAATAAAGGAAATAAAGGAGCTTATATGGCAAGATATTCTGCTGGTTGGATGTTGTATGGCTTGTGTTGGAGAAAGAGGGATGCTAGAGTGCCTGTTGCTTTCAAGTGTCCGGTCTGGTATGAGGTGATTGAAAAGTTTGTGAGGAAGCATGATTTACTGAGTGTGCCGATGAATGATTTTAGAATGGCTAAGAAGGTGATGAAAATAATACATAAGAATGATGTGGAGAGTAATATTGTGGGTTTGAGAGGGAATGAAGTCTCGGTTGCATGGAAGAGTTTGGGAACACATGGGATGTCTAATAGACAAAGGGATATTGTATGGATGTCCTTGCACAATATTTTGCCTGTGCGACAGGTTCAGAAGAGACGAGGTCTGACCAGAACGGAAGTGTGCCCGAGAGAAGGTTGTGGTGGATGTGAGACTGTGTGGCATACTATGTGGGACTGTGATTACGCGTACAGTGTGTGGAAGTGTGTAGGTGGGTTGTGTAAGGAGTTAGCGGGGGTGAGTTTTATTGACTAGCGTGTTGCAATGTTTGGAATTGGTGCATGTGGTCGTGTGAAAAATAGAATCCTATGGTTAATTATGACTTGTGTGATGCAGAGTTTGTGGGATGTGAGGAATTTAGGAATTTTCAAAGAGAAGCATTTATCTGTGAATAAGTGTGTCGGGCTGATCCTTTCTAGATTATACTTGATTTATAAATTAGATAGTGAAGGCGGTGGTGGTTCTGATGCAGAGGGCGTTTGGAAATTTAAAAAATGGCAGCACTTGATCAAATATCAGTGAATTTTAGTGATGTTTATTGATGTGTATGACGTCTTTTGTGTATACCTTTAGTTTGTTATGCTGAATTAAATATGAACCATGATGATGAGAGTTGAAACAACGACGTTTAAGTTGATGAGCTTATATTGAGTTGTTTATAACTAACCTGAATGGTTTTTAAAAAAAAAAAAAAAAAAGAAACACAGTGTCTGCAAATTGAGATTCTGGTTTGGCTATTATCCTAGGTCATGTGATAAGGCTCGTTAAAGGTCGACATTGACTTGTAGGATTGCTACCTTCCAAAAGGTGGCACTAGAGTTCTAGCTCTCTTCCTCTCTGAAGAGACAATTTGCATAATTAGCATATTTCCCAGAGGAGCATTGCGGCTTTAAGTCTCCTCATCTGCATGCTTAGCATGTTGATCTCCGCAAGGAGTGACGATATTTCTTGGACAATGGTCTGACGCCTCTCACACAGCCAAACCAGATCTCCGCTTTGCACTGACGAGGTGCAAAGTGTCCTGGATACCTTGAGTGCTGTCTCTTGGCCTTCCGGCATCGCCACTTCGGTGGCTTAAGCCGGTTGCTGCTTTAGGGAGATAGCCAGGAGGATTCAGGGAGAAGATCCTTGGAGTTGTGGACGATGGGAGTCCGACTTCAATTCTCTGGGACCGGTGATAGCCGGGTCAAAAATGGATTCCGGATTGAAATCGCTGAAGATAAGAAGTTGCATTTTTCCCTGGGATATTTGGTCAACATGGTGTTTTATGACATCCTGAAGATTCGGAAGTCCGATATAATATGCCTGCAGGAGTTCAGGAGGGAAGGCAGGTATGTGCTGGTGCTATCTTCTATGGCGGCTTGCCAGAATTTGTTTACTGCCCTGAAAAATGGAGTTGCAAATCCTTTGCTGGAAGGACTTACCTTTACTGTGCTATACTCTAAGGGGGATATCCCACTTGTGGTTTTCATGCACAACCCTTTTGTTTCCCTGGAGGACATTACTTTATTTTTGAAAAGACATTGCATTTATGTTCAGTACTCCCACAGGGTCCTGAATGGAGAAGGGCTCTGGACCGGGAAGTACAAATTTTTTGTGAGATTTGGGATGGATCCCCAAGGCCCGGGAGGCATCCATTACCCCCCTCTTAATTTTTCAATTGGGAAAAATAGTGGTTTTTTGTTTTTTCCAGATGCCCACTGTATTGCAGGAGGTGTAAAAATTTCGGGCATACCCAGGATAGTTGCAAGGACATGCCAACTTGTAGGAATTGCAATGGTTCCGGCCATATGGCAAAAGACTGCACAAATCCTGTTATGTGTAATGCTTGTGGTGAGGAGGGCCATAAGTATCGGGATTGTAAGGCCAGGATCGTCCTAGGTCTTACGCTGAGGTCACAGGTGGGGCAGCTGCGCCCCTGCTGCTGTTGTTGACATTCACAGGTTACAGACCGGATCTTATTGAGGAACCTGAAATCATGGATGCGCATGAGGAGGCCCTGCCGAAACAGAGACTCCCAGCCCAGAGGTGGCAGGTTTGGAACTTGCTGAGGTTGAATGTGAGCTCCCTCATCAGTCTGATGTCTGTGGGGAGGGGGAGTTGGAGGGTTCTCTTGGTAATACCCCCAGTATATCTTGGTTAGCTACTGAGGAGGAGTTGACCAGTTGTGGAGATCACGGTGACTTCACTCTTGCAAGGCCCTCTGAGGAGGAGGAGGAGCCTGGAACTTCCTGTAAAAAGCCCAGAACGGATTGGGCGGACGCCGGTGAAGATTGTTTAAGTCCGGTGAGTGAACGTAGTTACCCTCAGAATGTCTTCTCTCCTGACACCAATGTTTTTTAGGCATTCCCGCAGACGTAAACAGATTCGGGAGTTGCAGTTCCAGATGGAAGACGAAAACGGCTGAAGAAGAAGTGGCCTGTTTGTCGTCATGTAAATAACACCATCATGTTATGGCTCCCCAAGCTGGTTGGGGCATTGCGTCCTGAATGTCAGACAAATTAGATCTAAATCCAGGAGGGCAGTCATCCTAGATTATATTAAACAGATGAATGCTCACATCTTTTGTCTTCAGGAATGTGGGATTGAGGACTCTCCAAGCGATAAGGACTGGCCTTACGGTCAGCATGTATGGTCTGGCTCATGTGTTAATAGGAATGATGGTGTAGGGATATTAATGGGTAACAGGGAGATTAGTTTAGATAGCTACACGGTGGTAGAGGTGGGTAGATGTATAATTGCACATGTTAGCTATAGGGGGTGGCGGGCTAGAATTATTAATGTGTACTGTCCATCAGGAAAGGATGGGAAAAAGGAGCGTCTGGCTCTTTTGGAAAAATTAAGTTTGTTTCTTCCAGGCAAAATGCCTACAGTTTTAGTTGGAGACTTTAATTGCATCACAGAAGGGAATTGTGACATAACTGGTAAAAAGTTATCCAATCTTATTTCTGATTTTCCCCTTCTAGATGCTGCTGCTCTGAAATTTGGCATCCCACCACCGCCAACATACCATGCTGATAGGGGTGGTATTGCATCCAGAATAGATAAAATGTTGTTTTCCAAAAATATGTTGTGTATGAATTTTGAACAAAATGCTGTACCTTTTTCTGATCATGAGTGTTTGAGAGGTGTGTTTAGTGCGATTGATGACCGTGTGTATGGTGGTGGGGTTTGGAAGCTGAACGTTAGGTTGTTAGAAGATGAGGATGTGATGAATGAATTAAAAATAAAGTATAAAGAGTGGAGAGTATGTAAGAGGAATTTTGCGTGTGTGCTGGAATGGTGGGACTGGGTTAAGGTGTGTTGCAAAAAATTCTTCAAAAAATGGGGCTATAAAAAAAGCTGCTATTTATCGGGAAAGATTTAATGATTTTAAACAGGCGTATAGACTGGTTAAGGAAGTGTGGGAGAAAGTGGGATGGATGTGTCTGATGAGCTGGCTGAGACAAAGAGTGAACTAAAGCGTGTTATGGATGCGAAAGGAAAGGAAATCATCTATCGCACCAAAATAGAACATCTTGAGAAAGATGAAAAGTGCACAAGGTTCTTTTTTAAGAAAATGAATGGGAGAAAGGTTGATATGGATAAAGTCCTGGATAGGAACGGTTTGTGTGTGTCAGGTGAGAATGTGATAAAGGAGGTGAATAGGTTCTACAGCAAGTTATATGATAAAAAATGGATTGACTCTGGTCTTGTTTCAGAAGTGCTGAATGGGTTAGAAAACAAGTTGGGTAGTGACCATTGTGATATTTTGAATGAGGACGTGATTATGGATGAAGTAGAAAACGTGATGAAGAGTGCTAAAAAGAATAAGACACCAGGGAAAGACGGATTGCCGGTAGAATTCTATGTGAAAGCGTGGGATTTTCTGGGTGCTGATTTGACTGAGATATGTAAGTACATGTGGGAGAATGGTAAGTTGTGTGAATCAATGAAAGGGGGGTGGTTGTGCTTGTGTATAAGAAAGGTGAGAGAAAGTGTTTAGAGAATTGGAGACCTATAACGCTGCTGAATGCAGATTACAAAATCTATAGCAAATTGTTGGCGAATCGTATGCGTGAGGTGATTGGTAATGTTGTGGATGAGGATCAGGTGTGTGCGGTGCCTGGAGAAGTATGAGTGATAACTTATTGTTATTAAGGGATTTGATTGGGGACTGCATGGGAAGGAAACAGAAGTGTATGGTTCTGACAATTGATTTTGAGAAAGCGTTTGATAGGGTCTCGCATGTGTTTTTGTTTAAAGTTCTGGAGAGAATGGGATTTCCTAAAAAATTTGTGAATGGGTTAATGTGTTTGTATGATTGTGTGTCAAGTGAGTTTCTTGTTAATGGATGGTTGAGTGAGAAAGTGAATATTATGTCTGGTGTAAGGCAGGGGTGTCCCATGTCCCCTCTCTTATTTGTATGTGTGATTGAACCTTTGTTGTGCTTGGTGAGACGTGATAAAGTGGTGCGAGGTTTGTTGGTACCGGGGAGTGGTGGAAAGCATGTGAAAGTTCTTGGATATATGGAGGATGTTGTGGTTGTGAGTGAAAGTGTTGCGTCTATGAGTAGAGTTAAGTTGCTTTTGGAGTTTTTCTGTGGTGCATCTGGTTTTTAGAGTGAATTGGATAAATGTAGCTTTAAATGTTTTGGGGATGATGGGGTTAAAATGGAGGGGGTTAAGTGTGAGGAGGGTGCTCTCAAAGTGCTGGGAGTATTATTTAATAAGGAGCTGGAAGGTAAGGAGAGCTGGGAGGAGTGTGGATTGCGCATAGAGCGTAAGTTAAATTTTTGGCGACTGAGAGACTTGACCTTGAGTGGTAAGATTTTGGTCATAAAAGCGGTGATTCTTCCGATTCTGCTTTTTATTGCAACAGTTTTTCCACCGTCTAATAGGAAAATAAAAAGAGTGGAAAAGTTAGTTTTTACTTTTTTCTGGAGTAGTAAAATAGAAAAACTTAAGAGAGAAAGTCTTTTTAAGGCATGTCACCATGGTGGCATGGCCTTTCCAAACATTGAGATTTTTCTGGGGCTTCAGTATATCAAAACGGTAGTTATTTTGTTGAATAAAGGAATAAAGGAGCTTATATGGCAAGATATTCTGCTGGTTGGATGTTGTATGGCTTGTGTTGGAGAAAGAGGGATGCTAGAGTGCCTGTTGCTTTCAAGTGTCCGGTCTGGTATGAGGTGATTGAAAAGTTTGTGAGGAAGCATGATTTACTGAGTGTGCCGATGAATGATTTTAGAATGGCTAAGAAGGTGATGAAAATAATACATAAGAATGATGTGGAGAGTAATATTGTGGGTTTGAGAGGGAATGAAGTCTCGGTTGCATGGAAGAGTTTGGGAACACATGGGATGTCTAATAGACAAAGGGTATTGTATGGATGTCCTTGCACAATATTTTGCCTGTGCGACAGGTTCAGAAGAGACGAGGTCTGACCAGAACGGAAGTGTGCCGAGAGAAGGTTGTGGTGGATGTGAGACTGTGTGGCATACTATGTGGGACTGTGATTACGCGTACAGTGTGTGGAAGTGTGTATGTGGGTTGTGTAAGGAGTTAGCGGGGGTGAGTTTTATTGACTAGCGTGTTGCAATGTTTGGAATTGGTGCATGTGGTCGTGTGAAAAATAGAATCCTATGGTTAATTATGACTTGTGTGATGCAGAGTTTGTGGGATGTGAGGAATTTAGGAATTTTCAAAGAGAAGCATTTATCTGTGAATAAGTGTGTCGGGCTGATCCTTTCTAGATTATACTTGATTTATAAATTAGATAGTGAAGGCGGTGGTGGTTCTGATGCAGAGGGCGTTTGGAAATTTAAAAAATGGCAGCACTTGATCAAATATCAGTGAATTTTAGTGATGTTTATTGATGTGTTATGACGTCTTTTGTGTATACCTTTAGTTTGTTATGCTGAATTAAATATGAACCATGATGATGAGAGTTGAAACAACGACGTTTAAGTTGATGAGCTTATATTGAGTTGTTTATAACTAACCTGAATGGTTTTTAAAAAAAAAAAAAAAAGAAAACACGTGTCTGCAAATTGAGATTCTGGTTTGGCTATTATCCTAGGTCATGTGATAAGGCTCGTTAAAGGGTCGACATTGACTTGTAGGATTGCTACCTTCCAAAGGTGGCACTAGAGTTCTAGCTTCTTCCTCTCTGAAGAGACAATTTGCATAATTAGCATATTTCCAGAGGAGCATTGCGGCTTTAAGTCTCCTCATCTGCATGCTTAGCATGTTGATCTCCGCAAGGAGTGACGATATTCTTGGACAATGGTCTGACGCCTCTCACACAGCCAAACCAGATCTCCGCTTTGCACTGACGAGGTGCAAAGTGTCCTGGATACCTTGAGTGCTGTCTCTTGGCCTTCCGGCATCGCCACTTCGGTGGCTTAAGCCGGTTGTGCTGCTTTAGGGAGATAGCCAGGAGGATTCAGGGAGAAGATCCTTGGAGTTGTGGACGATGGGAGTCCGACTTCAATTCTCTGGGACCGGTGATAGCCGGGTCAAAAATGGATTCCGGATTGAAATCGCTGAAGATAAGAAGTTGCATTTTTCCTGGATATTTGGTCAACATGGTGTTTTATGACATCCTGAAGATTCGGAAGTCCGATATAATATGCCTGCAGGAGTTCAGGAGGGAAGGCAGGTATGTGCTGGTGCTATCTTCTATGGCGGCTTGCCAGAATTTGTTTACTGCCCTGAAAATGGAGTTGCAAATCCTTTGCTGGAAGGACTTACCTTTACTGTGCTATACTTAAGGGGGATATCCCACTTGTGGTTTTCATGCACAACCCTTTTGTTTCCCTGGAGGACATTACTTTATTTTTGAAAAGACATTGCATTTATGTTCAGTACTCCCACAGGGTCCTGAATGGAGAAGGGCTCTGGACGGGAAGTACAAATTTTTTGTGAGATTTGGATGGATCCCCAAGGCCCGGGAGGCATCCATTACCCCCCTCTTAATTTTTCAATTGGGAAAAATAGTGGTTTTTTGTTTTTTCCAGATGCCCCACTGTATTGCAGGAGGTGTAAAAATTTCGGGCTACCCAGGATAGTTGCAAGGACATGCCAACTTGTAGGAATTGCAATGGTTCCGGCATATGGCAAAAGACTGCACAAATCCTGTTATGTGTAATGCTTGTGGTGAGGAGGGCCATAAGTATCGGGATTGTAAGGCCAGGATCAGTCTAGGTCTTACGCTGAGGTCACAGGTGGGGCAGCTGCGCCCCCTGCTGCTGTTGTTGACATTCCACAGGTTACAGACCCGGATCTTATTGAGGAACCTGAAATCATGGATGCGCATGAGGAGGCCCTGCCCGAAACAGAGACTCCCAGCCCAGAGGTGGGAGGTTTGGAACTTGCTGAGGTTGAATGTGAGCTCCCTCATCAGTCTGATTTTCTGTGGGGAGGGGGAGTTGGAGGGTTCTCTTGGTAATACCCCCAGTATATCTTGGTTAGCTACTGAGGGGAGTTGACCAGTTGTGGAGATCACGGTGACTTCACTCTTGCAAGGCCCTCTGAGGAGGAGGAGGAGCCTGGAACTTCTGTAAAAGCCCAGAACGGATTGGGCGGACGCCGGTGAAGATTGTTTTAGTCCGGTGAGTGAACGTAGTTACCCTCAGAATGTTTCTCTCTGACACCAATGTTTTTTTAGGCATTCCCGCAGACGTAAACAGATTCGGGAGTTGCAGTTCCGATGGAAGACGAAAACGGCTGAAGAAGAAGTGGCTGTTTGTCGTCATGTAAATAACACCCATCATGTTATGGGGTCCCAAGTGGTTGGGGCATTGCGTCCCTGAATGTCAGACAAATTAGATCTAAATCCAGGAGGGCAGTCATCCTAGATTTTATTAAAAGATGAATGCTCACATCTTTTGTCTTCAGGAATGTGGGATTGAGGACTCTACAAGCGATAGGACTGGCCTTACGGTCAGCATGTATGGTCTGGCTCATGTGTTAATAGGAATGATGGTGTAGGGATATTAATGGGTAACAGGGAGATTAGTTTAGATAGTAACACGGTGGTAGAGGTGGGTAGATGTATAATTGCACATGTTAGCTATAGGGGGTGGCGGGCTAGAATTATTAATGTGTACTGTCCATCAGGAAAGGATGGGAAAAAGGAGCGTCTGGCTCTTTTGGAAAAATTAAGTTTGTTTCTTCCAGGCAAAATGCCTACAGTTTTAGTTGGAGACTTTAATTGCATCACAAAAGGGAATTGTGAAATAACTGGTAAAAAGTTATCCAATCTTATTTCTGATTTTCCCCTTCTAGATGCTGTGCTCTGAAATTTGGCATCCCACCACCGCCAACATACCATGCTGATAGGGGTGGTATTGCATCCAGAATAGATAAAATGTTGTTTTCCAAAAAATATGTTGTGTATGAATTTTGAACAAAATGCTGTACCTTTTTTGATCATGAGTGTTTGAGAGGTGTGTTTAGTGCGATTGATGACCGTGTGTATGGTGGGGGGGTTTTGGGAAGCTGAACGTTAGGTTGTTAGAGATGAGGATGTGATGAATGAATTAAAAATAAGTATAAAGAGTGGAGAGTATGTAAGAGGAATTTTGCGTGTGGGGCTGGAATGGTGGGATGGGTTAAGGTGTGTTGCAAAAAATTCTTCAAAAAATGGGGGCTATAAAAAAGCTGCTATTTATCGGGAAAGATTTAATGATTTAAACAGGCGTATAGATGGTTAAGGAAGTGTGGGAGAAAGTGGGATGGATGTGTCTGATGAGCTGGCTGAGACAAAGAGTGAACTAAAGGTGTTTGGATGCGAAAGGAAAGGAAATCATCTATCGCACCAAAATGAACTCTTGAGAAAGATGAAAAGTGCACAGGTTCTTTTTTAAGAAAATGAATGGGAGAAAGTTTGATATGGATAAAGTCCTGGATAGGAACGGTTTGTGTGTGTCAGGTGAGAATGTGATAAAGGAGGTGATTAGGTTCTACAGCAAGTTATATGATAAAAATGGATTGACTCTGGTCTTGTTTCAGAAGTGTGAATGGGTTAGAAAACAAGTTGGGTAGTGACCATTGGTGATATTTTGAATGAGGACGTGATTATGGATGAAGTAGAAAACGGGGATAAAGGTGTAAAAAGAATAAGACACCAGGGGAAAACGGATTGCGGTGAGAATTCTATGTGAAAGCGTGGGATTTCCTGGGTGCTGATTTGACTGAGATATGTAAGTACATGTGGGAGAATGGTAAGTTGTGTGAATCAATGAAGGAGGGGGTGGTTGTGTTGTGTATAAGAAAGGTGAGAGAAGTGTTTAGAGAATTGGAGACCTATAACGCTGCTGAATGCAGATTACAAAATCTATAGCAAATTGTTGGCGAATCGTATGCGTGAGGTGATTGTAATGTTGTGGATGAGGATCAGGTGTGTGCGGTGCCTGGGAGAAGTATGAGTGATAAATTATTGTTTTAAGGGATTTGTTTTGGGGACTGCATGGGAAGGAAACAGAGTTTTATGGTTCTGACAATTGATTTTGAGAAAGCGTTTGATAGGGTCTCGCATGTGTTTTTGTTTAAAGTTCTGGAGAGAATGGGATTTCAAAAAAAATTTGTGATGGGTTAATGTGTTTGTATGATTGTGTGTCAAGTGAGTTTCTTGGTTATGATGGTTGAGTGAAAAAAGTGAATATTATGTCTGGTGTAAGGCAGGGGTGTCCCATGTCCCTCTCTTATTTGTATGTGTGATTGAACCTTTGTTGTGCTTGGTGAGACGTGAAAAAGTGGTGCGAGGTTTGTTGGTACCGGGGAGTGGTGGAAAGCATGTGAAAGTTCTTGGATATAGGATGATGTTGTGGTTGTGAGTGAAAGTGTTGCGTCTATGAGTAGAGTTAAGTTGCTTTTGGAGTTTTTCTGTGGTGCGTCTGGTTTTAGAGTGAATTGGAATAAATGTAGTTTTAAATGTTTTGGGGATGATGGGGTTAAATGGAGGGGTTAAATGGGGGGAGGGTGCCCCTCAAAGTGCTGGGAGTATTATTTAATAAGGAGCTGGAAGGTAAAGGGGAGCTGGGAGGAGTGTGGATTGCACATAGAGCGTAAGTTAAATTTTTGGCGATGAGAGACTTGACCTTGAGTGGTAAGATTTTGGTCATAAAAGCGGTGATTCTTCCGATTCTGCTTTTTTTTGCAACGTTTTTCCACCGTCTAATAGGAAAATAAAAAGAGTGGAAAAGTTAGTTTTTTTTTTTCTGGAGTAGTAAAAAGAAAAATTTAAAGAGAAGTCTTTTTTAAGGCATGTCACCATGGTGGCATGCGCCTTTCCAAACATTGAGATTTTTCTGGGCTTCAGTATATCAAAACGGTAGTTATTTTGTTGAATAAGGAAAATAAAGGAGCATATATGGCAAGATATTCTGCTGGTTGGATGTTGTTATGCTTGTGTTGGAGAAAGAGGGTGCTAGGTGCCTGTTGCTTTCAGTGTCCGGTTGTATGAGGTGATTGAAAGTTTGTGAGGAAGCATGATTTACTGAGTGTGCCGATGAATGTGTGTTGACCCGCACCACAATTGTGGGTTACCAGGGCTATGGGGTATCAGAGCCGAGCCTGTAGATTTCTATGGGAATGTCACTGGTAGCGAAGGCTCGGTCCGTGGCCCTGGCGGTCAGGCGTTATGATGGGGGGGGGATTATTTACAGGGGGATTAGTAGATAACAGTTGTGACGCCACCTGTAGTTTTTAGTCACTAAGACCAGCGCTGCTGTAGATCTTGAGGGGAAGTTATGGCAGCTAGATGAGGGTCCCACAGGTGGGACTGGTCCCTCAAAGTCTATGGTTATAATCATGTAGGGTGCAGATAAATGAATCAGTCTCACACCATCCAGCGTCTTTCCTACCTTTTTACTTGTCAGATGTTAGGCGGTCCGGGGAGCTGGTCGGGGTGGGAGACGCACGTCCAGGTAACGCGGAGAGGTTAGAGGCCTCCTTTACTTTCAATATGATGAGTCCAACTAGCATGGAGCTAAGTTAACTCCGAATGCTCCAGCTAACTCCATTAGCTGTCTGCCCGGTCGTATTTGTGGTGGAGCCTTCTATGTGGTGAGAACAGAGTCTTCTATGCTAGGCCTAGCTAAAGTCTTGTTCCTCCTGACCCCGATTACGTACCGACACTTCAAGGGCTGCTTCTGCAACCTAAGGTCCAGTAAGACTTGGTTATTCCGTTACTATGAGTGAATCAATAGCAACTCCTCGGTCCCAGTGACCGGATAATTAGTGTAGGCAATTCACTACCTAAGGCAGCTCGTCCTCTCCACTGTGCCCTTCGCCTGCTTTCCAGTCTCAACACGGGGCACTGCACACTTCCAAAGGTAGTACAAGTCAATACTTTCTTGCTTCTTCCTTGGAGCTTGCTGACAGATTTCAGTATTCTCCTAGTTCAGGAACACATCAACTGAAACTTCACTGTCCTTGGGACAGGCGACTGAAGTTTCTGCTGCAAACTTCCCTTTCTCAAAGCTGTCTCTGTCTTCAGGTTAAGGAACAGCTCTGACTAGGCTAGGATGAACTGGTCACCCTTACTAGCCTCCACTTTATGAACTGCTGACAGGAACCAACTGAGTGACTGTCTTTCACTTCACTTCCTGGAAGACCCCCCACTAGCTGCTGTACATCACTAGCTTATATACCTGAGGGTGTGTCTAAAGTGGGGAATGGATGATGTGAGCTTTAACTGTTACCTTTCTGTGCAGACTCCGGATAATGTGTGCCTTACATACCAGGGCTACACATCCCCCTTGGTAAAATTACAGCACTCCCGGGCTGTGAAATAGACAAAGAAAGAATTTTGTTTTGCATTTAAACAATTAACATCAAACTCTTCCCAGCAGGGAGGGAGAAATTCTTAAAACGTTGCATTGTATACAATGGTCATTAGTAAAATAAAAAAAGTATTAAGACATTTTCATATTAAATACACATAGTATTTTGTGAAGGACCCGCACCAAACTTCAACGTGGGTCCTGGGTGGGCTGCAGGACATCTGACTGCAGACTCGCTCAGTGCCACCCACCGGGTTTTATGTTCAGAGGTAAGTCAAGCTTCGTGTGAAACCAAGACAAGGCACAAAGTGCAACTATTTACAGGATACAGTTTTTGGGTGGCTCAGTCCTCAGCCACGCAGTCCATTATAAGACATTTTCAAGTAATTCATTATATCACAATACTTTAAATTCCTTCAGTGCAATAACTTCTTTATACAACTTTATACAATTGATCATAGATAATAACCCTTTTTGAGTCATAATAAAACTAGTTTGTTAGGATACTGTTGATAACGAATAGGTAGCTTCCCTTTCGTTGTTCGTTCCGATCTACGTGGAGTAGCATCAGGTATATTGGTCTCTGATCTATCTGTTCTGCGTAACGACAAACTATAATACTGCCTCAATCTTTCTATGGATCTGGCAAGCGTACTGAGGGCTGGGCGGTGTGAGTCAGCTTCACCAGGGATCCATAGCATGGGGCACTGCTTCTGGTGATTCTACTTCTTGAGGTTCTGCAGGCTGGGGTTCTGCTGGAATAGGTACCTCTAGAACTGGCTCTGTTGGCACAATAGGCATGACTGGAGGTGGAGTTTCCTCTTGTGGCTGATAAAACTGCAACACAGGAATGTTTACCGCATCTCCCAGTCTGGGCACAATCCGCAGGTAAATCTCCCAGATCCGTGTGTATGACCTCCTTCTCACTTTCTTCTCGATTGACGACAAGGGTTCTTTCACGAAGCTTTAATGGCTCTGGACACAATTTTAAATGGTCTCTAGACACAGTGGCGGTCGTTCTTCCTCCATCCTTACTGATGATACAGACTTTTCTGTTATCATATTTGGAATCTTGTACGACATATGGTTCTTGTTCCATGGTTGTCAACTTGTGCATCTTCCTTTTCCTTTTTAACACCATTTCTCCAGGCATCAAAGGCTTAGAGGGAGCATTCTTGTTGTAAATATTCTCCTGCTTTTCCGAGCTTTATTGAGACTTTCTTCTACGCGGCTTGCACTCTTCTGTATTGCTCTTGCCGATTTGTGTCCAATTTTCAACAGTGTCATCTGCCTCTGGTTCCACCACACCAAGTTCCAAATCCATTGGCAGTCTTCAGGCCTTGCTCTCATAAGGTAAGATGGTGTGCAGTTGGTAGAACTCATGGTATGTGGTTGTACAAGTCAACTAGGTCAGGTAACAATTCTGGCCACCGATTTCTTTCTTCCAGCGGTATGGATTTTAGCAAGTCAAGACAATGTGGTTCATTTTCTCGCAAAGGCCGTTGGTTTGGGGGTGGTTATGGCGTCGTTCTAATTTTTTTACACCCATACAAGTGACAAAATTCCTTAAACAGATCCGCTTCAAAAGCAGGGCCTTGATCAGTCAGTACTGCTCTGGATACCCATGCGGTCTGCAGAAGCTTGCTTGGAAGGTCCTTGCTGCCGTCACTGCTGTCTGATCCTTGACGGGGATGACCACCAAAAATCTCGAATATGATCCACCATGGTCAGGGCATATGAGTATCCAGACCTGCTTGGCGACAATTTGACGTGGTCCAAGGCCACGATCTCCAAGGGACGAGTCGTCCGGATAGGCTGCAGGGGTGCCTTCTGACTACCGTAGTCCTTTCGTCTGAGACCACAGGGGCCACAGTTCCGACACCACCTCTCGATGGAGCTGCGCATTCCTACCAGTAGAACCGGCACCTCAACAGGGTCTCCAGCTTTCTCCAGTCAAAGTGTCCTGCTTGATCGTGGTACGCTTCCAACACCATTTGGACGTCTGCCTTGGGGACCACTATCTGCCATACCATCTCATGGGTTCTGGGGTTGACGTATCTCCTGCACAACTTCTCACGGTATAGGAACAACGGCTTCTCTCATTCCACAGGAGCTTTGCTGACATAGGTGCATCTTTTTCAAGGAGGAACCTTCCTGTCTTAACAACTCCTTGATACGGCTGACCACTGGATCGCTGTCCTGAGTCTCTTTCCAGCTGTGATGGGGTAAGGGATTTAATGTTGCGCCATACTGCTTTCTGTAGACACGCTGCTCATGGATTATCCCATTTCGATGGAACGCAGGTAGCTCAATTTCTTCCAGGTCGTCCGATTCTTCTTCCGTGTCAGATTCATGTGGCATTCGGGACAATGCGTCGGCGTTAGCATTCTTACGGCCTGCCCGGTACTTGATGGTAAACTGGTAATTTGACAACCGAGCCATCCAACGCTGCTCCATGGCTCCCAGCTTGGCTGTTTCCAGGTGCGTTAACGGGTTGTTGTCTGTGTACGCCGTGAACTTGTTGGAGGCAGGTAGTGCTTAAATCTTTCAGTAATGGCCAGACCAGTGCCAGAAACTCCAGCTTGAAGCTGCTGTAATTTTCCGGATTCCTCTCAGTTGGCCTGAGTTTTCTGCTGGCGTAAGCGATGACTTTTTCTTGGCCATTCTGCTTCTGACTGAGAACTGCTCCCAAACCTTCATTACTGGCATCGGTGTACAGCAGGAACGGTTGGCTGTAATCAGGATAGGTCAAGATTTCATCACCTGTAAGGATCTCTTTCATCTTTTGGAATGCTTCAGCCTGTTTCTTACCCCAATTAAAGGGAGGGTTTCTGCTCTTTAGGGATTGTCCTACTAGGAGGTCCTGTAGAGGCGCTGCCTTCTTCGTGTAATCTTTCACGAACCTCCTGTAGTAACCCGTTAGTCCCAGGAACTGTCGCACTTCCTTGAGGTTCTTCGGCTCCGGCCATTTCTGGATGGCGGTGACTTTCTCTGGGTCCAGCGCTACTCCCTCTGAACTGACGATGTGCCCCAAGTATTGTACCTTCTGTTTAAGTAGATGGCATTTTGAGGGTTTCAACTTCATCCGTACCTGGACAGGGACTCGAATACTTCTGCAGGTGCTTCAGATGGTCCTCATATGTCTTGGAGTACACGATGACGTCGTCTGGTATAGCAGCACGGTTTCAAAATTGAGATGTCCCAGGCAATTCTCCATCACTCTCTGAAATGTTCCCGGGGCACTGCTGAGCCCAAACGGCATTCTGTCGAACTCACAGAGCCCCATTGGGGTGGTGAAAGCCGTTTTCTCACGATCCTCCTCAGCCACAGCCACTTGCCAGTACCCACTAGTCAGATCAAGGGTAGAAAGTAGTTAGCCGTTTTCAGAGCAGCTAAGGACTCCTCAATTCGTGGTAATGGGTAAGCATCTTTATGTGTTATGCGATTCACTTGCCTGTAATCCACACACATTCTCATACTACCATCTTTCTTTTTAACCAGAACTAGAGGTGCTGCCCAGGGGCTACAACTATCCCTTATCACCCCGGCTTCCTTCATATCATGTAACATTTCCTTAGCTTTCTGATAATGGGCTGGAGGTATAGGCCTGTACCGCTCTTTGATGGGAGGATGACCACTGTAGGGATATGATGCTGTACTCCCTTAATGGCCCCAAAGTCAAGGGGGTGTTTACTAAACACTTGTGCGTACTCTTAATAATACCCTTGTTTCTGGTGGGCGGGAGTGGTGTCTGTCCCGACATGGAGTTGCTGACACCAATCCGCCACTGAGTTGCCGGGTCATTATCCTCCGCTAGTTGGCGGGAGTCTAAGGACTCAGTCGGGAGAATGGAATTATTATCGACGGCATGTAATTTAGCAACTGTTGCATAACGGGGTAAATTTACTTCATCATCTCCCAGTTGAGAAGCCGTACCGGTACTCTCCCATTTATCACTTCCACTACCCCCCTCGCTGTCATGAGTGTGGGTCTATGTTCTGAGCAATGGGGTTCTACTACTGCTTGGTAGTTTTGTCCTCTCAGACCTATGGCTGCCCTACACCATATTATCATTTCACTCATTGGGGGTATCACAATAGGATTCGAGTCGGTGACCCGTACATTACCAATTTCGCCGTCTGTAAGCTTCGCTTGCTGCTGACACATCAGGGCCCGGATCTCTCTCTGGATCACTCCCTTCTGCCTTGGTCGGGCAATCTCAGCGAGCTGTTGGAGTAGAAACACAACTTCTCCCAGACAGTTACTGATAATGTTAGTACCCAAAATTATATTTAAACCGTTCTCTTCATTTACAGTCTTTACTACTAGAAGCCCTGGTCTTTCAACTCCTCTCTGCCACTTTCACATCCACACTTTTGGTCCCGAGTACTTCCACAGGGAGACCATTAGAAGCATACACAGTAAAGTCAGGGCTCGGGGGTTGAAGACTATCCATAGACCAGAACTTGTATATAGGGCATCAGGTATTATGGTCACCTGAGACCAGTATCTAGCAACGCCGGAACTGCAATCCCATCCAGAATGATGGACAGGTAGGGTCGTCCACCACGAACCTGCGGTTCCAATCTAAGGGGCCTGACGAGTCTCCACCTGGGTGTTGGCCCTCGGACCCAGGTTCTGCCCGTTTAAAGGACACTGTGTCGACATATGACCTTTCCGGTTGCAGCGGTAACAGATGATCTCCCGGCGAGGAGGGTGCTGGTCAGGGGTTGCTCCTGGGGGTGGCGTTGTCCTCCTCCGGTGGGGCGACGTCCTCCTTCTCCTCCGGTTCATCCATGGGACATCCTCGGGCAGTCGGCTAATAAGATCTTTCCTTCTTCCTCTTTCCGCAGCTGCAGGGCACTCATCACAGCAGCCAGATTTTTAGTCAGCTGGCGCACTTCCGAGCGCAGACAGTCCAATTCACTAGGGGGCGTCACCTGCGTTGTGGCTTCTGCCGCTAGCGGGGAAAAGGTGGTAACTGCCGGTTCCAGAGTGATTTCACCCTGGTGACGTTGGGTTGCCACTTCAGGTTTGCCCAGGGGTCGCAGTCCTTTTATTGCCATGTCCTTTAGGGCATCAAAGGTGGCATCTGGATGATCTAAAGACCACCAATTTACAGTTCTGCGTTCCGCTTGGGACCTCAGTCCTTGCACAAATTGTTCTTTCAGCATCTTATTTTCATCAATGACACTTATGGTATTAACCTGCTTGAGGGCTCGCAGGGCCCCTTGTAGTCGGCAGGCATAGTCCCTTATGTTGTCACTTGGTTGCTGTGAACAGTTGTAGAATGCCATCCGGAGATCTGTTTCGGTGCGATCTTCAAAAATGGCCTGTAACTTTAAGAGGATCGCAGGCACCAACTCCTGGTCCGTGGTAGCCCAAGTCTCCACTTCTCTCTCAGCAGCGCCAGTTAGCTGCCCTATTAATACTGCAGCTTTTTGCCTCTCAGACATAGAGTACATTTCCAGGACACTGCATATCTTCCGTTTGAATCCTGCTAAAGTGCCTGGCTCGCCGCTGTACTGGGGGAGCCATTTCGCCCCAGGCATATATGGAGCGTTAGTGGCATGAGCGGAACTACCGGGCCGGGTGCTGGGCCTGCGCCCCCATCCGGCGCTACAATGCCACGCGGCGCGGGGTCGGGGCCTCCGGCTGGGGCCGCACTGTCGGCCGGTTGTTGCGACATATTAGTGCCCCCTTGGTTAATCGGGGCCTACCGTTTCCAGAAGCTGCTGCTCCACAAGCACAGCGATGGGGACAGGACCTTCGTCGCAGGTGCTCTGATGTCAGAGCGTTCACTTCCTGTCGCAGGACCTGCCGCTGAGTCAGAGCCGGGGGCGTGTCCGAGACTCTGCGTGCTTTTCAGGTACGCCCACCTTCTTCTCCAGCGCCTCAGGGCGCGAATATGGCGGCAAATATGGCGGTATTTGGCGCCAAAAGCACAGACAGTCTTTTTCACCAAAACACTCCACAGGCACACAGGGCTCGCAATGCTGCAAGTTTCGGATCCTGTTCGTGACGCCAAAGTTTTGTGTTGACCCGCACCACAATTGTGGGTTACCAGGGCTATGGGGTACTCAGAGCCGAGCCTGTAGATTTCTATAGGGAATGTCACTGGTAGCGTGGCTCGGTCCGTGGCCCTGGCGGTCAGGCGTATGATGGGGGGGGGATTATTTACAGGGGATTAGTAGATAACAGTTCGTGACGCCACCTGTAGTTTTCTAGTCACTAAGACCAGCGCTGCTGTAGATCTCTGAGGGGATGTTATGGCAGCTGGATGACGGGGCCCCCACAGGTGGGACTGGTCCCTCAAAGTCTATGGTTATAATCATGTAGGGTGCAGATAAATGAATCAGTCTCACACCATCCAGCGTCTTTCCATACCTTTTACTTGTCAGATGTTAGGCAGGTCCCGGGGAGCTGGTCGGGGTGGAGACTGCACGTCCAGGTAACAGCGGAGCAGGTTAGAGGCCTCCTTTACTTTCAATATGATGAGTCCAACTAGCATGGAGCTAAGTTAACTCCGAATACTCCAGCTAACTCCATAGCTGTACTGCCCGGTCAGTATTGTGGTGGAGCCTTCTATGTGGTGAGAACAGAGTCCTTCTATGCTAGGCCTAGCTAAAAGTCCTTGTTCCTCCTGACCCCGATTACGTACCGACACTTCAAGGGCTGCTTTCTGCAACCTAAGGTCCAGTAAGACTCTGGTTATTCCGTTACTATGAGTGAATCAATAGCAACTCCTCGGTCCCCAGTGACCGGATAATTAGTGTAGGCAATTCACTACCTAAGGCACTGCTCCGTCCTCTCCACTGTGCCCTTCGCCCTGCTTTCCAGTCTCAACACAGGCACTGCACACTTCCTAAGGTAGTACAAGTCAATACTTTCTTGCTTCTTCCTTGGAGCTTGCTGACAGATTCTCAGTATTCTCCTAGTTCAGGAACACATCAACTGAACTTCACTGTCCTTGGGACAGGCGACTGAAGTTTCTGCTGCAAACTTCCCTTTCTCCAAAGCTGTCTCTGTCTTCAGGTTAAGGAACAGCTCTGACTAGGCTAGGATGAACTGGCTCACCCTTACTAGCCTCCACTTTATGAACTGCTGACAGGAACCAACTGAGTGACTGTCTTTCACTTCACTTCCTGGAAGACTCCCACTAGCTGCAGTACATCACTAGCTTATATACCCTGAGGGTGTGTCTAAAGTGTGAATGGATGATGTGAGCTTTAACTGTTACCTTTCTGTGCAGACTCCAGGATAATGTGTGCCTTACATACCAGGGCTACACAAATGATTTTAGATATGGCTAAGAAGGTGATGAAAATAATACATAAGAATGATGTGGAGAGTAATATTGTGGGTTTGAGAGGGAATGAAGTCTCGGTTGCATGGAAGAGTTTGGGAACGCATGGGATGTCTAATAGACAAAGGGATATTGTATGGATGTCCTTGCACAATATTTTGCCTGTGCGACAGGTTCAGAAGAGACGAGGTCTGACCAGAACGGAAGTGTGCCCGAGAGAAGGTTGTGGTGGATGTGAGACTGTGTGGCATACTATGTGGGACTGTGATTACGCGTACAGTGTGTGGAAGTGTGTAGGTGGGTTGTGTAAGGAGTTAGCGGGGGTGAGTTTTATTGACTAGCGTGTTGCAATGTTTGGAATTGGTGCATGTGGTCTTGTGAAAAATAGAATCCTATGGTTAATTATGACTTGTGTGATGCAGAGTTTGTGGGATGTGAGGAATTTAGGAATTTTCAAAGAGAAGCATTTATCTGTGAATAAGTGTGTCGGGCTGATCCTTTCTAGATTATACTTGATTTATAAATTAGATAGTGAAGGCGGTGGTGGTTCTGATGCAGAGGGCGTTTGGAAATTTAAAAAATGGCAGCACTTGATCAAATATCAGTGAATTTTAGTGATGTTTATTGATGTTTATGACGTCTTTTGTGTATACCTTTAGTTTGTTATGCTGAATTAAATATGAACCATGATGATGAGAGTTGAAACAACGACGTTTAAGTTGATGAGCTTATATTGAGTTGTTTATAACTAACCTGAATGGTTTTAAAAAAAAAAGAAACAGTGTCTGCAAATTGAGATTCTGGTTTGGCTATTATCCTAGGTCATGTGATAAGGCTCGTTAAAGGGTCGACATTGACTTGTAGGATTGCTACCTTCCAAAAGGTGGCACTAGAGTTCTAGCTCTCTTCCTCTCTGAAGAGACAATTTGCATAATTAGCATATTTCCCAGAGGAGCATTGCGGCTTTAAGTCTCCTCATCTGCATGCTTAGCATGTTGATCTCCGCAAGGAGTGACGATATTTCTTGGACAATGGAAAACAGGGAAAAATTCCAAGTGAGGTGAAATTGAAAACAAAAATTAAATTCTCCATTTGTTTTTTGGGTTTTGTTCTTATGGCATTCATTATGCACTGAAGTTGACGTGGAAACATGATTCTCCAGGCTAGTACAATTATGGTAATCCAAATGTTTTTTTTTTTATGTTGTGAAACAAAAACAGAACTTCATAAAAAGCATCGCTTGTGTCATTTCGCATCATTTGAGTCTCATAACATCTTCATTGCTGGTAATAAAGCTGCGTGAGAGCGTTGTTTTGCAGGTCGGCTGGCCTTTTTTATTTATATAATTTTGGGGTAGGTACAATGTTTTGATTACTTGCTGTTGCATTTGTTTGTGGCATTGTGGCAACGAAAGAAATGCAATTCTGGTGTTTCGATTTTTTTTTGCTGTACAGTTAGGTCACATAATTTTCTATTTTAACCGCTTTATCCCATCTGACGTACTATTCCGTCCATGTGACCCTGGACGTAATTCCCAAGGACGGAATAGTACGTCACATGCGATCAGCTGCGCTCCCTGGGGGAGCGCAGCTGATCGCGGCCAAGTGTCAGCTTATTATCACAGCTGACACCCGGCACTATGTGCCAGGAGCGGTCATCATCAGCGAAACAATAAAAAAAGTTATAGCTCGCAGAATAAAGCGATGCAAAAATAATTATTTTTTATCTATAATCGTTTTTATTGTATAAAAGCGCCAAAACATAAAAAAAGATACAAATGAGGTATCGCTGTAATCGTACTAACCCGAAGAATAAAACTGCATTATCAATTTTACCACACGCGGAATGGTATAAACGCCCCCCCAAAAGAAATTCATGAATTGGTGGTTTTTGTTCATTCTGCCTCCCAAAAATTGTAATAAAAAGCCATCAAAAAATGTCATGTGCCCAAAAATGGTACCAATAAAAACATCACCTCGTCCCGCAAAAAATAAGACCTCACATGACTCTGTGGGCCAAAATAAGAAAAAATTATAGCTCTCAAAATGTGATAAAAAGAGTCTTTTAGCGTGTGACAGCTGCCAATCATAAAAACCCGATATAAATAGTAAATCAAACCCCCCTTTATTACCCCTTAGTTAGGGAAAAATAATAAAATTACAAAAATGTATTTACTTCCATTTTCCCATTAGGGTTAGGGTTGGGTCTAAAGTTAGGGTTAGGGTTGGGACTAGGGTTACGGGTGTATTAGGGTTAGGTTTGTGGTTAGGGTTATGGTTAGGGTTGGGATTAGGGTTAGGGGTGTGTTGGGGTTAGGGTTGGAGTTAGAATTGGGGTGTTTCCACTGTTTAGGCACATCAAGGTCTCTCCAAACGTGACATGGCGTCTGATCTCAATTCCAGCCAATTCGGTGTTGAAAAAGTAAAACGGTGCTCCTTCCCTTCTGAGCTCTGCCATGCGCCCAAACAGTAGTTTACCCCACATATGGGGTATCAGCATACTCAGGACAAATTGCACAATAACTCTTGGGGTCCAATTTCTTCTGTTACCCTTGGGAAAATAAAAAATTGGGGGCGAAAATATCATTTTTTTGGAAAAAAATATGATTTTTTTTTTTTATGGCTCTACGTTATAAACATCTGTGAAGCACTTGGGGGTTCAAAGTTCTCACCACACATCTAGATAAGTTCCTTTGGGGGGTCTAGTTTTCAAAATGGGGTCACTTGTGGGGGGTTTCCACTGTTTAGGCACATCAGGGGCTCTCCAAATGCGACATGACACCCGCAGACCATTCCATCAAAGTCTGCATTACTAAATGTCACTACTTCTATTCCGAGCCTCGACATGTGCCAATACAGTAGTTTTCTACCACATATAGGGTATCAGCGTACTCAGGACAAATTGGACAACAACTTTTTGTGTCCAATTCCTCCTGTTACCCTTGGGAGCATAAAAAAACTGGGGACTAAACGATCATGTTTGTGGAAAAAAATGATTTTTTTATTTTCACGCCCGGGCGTTATAAACTTCTGTGAAGCACTTGGGGGTTCAAAGTGCTCACCACACATCTAGATAAGTTCCTTGCGGGGTCTAGTTTCCAAAATGGGGTCACTTGTGGGGGGTTTCCACTGTTTAGGCACATCAGGGGCTCTCCAAATGCGACATGACACCCGCAGACCATTCCATCAAAGTCTGCATTACTAAACGTCACTACTTCTATTCCGAGCCCCGACGTGTGCCAATACAGTAGTTTTCTCCCACATATAGGGTATCAGCGTACTCAGGACAAATTGGACAACAACTTTTGTGGTTCAATTTTTCACCTTCCCCTTGGGAAAATAAAAAATTGGTGACTAAAAGATCATTTTTATGGGAAGAAATTAGGATTTGTTATTTCCATACCCGGGCATTATAAACTTGTGTGAAGCACTTGGGGGTTCAAAGTGCTCACCACAGATCTAGATAAGTTCCCTAGGGGGTCTAGTTTCCAAAATGGGGTCACTTGTGGGGGGTTTACACTGCTTAGGCACATCAGGGGCTCTGCAAACTGAACATGACACCCATCAAAGTCTGCATTCCAAAATGTCATTACTTTCTTTCCTAGCCCTGCCGTGCGCCCAAACAGTATTTCCCCCACATATGGTACTCAGGACAAATTGGACAACTTTTGGGGTCCAATTTCCTTAGGAAAAATCAAAAATTGGAAAATTGGGGACTAAAACATCATTTTTTGTGGAATTGTTTTTTTTTTTTCACACCCAGGCATTATAAACTTTAGTGAAACACTTGGGGGTTGAACGTGCTCTCAACAGAACTAGATGAGTTCCTTAAGGGGTCTAGTTTCCAAAATGTATAGGCACCTCAGGGGCTCTCCAAACACGACATGGCATACAGCCAATTCTGCGTTGAAAAAGTCAAACTGCGCTCCTTTCCTTCCGAGCTCTGCCATGCATCCAAACAGTGGTTTACCCCCATATATTGTGTATCAGCGTACTCAGGACAAATTTCACAATAACTTTTGAGGTGCTGTTAAAATAAAAATTGGGGTGAAAAGATTATTTTTGTGGAAAAATATGATTTTTTTATTTTACCGCTCTACGTTATAAACTTGTGTGAAGCACTTGGGGTTCAAAGTGCTCACCACAGATCTAGATAAGTTCCTTAGGCGGTCTAGTTTCTAAAATGGTGTCACTTGTGGGGGATTCCCACTGTTTAGGCACATCAGGGGCTATCCAAATGCGACATGGCGTCCAATCTCGATTCCAGCCAAGTTTGGTTTGAAAAAGTCAAATGGCACTCCTTCCCTTCCGAGCTCTGCCGTGTGCCCAAACAGTGGTTCCCCCCCACATATTGGGTATCAGCGTACTCAGGACAAATTGGACAACAACTTTTATGGTCCAATTTCTCCTGTTACCCTTGGGAAAATAAGAAAATTGATGACTTAAATATCATTTTTGTGGTGAAAAAATAGGATTTTTTATTTTCATGCCGGGCATTATAAACTTGTGTGAAGCACTTGGGGGTTCAAAGTGCTCACCAAAGATCTAGATAGGTTCTGTAGGGGCTCTAGTTTCCAAAATGGGGTCACTTGTGGTGGGTTTCCACTGTTTAGGCATATCATGGACTCTGCAAACTGAACATGACACCCATCAAAGTCTGCATTCCAAAATATCATTACTTCCTTTCCGAGCCCTGAAGTGCGCCCAAACAGTATTTCTCCCCACATATGGGGTATCAGCGTACTCAGGACAAATTTGACAACAACTTTTGCGGTCCAATTTCCTTGGGAAAAATCAAAAATTGGGGACTAAAAAATCATTTTTGTGGAAATTTTTTTTTTCACACCCAGGCATTATAAACTTTAGTGAAACACTTGGGGGTTCAAAGTGCTCACAACAGATCTAGATAAGTCTAGTTTCCAAAATGGTGTCACTTGTGGGGGTTTCCACTGTTTAGGCACATCAGGGGCTCTCCAAATGCAACATGGCCTGCAATCTCAATTCCAGCCAATTTTGGTTTGAAAAAGTCAAACGGCGCTCCTTCCCTTACGAGCCCGGCCGTGCGCCCAGACAGTGGTTTTCCCCAACATATGGGGTATCGGCGTGCTCAGGAGAAATTGGACAACAATGTTTTCTGTCCATTTTCTCCTTTTACCCTTGTTAAAATAAAAAAATTGTTAGTAAAAGATCATTTTTGTGATTAAAAAGTTAAGTGTTCATTTTTTCCTTCCAAGTTGCTTCAGCTCCTGTGAAGCACCTGGAGTGTTAATAATCTTCTTAAATGTGGTTTTGAGTACCTTGAGGGGTGCAATTTTTAGAATGGTGTCACTTTTGGGTATTTTCTGCCATACAGACCCTCAAAATGACTTCAAAGTGAGGTGGTCCCTAAAAAAAATGGTTTTGTACAATTTGTTGTAAAAATGAGAAATCGCTGGTCAACTTTTAACTAGTGTTGACTGCATTCCGATACAGCAAATATCGGGTATCGGCCGATATTTGCTGTATCGGAATTCCGATTCTGAGTTCTGATATTTTTGTCATATCGGATACCGGAATCGGAGTTTTCCGACCAAGTCTATGGGAGTTCCTGTGTCACAGAACGAAGTACGTGACACAGGAACTCCCCGAAACTGTCACTGTCAGTGTCGGTCGGGTTTGTCAGGTGTCAGGACTCAGCAGAGTCCGCACTTACCTGGCAGAAGATCCCCTTCCCCGGCGGTCACATCCTCCTGGATGGCCGCCATTACCCTGTCCCTGGCGGTCACGTGCAGAATCTCGCGATAACTGCAGTGACTGCCGGGTACTGGGTAATCTCGGCCAGCTCTACTCTCGCGACAGCTGGCCGTAAACCAGTCCGGATTACGTCACCGCCGGGGAGGCAGCTCTGGTAAGCAGCTCTGCTCTATGTGCATGTCAGGCTCAGCCTGTCATCCATATGTAGCAGAGCTGGACTCGTCGTGGGACACTCGGTATTTTGGACTGCGTCGGACAGGGAGTATTTGTGTTGGTTTATTATTTTTGTTTTTTTACAGGAGATCGATGGCATCGCAGGATGAGTGTGGAATAAAAATAATGAAAACTGTGTGGTGTTTTATTTCATTAAAAGACTTTTTTCTGGCTGTGTTTTTTTTTTAAATTTACAAACTATGATTAATAATGGATCGGTGTCTTATTGACGCCTCTCCATTATTAACCGGGTTTATTGTCACCGATCAATCAAAGGAGACATTAACCCCTTATTACCCCGCTTGCCACCGCTGCAGGGCAAGTGGGAAGAGCCGGGTAAAGTGCCACAATTGGCGCATCTTTGGATGCGCCATTTGTGGGGCTGCTGCAGCCTGGTATTTTTAGGTTGTTGAGGGCCAAAATCCATGGGCCTTGACAGTCTTTTAATACCAGGCCTCAGCAGTCTGCATTTTACTTGGCTGGTTAACAAAAATAGGGGGATCCCCACGCCATTATTTTTTTTGAGGGGATCCCCTATTTTTGTTAACCAGCCAAGCTAAGCAGACTGCTGTGGCCTGGTATTATCAGGCTTGCAAGGTCCATGGATATTGGATCCTTACCAGCCTGAAAAACCAGGCCTCAGCAGTCTGCTTCATCTGGCTGGTTAACAAAAATAGGGGGGACCCCACGCCATTTTTTTTCGAGGGGATCCCCTATTTTTGTTAACCAGCCAAGATAAACAGACTGCTGTGGCCTGGTATTATCAGGCTTGCAAGGTCCATGGATATTGGCTCCTTAACAGCTTGAAAAACCAGGCTTCAGTACAGTCATGGCCAAAAGTTTTGAGAATGACACAAATATTAATTTTTACAAAGTCTACTGCTTCACTTTTTCTAATGGCAATTTGCATATACTCCAGAATGTTATAAAGAGTGATCAGCTTAACAGCAATTACTTGCAAAGTCAATATTTGGCTAGAAAATGAACTTTATCCCCCAAAACACATTTCAACATCATTGCAGCCCTGCATTAAAAGGACCAGCTAACCTCTTTTCAGTGATTGCTCCATTAACACAGGTGTGGGTGTTGATGAGAACGTGGCTGGAGATCAATCTGTCATGATTAAGTAAGAATGACACCACTGGACACTTTAAAGGGAGGCTGGTGCTTGGCATCATTGTTTCTCTTCTGTTAACCATGGTTATCTCTAAAGAAACACGTGCAGTCATCATTGCAATGCACAAAAATGGCCTAACAGGGAAGAGTATCGCAGCTAGAAAGATTGCACCTCAGTCAACAATCTATCGCATCATCAAGAACTTCAAGGAGAGTGGTTCCATTGTTGCCAAAAAGGCTTCAGGGTGCCCAAGAAAGACCAGCAAGCGCCAGGACCGTCTCTTAAAAGTGTTTCAGCTGCGGGATCGGGCTACCAGCAGTGCAGAGCTTGCTCAGGAATGGCAGCAGGCAGGTGTGAGTGCATCTGCACGCACTGTGAGGCGAAGACTCTTGGAGCAAGGCCTGGTCTCAAGGAGGGCAGCAAAGAAGCCACTTCTCTCCAGAAAAAAACATCATGGACAGACTGATATTCTGCAAAAGGTACAGGCAGTGGACTGCTGAGGACTGGGGTAAAGTTATTTTCTCTGATGAATCCCCTTTTTGATTGTTTGGGACATCAGGAAAATGCCTCATTCGGAGAAGACAAGGTGAGCGCTACCACCAGTCTTGTCTCATGCCAACTGTTAAGCATCCTGAAACCATTCATGTGTGGGGTTGCTTCTCAGCCAAGGGAATCGGCTCTCTCACAGTCTTGCCTAAAAACACAGCCATGAATAAAGAATGGTACCAGAATATCCTCCAAGAGCAACTTCTCCCAACCCTCCAAGAGCAGTTTGACGATCAACAATGCCTTTTCCAGCATGATGGAGCACCTTACCATAAAGCAAAGGTGATAACTAAATGGCTCAGGGAACAAAACATAGAGATTTTGGGTCCATGGCTTGGAAACTCCCCAGATCTTAATCCATTGAGAACTTGTGGTCAATCATCAAGAGACGGGTGGACAAACAAAAACCTAAAAATTCTGACAAAATGAAAGCATTGATTGTGCAAGAATGGACTGCTATCAGTCAGGATTTGGTCCAGAAGTTGATTGAGAGCATGCCAGGGAGAATTGCAGAGGTCCTGAAGAAGAAGGGTCAACACTGCAAATATTGACTTGCTGCATTAACTCATTCTAACTGTCAATATAAGCTTTTGTTACTCATATGTTTGCAATTATTATATTTCTGTCTGTGATAAAAACATCTGTCAAACACACATAAAAACCAGAGGGCAGCAGATCATGTGAAAATATAATATTTGTGTCATTCTCAAAACTTTTGGCCATGACTGTAGTCTGCTTTATCAGGCTGGATAACAAAAATAGGGGGGACCCCACACCATTTTTTTTTTAGAGGGGATCCCCTATTTTTGTTAATCAGTTCACTTCAGGTCAGCTGGGATTCCCTCTGATGCTGTGGGTGTCCTTGGCTGACCTGAATTGAAAGTGGGAAGCAATCAATTATGCTAACCACTTCCTCTCCTGTCAGCCAGGAGAGGAGCTCATTCATTCGGGGGTTTACTGTGAGACTGTCAGCATTAGGGCTCATACTCACTGGCTGGAAAAAAATCAGTCAGTTTTCAGGACGGAAAAAACGGTACGATTCTAGTAAAATGTCATGCGATTTGCATGCGATTTTAAATCGCACCATGCGTTTTCCATGCGTTTTCCATCAGTTTTCCATCAGTTTTCCATCTGTATGCAATGCGATTTTAACATGAAGTTTTACATAGAGCAGTTATCTCTATGTAAAAAGTCATGTAAAAATCACATTGTAAAAAAAAAATGTACACAAAACGCAAATAATTATATATATATATATATATATATATAATATATATATATATAGGTCATACACTTCTACATAGTATAATAGCCGCTAATTCATCCCCGGCTATACTGTAAAATCACACTGACAGCTTTAATAAAGAATAGAAACAATACATATACACATATAGAATACATATATATATATATATATATATATATACACATGTCATTGTGACACACACATATATATATGTTCATACACTTCTACATACTGTAATAGCCGCTAATTCAATTGCCGGCTCTTGTGAAATCACAGAAGCCGACATGAAATGATACATTGTTTACACACAGTTAACCATGTAATTTCATGTATTTTGATATATGGTTTTAACTTACAATTACATAAGTGTATGTGTGCAAAATTTCAGACATGTAGGGGTTAATTAAAGGTGTAAATTCGTTGAAAAAAATGTGTGGGCTCCCGCTGTATTTTCTCCACCAGACAGACAAAGCAAGCGAGTGGGGGCAGATAATAATAGCCTAGGGAGGGTACATTTTTTTTGTGCCCCCCCTGGCTACTAACATCTGCCCCAGACACCCCAGAAAGGGCAAATCTCTAATTAGATTAGCCCTTTCTGGCACTTTGCCCGTCTATTCCCATTGCCCTGTAGCGGTGGCGAATGGATTAATAAGGGGTTAAAGCCACCTTGCAATTGAAAGGTGACTTTAAGCCAGGTTAATAATTGAGAGCTGTCAATTAGACAACTATCAATTATTAATCCTATTGAAGTAAATAAAAATAACACACACACTTTAAGAATAAATAATTTTAATGAAATAAAAACACATTTTTTTGACCATCTTTTATTTAACTCTTAATCCCTGCGAAGCCCTTGGTCTCCTATAATAAAGAAAAAATAATAAAACAACATTATTCTTACCTATCCGGCGATATGTCACGTCCCACGTTGTAATCCTTCACAAAGGGTTAACTAGCTTTCAGCCAAGCAGCGCATGTAATGCTGGCAGCTCAGCTGAAAGCCCCCGAATAATTGACTTCCTCTCCTGGGGACAGGAGAGGATGTGATTACTGTGTGAAGCTTAATTGATTGCATCCCACTTTCACTTTAGGTCAGGTCAGGGTGACCTGACCTGAAGTGAAAGTGGCAATAAATCAATTAAGCTCCACTCATTAATCACTTCCTCTCCTTTCGCTGAGAGAGGAACTGATTCATTCAGGGGGTAACAGCTCAGCAGACAGCATTAGCTCCCTGCTAGCTGTAACCTGTTAACCCTTTCTGATGGATTACAGCGTGGGACCTGACTGTGCATCTGATAGGTAAGAATAATTTTGCTTTTTTATTTTATTTTTATTACAGGAAATGGTTTTAGCAGGAAAATAAAATATGGTCAAAAACTGTTTGATTATTTCATTAAACTTCTTTATTAAAGTGTGTGTGTTTGATTTTTCTTTCCTACAATAGGATTAATAATTGATAGTTGTCTAACTGACAGCTCTCAATTATTAACCTGGCTTAAACTCACCTTTCAATTGCAAGGTGGCTTTAACCCCTTATTAACCCATTCACCACCGCTACAGGGCAATGGGAATAGACGGGCAAAGTCCCAGAAAGGGCTAATCTAATTAGAGATTTGCCCTTTCTGGGGTGTCTGGGGGCAGATGTTAGTAGCCAGGGGGGGCACAAAAAAATGTACCCTCCCTAGGCTATTATTATCTGCCCCCACTCGCTTGCTTTGTCCGTCTGGTGGAGAAAATACAGCGGGAGCCCACGCATTTTTTTCCAACGAATTTACACCTTTAATTAACCCCTACATGTCTGAAATTTTGCACACATACACTTATGTAATTGTAACTTAAAACCATATATCAAAATACATGAAATTACATGGTTAACAATGTATCATTTCATGTCGGCTTCTGTGATTTCACAAAAGCCGGCAATTGAATTAGCGGCTATTACAGTATGTAGAAGTGTATGAACTATAAATATATGTATATATATATGTCACAATGACATGTATATATATATATGTATTCTATGTGTATGTATCGAGTGTTTTGTGAGCTGTCAGTGTGACTTTACAGTAGCCGGGGATGATTTGCCAGCTTTTCAAAGGAGACTGGTGCGTATAAATCAGACAGCACTCACATGGTGCGAGTGCTGTGCGATGATTTCTCGCACCCATTGACTTGCATTGGCGATAATCATGCCAAAATCGCATCAAATCGCAGCATGCTGCGATTTTTTTCTCACACCAATTTCGACTGAGAAAAAAATCGCAAATGAGATGTCACCTATTGAATAGCATTGGTCAGATTTGAATCCGATTTTTTTCGGCTAAATATCATCCGTTTTCGGCGCAAGTGAGTATGAGCCCTTAGCTGCAGTCTCTGCAGTAAACATTAACCCTTTCAGAAGGATTACATCGGGGGACCTGACTGAACATCGGATAGGTAAGAATAATGTTGCTTTATTATTTTATTTTTATTACAGGTGAACAAGGGCTTCGCAAGGAATGGCAGTAAATAAAATATGGTCAAAAACTGGGTGTTTATTTCATTAACCCCTTCATGACCCAGCCTATTTTGACCTTAAAGACCTTGCCATTTTTTGCAATTCTGACCAGTGTCCCTTTATGAGGTAATAACTCAGGAACGCTTCAACAGATCCTAGCGATTCTGAGATTGTTTTTTCGTGACATATTGGGCTTCATGTTAGTGGTAAATTTAGGTCGATAATTTTTGCGTTTATTTGTGAAAAAAATGGAAATTTGGCGAAAATTTTGAAAATTTTGTAATTTTCAAATTTTTTATTTTTATTCTGTTAAACCAGAGAGTTACGTGGCACAAAATAGTTAATAAATAACATTTCCCACATGTCTACTTTACATCAACACAATTTTGGGAACAACATTTTTTTTTGTTAGGAAGTTACAAGGGTTAAAAGTTGACCAGCGATTTCTCATTTTTACAGCAAAATTTACAAAACCATTTTTTTTAGGGACCACCTCACATTTGAAGTCACTTTGAGGGGTCTATATGGCAGAAAATACTCAAAAGTGACACCTTTATAAAAAGCTACTCAAAACTACATTCAAGAAGATTATTAACCCTTCAGGTGCTTCACAGGAACTAAAGCAACGTGGAAGGAAAAAAAGGACATTTTAATTTTTCCAACAAAAATTTTCTTTTAGCATCAAATTTTTCATTTTTACATGGGCATCAGGATAAAATGGATCCTAAAATTTGTTGGGCAATTTCTCCTGAGTACACAGATACCTCATATGTGGTCATAAACCACTGTTTGGGCGCACGACAGGGCTCAGAAGGGAAGGAGCGCCATTTGACTTTTTGAATGGAAAATATGCTGGAATATTTAGCGGTTGCCATGTCGCATTTGGAGAGTCCCTGTGTGCCTAAACATTGGAGCTCCCCCACAAGTGACCCCATTTTGGAAAATAGACCCCCTAAGGAACTTATCTAGATGCATAGTGAGCACTTTGAACCCCCAGGTGCTTCACAAATTGATCCGTAAAAAAAGAAAGTACTTTTTTTTCACAAAAATTTTCTTTTAGCCTCAGTTTTTTTTCATTTTCACATGGGCAACAGTATAAATTGGATCCTAAAATTTGTTGGGCAATTTCTCCTGAGTACACAGATACTGTCACGCTGTTACTGCATACAGGAGGTCTGGGGTCTATGCTGACCCTAAGCTGGGGTCCTGACTAATCCCTCTACCTGGAGGTACTGTTAATGGTACAGAGGTCCAGGCCACCAGCGTAATCCCTATCTCCTGAGGATCCCTGAACCTCAGTGATCCAGTCCTGAGAAGGACCCTGATCACACACCGGGGACTGGTAGGTATATGCCTAAACAGTAATAAACGAACGAGACAGTACAAGGGGTAAACTAAAATCCACCTTGCATACAAAAATCACACCACAGGAAACAGAGGGGACACCAACGGGTACGGAGATAAATGATAAAGCGAGGAGGGGGAAAAGACCACACAGGTACTCTTAACTTCAGCCTTCACCATACAACGATCCGCTCTGCTGGTCTGCATGAATGCTTTCACCGACACTTCCCCAGCAGACAGGCAGGTATTTGAAGGAAACCAATTATCACAACATTAATTGCAGCTGAACGAGGCTGGTCTAGTCCAGCACAGAGAGAGGAAGAATTAACTCCCTCTCTGCCGAAAAACACCCAGCACCAGAAACTCAGCTGTGAAAAGTCAGGGTGTGCAATCGCGACGATCTTCGCAGCGACACACCCGTGACAGATACCTCATATGTGGTCATAAACCACTGTTTTGGCGCACGGCAGGGCTCAGAAGGGAAGGAGCGCCATTTGACTTTTTGAATAGAAAATATGCTGGAATATTTAGCGGTTGCCATGTCGCATTTGGAGAGTTCCTGTGTACCTAAACATTGGAGCTTCCCCACAAGTGACCCCATTTTTGAAACTAGACCCCCTAAGGAACTTATCTAGATGCATAGTGAGCACTTTGAACCCCCAGGTGCTTCACAAATTGATCCGTAAATAAAAGAAAGTACTTTTTTTTCACAAAAATTTTCTTTTAGCCTCAGTTTTTTTCATTTTCACATGGGCAACAGTATAAATTGGATCCTAAAATTTGTTGGGCAATTTCTCCTGAGTACACAGATACCTCATATGTGGTCATAAACCACTGTTTGGGCGCACGGCAGGGCTCAGAAGGGAAGGAGCGCCATTTGACTTTTTGAATAGAAAATATGCTGGAATATTTAGCGGTTGCCATGTCGCATTTGGAGAGTTCCTGTGTGCCTAAACATTGGAGCTCCCCACAAGTGACCCCATTTTGGAAACTAGACCCCCTAAGGAACTTATCTAGATGCATAGTGAGCACTTTGAACCCCCAGGTGCTTCACAAATTGATCCGTAAATAAAAGAAAGTACTTTTTTTTTCACAAAAATTTTCTTTTAGCCTCAGTTTTTTTCATTTTCACATGGGCAACAGTATAAATTGGATCCTAAAATTTGTTGGGCAATTTCTCCTGAGTACACAGATACCTCATATGTGGTCATAAACCACTGTTTGGGCGCACGGCAGGGCTCAGAAGGGAAGTAGCGCCATTTGACTTTTTGAATGGAAAATATGCTGGAATATTTAGCGGTTGCCATGTCGCATTTGGAGAGTTCCTGTGTGCCTAAACATTGGAGCTCCCCCACAAGTGACCCCATTTTGGAAACTAGACGCCCTAAGGAACTTATCTAGATGCATAGTGAGCACTTTGAACCCCCAGGTGCTTCACAGAAGTTTATAACGCAGAGCCGTGAAAATAAAAAATCATTTTTTTTTCTCAAAAAATGATTTTTTTAGCCCACTATTTTTTATTTTCACAATGGTTACAGGAGAAATTGGACCCCAAAAGTTGTTGTCCAGTTTGTCCTGAGTACGCTAGTACCCCATATGTGGGGGGGAACCACTGTTTGGGCACACATCAGGGCTCGGAAGGGATGTAGTGACGCTTTGAAATGCCGACTTGATGGAATGGTCTGCGGGCATCTTGTTACGTTTGCAGAGCCCCTGATGTGCCTAAACAGTAGAAACTCCCCACAAGTGACCCCATTTTGGAAACTAGACCCCAAAAAGAACTTATCTAGATGTGTGGTGAGCACTTTGAACCCCCAAGGGCTACACAGAAGTTTATAACGCCCGGGCATGAAAATAAAAAAATCATATTTTTTCCACAATCAGGATCTTTTAGTCCCCAATTTTTTTTTTTTCCCAAGGGTAACATGAGAAATTAGACCCCAAAAGTTGTTGTCCAATTTGTCCTGAGTATACTGATATCCCATATGTGGGAGAAAACTACTGTATGGGCACACGTCGGGGCTCGGATGGGAAGTAGTGACGTTTTGAAATGCCCACTTGATGGAATGGTCTTCGGGCGTCATGTTACGTTTGCAGAGTCCCTGATGTTATGTTACGGTAGCTGAGGAGTGCAGGTAAAAAAGGAAATACACCAGAGCAGTTGGAATCTATGAGATTGCAGTACCCTGACTAACCACCGCAACTAGAGGCAGCCGTGGAGCGTTCCTACGTTGGTCCTAGACGCCTCGTCACAGCCTGAGAAACTAACTACACCTAAAGATAGAAATAGGAAAGCTATCTGCCCCGGAGCAGAACCCCAAAGATAATAGAAAGCCCCCAAACATGTAATGGCGGTTAGACAAGAGGAAATACTGACACAGAAAGAAAATAGTATGAGCAAACGCTGGGGCCCAAACTACCTAAATAGAAAAGGATAGGAAGGGTACTTACTGCAATCCCAGAAAACCCTGAAAAAACACCAACTCTACTAATTTCAAAAACACCTGAGATCACACGACCTCTACCACCTAAATTAGTTCTCTGGTGTAAGAAAATCAAAACAGCAGCCACTGAAAAAACTGGAAAAAGCAAAAGTACAAAACCCAGTGGCTGGACTAAACTGAGAGGGCAAAAGCCCCCGGAGGGGACCCTGAAGGCCCCCACAGAAGTGCAGGACCAAATGCAAAAATATAGCAAAAACACAAAATAAGAAATTGTCTTATCTGATAGCAGGAGATGCAGACACGACACAGCAGGCTACAAGGGAAACTGGAAAGAAGGATTCAGACCAGAACAATTGCTCACCGGCAACCCTGATGGGAAAATGATTCCCTTAAATAAGACCAATCAGTAACACCTGATTCCCAGTCTTCACAATCCTCACTAGTACCGCTTGTAACCACCAGAGGGAGGCTCTGCTCAGAACTCATCTCAAACCCATTCACAACAGTACCCCCCCCTTGAGGAGGGGTCACCGAACCCTCATTTGAGCAACCAGGTCGGTCAGGATGAGTTCTATGATACGCACGGATAAGTCTCCTAGCATGGATGTCCGAAGCAAACACCCAAGAATTATCTTCCTGACCATAACCTCTCCATTTAACCAAATACTGGAGTCTTCGTCTAGAAAAACAAGAATCCAATATTTTCTCAACCACATACTCCAGATTGCCCTCAACCAAAACAGGGTCAGGAGGCACAGCAGCAGGAACCACTGGCTCAACAAACCTCTTCAACAAGGACTTGTGGAACACGTTATGGATCTTAAATGTCCCTGGAAGAAGCAAACGAAAAGAAACAGGATTAATAATCTCCATGATCTTATAAGGTCCAATGAACCTAGGCTTAAATTTAGGAGATGCTACTCTCATAGGAATATTCTTTGAGGACAACCAGACCAAGTCCCCCACTTTAAACCGAGGACCATCATTCCTATGCCGGTTAGCAAACCGCTGGGCCTTCTCCTGAGAGAAGGACAACCTCTCCACTACCTGGTCCCAAATCTGCTGCATACGCTCAACAACAGAGTCAACACCTGGACAGACAGAAGCCTCCGTCTGTCCTGAAGAAAATCGAGGGTGAAACCCAGAATTACAGAAAAACGGAGACATCAAAGTGGCAGAGCTAGCCCTATTATTAAGAGCAAACTCAGCCAAAGGCAAAAAAGAGACCCAGTCATCCTGATCAGCAGACACAAAGCATCTTAGATAAGTCTCCAATGTCTGGTTTGTTCTCTCAGTTTGACCATTGGTCTGAGGATGAAATGCCGAGGAGAAAGACAATTGAACACCCAGTTTAGAACAAAAAGTCCTCCAAAATCTGGAAACAAACTGGACTCCTCTGTCAGACACAATGTTCTCAGGAATGCCGTGTAAACGAACCACGTGCTGAAGGAACAACGGCACCAATTCAGAGGAGGAAGGCAACTTAGGTAATGGCACAAGATGTATCATTTTGGAAAACCTATCACAAATTACCCAGATGGTGGTCATTCTCTGAGAAACAGGAAGATCGGAAATGAAATCCATAGAGATATGGGTCCATGGTCTCTTGGGCACAGGCAATGGCATCAACAAACCACTAGAGCGAGAGCAAGGCTTGGAGCGAGAGCAAGTCCCGCAGGACTGCACAAATTCCCTGACATCGCGAGACAAGGTAGGCCACCAAAAGGACCGACTAACCAAGTCTCTGGTACCAAAAATTCCGGGATGCCCAGCCAATGCGGAACAATGAATCTCAGACATCACACTCTTTTTCCATTGGTCCGGGACAAACAATTTTCCAACAGGGCAGCGCTCGGGCCTATCCTCCTGACACCCTCCAGAGCAAGTCTCAAATTGGGCGAGATGGCGGAAAGAACTACACCCTCCTTCAAAATAACAGAGGGATCAGATAGCTCAGGAGAGTCCGCAAGGAAACTCCTCGAGAGGGCATCCGCCTTAACATTCTTAGTGCCAGGAAGAAAGGAAACCACAAAATTAAAACGTGTGAAAAACAAGGCCCACCTGGCCTGTCTAGGATTGAGTCGCTTGGCAGATTCCAGATAGACCAGATTCTTATGGTCCGTAAGGACCACCACCTGATGTTTGGCTCCCTCCAGCCAATGTCTCCACTCTTCAAAAGCCCACTTCATGGCCAATAACTCCCGATTACCCACGTCATAATTACGTTCAGTAGGAGAAAATTTTCGAGAGAAAAAGGCACAAGGGTTACTTTTAGAGGTCTCTGGATCTTTTTGGGACAAAACGGCACCTGCCCCAATTTCAGAGGCATCAACCTCCACCTGAAATGGCAGAGAAACATCAGGCTGCCGTAGAACAGGAGCAGAAGTGAATCTCTGCTTAAGTTCCTGAAACGCAGAGACTGCCTCAGGAGGCCAATTCACCACATCAAAACCCTTTCTGGTCAAATCAGTTAATGGTTTAACAATAACAGAGAAATTACCAATAAATTTACGATAAAAATTGGCAAAACCCAAAATCTCTGAAGAGCCTTTAATGAAGTAGGTTGGACCCAATCACAGATGGCCTGAACCTTGACCGGGTCCATTTCAATAACAGATGGGGACAAAATGAATCCCAGAAATGAGATCTTCTGTACGCCAAAAAGACACTTTGATCCCTTCACATACAGAGCATTCTCTCTCAAAATCTGGAATACAGTTCGAACATGTTTCACATGAGAGTCCCAGTCATTAGAAAAAATCAAGATATCATCCAAATAAACAATCAGAAACTTGTCCACAAAATCCCTGAAAATGTCATTCATGAAGGACTGGAAGACGGAAGGAGCATTAGTGAGCCCAAAGGGCATCACAAGGTACTCAAAATGCCCTTCAGGGGTGTTAAATGCCGTCTTCCATTCATCCCCGTGCTTAATGCGAATAAGGTTATATGCCCCCCTGAGGTCAAGCTTAGTAAACCAAGTAGCGTTTTTCACCCTGGAAAACAGGTCAGAAATCAAGGGTAACGGGTATTGATATTTCACAGTAATATTGTTCAAGAGACGATAATCAATACACGGCCTTAATGAACCATCTTTTTTGGCCACAAAGAAAAAACCGGCACCTAAGGGTGAAGAGGATGGTCTGATATGACCCTTCTCCAATGATTCCTTGATATAAGACCGCATAGCGTCATGTTCAGGTACAGACAAGTTAAAAAGGCGACCCTTAGGGAATTTACTACCTGGCACTAATTCAATAGCGCAGTCATAGCTCCTATGGGGAGGTAAGGATGCAGATTTACTTTCGCTAAACACATCAGAAAAATCAAACAAAAAGTCAGGAACATCCTCAGCCTGGGGGGAGGCAGAAAAAACAGGAGTGTTGGCACTAACACATTGGCAGCCCCAACTGGTTACAGACACAGATTTCCAATCCAAAACAGGATTATGAGACTGTAACCAAGGGAAACCCAGCACTATAATGTCATGCAGATTATATAGAACCAAAAATTTGCAGCACTCCTGGTGATCAGGTTCAACCCTCATTATCACCTGAGTAGAAAACTGGGGTTTATTCTCAGCCAAAGGGGTAGAATCGATCCCCAGTAAAGGAATAGACTTCTGTAGGGGTATCAAGGAAAACCCACAACGCTTAGCAAAATCAAAATCCATCAGGTTAATAGCTGCTCCAGAATCAACGAAAGCCTGAGCAGAAAATGAGGACAGAGAGCATATCAGAGTGACAGTTAATAAAAACTTAGTCTGAACACTACCCAAGACAACTGAGCGTGCAAAATGTCTTCCCCGCTTAGGGCAGACTGAAATAGCATGAGAGGCATCACCACAGTAGAAACATAACCCATTGCGCTTTCGAAACTCATAACGCTGTGCCCCAGACACCACTCCATCACACTGCATGGGCTCAGCAGCTGGCTCACAAGGCAACACCACTCCACGCATACTTCTCCGCTCACGCAAACGTCTGTCAATTTGAATCGCCAATGACATAGAATCATTGAGACCAGAGGGGACAGGGAATCCCACCATAACATCCTTTACATTATCCGACAGACCCTTCCGGAAAAGGGCCGCCAAAGCGTCGTCATTCCATTTGGTCAGGACTGCCCACCTACGGAATCTCTGACAGTATAACTCAGCGTCATCAAGCCCCTGATTTAATGCCAACAAGGCTTTTTCAGCTTGATCAGTGACATTAGGCTCATCGTACAATAACCCCAAAGCCTGAAAAAATGCATCAACATCACTCAAAACAGGATCCCCAGGTATCAGGGAAAAAGCCCAATCCTGAGGATCGCAGCGCAGGAGAGAGATGATAATTTGAACCTGCTGCGCTGCGTTTCCTGAGGACTTAGATTTTAAGGCAAAAAACAATTTACAATTATTTTTGAAATTCTGAAACTTAGCTCGATCCCCTAAAAACAAATCTGGCATGGGGATCCTAGGTTCCACAACAGGCAACCTAGCAAGATATGCAGCAATACTCTGAACCTCAGTGGCAAGCTGATCCACACGGCCAGACAACTGTGCAAACTCCATTGGGAGAAAAGATCCTCCCCAGCACCCAGAGATACAGAGGGAAAAAAAAAAAAAAAATGCAACAAACAGAAAAATATCTCTGACAACTTTTCTTCCTTCAAAATATTTTTTCCCTTCTGTGAGTACCATACAATTTTTAGGGCCGGTGATACTGTTATGTTACGGTTGCTGAGGAGTGCAGGTAAAAAAGGAAATACACCAGAGCAGTTGGAATCTATGAGATTGCAGTACCCTGACTAACCACCGCAACTAGAGGCAGCCGTGGAGCGTTCCTACGTTGGTCCTAGACGCCTCGTCACAGCCTGAGAAACTAACTACACCTAAAGATAGAAATAGGAAAGCTATCTGCCCCGGAGCAGAACCCCAAAGATAATAGAAAGCCCCCAAACATGTAATGGCGGTTAGACAAGAGGAAATACTGACACAGAAAGAAAATAGTATGAGCAAACGCTGGGGCCCAAACTACCTAAATAGAAAAGGATAGGAAGGGTACTTACTGCAATCCCAGAAAACCCTGAAAAAACACCAACTCTACTAATTTCAAAAACACCTGAGATCACACGACCTCTACCACCTAAATTAGTTCTCTGGTGTAAGAAAATCAAAACAGCAGCCACTGAAAAAACTGGAAAAAGCAAAAGTACAAAACACAGTGGCTGGACTAAACTGAGAGGGCAAAAGCCCCGGAGGGGACCCTGAAGGCCCCCACAGAAGTGCAGGACCAAATGCAAAAATATAGCAAAAACACAAAATAAGAAATTGTCTTATCTGATAGCAGGAGATGCAGACACGACACAGCAGGCTACAAGGGAAACTGGAAAGAAGGATTCAGACCAGAACAATTGCTCACCGGCAACCCTGATGGGAAAATGATTCCCTTAAATAAGACCAATCAGTAACACCTGATTCCCAGTCTTCACAATCCTCACTAGTACCGCTTGTAACCACCAGAGGGAGGCTCTGCTCAGAACTCATCTCAAACCCATTCACAACACCCTGATGTGCCTAAACAGTAGAAACTCCCCACAAGTGACCCCATTTTGGAAACTAGATCCCCCAAGGAACTCCTATAGATGTGTGATAAGCACTTTGAATCTCCAAGTCCTTCACAGAAGTTTATAACGCAGAGCCGTGAAAATATAAAATCATTTTTTTTTCCACAAAAATAATTTTTAGTCCCCAATTTTTTTCCCAATGTTAACAGGAGAAATTAGAACTCCCAAAGTTGTTGTGCAATTTTTCCCGAGTACGCTGATACCTCATATGTGGGGATAAACCACTGTTTGGGCACACGTCGGGGCTTGGAATAAAGGGAGCACTGTTTGACTTTTTGAACGCAAAATTTGCAGGAATCAATGGTGGCGCCATGTCGTGTATGGAGACCCCCTGATGTGCCTAAATAGTGGAAACCCCTCAATTCTAACTCCAACCCTAACCCCAACACACCCCTAACCCCAAACCTAACCCCTACACACACCTAACCCTAATACAAACCCTAATCATAACCCTAACCCCAACACACCCCTAAACCTAATCCCAACTCTAACCATAAACCTAACCACAAGCCTAACCCTAATTCCAACCCTAACCCTAATTCCAACCCTAACCCAAATTCCAACCCTAACCGTAATTCTAACCTTAACCCTAATGCTAACCCTAACCCTAGTTCTAACCCTAAGGCTGGGTTCATATTGCGTTTTACCAGCCCTTTCAACACGTAGCGTTGACCGGCTGGTAACGGTATAGCATAACGCGATCGCGTTATGCTATACCCGCTAGCGCAGATGAATCAGCAGATAATCAGCCGCGGATCCGCAGAAAAATCAGTCGCGGATCAGCAGCAAAATCCACCGCGAATCAGCAGCAAAATCCGCCGCGGATCAGCAGCAAAATCCGCCGCGGATCAGCAGCAAAATCAGCCGCGGATCCGCAGCAAAATCAGTCGCGGATCAGCAGCAAAACCCGCCGCGGATCAGCAGCAAAACCCGCCGCGGATCAGCAGCAAAATCAGCCGCAGATCCACAGCAAAATCAGTCGCGGATCAGCAGCAAAATCAGCCGCGGATCCGCAGCGAAATCCGCCGCGGATCAGCAGCGAAATCCGCCGCGGATCAGCAGTGAAATCAGCCGCGGACCCGCAGCGAATCAGCCGCGGATCAGCAGAGAAATCCGCCGCGGATCCGCAGCAAAGTCCGCCGCGGATCAGCAGCGAAATCAGCCGCGAATCAGCAGCAAAATCCGCCGCGGATCAGCAGCAAAATCAGCCGCGGATCAGCAGCAAAATCAGCCGCGGATCCGCAGCAAAATCAGTCGCGGATCAGCAGCAAAACCCGCCGCGGATCAGCAGCAAAACCCGCCGCGGATCAGCAGCAAAATCAGCCGCAGATCCACAGCAAAATCAGTCGCGGATCAGCAGCAAAATCAGCCGCGGATCCGCAGCGAAATCCGCCGCGAATCAGCAGCGAAATCCGCCGCGGATCAGCAGTGAAATCAGCCGCGGACCCGCAGCGAATCAGCCGCGGATCAGCAGAGAAATCCGCCGCGGATCCGCAGCAAAGTCCGCCGCGGATCAGCAGCGAAATCAGCCGCGAATCAGCAGCAAAATCCGCCGCGGATCAGCAGCAAAATCAGCCGCGGATCCGCAGCAAAATCCGCCGCGGATCAGCAGCAAAATCCGCCGTGGATCAGCAGCAAAATCCGCCGCGGATCAGCAGCAAAATCAGCCGTGGATCAGCAGCAAAATCAGCCGCGGATCCGCAGCAAAATCCGCCGCGGATCAGCAGCAAAATCCGCCGCGGATCAGCAGCAAGATCCACCGCGGATCAGCAGCAAAATCCGCCGCGGATCAGCAGCTAAATCCGCCGTGGATCAGCAGCAAAATCCGCCGCGGATCAGCAGCAAAATCAGCCGCGGATCCGCAGCGAATCAGCAGCAAAATCAGCCGCGGATCCGCAGCAAAATCAGTCGCGGATCAGCAGCAAAATCAGCCGCGGATCCGCAGCAAAATCAGTCGCGGATCAGCAGCAAAATCAGCCGCGGATCCGCAGCAAAATCAGCTGCGGATCCGCAGCAAAATCAGTCGCGGGTCAGCAGCAAAATCAGCCGTGGATCCTCAGCAAAATCAGTTGCGGATCAGCAGCAAAATCCGCCGCGGATCAGCAGCAAAATCAGCTGCGGATCAGCAGCTAAATCCGCTAGGAAAAAAAAAATTCTTTATTTTATTATTTGTCCCTACCTATGACAGGGGGGTTCATTTACTTTTTTTTAATTTTGATCACTGTGACAGTTTATCACAGTGATCAAAATAAATTTTTGTATAATAGAGGGCGCACTGCGCATGCGCCGACCGGCGGGCGCACTGCGCATGCGCCTGCCATTTTCCAAGATGGTGGCGCCCATGAAGAATCCCGGGCAGCCGCCGGGATGGATCCAGGGACATCGGTGGACCGGGAGAGGTGAGTAGGGGGCATCGGAAGGTGAGGGGGGGATCGGTAGGTGGGGGCAGCCGATCGCAGGAGCAGGGGAGCAGACAGTGACGGCGGTGACCGATCGCTGCCATCTTTCGATGGCGGCAGCCGATCACCGCCGTGACTTGGTTGTGGGGGGGTCAGATCTTGGTGTCCAGCCATGGCAGATGCTATTGCAGCATCGGCCATGGCTGGATTGTAATATTTCACCAGTTTCATTGGTGAAATATTACAAATCGCTCTGATTGGCTGTTTCACTTTTAACAGCCAATCAGAGCGATCGTGGCCACGTGGGGGTTAAGCCAACCCCCCTGTGGTGATGCAGTGACCCCGGTCTCCCGGCCCGCAGGAACATGATTTATAGCATGACGCCGACGTCGGCGTCATGGGTCGGGATGGCACAGGTTTTCATGACGCCGACGTCGGCGTCATGGGTCGGGAAGGGGTTAAAATGATTTTTAATTAAAGTGTGTGTGTTTTATTTTTATTTCATACAGTAGGATTAATAATTGATAGTTGTCTAATTGACAGCTCTCAATTATTAACCTGGCTTAAGGTCACCTTTCAATAGCAAGGTGGCTTTAACCCCTTATTAACCCATTCGCCACCGCTACAGGGCAATGGGAATAGACGGGCAAAGTGCCAGAAAGGGGCGAATCTAATTATAGATTTGCCTTTTCTGGGGTGTCTGGGGGCAGATGTTAGTAGCCGGGGGGGGGGACAAAAATAATGATCCCTCTCTGGGCTATTATTATCTGCCCCCACTCGCTGGCTTTGTCTGTCTGGTTGAGCAAATAGGGCGGGAGCCCACGCATTTTTTTTCAACAATTTTACACCTCATATATATATATATATATATTATATATATATATATATATATACACATGTCATTGAATTTGTGACACATATATATATATATATATATATATATATATATATTTATAGTTCATACACTTCTACATAGTATAATAGCCGCTAATTCAATTGCCGGCTTTTGTGAAAATACAGAAGCCGACATGAAATGACACATGGTTTACATAGAGTTAACCATGTCATTTCATGTTGTTTGATATATTGTTTACACTAACAATTACATGAGTATATGTGTGCAAAATTTGACACATGTAGGGGTTAATTAAAGGTGTAAATTCGTAGCAAAAAAGTCCTTTTTTTTACAACGAATTTACACCTTTAATTAACACCTACAGGTGTGAAATTTTGCACACATACACTCATGTAATTGTTTGTGAAAACCAGATATCAAACTACGTGAAAAGACATGGTTAACTCTATGTAAACCATGTGTCATTTCATGTCGGGTGCTTCTGTATTTTCACAAAAGCCGTCATTACCCGGCAATTGAATCAGAGGCTATTTTACTATGTAGAAGTGTATGAACTATAAATAAATGTATATATATATATATATATATATATATGTCACAATGACATGTGTATATATATATATATGTATATATATATATGTATTCTATGTGTGTATATTTAGTGTTTACAAGGAAAGAAAGGGTTTTATTTAGTTCCGATATTTCTGTCCCATTGACTTGCATTGTGCTTCCGGTATCGGATCGGCGATACCCGATACTTTTTGAGTACCGGGCCGATCCAATCTGATCCGATATTTTAGGATATCGGGCAGTATCGCTCAACACTACTTTTAACCCTTATAACTTCGTAACAAAAAAAAAATTTGGTTTCAAAATTATGCTGATGTAAAGTAGACATGTGGAAAATGTTATTTAGTAACTATTTTGTGTGAGATATTTCTCTGTTTTAAGGGAATAAAAATTCAAAGTTTGAAAATAGCAAAATTTTCAAAATTTTCACCATATTTCCATTTTTTTCATAAATAACCGCAAGTTATATCGAATAAATTTTACCACTATTATGAAGTACAATATGTCATGAGAAAACACTCTCAGAATTGCTAAGATCCGTTGAAGCGTTCCAGAGTTATAACCTCATAAAGAAAATTGGCCCGGTTATTAACTTGCAAACCACCCTTGGGGTTTAAGGGGTTAATAGATAAAACTTGCATTGATATACTTATTAAATTTTTTAAGACCTTTGTTTTAAATTGGGGGAGAAAGGGAAAATTTGAATTCTGTTTTTCTATTACATTTTTTAAACAATTTTTTTTACTTTATTTTTTAGTCCCCTTAGGGACTTTAACCTGCAATTATCTGATCACTAATACTACAGTACTACTGTATTTAGCACGAATCACAGTCTCCTGTGAAGCCTCCATTGTCCCGACCTTTTATCTTCTGTCCAAGGTCCACAAAGATGCCAATTCTCCCCAGGACGGCCTATTGTCTCTGGCATCAGAGTGCTATGTAGCCCAATCTGTAATTTCATTGATAATTACTTACAACCTCAGGTTGAGACACTGCCCTCCTTTGTCAGGGACACCACGGATGTCCTGAGGCGTTTAGATGGCCTGTCCCTTGACTCCGACACACTCCTGGTAGTAGCTGATGTGGAATCGCTCTATACAAGCATTAGTCATCTTGATGGGTTAAAAGCATCCCAATTCTATCTGGAGGCTAGTAATTTGGATCCGGACGTACAGGAACTGGTGTTGGATTTGTTGCGGTTCATACTCACCCATAATTTCTTTACATTCAAGGATCGGTTCTATCTACAGAAGCGGGTCACTGCTATGGGGGCGGCCTGTGCGCCCTCCTATGCTAACCTGGTTCTTGGCTATTGGGAGAGGGGTTTGCTGATGGATGGCGCAGAGGCCGCCCCCCAGATCCTTGGATGGTATCGTTATATAGACGACATTTTGTTTTTTTGGCAGGGTTCCACCCTTGATTTGGATAACTTTATGGTGAGTTTGAACCGCAATGAATACAACATCAGACTAACATACACGTATGATCGTAGAGTGATTTCATTTCTTGATATTGAGATTGGAGTGAACGATGATGGCAGTATTGTGACTGACCTATACAGGAAAAAGACATCTGTCAATTCACTTTTACATGCCTCGTCAGCGCATCCACTCTCAACTATCAATGCTATTCCCACAGGCCAATTCCATCAGTCGCGAAGGATTTGTACCACGGATGTGCAATTTGAGGGACAGGCCAGAGACCTTGGGCAGAGATTTAGGGATCGGGGATACAGTAATCGGAGTGTGAGAAAAGGATATCTGAGGGCCAAGAATACCTGTAGGGGTGATCAACTGGCCCCACAAATAGTGTTGAGCGATACGATAATGCAAATATCGGCTATCGGCCGATATTAGCTCTATCGGCCTTTCGATAATTCGTTTCGATATTTTCGTCTTATCGAATACCGGAATCGGATTTGTCACTGTCACTGTGAGTGTCCGTCGGTCGGGTCTGTCAGGAGTCAGCGGCACTTACCTGGCAGAAGATCTCCGGCGGTCACGTCCTGGACTGCATGATGGCCGCCATTATCTTCTCCCTGGCGGTCACATGCAGTTTTTCGCGATAACTGCAGTGACTGCAGGGTAATCCCGGCCGTAAAGCAGTCAGTCCGATGACGTCACCGGCGGGGAAGCAGGTAATCAGCTGTGCTGCGCCGGGATGACAGGCTTTGCCTGTCATTCTGATGTAGCAGAGCTGGATCGTCGTGGGACACTCGTTACTATGGACTGCGTCGGTCAGGTGGTATACTTTTTTTTTTTTTTTTCATTTTTTTACAGGAGATCGATGGCGTCGCAGGATGAGACAGTAATAAAAGAAATGAAAACTGTGTTTTTTTTTTTTTTTATTAAATTAAAAAACTTTTTTAGGAACATTCACCCGTCCGGGTACATAAACAAGTTAACTATTTACATACAGGGACCCTGTCCGGGTTATTTAGACTTCTTTGGCTGGCCTCTTCCAGGTACCACCTGGTACTCTTCTTGAGATTGCCAAACATCCGAGGCACCAAGGACCACCAGGACCTGATGACGTCGTGTGGCCTGTACAGTGACGTCGTGACCCGCTATCTGGGTCTGTGTGGCCACCTCTTTCATCTCCCTCCGGGTCTGGAGCCCTATGTCCCGGACTGTACGAACCCCAGGGTGCCTAACAGGCGCCGGGTACGGGCCAGCTATACTTATCATGTCCATAGCTGGGGCTGCTGAGGAGACCACTGAGGGAGGCTGGGGAGATTTACGGCGTGGGGTGGGCACTTTTGCAGAGGCCTGGATGTGGGAGGCTGAAGGCTTTGAGGGTCTCACAGGTTCCTGACACACTGGGGAGTAGGGGTCGCACCTGGTAACATTTAGGGCGTACCACCCATTGTAACCCCAGTGTCGGGTGTAAGTCACCAAGTCTCCTGGCAACAGGTCCCTCCCCGGGTGTCCTTCTGGGAGGTGAGCCTCCACGTCCCGCCGGGTCACAAAGACTTCTAAATAAAGTCCAGGCTCCTTGATGAAGCCCCAACCACCTTTCAATTTAAAGCTCCGTACTGCACCCTTACGCCGCGGCTCACTCAGGGTTCCTTTATCCTTTCTCATCCGGTCCTTATCTGCCCGGTCCTTCTCCAGGTGACGTTGGCGAAGTTTTAGGGTTTCTCGCTGCTCCCTTTGTCACTCTGCTTCCCGCTCCCAACGTCTCCACTCTTCCTCCTGACGCCGGTTGAAATTCTCCTCCACCAGCTGCTCCATGTCTCCACCACTCCACTGCAGCTTACAGTGTCCGGTTTGCGGCAGCTCTCCTGTCGCCCCCCAGTCCTGTCGGCGCTCCCCTGCGGAGGAAGCAGACGGCTCTAAATCAGATGACAGTCGGGGCTCCGGTACAGGCAGGTAGTGCTCTGGTGCCTGCGCGGCCTCCTCCATGAGGACGGGTGTCGCTTCTTCTGTTCCAGCGACGGGGGCAGACAGCGGGATCTGGGGTGCTGCTGACGGTGCTGCGGTTTTTGCAGGAACGGGTGCCTCCACTGCGACAACGTCAACCGGATCACATTGCAAGGGCTGGGATGCCCGCACGGACTCCTCTACTAGAACGGGTGCCTCACCTTCCGGTACAGACACTTCAGGTAAGAGGGATTGGCGCCGCTCCAAGTTTATTTTTAGGGCACGCCAGCTGGCTTCCATCCTGGCGACCTCCTCCCGGTGCCGGGCCAGGCCTCTTAGGGTATCCGCCGCTTCTTGCAGCGTAGGAGGGTTTACAGGCCGGGTGCCCAACGGTGATTCTGTGGCGATCGGGTCGCTTCCGTGGGGGGAGAGCTCTGACTGCTCCATCCCTTCCCACTTCTGCTCGTCGTGTCCATTAGCCATCTCTGCCAAGTCACATGTGTCATATCTGGAGAGGGCCCCTCTTTTGTAGGGAGGCGGGACCTTCGTGTTAGTTTCCGCACACTGAGGAGGATGAGGAGGCGGAACTCCAGAGCTGTGGGCACGATGTTACATTGCAGTACCATTTACAGTGGGCGGCCATCGTTTTCACGCCACTGAGTGAGTGACACCCACGAAGAGCACGCCCTTCTTCTTCACCAGTGCCTCGTCGTGACGCAGATATGGCGGAAAAATGGCAAATACATTCTCTGATGATTTTAGCAATTCTCAAGCACAAAACCAGTGCAATTCAGGCACACAGGACTCGCTTATAGCGAGCTACAGAATCCTGTTCGTGACGCCCAAGTTGAGTCGCACAGAGCCAGAGGTTTTCGGGGTACTCGGCACCGAGCCCGTCGACTTCTATGGTGTATGTCACGTCTTTACCCGGCAATTGAATTAGAGTCGATTTTACTATGTAGAAGTGTATAAACTATAAATATATGTATATATATATGTCACAATGACATGTATATATATATATATATGTATTCTATGTGTGTATATTTTGTGTTTACAACGAAAGAAAGGGTTTTTTTTGTTGCGATATTTTGTTCCCATAGACTTACATGGGACTTCCGGTATCGAAATCGGATATCGACGATATTTAGTGCTATCGGCGATACAATTTCGATACGATATTTTTAGATATCGAGCAATATCGCTCAACACTACCCACAAATTAATCGGAGAAAAAGAAGGAATAATAATGATGGGGAAATAAGATACATCTCCACATTTAATCAACAGTGGGACACAATGAGGTCAATCCTGCAAAAGCATTGGCCAGTATTAATGACGGACTCAATAATAAGACAACGTCTCTCTCCTTACCCGCTGATGACAGCGAGAAGAGGACGTAATTTGAGAGACACATTGGTCTCTAGTCATCATATTTCTAAATCTAAATTTTTGTTTGGTGGGGGGAGGAGGACCGTTTTTTTTCCCTGTGGAAAATGCCTGGCATGCACGAACCATATTCGCTCGACGTCTTTTGAGTCATCGGATGGCCTCAAAACCTATGACATCAGGGAGTACATCACATGCTCAACCACGCATGTGGTATACTATGCGACATGTAGTTGCAATCTAATTTATTTAGGTCTGAAATCCCGTGAATTAAGAGTGAGGACGCGGGAACATGTTCGGGATATTGAGGCAGCCCGAAACTCAGATGATGTCATGTCCCTTAAAACAATCCCTAGACACTTTAGACTTAAACATCAATGTAATTCGGGGGAGTTAAAGGTCAGGGGCATAGATCATGTTAATCTGGGTATCCGCGGCGGGGACAGCATTAAAGTCCTCACACAAAAAGAATGCCGCTGGATAATTATGTTGGACACGATGGTTCCTGCGGGACTAAACGAACAATTAAGCTTTGCATCATTTTTATAAGCATGCCTGTTTTTCGTCTATCTATGCCCACCTTTCATATGTATCTGATTTTACTAATTGTTGCGTGTCTTTTTTAATTTCTACATAGAAAGGGATGAGATGTTTTTCTGGCTTTGGATGCTTGGTGACGCGCCAGCTATATACTGTACAATAAATCTATACACCCCCCATTGAAGCACACGTCAGAACAGCAGAGAGGAGTATACATTAAAGATTCCTCTGAGCATCGGAGTGGCAAATATGACCATCTTGCAACATATTCTCTGCATCCAATGATGGGTTTCCCATGGTATATGTAACGGGTCTGGGAGGCTGAACCTCTGAGCTTTATTATACAAGGAGGCTTTCCTTGTAAAGGAGCGGGTGGCGCCCGGGGAGACGGATAGGAAGTCACTGCAAGTGACGGGGGCAGTCTTTGGATAGACAGGCGGGTAGTCACGGCAAGTGACCGGGGCAGTCTCTGGTTAGACAGGCGGGTAGTCACGGCAAGTGACCGGGGCAGTCTCTGGGTAGACAGGCGGGTAGTCACGGCAAGTGACCGGGGCAGTCTCTGGGTAGACAGGCGGGTAGTCACGGCAAGTGACCGGGGCAGTCTCTGGTTAGGCAGGCAGGAAGTCACAGCAAGTGACCGGGGCAGTCTCTGGTTAGACAGGCAGGAAGTCACAGCAAGTGACCGGGCAGTCTCTGGGTAGACAGGCAGGTGGTCACGGCAAGTGACCGGGGCAGTCTCTGGTTAGGCAGGCAGGAAGTCACAGCAAGTGACCGGGGCAGTCTCTGGATAAACAGGCAAGCAAGGAGCCGGGGCAGTCTTTGACTGAACAGGTATATACGACCTGAGATGGTGGAGCCTCCCGGTAGGCTAGCAGGCAGATGACAGATGAGCGCCCCCAAGTGAGCAGGTGAGAGTCTCTGGAACAGCCGATGAACACCGCAGGTGATGGCCGAACCTTCAGGTGGGATTGCAGTCAGATGGCAGATGAGTGCTCCCAAGTAAGCAGGCGAGAGTCTCTGGAACAGCCGATGAACACCGCAGGTGATGGCCGAACCTTCAGGTGGGATTGCAGTCAGATGGCAGATGAGTGCTCCCAAGTAAGCAGGCGAGAGTCTCTGGGATTGCCGATGGTCACCGCATGTGACGGCCGAACCTCCAGGCAGGCTTGCAGGCAGGTAGCAGACAGCAGACTGGCAGGAAACAGGCAGGTAACTGGAAACGGACCCTGAGGGCTGAAGCAGAGTAAACAGTGCAACAACAACATTGCTCGGGCACCTCAATTAAGGAGGAAGCACTTTATATAGGGTGGAGTCCTCCGGCATTGGCCGGGGACCTTTTTGAAAGATGCGCGCGGCCCCTTTAAGAGCGGGGGAGGGCGCGGGCGCGCGCCCTAAGTCCAGCAGCAGGGAAGGAGCGCGCGGCCCCAGCAGGGCGGAAGGAGGACGCTGAGCGCGGGTAAGGGGGGCGACGTCCCTGCCATGCTACAGTATACCATATGTTGTTATTAGTGTACCTCTGTTTATGTCTACATTTATATTGAGGGTTTTATTATTTTCTACACATTGTTAATTGAGAATATATTTGTGAAAACTCTTGATATATGTATATAAATGTACCTCTATGGAGCCTGCCATGGGGATATACCGTAACTGTCATTCTATCCATCATTAGGATTATGTCCCTGATTTAGATATTTACCTTTTTGGCTTATGGGAGCTATGTAGGTTATGTGGGCGGCACCTTTTTGAATTTTGTTACTTATCCACACATCCCCTCATTAGTATGTCTGTTAAGGGACCAGTTTAAGATGTCTCCCAGGAGGAGGAGGGAGGGGATGACGGTCTCCACACGCTCCCTATTCCTAGAAGAGGGCATGTGCTTTGGGCGTTGTGGGAGCAATCTCCCTTAAGAAAGATGACAGACTCCATGCGCTGTTCTCCAGTGCGCATGTCCCTGACACGGGCCTCCACTCCGCCGTCCTTCCCGGCGTCCACAGATTACGTGTGCGCTCCACTGACATCATTATGTGCACAGGTGGAGCGCACCTCCGTCGGACGCGGTGGGGGTGATGGGTGGACGAGACGCCTATGATGTCAGCCACATGCGCCGTAATTGGCGTCCAGCTGTGGATATATAAGCATCCACATGGGGCACACAGTACAGCTTGGCCCCCCGAGGAAGCGAAAGCGAAACGTGCGTAGGGGCACGTCACCTGCGTATGGAGAAAGATATGGGCAATTAATTTGGTCATTTTTTCGTTGCCTTTTCCCCCGTTTATTTACTATCACTGGCAGCAATGGCTGCATGGGACTATTCCTCTATTTTGCATGGAGGCAGGCTATTTTATACTTATATTCCTGTGGGGGTAGAAAAATGATCACAGCACTATGCTGTATACATTGTGTCTTTGTATTCTTATGGATGATTTGATGATATGATTACCCATTATCAGTATCCTTGTGCAGTGTTATGATACAATTTGAACTGTCCATTCCCGCATTTGAACCTCTGATACTTACCTATGTATTGTAGTGTTTTTGTACTAATTTTAATACTTTATTAAAGAAAAATTATTGAGTACCATGTAATTGTGTTTATATGGATTTTATGCTCCAATTCTTGGTGTTGTGACTATTATAGGAGCTCCTTAGGGTATTTACCCAGGATCCTCGCATGGATCAAGTGGCTTAATTGTGCAATGTTGACTTCTGTGCTTGAGATTCTGTTTCGCAATGAGCCTAGGAATATGAATCATAAATAGAGTGCAATAAAGACCAATAAAATAATAATAAAAATCAAATTTTATTAATAATAATGAATAGTAAAATTAAGAAAATAATAAAATAGCTGAGTCAGGTAGTGGAGCACATAACACATATAATAATAAAAATAGTCACTAAGCCCCTGATAGGTTTATAAAGGGTTACTATTGCATAATGCCCCAAAAAAGGGATTCAATATATAATTCACATGATGGCACCTTAATAGTATACCATACGTCATTAAAAGCCAAGTGAAAACAAATCACAATGTGAATCAATGTGAAACAAAGTATACATGATGCAAATGTTAAAAAAATATAAAAAAGATAAACACAAAATATAATATATATATATATATATATATATATATATATATATATGCAAAGATGCAATAAAAAAATCATAAATGCCACAACATGGGCTATGTGTGACAAAGAGAAAGACAAAAGTGCTAAAAGTGCAAAAAAAGGCAGTATGACAATGTTAAAAGCTAAAGTGCTAATGACAGAGATAAGGTACGTCACCGTTTTATTCTTAATAGTTGACAACGATCATAGACTTCCCCAATGTAATCTTCCCTCTTTAATCCTGCCATGTGTATCTGTGACATCTCAGAAGATGAGTATATCTGGGTAAGGAGAAACATGTAAGATCTGTAATGTGGATGTTGAAGGCACAGAATCAAACATTTTATTTGCTTTTTTCTGATTGTATGCTGCAGAAAGGAGACTTATGTAAAGTGAATAGCACAAATGAGATTAAATGAGAGATAAATATACACATACACAAACATTTCTTTGGACTGTGTTTCTCTGTTTCTTTCAACAACTCAGTTATGATGGTTATCAAACTACTCATTTCCGTTCGCTTTCATCTTCTGCTATTTTCTTTCTTTCGGTATTCATACATCAATTATAAAAAAAGATCTGTTTTGAATAACACTATCCTCTACTACCCAAATAAAAACCAGAGAAACATTCACCATCAGACCAACAAAAGACAGCACTGTATTGTGATCCCAAGAAGCAGGGAGAAAGAAAGGTTCAGGACACCTTGTCTTGTCTGGGGAGCGGTCAACCGCGAGTTAGAAACAATAGATCCTTTATGTTGGTAAATAAACTATCCATTTCTGGTTCAGTACAACTCCATCATCATGCCGCATAAAATAATGGAATACAGAATAGTTTTATAGAATAAAAACCATAATTAAAAAATCATATGAAATCAGAGAGTTTTTTACTGTCTAGAAGAGGGTTAGCTCTTTATTTTATGACGCTCGTTAATCTGCGTCTGGCATCTTGAAGCTATACTTGGTTGCGCCCCTCCCATGTTCCCCAGACTAGTAAGTAATTTGCTGATTATTTGATGCCCCCTCCCTCTTTTGCATTGGGGAATTGATGTACCGTAATTACTTTCAAGGGTTGTGATTGGCCTTGATCATTATGATGGCATTATGTACATTTTTAAAACCAAAAACCTTCTTCTAAAATCATCAGTGGTGTGCAAGACCGTTAAAATGATGGTTATGATTTCATGATCCCCTAGATGATACAAACATCTTTGATTTTACATGATTTTAATATTTTGCTTATGGTTTTATTTTGTTTTGTATTCACATTTCAACAGAAATGGGAATGATGAGAGGAATAAGGAGGAGTGGCTCATTGATACTCTGCAATACATGGCATTGCATGTCTCTGTGTCTGTACATGTAATTTGTTTTTTTATAAAGGCCGGCTGTGGCCGAGATGTGTAGCAAATAAGATGGGCACTCGGCGTTAGTATACAGGTGCCGGCTGTATTGCTGTTTTTGTAACTTTAACATGCCAATTTTTTTTAACTTTTGTACTGTTGTTTTTGTATTATTCCTATCTATTTGTCTAACCACATCTATACTTGTACAGCACATAACTTTTATGTATATTTTTATTTTAGCGATGTGTGAAAAAGACCCTGACTGGGTCGAAACGTAACCTATCGCTATTTGTCTATACCATTGTGAATTAACTTTGAAATAGATTTTTGAGTGTGGCTAATTACTTACATTACAGGGGAAATATCACAGATTTTTTTATGTGTTATAGTACTAAAGAAGTCTATTGAGGATGACACCCAATGCCTTGGATATTTTTACTTGAAGAATAGTTTGTTTGACAGACCTAAAGACAAATACATTTTCAGTAATTTTAATTGAATTGATATTAAAAAAATGTTATTAATAGAAGATAATGGAGACAAGACTGTGATTGCTTCTAGATACTAAGTAATTGAAGTACGGATTTCTGTAAAAATGAGCTGGAAAGTAGAAGTGATAAAGAAGGGTTATGCCTCATTGACATAATAGTTTTTTTTGTAAATTTATCATGTATACCAGGTAAAGCTTTGGGTGTACTCATTAATCAGAGGCTGTGATGGAGACCTAATAGTAGCATCCATCACCCATATATTACACTGACATCTGTTTAATGTAGCCATCATGAGCCTTTTAACCTCTTCATGCCGCAGCCCTTTTTCGTTTTTGCGTTTCTGTTTTTTCGCTCCCCTTCTATCCAGAGCAACAACGTTTTTATTTTTCCATAAATATGGTCATGTGAGGGCTTGAATTTTGCAGGACGAGTTGGAATTTTTTTCCCGTTTTCCAGTACATGATATGTTAAAATCATTCAAAAGTACAAGTGCGGTGAAATTGCAAAAAAAAAAGTGCAATCCCACTGCTGTTTTTTTTTTACCATGTTCACCAAATTCTAAAATTGACCTGCCATTATGATTCTCCAGGTCATTACGAGTTCGTAGATACCAAACATGTCTAGGTTCTTTTTTATTTAAGCTGTGAAAAAAAATCCAAAGTTTGTTAGAAAAAAAAATGCGTCATTTTCCGAGACCTGTAGCGTCTCTATTTTTCGTGATCTGTGGCTGGGGGAGGGCTTATTTTTTGTGTGCCTAGAAGACATTTTTAATGATACCATTTTGGTGTGGATACAATCTTTTGATCGCCCATTATTGCATTTTAATGCAATATTGCGGCGACCAAAAAGACATAATTCTGACGTTTTAATTTTTTTTTTCGCTACACCATTTACCAATCGGATTAATTATTTTATATTTTGATAGATTGGGTGGTTAAGCATGCAGCAATACCAAATAGGTGTATTTTTTATTTTTTTGCTTTATTTTGAATGGGGCAAAAGGGGGGTAACTTAATCTTTTATATATTTTTTATATTTTAAAAACATTTTTTTTTACTTTTCACTTGCTTCAATAGTCTCCATGGGAGACTAGAAGCTGCAATAATCCGATCGCCTCTGCTACACACAGGCGATGATCAGATCGCCTGTGTGTAGCAGAAGTGCTCACTTGCTATGAGCAACAACTGCTGGGCTGCGCTCGTAGCAATCTGACAATGCTAACTACAGGGGTCTGCTGCAGACTCCGGGTTGTCATGCCAACCCATCAGCGACTCGCGGTCATGTGACACAGGCGCAGATGGCAGGATTAGTGAGGTGCTTCTGGCGCAATCACATTTAATGCCACTATCAGAGATTGGCATATGTACAGTACAGACCAAAAGTTTGGACACACCTTCTCATTCAAAGATTTTTCTGTATTTTCATGACTATGAAAATTGTAGAATCACACTGAAGGCATCAAAACTATGAATTAACACATGTGGAATTATACATTACACTTTACAAAAAAGTGTGAAACAACTGAAAATATGTCTTATATTCTAGGTTATTCAAAGTAGCCACCTTTTGCTTTGATTACTGCTTTGCACGCAGAAAAGGTGAACGGCTGGACTCTACATGCCTAGTTCCAACCGTGAAGCATGGAGGAGGTGGTGTGATGGTGTGGGGGTGCTTTGCTGGTGACACTGTTGGGGATTTATTCAAAATTGAAGCGGTGAGCGGTCCAGCTCACCCCAAACCATCTCGATTGGGTTCAGGTCTGGTGACTGTGGAGGCCAGGACATCTGGCGTAGCACCCAACACTCTCCTTCTTGGTCAAATAGCCCTTACACAGCCTGGAGGTGTGTTTGGGGTCATTGCCCTGTTGAAAAATAAATGATGGTCCAACTAAACGCAAACCGGATGGAATAGCATGCTGCTGCAAGATGCTATAGTAGCCATTCTGGTTCACTATGCCTTCAATTTTGAATAAATCCCCAACAGTGTCACCAGCAAAGCACCCCCACACCATCACACCACCTCCTCCATGCTTCACGGTGGGAACCAGGCTTGTAGAATCCATCCGTTCACCTTTTCTGCATGCAAAGCAGTAATCAAGCAAAAGGTGGCTACTTTGAAGAACCTAGAATATAAGACATATTTTCAGTTGTTTCACACTTTTTTGTAAAGTGTAATGTATAATTCCACATGTGTTAATTCATAGTTTTGATGCCTTCAGTGTAATTCTACAATTTTCATAGCCATGAAAATACAGAAAAATCTTTGAATGAGAAGGTGTGTCCAAACTTTTGGTCTGTACTGTATTTAACAGGTTAACAGCGGCTGGTGGCTTGCGAATCCACCCGTGGCTGTAAGGGGCACATGTCAACTGTTCAAAACAGCTGACATGTGCCAACATGTGTCGGGAAAGATGTGGGCTCAGCGCCGGAGCCCACATCAAAGGGAAAGACACAACATGCGCTGTACATGTGCGGCACATGTCATGATAGGTTAATATATATCAGATAAACAGATATCATATGTCGCATGACACTACCAATGCAAGAAAGACTTGTAAAACCCTGTGTGAGGTTTTAATAGAAAATATTACCATTTTTTGACAGGTTTCATCTGAAATCAACCCTACAGCCTCTGTCCACTGGAGGAGCAAGAGCAAGACCATCCCCAAAAAGAGAATTGTTTGGATATTGTACTTTTTCTAAACGCATTTTGGAGTTCTACTGGTGGAGAATCATCACCGTCAAGAAGCGGTGCCGCAATCCGGTTTCCTGGCCCACAATTTTCAACTAAATGTGCATCTGAGGACGCACATTCAGTTGCAATATATTGTGGTACAGAAAGTCACCGGCTGAACTGCAATAGTTACCTTTTGCAAGCCAATCACAGGCTGGCAGTTGACATCGACACTCACGTCACTGGTGTATGACATCACTGTTAGGTGTCGGTGCTTCCGCACCTCAATTAAATGAGAGAGAGGGCACCGCTGGGCCGTGGCTAGGCAAGGAGAACTTTTTTTTTACTTTCTTTTTGTGAAAGCTACAGGATGGGAGCTCACATGGGGACAGGATGGAAGCTAATATGGGGGGCAGGATGGGAGCTCAGATGGGCAGGATAGGAGCTCAGATGGGGCAGGATGTGAGCTCATATGGGGCAGGATGGAAGCTCAAATAGGGGCAGGATGGGAGCTCAGATGGGGCAGGATGGGAACTCAGATGGGGCATGATGGGAGGTCACATGGGTGCTGGATGGGAGCTCAGATGGGGCAGGATTGACACTCAGATGGGGCAGGATGGAAGCTCAGATGGAGCAGGATGGGAGAACATATGGCTGGAGCCAAGAATGGGACACAAGGGGACAAGGATGGAGAATATCATTACTGTAGAGGCTAATTAAGGGATACTGCAGTGATGTGTTTTATTTTTGGAGGATACTGTTTTAAATGGGTGGAGGTCCTGTTACTGTGCAGAGTGACACTATGTTGCCTTTTTTCTTCATCTGGTGTAGTGTAGAAGTTGGGAAAAAATTTAGTAATGTGCTCTGCAAGCGGTGCTCTAGATAACTGTGTTGTTTCCTGCAAAGACGAGTACTGGCTGGAAGAAGTGATGGTGGTCTGTGCTGGATGAAGATGAAAGCGAAGATGGAGGATGTGATAATACTGTAAGCTCCATGTCTTGTGCTGTGCAGAACTACAGCCCACCGAGCAAAGTTCCCCCCCTCCCTCTCTCATGCTTCTCACCAACCCACCAGCCTGCACTCAGGCAGTGTAATGTGAGCTGCCAGTGCTGGAAGTTTTCCCGCTTCACCGCATGGGTCTCCATTGTTAGCACATGTGCTGTTCCTACCCTAGCAGCCATCTTGGAGACTCCATTCTGTTTTGGTTAATAACACGGTGGGAGCGTTCGCTAGAAACACGAAAGTACTGTTGTGAAACATGCGCCTGACAGGCATCGTTCCCGTGGTACTGGTAAACCCGTAACTCCAACAGAACCCGAGAAATGGAATTCTCGGATGCCCTATAAACTAGTCCACCCGCGTGTGGGCTCATTTGAACCGTCATTTCAAAGTAAGATCATTGATAGGTCTGCCATTCTTCTGCGAGGTTCTCAGGATGAGTTATGCTCCTGATAATCTTTCAGAACTCACACCATACCTTTCAGCCAGGGGAGGTGGCCAGAAAACCAGCCCCTTTTTGTGAGGTCAGAAGCTGACATGCATAAGTCTTGCAGTGAAGTTCCTTAGGCACTTTCTGCTGGGATGTCCTGACTAACAGATCTGCAAATGAACTATGACGTGTGGCTCCTTTACCCAGCCAGCTTGCCTGTAAATGATCTAACAACCATGTGAGTGATTTTTCATCTTTAATCCTATTTTATTTTATAACTGTATTTGTACATAACGATATTGTCTCAGTTTGTTACATCTTTTTATATTGTATAAGCACTGCCTGTCTTTTTAAGGAATAAACCTATAAATTTATTAGTTTGTTTCTCCTGCTCTATAAACGAATTCGCACGCGCCTGAAGTACTACGCTACTGTTTTGGGGTTGCTACGGACCCTCTTGATAAATTGTTCAGTAAGAAAAAACGTAGCTGGTGGCAGCTTAAAAGGAGGGGGTGTTAAGCGTTGACATATGGGGTGGCGTTGGCAGTGACGGAGCGGGTATTATAAGTGCATTACCCGGCTGCGGCTCGGAGTAATTATAATTCCCTCACTGCAGCGTGCCCAATAGCCAGCACACATCCAAGTGACCCGTCTGGCAACTGATTATCCTAGGTGCAGTTCCCTGACTGACCTGAGGGTAAGGGGGGCGCCAGAGAGCTGCAAGTTCCTAAGTGGAAGTGGGATAATTATAAATCCCTGCAGTTTACCGGGTCGGACGGCAGCAGCCGTCGTGTGTGTGCACCGTTTCATCACATATTGGTGGCAGCAGTGGGATCACAAGCCGTGATACCCCGGGCTACCGTGTGGCGGACCGTGTGCCTGTTCATCACATATTGGTGGCAGCGGTGGGATCATAGAGCATTAGTGATCTGGTTTGAGCGATCATTCCATTCACTAAAAAACTTGCACGGTTCTTCAGCGACCCTGCAACTAAAGTTTTGGAGAACAGACTCAGTGTTTATTAGTCCTGAGACAATTGTGTGTACTTGCGGTTACCCCTCCCTTCTCTTTGTTTTTCTATCCTATCTTTTATTTGGCAAACATGGCTACAATAGGAGCAAGTTGGTACAAACTGCAGAAAAGGGACACTCTTGCTGGAATATGCATTTCCCGAGGCATTGACCCCATGGGCCAAACCAAAGCTCAACTGATCAAGGTCCTGATGTCACAGGACCACGCTGAGGGCGAGGAGGGCACAGAAGCCGGCCCAAGCCAAGGTGGGGCAGCAGCAGAGGCCCAAACCCTGCAGGCTTACACCCAGGGCGGGTTGGACCCTTACCTGCAGACGGCCCTGGAGGAACTCCCCACCGACGACCGGGGGAGCGCCTGAAGCTGATTCAGCAATACCAGCAGGAGGCCCGAGCCGAGCGCCAAGCCCAGCGAGAGGCTGACAGAGCCGAGCGGGAGGCTGAGAGAGCCCGAGCCGAGCGGGAAGCCCAAGCGCAGAGAGCCCATGAGCTGGAGATGGTCCAGCGAGGGGCAATGCCCTCCACAGCCCAGAGCAGTGTGCCCAGCAGCACTCAGAGTCCCAAGCCCCAGCCGGAGCACTTTCCCGTGCTGGAAAGGGACGGAGACTTGGACACTTTTCTGCGGGCCTTTGAGAAAGTCTGCAGACAGTACCGGCTGCCTGCCGACCAATGGGCCAGGTACTTGACCCCCGGGCTAAAGGGCAAAGCTTTGGAGGCGTTTGCTTCCCTCGCGCCAGATCAAGACAGTGACTATGAGGCCATCAAGCAGGCCCTGATTGCCAAGTACCAGCTGACCCCTGAGGTATACCGAAAGAAGTTCCGGAACCCCCAACGTGGCCCACATGACAGCTATAGCGATGTGGTGCAAGGACTCAGGACCCACTTTGACCAGTGGATCCAGGGACTGTCAGTTGACACCTATGAGGAGCTGAAAGACCTGATGATCAAAGACCAGTTCCTGCATCTGTGCCCAGCTGAGGTCCGACAGTTCATCCTGGACCGAGAACCAGAGGACGCGGTCACAACAGCCCAGATCGCCGACAGCTATGAGGCCAACCGGAAACCCGAGGTGCGGAAGCCCGTCACCACCCGCTGGGGAGGGGGTAAGCCTGCAACCAACCCCAGTGCCCCTGCCAGCCATCCCTCTGGAGGCACTATCCCCTTTGCCAGCGCCCGGCCTACATCAGACCCCCGCCAGTGTTTCTCCTGTAAAAGGACTGGACTAGTGTTGAGCGATACGATACTGCAAATATCGGGTATCGGCCGATATTAGCTGTATCGGGCTTTCGATTCCGAATACCAATATTTTCGTCATATCGAATACCGGAATCGGATTTGTCACTGTCACTGTGAGTGTCCGTCGGTCGGGTCTGTCAGGAGTCAGCGGCACTTACCTGGCAGAAGATCTCCGGCGGTCACGTCCTGGACTGCTTGATGGCCGCCATTATCTTCTCCCTGGCGGTCACATGCAGTTTTTCGCGATAACTGCAGTGACTGCAGGGTAATCCCGGCCGTAAACCAGTCCGATGACTCACCGCCGGGGAAGCAGGTAATCAGCTGTGCTGCGCCGGGATGTCATTCTGATGTAGCAGAGCTGGATCGTCGTGGGACACTCGTTACTATGGACTGCGTCGGTCAGGTGGTATACTTTTTTTTTTTTTTTTCATTTTTTTACAGGAGATCGATGGCGTCGCAGGATGAGACTGTAATAAAAGTAATGAAAACTGTGTTTTTTTTTTTTAATTAAATTAAAAAACTTTTTTATGAACATTCACCCGTCCAGGTACATCAACAATTTAACTATTTACATACAGGGACCCTGTCCGGGTTATTTATAATTCTTTGGCAGGGGTGTTCCAGGTACCACCTGGTACTCTTCTGATGCTTGCCAAACATCCGAGGCACCAAGGACCACCAGGACCTGATGACGTCGTGTGGCCTGTACAGTCAAGTCTTGACCCGCTATCTGGGTCTGTGTGGCCACCTCTTTCATCTCCCTCCGGGTCTGGACCCTATGTCCCGGACTGAACGAACCCCAGGGGGCCTAACAGGCGCCGGGTACGGGCCAGCTATACTTATCATGTCCATAGCTGGGGCTGCTGAGGAGACCACTGAGGGAGGCTTGGGAGATTTACGGCGTGGGGTGGGCACTTTTGCAGAGGCCTGGATGTGGGAGGCTGAAGGCTTGAGGGTCTCACAGGTTCCTGACACACTGGGGAGTAGGGGTCGCACCTGGTAACATTTAGGGCGTACCACCATTGTAACCCCAGTGTCGGGTGTAAGTCACCAAGTCTCCTGGCAACAGGTCCCTCCCCGGGTGTCCTTCTGGGAGGTGAGCCTCCACGTCCCGCGGTTCACAAAAACTTCTAAATAAAGTCCAGGCTCCTGGATGAAGCCCCAACCACCTTTCAATTTAAAGCTCCGTACTGCACCCTTACGCCGCGGCTCCCACAGGGTTCCTTTATCTTTTCTCATCCGGTCCTTATCTGCCCGGTCCTTCTCCAGGTTACGTTGCCGAAGCTTTTGGGTTTCTCGCTGCTCCCTTTGTCGCTCTGCTTCCCGCTCCCAACGTCTCCACTCTTCCTCCTGACGCCGGTTGAAATTCTCCTCCACCAGCAGCTCCATGTCTCCACCATCAAACTGCAGCTTACAGTGTCGGTTTGCGGCAGCTCTCCTGGCGCCCCCCAGTCCTGGCGGCGCTCACCTGCGGAGGAAGCAGCCGGCTCTGGAACAGATGACAGTCGGGGCTCCGGTACAGGCAGGTAGTGCTCTGGTGCCTGCGCGGCCTCCTCCATGAGGACGGGTGTCGCTTCTTCTGTCTCAGCGACGGGGGCAGACAGCGGGATCTGGGGTGCTGCCGGTGCAGAGTTTTTTGCAGGAACGGGTGCCTCCACTGCGACAACGTCAACCGGATCACATTGCAAGGGCTGGGATGCCCGCACGGACTCCTCTACTAGAACGGGTGCCTCACCTTCCGGTACAGACACTTCAGGTAAGAGGGATTGGCGCCGCTCCAAGTTTAGTTTTAGGGCACGCCAGCTGGCTTCCATCCTGGCGACCTCCTCCCGGTGCCGGGCCAGGCCTCTTAGGGTATCCTCCGCTTCTTGCAGCGTAGGAGGGTTTACAGGCCGGGTGCCCAACGGTGGTTCCGTGGCGATCGGGTCGCTTCCGTGGGGGGAGAGCTCTGACTGCTCCTTCCCTTCACACTTCTGCTCGTGTCCATTAGCCATCTCTGCCAAGTCACATGTGTCATTAGCATCTGGAGAGGGCCCCTCTTTTGTAGGGAGGCGGGACCTTCGTGTTAGTTTCCGCACACTGAGGAGGATGAGGAGGCGGAACTGAAGAGCTGTGGGGCACGATCTTACATTGCAGTACCATTTACAGTGGTCGGCCATCGTTTTCACGCCACTGAGTGAGTGTACACCCACGAAGAGCACGCCCTTCTTCTTCACCAGTGCCTCGTCGTGACGCAGATATGGCTGAAAAATGGCAAATACATTCTCTGATGATTTTAGCAATTCTCAAGCACAAAACCAGTTCAATTCAGGCACACAGGACTCGCTTATAGCGAGCTACAGAATCCTGTTCGTGACGCCCAAGTTGAGTCGCACAGAGCCAGAGGTTTTGGGGGTATCGGCACCGAGCCCGTCGACTTCTATGGGGTATGTCACGGCTTTACCCGGCAATTGAATCAGAGTCTATTTTACTATGTAGAAGTGTATAAACTATAAATATATGTATATATATATATGTCACAATGACATGTATATATATATATATATATATGTATTCTATGTGTGTATATTTTGTGTTTACAATGAAAGAAAGGGTTTTTTTGTTGCGATATTTTGTTCCCATAGACTTACATGGGACTTCCGGTATCAGAATCGGATATCGACGATATTTAGTGATATCGGCGATACCATTTCGATACGATATTTTTAGATATCGAGCAGTATCGCTCAACACTAGACTGGACACATCAGCACCACCTGTCCGGAGAGGCAGAAGAACCCCCAGCCAAGGCCTCCGGGCCCAACGCCTCTGTTTTTTTGGTGGGTGGTGTGGTGGGGAGGGTTGATGACAACGTGCAGCCCGTCCGCGTGGGGGCCCGTCTTGCTACAGGCCTCAAGGACACCGGGGCTGAACGAACCCTCATCCGACCCGAACTGGCGGCCCCTGAAGAGTTGATTCCGGGGAAAACCTTAACTGTCACAGGGATTGGGGGCGTCCACTACCCTTGCCGATAGCCCGAGTTTTCATTGACTGGGGTGCCGGGAGCGGGGTGAAGGAAGTGGGGGTGTCCGAAAACCTGCCCACTGATGTTTTATTGGGGACTGATCTGGGGAGGATGGTCGCGTACTATGTCCCTGACACCCCTTCCCAATCTGATGATAAGGTTAACGTTAACCATGATGTTGATGTTGATGATGATGGGAAACTGATTGTGTTACCTGCTAATGCTTTGCGAAGTGATGATGCAACTGATAACCTTTCTTTCCCTAGGAATGATGTTGATAGTGATGTATCTGTGCCATCTGAATCTGTTAACCCTTTCTCTGAAGTGGTAGATGTGTCCACAGGTACAGGAGCGTTCAGTCCCGTCGCTCTGCGGAGTGAGACGGCTGAGGAACCCCTAGCAGGAGCAAGCGACAGTGCTCAAGGAAATGGGGAGGTGCATGGGAACCGGGAGGAAGGTGACGCCATGACACTGACCAGTGCCACCGAGGAAGGTAACTGGCCCATAAGTAGCACTGCTCCTGAAGTGTTGGGGGTGGATGGGGAGGTAGAGCCCATAGCAGCGCAGGCTGATGGGTCTATAGAGACCCCCGGGGAGACGGCATATGTAGCTGCTGTCACCCGCAGTCAGAGTGCCCGGATCGCAGGTAGCGCCCTACCATCTGGACCGTCCTCCGCTACAGGAGAGACTGAACCAGAATTGGACCCAGAGCCGGTCCCAGAGGGTCCCAGTGAGGAAGGAACCCTGACGT
>JARQOD010000004.1:192210897-192252792 GCA_033576555.1 Oophaga sylvatica | reverse complement strand
GAAGCCACATCAACCCCAGAAGGCGCATACATCTTCGAAGGGACATTGCTGTTGAAGACTTCATAACCCGTGCATGTCGAAGGAGACATGCTTGCTTGTCTGGAGGTAGGGACACCACTGCTCGTACCGTGTCGAAATGCATCCCCAAAAACAGAATTGATTGTGACGGTTCCAGAGACGACTTCTCCCAATTGACCAGCCACCCGAAGTCCTCCAGGAGCTGAAGGGATAGATTGCGAGCCGTCACCGCCTCCTCCTTTGAGGATGCCACAATCAAAAGGTCGTCCAGGTAGGGAAGAATCATGACCCCCTGTCTTCGTAGTATCGCCATGAGAGGCGCCAGAATTTTTGTAAAAACTCTGGGCGCTGAGGCCAACCCGAATGGCAGAGCCACAAACTGGTAATGGTCCTGACCTATGGCAAAACGAAGGTAACGTTGGTGAGCCCTTCCGATTGGAACGTGCAAATAAGCGTCGCGAATGTCGATTGACACCAAAAAGTCGTTCTGCGACAAGGCTGCCACAACGGAGCGAAGCGATTTTATGCGAAACTTTCGGGTGTGGACATGCCGATTCAATCTTTTGAGATCCAGGATGGGGCGAAATTTGTCCTCCTTTTTGGGGACCACAAAGAGGTTGGAATAAAACCCTCTTCCCCTGTCCTCTGGTGGAACCGGTACCACCACACCCTTCTGCAGAAGAAAGTCGACTTCTCGCAGTAGAGCGGCACATAGCTCGGGCTCTGACGGAATGCGAGATTGGCAAAAACTGTTCGGGGGTCGAGAAGAAAACTCTATGAAGTAGCCTGCCGACACAACCCGCGTCACCCAGGTGTCTGGGACGCGGGAAACCCAAGTCAATTTGAATTGAAGCAGGCGACCCCCCACTCGAGAGCCCTCGAGTGGGACCCTGGCATCAATCTGTCTTAGCGGGCTTTTTGTCAGATTCCCTCTTGTCTTGACGGAAACTTTGTTTCCAGGAAGAGCGGGATTTCTGAGCGGTCTTTTTTCCCGAAAAAGAGGGACGACCCGACCCCCAAGAGGGCTGACCGAACCGTCCCCTGGACCGAAAGGACCGTCGACCACTACTGGTACCAGGCCTGCTCGACGTAGAAGCCACAGTTCTTCGCTGTGGTAAAGCTGCTTCTTTTGCCTTTGCCTTGGCAATCAGCTCCGTGAGGTCAGACCCAAATAGATGACCACCCTTGTAGGCTAAAGATAGCAAACCTTGCTTGGAAACCGTATCACCGGTCCACTGTCTAAGCCACAGTGCTCTCCTGACTGTGACCGCCGAGGATTGTGTCCTGGACAGCAGTGACGCAGCATCCAGGCCTGCATCATGGCCATATTGAATTGCACTCTCCAACAATTCGAACAGTCCGTCCACCTCGGGTACCTGAGGTTCACATTTCCTCCGAAAACGGTCCAACCAGACCAGGGAAGCTTTATAAGCACACATGGAGCCTAGAACTGCTCTGAAACCATGACCCGCGGCCTCGTAGATGGATTTTGCCGCCGTCTCCGTTTTTCTGTCCAGCGGGTCCTGCAGACTCGCCTTCCCTTTAACAGGAAGTAAAGAAGACTTGCTAAGCTGAGATAAAGGGACATCCACTTCAGAAGAAGGAATCCAATTATCAATCAATTCCGTAGCACACGGATACAGTGACTCAAAAAGACGTGTCCCTGAAAACGTTTGTCTGGACACAGACGCTCCTTCTCCACTGCTTGATTAAGCTCAATCAGAGATGGTAAAGTCGAAAGTGACCTATGCGACTCCTGAAACATCGGGCTGACTTACCAGGGCGAGTAGTTACTTCCTCCTGTAACTGTAACGCCTCCCTCATAGCTTCAATAAAAGCTTCTATACGGCCCGAAAAAGAGGCAGAGTGCCTTTGCCGATCCTCTTTATCCGAATCGGATATCCCCCCTGAACTTAAAGGGGAACCCTCCATATCAGAGCTCTCTGAGTCGCTATATGGGAAAGAAGTCACCGGCCTGTGTCGCTTCCTGCCATGAGAAGGTTTGGCTGACACCCAATAACCTATAAGGTTAGACAGGCTATCAATCGAACGAGTGAGAGCCTCCATCTTTACATCACTGGGGCCTCCGACCGCTGCACTTGACGCGGTCGAGGTCTGTGTGTCAGATATGCGAGACCGATCTTGTAGCGGAGCCGGGAGATGGTCCGCACCTGGGTCCTGATCTGACATGTCTTACTCAGAACAATGGCAGGTTAAACCTGACAGTAACTAGAAACAGTGTGGTTTCCAAAAGAAAAAAACGAACGCTGAAGGGTTAAGCTCTTAAAGAGAGCTACCCCAGCTGTCCCACCGTTAAGGGTTAACCGCCTAATAAGGGGTTAATGTTACAAGCTCTCCACAACCTGTATTAATGTAACGGATGTGCGAGCCCCAGGTGCCTCTTATGAGGTGGTAGGTGCAGACAGAACAGTCCTCAAGGAATGCCACACTAAACGAAAAAAATCGCTAAAATATAACGCTATTTTGCGCATCTCATGGAAGTTTATGCGACTTAACAGCCGTCGCTATCCTGATCTTAGCGGCGTTCAGTGTGCCAGACCAGGAAAAGTGCCCTGCGCTGCGGGGGTGAGAAGTTTTTAAGCTTCTGCCCTGACAGGCAGAAGCGACTCACAGAGCTTCGCGGTGCTGTTCTTCTTATTCTTGTGTGGAAGGAGCGGAGAGTGAGGAGCCCGAAGCGCTGTAATGGCCGCCGCGCTGAGGAGGCAGCCGGAAGAGAAAGGCAGAGGAATCTCGCGCTCAGTGAGCGCTTCCTGCCCGGGAAGCGTGAAGCCACGCCCCCCGACTTAAAAAAAAAAAAAAAAAAAAGCGCGGGACTCCTCCATTCTCCGGTCCCGCGTTCCCCGTCCTGCAGGCATCCACCTGCGGACAAAAACACACAACAGTCACCAAAATGCACTGTAACAGCGGCTGCCGCAGCAGTCGCTGAATCACTCGCACACATTAATAAAAATGTGGAGTACTCACCCCGCCGAGCGCCACAGGGACCCCCAGGGATTTGTGGCGCCGTGCCCATCGCTTCCCCCCAGGGCGGGGAACGCAGTGACCCCTGCAGCGCGGTTTGCGTCCCCGCCAGGGAAGCCATCCTCACCCCCCCGGGCCAGCAGGGTTCTGCAGGGACCACCATATAGGGTAATACAGATCCGCCAAGGGAGAGGTTGGGGTCCAGCAGCGCTGGGACCCCTGAGACCTCTAGACCACATTTGGTGATCCAAGTCTCTTGTCCGATAAAAATAATAAAATCTTCTGAGGAGCTGCTTCCAGCAGCGACTATCCTCTCTGACCTCAAATTGAAAACTGGAGAGCTGAGTAGGAGGAGCCCGAGCTGGAGGGGCCGGTCAAAACGCTTTTTTAATCTGAGGTGTCTATCCCATCTGGGCTCCGCCTACCCACTAGTTATGACTAGTGTGTCTCCTTTCCTTCCGTTCTGCTGCTGAAACCCGCTGTGTACCTTGGATACCAGCTCCCTGAACCAGGGAGCTGGTAACCAAGGTACACAGCGGGTTTCCAGGCACCGTGCAGTGCCTGGAAACCCGATGTGTACCTTGGTTACCAGCTCCCTGCATCAGAGCGCTGGTATCCAAGGTACACTGCGGGTAACTAAGCGATGTTACCCGCAGTGTCGCTTGTACTGATCGCTGCCTGAGCTGCCTGTTTGGCAGCTCAGCAGCGATAATGTAGAGATACACCAGCGATTCTGATCGTTGTCGGATCGCTGGTGTATCGCTATGTGAGACCCAGCCTTAAGTAATACCGGTAATTTGCATGTAACCCCTTGTCATGTACAGCACCATGGAATCACTGGTGCTATAGAAATAAATAATAATAATAAAATTGTCATCAGAGTGCTGTGATTAACATTGAAATGAATACGAAAATTTTGTAGTTTTTCTTTTTTTTCCCCAGCAGTGAAAAAAAAAAATCACTGATTAAACCCTGATGGTAAAAACTGACACTGACCATATGCTGATCCAAAACAATGATGAACAATGAGCCGCGTTTTTATGTTCGAGAAAAATCACCAATGTCTAAATGATGCCTGTTATATTTCAGTGTGGAGTCAGCAAATATAACATAGAATAGAAAACATTTGGACATGTAAGCACTGAATACACAGTCAATTATAAGAAACCCATCCTAAATACCATTCATAGGAGCAGCCATCTTAGGATTGGCAGCTCAACCTAATGTGTTCTAATAAGACATGCCCACAGATTTCATGCAGGTTGTGGTCATCAGCTGTGTCATGTCTCAGTCTTGTTGTTGTACCCATGCATCTAATACCACAATAAAGCAGACTAATATTTATCAGTTGTATCCAAGTCTATGATGTTTGATAGTGCCAAGTTCCGTTTTTGTTTTTTCTTTTCCTTCTTCCCAGAGCCATAACTCTTCTTTTTTCTGTCCACATGGACAAATGAGGGCTTGTTTTTAGCGAGTTGTACTTTTGAATGACACCATTCATTTTATAACATAGTGAACTGGAAAATGGAACAAAAAAAAAAAAAAAAAACAAGTGCGGAAAAAGTGTAAAAAAAAAAAAATTCTGGCATTTTTTGAGAATTGTTTTTACAGTGTACATCGTGGTAAAAATTACCTTGCAATATGATGCTGCTCATCAGTACGATGATGGCGATACCAAACATGTGCAGTTTATTATTTTAGTGGTGAAAAATAAATCAGAAGTTTAGGGGGAAAAAAACACAAAATGTTTGGGTTGTGCAGCCATTTTCTGTGACGAGATGACATTTTTATTGATGCCATTTTGGAGTAGATATGACATTTTGATTGCTTGTTACAGCATTTTTGTGGAATTGCAGCAAAAAAAAGGACTTTTGATGTTCTTGATTTTGTGTATCACATTTACAGATCCAGTTGATGACTTTTATATTCTGATAGACCAGACTTTTCTGAACACGGTGATACCACATGTGAATTTGTTTTTTTTTAAAATATCTTTATTTTTAATAGGATGAAAGGGGGTGATTTGAACTTTTTTTTTTTCTTAAACATTTTATTTTTGTTGCCATTGTAAGAGTTTGATATGGTTAGAGGTGGATCCTGGCTGTAATACACAACCATGGCCTGCCTCATATGGGGCAGGCTCGACCCTGTGAGCCCGCTCCATACACCCGCTTCTGAATTGTTCCATACATGTACAGCCGAGGTCGTGAAGGTGTTAAAGCAAGGCTAGAGTGTTATTTCTTTTTCTAAATTCTACTGCTTGAGTGCTATCACTAACGCAAGTTCCTTTCCCCTAGTATTCCACTTACCAGCCACCATCTTCATCTGTTATCAGTGCCGCTCATATAGTCTTCTGCAGCATGTGACCTGCCGGATTGCTCCAGTGTTTGCTGAGCGATACGCAAGTCCCTTCTCAATGCAAGTCTATGAGAGTCAGAACTAGGCTCTCACACTTGCACTAAAAGCTTGTGACTGTTACCCCTGACTTCCAGTCAGTCAGAAGTTGGGGTCACAATATGGCAGATTGGGACTGGAGCAGTTACAAGAACAGTTGAAGACAGCAGCTGGAAAGTATGTCAGAGGTCTGGGAACATGGTGCTACCATTCCAACGCTGAAATTAAAAAAAATAAATAAATAAATGCTGGAGTGGCGTTAATACTGTGGTGGTAAACTGGTGTATTATGTGACAGGGTATAAACCATTATACTCCTACGTCTGGCTTTTCTACTTTTGCAAAACTACAACTTTCAGCATGCCTTAACTGTGGATTATTAGCCAAGCATCGAGTTGTAGAGCTCAATAGTTGAAGAGTCACAAGTTGCAAATATATAATGAAGTATTTAAATCTTTTAATGTAATAGTATTAACAGTACTAATATACAGTTACTCTTCTCTAAATACTGACGTACTTAGTATAACCAGTATCCACTCCCGCCTGGACTACTGCAATGCTCTATTACTTGGCCTCCCCATTACTCGACTATCCCCTCTCCAGTCCATCCTTAATGCAGCAGCCAGGGTCATCCATCTGGCTAATCGGCACTCGGACGCGTCCGCTCTTCGCCAGTCCTTACACTGGCTGCCCATTAATTATAGGATCCAATTCAAAGTACTGGTTCTCACCCACAAAGCTCTCCACAGTGCAGCACCCCCTACATCTCCTCCCTCATTTCTATCTATCGGCCCAACCGACTGCTGCGCTCTGCAAACGACTTTCGACTAACCTCTGCACTAATCCGTACCTCCCACTCCCGACTCCAAGACTTCTCCCGCGCTGCGCCAATCCTCTGGAATGCTCTACCCCAAGAATTTAGGACTATCCACAATTTGCATGGTTTCAGGCGCTCCCTCAAAACACATTTGTTCAGAGTGGCCTATCACATTCACTAATCAAAGTCATTCTATGTGTAAGTGTGTGTAGCCCATTCACTATCTCCATCCATCCCTCACTCCCTCAAGATGGCTGGACCATCATTGTAAATGCACCATTGTATATACACACCTGTACTTTGTATCTCCCCCACCTCATTGTAGATTGTAAGCTCTCACGAGCAGGGTCGGCTTATTTTGCTTAAATTATTGTATTGTTAACGTTGTTACTTATGACTTATGTTTTGAAACTGTTACACTGTAAAGCGCTGCGGAATATGTTGGAGCTATATAAAGATTATTATTATTATTATCTCCCTGAAGGAGCGATTGCTGCTGTTAACCTCAATGGCATGTAAGATGTTTTCTCAAAGTGAATCTTCAGGAGAGTTACAATTCAGACCAGCAGCATGGTGGCACCGCTGGTCCGAATTATGGTCTGACTCAAGCGACGAGTCCAGGCTGCGCCTCTGCAGGATTGAAGTAGCGCAGCGGGACAGAAGCTGGTTGGATCCAGTGACCAATCCAGCTTCAGACTCTTTAATAGGCTGTAAAGCCTAGAGAGCTTGCATACATGTGCTGCTTAGCTAGGTAACAGCCAGGCTGGGACTGAAAGGTGTCTGGTAATCTAGGCAACGAGCTGCATAATATAGAATTAAATTTCCCTGCTTCCTTGACAAATGGAGAGGTTTTTTTTCCATTAAAAAGAAAATTGCAAAGTTGGTTGCTTTTACAAACACTTTGTAATATTACCAATTTCTGAACTTGAGACAACTCAAAACCACTACTTAAGTTTGGTATCGCCATAATCGTACTTACCTGAAGAATCAGGTTATGTACCTTTTACAGTACCTCATAAATGCTGCAACAACAAAGCACAAAAAACAATACTGAAATTGTCTTTTTTCACCATTTTACTGCTTTCTAGTACATTGTATGGGAAAATGAATGGTATTCAAAACTACAAGTTCTCCTATTGGAAGTAGCAATCCTAAAAGTCAATGTCGACCCTTTAACGAGCCTTGTCACATGACTTAGGATAAAAGCCAAAGAGTTATAGTCCACTTCCTCTCTGAAGAGACAATTTGCATATTTCCCAGAGGAGCATTGCGGCTCTAAGTCGCCTCATCTCGGCATGCTTAGCACGTCAATCTCCGCAAGGAGAAACAATAGTTCTTGGATATCGGTCAGACGCCTCTCACAGCCAAACTAAATCATCTCACACTTTGCACTGACGAGGGGCAGTACCCCGAAACACAGTGTCTGCAAATTGAGATCCTGGTTTGGCTTTTATCCCAAGTCATGTGACAAGGCTCGTTAAAGGGTCGACACTGACTTTTAGGATTGCTACTTCCAATAGGTGGCACTAGAGTTCTAGCCCTCTTCCTCTCTGAAGAGACAATCAACAGAAAATGAAAACTTAAGGCTCCTAGAAAAAAAGGGAGGCAAAGCTAAAAGCCACTGCAAGAAGGGGGGTTAATCTTACATATTTAGGTGAGGTCAGTGTGAAGGATACGGAAACATTTAATGGCAGATTAAAATTCTCCTTCAGAGTAGCTGTAACAGGGCACCTGGCTCAGCAGGTGGTCCAGTCTCACTAACTCCACAGTGAAAACACACACCCCCATCAACCTAGCTAGTATCCACAGGGAGTCATTCTGTGCAATTGTTTCATCCAAAATCCTGACAGATTGGATTTCATAAAGAAATTTAAGGAGAATATTTAGTTACCGCACATCCTAGCAACATACCAGCTACATTTTCGAGATCTCTGGATCGGGCAGAACATCTTCAAGGGTCTCGATCCGTTCTAGCACCCCAGGGTGGAAAGTAAGCATAACAGCTAGTAGTAGCCAGGTTTCAAAGCCGCATTTTGTCTCCAAGTGTAACAGTGGCCCGGACAGATCCGATGGCGCTGAACTGCTGCCCTATGACTTTTTGTTGGGAAGTTAAGATCCTTCATAGAAGTTTTAGCAACAAAACTCCAAGGGGAGGGTGGGGGGGTTAAAAAAAGGTTATGACCGACCAAGAGGTTAAAGGCTTGGGTAAGGCCATGTGATCTCTGTCATGCTTGCTGTCCTCTTCTAAAGGGTAAAGGGTTGGGGGCACATAGAGCAACGTGATGGAAGGACCAGGATTAAGCTGGCACACCACGCGGCCCAGCACATGCCAAACATCAAACTGGTAACTGACATGTTTCTTTCGCTTATACTTTTAGTAATACCTCCTGTACTTGCATATCTGACCATTTTATAAGTATAACCTTCGTGTATAGTGTTTTGTCTAGTGTGCCCTTAAAGCGATTAAATAAAGAATTTAACCATGAGCTGCTCTTTTATCTCAGTCCACACACGTTCTTTTAACTTGACATGCTACCAGCATTGGTTTCTGGCCTGATATAATCCCATTAACAGACCGGGCTTTTATCTAATGAGGAACTGGTGGCAGTCCTACCGGGCTGATAAAGCTGTTTCACTGGTGCTAGTGAAAGGGGCCTCTCAGCCTGTTAGGGTTGTAAACGACTGTTGTGTCACGTTAGTGTGGGCTACATGACCTCACTCCCCATGCCTGTGTAAACCTGTGCCAAAATGACCACGTTGTCCCGGTCGGGGTGGGGGTGGAACGTCACTTTGGAGCAATTGGAAAAACCATCGCATGTTATCCCTCCAATGTAGTAGTGACGTCAGGCGAGGTGCGGGTTTATCACAGTCAGTAATTAGCACATCGTAATACCATATTTATATACTTATATGCATTAATAAAAATATTTACAGTTAAAATGATTATAGAAGCCAAAAAAATAGTATACAGAGTAACATACTCACACAGATATATATTGGTCACACAAACATTTTAGGCAGGCATGTAAAAAGTAATGCAAGTGTGAAAAAATGTTTTTCAACTGAATGAAAAAAAATCTAAATCAAAATCAATATTTGTTGTGACTGCCCTTTGCCTTCTAAACAGCAAAATTCTAGGTACACTTGTATTTAGAGATTTTGTAGGATTATAGTATATTATAGTGTAGTTTAAAACAAAAATGATATTGTTGAAGACAAGTTTCATGTCACAGATTATGTTCCATGGCAAGAATGAGCACAACAAAGTAAGACCGTTCTAGTGCATCAGCAAGGTCTCTCCCATGCAAAGAATATGCACCAGACCGTACTTCAAAATGTGCTGTTCAAGCTCCTTTGATGTAGCATTATGAAATGGATACCATTGAGAACACTCGAGCTAAGGAACTGGGGAAGATTAGTGCTCGAGATGAAAGGCATCATGCTTAACTCCCTTCAGAATTTGAAGATGCCCAGCAACACCATGAACTCCGTACTGGCAGCAACTAGTGTGGTCCAGCTACACTCACGTACGGTTTGGAAAAGCAGTGGTCTTCAAGGAAGGATTGTGTTAAACAAGAAACAACTCCGACATGGAAACAAGCTCAGTCTCAACTATGAACTAGAACATAGGGAATGGTGTGCAAAAACAAGTGCTCTGGAACGAGGAGTCCAAAAGTGAAATATTTGGCTGTAACAGAAGGCATAAGGGGTGGAGAGAACAACAACAATAATGAGCGTCAGTATTCAACAGTGAAGAACTGTAGAGGTTGCTTGCAAGGTTGTGGCAGTATTTCAGCAAATAGAGTTTGAGATTTGGTCAAAATTAGTAATGTCTTCAATGCTGAGGTATACTTATCCATTATGTAATATCATCAGGTAGGCATCTGATAGGTTTAAAATTTATTTTGCAGCACGACAACCTCAAAGCATACAACCAAGATCAAAATAGAACTATCTTTATAGTAAAGAACAAGGAGACCTGGAAGAGATGATCCTTTAACCACCTTTCTCCCAGAGTCATGATCTCAGAGTCTGTCTGTGATTAAATGAATAGAGAAAAAACGTGTGCAAGTTTACATCCACCAAAGATCTGTGGTTAGGTCTCAAACATGTTTGGAACAACCTTCCTGCTGAGTGCCTTCAAAAACTTTGTGCGTGTGTACCTAGAAAAGTTGCTGCAGTTTTGAAGGCAAAGGGAAGTCACACCAAATACTGTTTTAAGCTCTTTTTTTTCATTTCACTTTAGGTGCATCAAAAGAAACGGAGATATCGATAGCGATCAATAGAGAAAGATTTCTACTATACCTCCTACTCCTCAATTGATAATGCCCTTAGACTTCTATCAAAAGCACTAAGCAGTGAGACCTTGTGATTTGTGAGCTCTGGCTAGTTATTAGGTGAAAAGATCATATTCAGTTCTGTGCTACTAGGCCAAGAACGTCTGGTTTTACTGCCAAATAGCAAATTTCCACAGAATGTTCGCAATTTGCATACCATGCATGCAGATATTTAGTGATATACAAATCATTATTTTTTTAACTTGATTACATTTAAAAAGTATATGTTTCAGAAAATCTGTTCATACATGAACTGGTCTCATTTAATGATGCTACTGCGTGTGCTGCTACCCGTGGATGTTTTTGAGCTATAATACACCATTTTATAACACCTTGCCTGATAAACCTGCAGCCATGATTGGCTATGCAGTTTTCCCATGCAAAAGCAACGGGCCCTATTTTTCAGTATTCATGAGTGTCATCATGACATCAACAATGCAGACAGACAGCCAAGGAAGCACGTGAATAGTGATGCTGGAGCTTTTACAGTCAAGTAACGCTTTTATTAGTTAATTTCACAAATAAATACCATGTCAACTTCTAGGAAAAAAAAAAATGACAAATTTTCCAATATAGTTACCTTGGCTCTTTAAAGGAATATGACTTAAAGGGAAGATATATTCATCCAAGGGTGATGGTGGATGGATAAGTATTTCAGCAGGTAAAGTAGAATTGCTAGAAAACAACAAGTTATAAAGATAAAACTAGCTTCAAGTAAATGACAGTGAGAATATACCCATTGCCATGTTTTTCTCTTCTACAATTTTATCCTATTGCAACAAAGATACCTGGCCATCGTTCGATAAATCACATACTAATAACAGAAAACAAGTAAATGTTTACATGTTGCTGAAAGTTTAGACATCCTCCCCAATTCATTGGCTTTACATACAATGAAAGCAGTGAAATTGCACCATATGCAAACAAATTACAAAAGGAAGTGAGAACATGGACAATGTTTCTTAGCCACCTTAGCATCAAAGTCACCTTGCTGTCACCAGGTTTGTCGCCCCATCTGAGAGCAGAGACCCTGAATCTAGCAAGATGACACTTACTGGGTTGCTTGCTGTAGTTTTGATATATCATTGTTTAACTGCTGACAATTTACCAGATTTTTTTTTTAAATGAGGAGCTATGTATAACCCCTGATTGACAGCTTTGTGCTTATACACAGTGCAGAAAGAAAACAAACAGTGCCGGTCCAAAGCTATAGACAACTCACAAATCTCAATCCACCCCCTAAGACTGAGAGCAGGAACTATTCATCTTAACTCCATTTGGGTTATTTTAAGTGTATCTCCTCTTCTGTGAAATGGAGGCTGAGCCAGAATATACATGTTTTGAGATAAGACGTTTCAAGAATTTCTTAAGGCCCCGTCTCACATAGCGAGATCGCTGCTAAACAGCGATCTCAGCAGCGATCTCGCTATGTCTGACACGTACCAGCGATCAGGCCCTTGCTGTGAATCGCCGGTCGTGTCAGAAATGCCTGGACTTTTTTTTTGATCGCTGGTCTCCCGCTGGCCAGCACGCATCGCTGCGTGTGGCAGGCAGGAGACCAGCGATCAGCTGGTAACCAAGGTACACTTCGGGTTTCCAGGCGCGGGCTGTGCCTGGAGACCCGATGTGTACGTTGGATACCAGCGCGCTGCTGCAGGGGAGCTGGTAACCAAGGTACACGGCGGGTTTCCAGGCACCGCGCAGTTACCCGCAGTGTCGCTGTGCTGATCGCTGCCTGAGCTGCCTGTTTGGCAGCTCAGCAGCGATCATGTAGCGACACACCAGCGATCCTGATCGTTGTCGGGATCGCTGGTGTGTCGCTATGTGAGACGGGGTCCTTAGTCTTAAGAGATAACACATAGCAAAGTGAAAGTAAGAGATTGAGCCACACCTAAACTTTTAAGCTGGGTGGAGCCAGTACTAACTTTAGCCAATGAGATGAAGGTATGCTAATGGCAGCACATATGTAGAGATAAGCTGAGCCAATGATATTGCCACAATGTGTGTCCAGAAAATGACTATACAAACCCCGTCATATGATGTAATAAAGACAGATCATGCTTAAAGTATCTATTTGGCTCTTCAATGCACGTATTTAGATTTACTATTTAATTTGGAGCGGGCATGTCATCTCAGAATGTTCCACATTATACGGCGATGACAAAACTTGCCGCAACGAGCAGGGACCCGCTTGTTCGAAGGACAGCTTTGCCGCACCCAGCCAGACGGACAACTCAGGACAGCTGCAGCAATAGGTAAGAAGCTTTATTCTTACACTACCTGATCTTGTCTGTCCGTCTTGGCTCCAGTGTGCGTTGGGTAGGTCTGCAGATGACTTGATCCGTTCATAGTAAGTGGGTCCATTATTGTTTGACAAAGAACCCTGAGTGGAGCTTGTACGGTGTTGAATTCCTGTGCTGGGTATCGTATGGGGAGTGTGAATTTGGAATTTTACTGGTCATCTGTCTGAGGTTGGATTGTAAGGATTAGTTGATTGGCTCCACTGGATACATTTATGATTGCTGGAAACCATCTTCTGTAGTGCTAAGGAAACCCATAGGTTTCCTGCCAGGGCTGTGTAGTTGGTAAGTCAAACCTCCAACGCCTCAATTTCCCTGACTCCAACCCCTTCATACAGGGTTCATGCTATCATGCTAGTAAAATGGTAACATCAGGCGGTTAATCACCTTTATGATACAATAATTAAGCTATTTAGATGGAACATAAAATATATTTATTGGAATACAACTTTAGTACACAAAAAAAACTTTAATAAAATGTAAATATGCAATACACTATGCAATAAGTGGGAGAAAACGTTTTAAACAAAAACGTACTGAATAACATTTGTAAGATAAAAGGAAGGAAAACAGACAATAAAAGTCCCAGTATATCAAGGTAAGTAAAAATAGTTATTTAAATGGGGTGACAAGAAGATCACAAAGCAATTACATGGGCATAAAATTAAACAGTACAAAAACAAAAGGTGCACACCCAGTGAATAGAACTGACCAATGTCTAGAGGGAAAAAGGGATTACTGTAGTCAAAAGTGTGTCTATCTATGTGTATGGAAATTGCACAATACATGTCCCATATAGGTATAATATGTAAATAATATGGACATAAGGGACAAAAGGAAATTTATAGAGTGCTAGTGCAAAAATCGTTGGCAATGAATAAATCAGTAACATATAAAGTGCTAGTGCATAATAATGTTAATACATATAGGGCCAAGTGCAAGACAATTAGTCTAATAGAAATATACTGATGTCATTATCAAATACACACGTGGTCAAAATTGTTGGTACCCCTCGTTTAATGACAGAAAAACCCACAGTAGTCACAGAAATAACTTGAATCTGACAAAAATAAATAAAAAAAACCTATGAAAATGAACAAATGAAAGTCAGACATTGCTTTTCAACCATGCTTCCACAGAATTGTTTTAAAAAATAAAACTCATGAAATAGGCCTGGACAGAAATGATGGTACCCCTGAAAATCATGTGATATCAAGGTGTTCCCACTAATTGTCTACAATCTTGGAATCAGTGAGTGGGCCTGTATAGAGGGCTACAGATACTCATTGTGCTGTTTGGTGACATGGTGTGTATCACACTCAACATGGACCAGAGGAAGCAAAGGAAAGAGCGTCTCAGGAGATTAGAAAGAAAATTATAGACCAACATGTTAAAGGTAAAAATTATAAGACCATCTCCAAGCAGCTTGATGTTCCTGTGACTACAAGTTGCACATATTATTCAGAAATTTAAGCTCCATGGGACTGTAGCCAACATCCCTGGACGTGGCCGCAGGAGGAAAATTTTAACAAATCAAAGAGACGGATAATACGAATGGTAACAAAAGAGCCCAGAAAAATTTCTAAACAGATTAAAGGTGAACTTCAAGCTCAAGGAACATCAGTGTCAGATCGCACCATCCGTCATTGTATGAGCCAAAGTGGACTTAACGGAAGACGACCAAGGAGGATACCATTGTTAAAAAAAAATAAAAAAAAGCCAGACTGGAATTTGCCAAACTACATGTTGACAAGCCACAAAGCTTCTGGGAGAATGTCCTATGGACAGATGAGACAAAAATTTAACTTTTTGGCAAGGAACATCAGCTCTATGTTCACAGACGGAATAATGAAGCATATCAAGAAAAAAAAACAAAACAAAAGACTGTCCCTACTGTGAAACATGGAGGAGGCTCTGTTATGTTCTGGGGCTGCTTTGCTGCATCTGGCACAGGGTGTCTAGAATCTGTGCAGAGTACAATGAAATCTCAAGACTACCAAGGGATTCTAGAGAAAAACGTGCTGCCCAGAGTCAGAAATTTTGGTCTCAGTCGCAGGTCATGGGTCTTGCAACAGGATAATGACCCAAAACATACAGCTAAAAACACCCAAGAATGGCTAACAGGAAACACTGGACTATTCTGAAGTGGCCTTCTATGAGCCCTGATATAAATCCTATTGAGCATCTTTTGAAAGAGGTGAAACATGCCGTCTGGAAAAGGCAACCTTCAAACACGAGACAACTGTAGCAGTTTGCTCTTGAGGAGTGGGCCAAAATACCTGTCAAGAGGTGCAGACGTCTCATTCACAGTTAGGGTATGTTCACACTGGGAGTTATTGCTGCATTTTTTCTGCAATAAAACCTGATTTCTTAGCAGGAAAGAAGCTGCGGCAAAAAGACGGATTTTGGTAAGACCTTACCTGTAAAATCCTTTTCAGCGAAGGAAGGAAGGGAGACACAGTCATTACTAGTGGGTAGGCGGAGCCCACACAGGATAGAACACCTCAGATTAAAAAAGTGTTGACCGGCCCCTCCAGCTTGGGCTCCTCCTACTCCAGCTCTCCAGTCCGTACACAAGCTAAGGAAGAGCAAATATCACCAGCGGAGCAACATAACCCCTTCTGAAGAACTTCAGAGAAAAAAACAAGAAGACAGGTTATGCATATAACAGAAAAAACCACACAGTCCCAGGTACTACTCACTGAACCTGACCACTGCGATGAGCTGGCAATGCTGGAACAGAGCCTTAGAGCGCCGACCTCAGCCCAGATAATCGCTATCAGAGAAGGGTCACGCCGCATCTGAAAACACAACAACACACTTCTGCCATGGGAGGGATCTGTGTCTCACTTATCCTTCGCTGAAAAGGATTTTACAGGTAAGGTCTTACCAAAATCCGTCTTTCAGCAGCAGATGGAAGGAAGGGAGACACAGTCATTACTAGTGGGACGTCCCAAAGCAGTCCAGAAATTAAGGGTGGGCAAAAAACCAACAGAGGCAGATTCCCAACAACTTAAATAAATGCGCAACTAGCGCTAAATACAAGTTCACAAGAACTTTAAACTACAGCCGCCTGCAGGACCCTACGTCCTAAGGCCGCATCAGCGGAAGCACTGACGTCCACCTTATAAAATTTCGTAAATGTGTGGACAGAGCGCCAGGTCGCCGCCCGGCAGAGCTGAGCTGCCGAGGCCCCTTGATGAAAGGCCCACAATGAACCCACAGCCCTCGTGGAGTGAGCTCGAATCTTAACCGGGCAAGGTTCGCCCTTAAGTCGGTAAGCCTCTAAAATGGCCGACCGAATCCAAAGAGCTATAGAATCCTTGGAAGCCCGTTGACCACGTCGACGACCTGCTGGAATCACAAACAGAGAATCCGACTTCCGAAAACTTTGAGTAATAGACAAATAGAACTCCAAAGCCCGCACTAAATCCAATGTGTGCAAGGCCCGTTCCTTCGCATTCCTCGGCTCCGGACAAAGCGAAGGCAGCACAATATCCTGGTTAACATGAAATTGTGACACCACCTTAGGTAGAAAGTCGCCCCGTGTGCGAAGCACTACGCGATCCGGGTGAAACTCCAGAAAAGGAGGCGAGCAAGAAAGAGCCGCCAACTCAGAAACCCTTCTCAAAGAATGACCGCCACTAGGAAGGCAACCTTCCAAGAGAGCAAAGAAAGGCTAGCAGAGTCCATAGGCTCAAAAGGCCCATGTTGAAGAGCCTCCAAGACAAGATTGAGCCACCAAGGAGACACAAGAGCCTTCCGCGGCGGAAACTGACGGGTTACCCCGCGAAAAAAGGAACGTACGTCCCTACGCGAGGCGATAGCCTTCCGAAACAGCAAGGACAGAGCAGAAACCTGACCCTTCAGAGTGCTAACTGCCAAACCCTTGTCCAGCCCGAACTGTAAAAAGACCAACAAATTGGGAATGGAAAAAATCCTCGGGTTCCTAGAAGAACCCGAACACCACGAAAAGAAGGCTTCCCAAGTTTTGTGATAAATCCTAGTAGTAGCCGGACCTCTGGCAGCTCGCAGAGTGGCAATGACTTCGGCTGAAAAACCTTGACGGATCAAGATTTCGGTCTCAAGAGCCACGCCGTCAAACGCAGAGACTTCAGGTCCAGGTGACGAACGGGCCCTTGGGTTAACAGGTCCGGGCGAAGAGGGAGTGGAAATGGAGGCGCTGCCAGAAGCGACACCAGCGTCGAGAACCACGTCCTCCTTGGCCAATCTGGGGCTATCAACATAGCCGGGACTCTCTCCAGTCTGATCCGACGCAACACCAGGGGAAGTAAGGATATCGGCGGGAACACATAGATTAGCTCGAATTGGTCCCACGGAGCCACCAGAGCATCCACCGCCACAGCCTTCGGATCCTTGTACCTGGACATGAACGTCGGTAACTTGGCATTGAACCTGGATGCCATCAAATCCACTTGGGGAGTTCCCCAACGGGAGCACAGCAGTGCAAAAATTTCTGGATGAAGACTCCATTCTCCGGGATCCATCTTTTCGCGACTGAGGAAGTCCGCTGTGATATTCTGAACTCCTGGAATGTGAATCGCAGAGATGGCTGGCACCCTGGCCTCGGCCCATACCAGGATCCGAGACACCTCCATCATGAGCCTGAAGCTCCTCGTCCCACCTTGATGGTTGATATACGCGACCGCCGTCGCGTTGTCTGTCTGCACTCGGACTGGTAGACCGCTTAAAGGGACCGTCCAGTGTTGGAGGCAAAGGAAAATTGCCCTCAATTCCAGGATGTTGATCGGCAGGACAGACTCTTCCGACGACCATACTCCCTGAATCCAGAGATCGTTCCAGACACCCCCCCAGCCCGTCAGGCTGGCATCGGTGGTTATGACCGACCACCTCGGAGGGAGGAAGGACTTCCCCAGGGATAACACTTCCGGACGTAACCACCATCCTAGAGACTCTCGCACCCTGTGGGAGATGATGACACTGCAATCCAGTGAAACCTGCGATCGATCCCAACGGTTCAAAATGAGCATTTGGAGAGCCCTGGAATGAAATTGGGCAAACGGAATTGCCTCCATCGACGCCACCATCAAACCCAGAAGGCGCATACACCTTCGAAGGGACATTGCTGTCAAAGACTTCATAACCTGTACATGTCGAAGAAGACTCGCTTGCTTGTCCGGAGGCAGAGACACCACTGCTCGTACCGTGTCGAAATGCATTCCCAAAAACAGGATTGACTGCGACGGTTCCAGAGACGACTTCTCCCAATTGACCAGCCACCCGAAGTCCTCCAGGAGCTGAAGGGATAGATTGCGAGCCGTCACCGCCTCCTCCTTTGAGGACGCCACAATCAAAAGGTCGTCCAGGTAGGGAAGAATCGTAACCCCCTGTCTTCGCAGAATCGCCATGAGAGGTGCCAGAATGTTTGTAAAAACTCTGGGTGCTGAGGCCAACCCGAATGGCAGGGCCACAAACTGGTAATGGTCCTGACCTATGGCAAAACGAAGGAAGCGTTGGTGGGCCCTTCCGACGGGAACATGCAAATAAGCGTCGCGAATGTCGATTGACACCAAAAAGTCGTTCTGCGACAGGGCAGCCACAACGGAGCGAAGCGACTCCATGCGGAATTTCCGGGTGCGGACATGTCGATTCAATCTTTTGAGATCCAAAATGGGGCGAAATTTGTCCTCCTTTTTGGGGACCACAAAGAGGTTGGAATAAAACTCTCTTCCCCGGTCCTCCGGCGGAACCGGTACCACCACACCCTTCTGCAGAAGGGAATCGACCTCCCGCAGTAGAGCGGCAAATAGCTCGGCTCTGACGGAATGCGAGATTGGCAAAAACTGTCTGGGGGTCGAGAAAGAAACTCTATAAAGTAGCCTGCCGACACGACCCGCGTCACCCAGGCGTCCAACACGCGGGAAGCCCAAGTCGGTTTGAATTGGAGCAAACGACCCCCCACTCGAGAGTCCTCGAGTGAGACCCTGGCGTCAGTCCGCCTTAGCGGGCTTTTTGTCAGCTTCCCGCTTGTCTTGACGGAAGCTCTGTTTCCAGGGAGTGCGGGATTTCTGAGAGTTCTTTTTTCCTGAAAAAGAGGGATGACCCGATCCCCAAGAGGGCTGACCGAACCGTCCCCTGGACCGAAAGGACCGCCGACTACTACCGGCACTAGGCCTGCCAGACGCAGAAGTCACAGCTCTTCGCTGCGGTAAAGCCGTTTCTTTTGCCTTTGCCTTGGCAATCAGCTCCGAGGTCAGATCCAAATAACTGACCACCCTTGTAAGCTAAAGATAGCAAACCTTGCTTGGAAACCGCGTCCCCGGTCCACTGTCTAAGCCACAGTGCTCTCCTGACTGTGACCGCCGAGGATTGCGCCCTGGACAGCAGTGACGCAGTATCCAAACCTGCATCACTGCCATATCGGGCTGCATCCTCCAACAACTTGAAAAGCCCATCTACCTCTGATAGTGGGGATCCATCTTGCCACGCCGTCTGTAGACGGTCTAACCAGCTCAGGGAAGCTTTACAAGCACACATGGACCCTAGTACTGCTCTGAATCCATGACCCGCGGCCTCGTAGATGGATTTCGCCGCCATCTCCGTTTTTCTGTCCAGCGGATCCTGAAGACTCGCCTTCCCTTTAACAGGAAGTAATGAGGATTTGCTAAGCTGGGATAAAGGGACATCCACTTCAGGAGAAGGAATCCAATTATCAATCAATTCCGTCGTACACGGATACAGCGTCTCAAAAAACCGTGTCCCCTGAAAACGTTTATCTGGACACAGGCGTTCCTTCTCCACTGCCCCATTAAGCTCATCCAGAGATGGTAATGCTGATCGCGACCTATGCGACTCCTGAAACATCCGGGCCGACTTACCAGGACGTCTAGTTACCTCCTCCGGTAACTGTAACGCCTCCCTCATGGCTCCAATAAAAGCCTCTGTACGGCCCAAAAGAGAGGCAGAGTGTCCCTGCCGATCCTCCTTATCCGAATCGGACATCTCCCCATCCGAGCTTGAAGGGGAACCCTCCATGCCCAAGATCTCCGAGTCGCTCCGCGGGAAGGATGGCACCGGCCTGTGTCGCTTCCTGCCATGAGTGGATCTAGCTGACACCCAATAATCTAGAAGGTCAGACAGGCCATCAATAGAACGAGCGAGGGCCTCCATTTTGACATCACTGAAACCTCCGACCGCTGCGCTTGACGCCGTCGAGGTCTGCGTGTCAGATTGCGGACTGATCCTGTTACTTGATAAAGGCCTGAAAATGGCCGAAACGTCGTATTTTATGGTGGTGAATAAAGACTTGTTATACTTCACCTGGATTGGATGCTGTCCTATTTTTTCGTTGGACTGTTGTTCATTTGGATCCTGAACGCCTGAACGTGCATCCGTGCTAACTCCGAGTGCTGTCAGCTGCTTGAATACTTGTGATCCTGTAGCGATCTGGAGACGGTCCGCACCTTCTGGACCCTGATCTGACATGCCCTCACACAGTATATGGCAGGTTAAACCTGTAAGTAACTAGAACAGTGTGGTTTCTTAAAGAAAAAACGAACGCTGAAGGGTTAAAGCTCTTAAAGAGAGAGCTACCCCAGTTGTCCCCCAATTAAGGGTTAACCGCCTAAGAAGGGGTTAATGTCGCAGACTCCCCACAACCTCTGTTAATGAAAAGGGTGTGCGAGCCCCAGACAAAAAAAGGTGCCTCTTATGAGGTAACAGCTGCAGGACAGCGCAGTCTGCCACCTAATTGTGCCTCAGAAAGGTGTCCTGCGCTGTGTGGGTGAGAGAGTTAAGCTTCTGCCCTAACAGGCAGAAGCGACTCACCCAGCTGGCCGCGGTGCAGTGTCCTATGTTCCTCAGTAATGGCCGCCGTGCTGAAGGAGAGAAGCCGGAAGAGGAGAGGCAGGGTAAAGCGCGCGCTCAGAGCGCTTCCTGCCCGCGAAAGAACGGGAATGCGCGAAGCCCTCCCCCCGCCGGCTTAAAAAAAGCGCGCGACTCCTCCGCTCTCCGTTCCTGCCCCGCTCCCATGTCCTGCAGGCATCCACCTGCGGACAAAAGTACACAAGTCACCAACACTGAAAACATGTAGCAGCGGCTGCCTCAGCAGCCGCTGAAGCACTCAAACACATATTAAAATGTTGAGTACTCACCCAGCTGAGCGCCACAGGGACCCCCAGGGATTTGTGGCGCTGTGCCCATAGCTTCCCCCCCAGGGCGGGGAACGCAGTGACCCCAGAAGCGCGGTTTGCGTCCCCGCCAGGGAAGCAACCCTCATCCCCCAGGGCCGGCAGGGTTCTGCAGGGACCACCTTAAAGGGTAATGCAGATCTGCCAAGGGAGGGGTGGGGGTCCAGCAGCGCTGAGACCCCTGAGACCTCAAGACCACGGGGGTCCAAGTCACTGTCCGATAAAAATAAAAAATTCTTCTGAGGAGCTGCTCCAGCAGCGACTATCCTCTGTGACCTCAAATTTTAGACTGGAGAGCTGGAGTAGGAGGAGCCCAAGCTGGAGGGGCCGGTCAACACTCTTTTTAATCTGAGGTGTTCTATCCTGTGTGGGCTCGCCTACCCACTAGTAATGACTGTGTCTCCCTTCCTTCCATCTGCTGCTGAAATAGTGATTTTTATCCAGTACTGCCACTCCAGATTGTGACTCTGAATACAGACAAGCTCCATGAATATAAAATGAAAAAACAGACACAAGTGTGACACCAGCATTTCCGCTTCTTTCGACCCTCATGTGTACATCAACGCTATTGCAGTTCCAACAGTACCAGATGAGTTCAAAGCCAGAGATCAAGTAGCAGCAGGATTTGAAATGCTATTCCCCATCGTTACAGTGAATAAAAATGTTATATTATATCTACTATGACCAACTGTTGGATGCCAGCTCTGACCAGCTTATGAATGGGACACCCGTATAGTTTCCTTGATCCTTGTGGCGCGTGTGTCCATCCGATGGTGTGACAGACAGGCCATTCCAGAGGAGCAATTTAGGAAGGCCGGCTTCTTCTACTAGGGGAAGAGAATGTATCTAGGGTGTCTGTAGGCATGCAATTTGGCCTGAACAGCCATCCACTGCCACAAGAGAAGGGAATTGTGAGAGCAGGAGTTATTTATCTTGACGCCATTGTGGTTATTCTGTGTGTGTGTGTGTGTGTGTTGTGTGTGTGTGTGTGTGTGTGTGTGGTGTGTGTGTATCTCCTCTTTTGTGAAATGGAGTCTGAGCCAGTATATATATGTTTTGAGATAAGGTGTTTCAGGAATTTCTTTGTCTAAAGCCCCCGTCACACACAGCGAACTCGCTAGCGAGATCGCTGCCGAGTCACTAGTTTTGTGACGCAACAGCGATCTCCCCAGCAATATCGCTGTGTGTGACACTGATCAGCGACCGGCCCCCCTGCCGGGTATCGCTGATCGTTGTCCAAAAGGCCAGGACATTTTTTTGATCGCTGGTCTCGCGCTGGCCAGCACGCATTGCTGCGTGTGGCAGGCAGGAGACCAGCGATCAGCTGTTAACCAAGGTACACATCGGGTTTCCAGGCGCGCGAGTGGCGGCTGGAAACCCAATGTGTACGTTGGATACCAGCATGCTGCTGCAGGGGAGCTGGTAACCAAGGTACACATCGGATTTCCAGGCGCTGCGCAGCGCCTGGAAACCCGATGTGTACCTTGGCTTACCAACTCCATGCACCAGCGGCTGGTATCCAACGTACACTGCGGGTAACTAAGCGACGTTACCCGCAGTGTCGCTGTCCTGATCGCTGACTGAGCTGCCTGTTTGGCAGCTCACCAGCGATCATGTAGCGACACACCAGCGATCCTGACAAGTGCATATCATTGTCGGGATCGCTGGTGTGTCGCTGTGTGTGATGGGGCCCTAAGAGAGAGCACATCACAAAGTGAAAGATTGAGCCACACCTAACCTCTTCAGCCAGGTGTAGCCAGTACTAACTTAAGCCAATGAGATGTATGTATGCTAATGCCAGCACCTTTGTAGAGATACATTGCAGCAATATAATTAGCTCAGCTTATGTAAAAAAAAAGCGTATATAAACACTGACCTATGATGTAATAAAGTCAGATCATGGTTAAAGGGAATCTGTCACCCCATTTTAGCCATATCAGCTAAAGATATGACTGAATAGTGAGTCCCATAAGCAACCTATCGGTATGTAGCTTATATCCGGATACCCCCGTTTTGATAGCAAAATACCTTTGTAAACTTCGTATTTTCGTATGCTAATTAGGGTGCTCCGGACCAGAGGGCGGCGTTTTCACTCTTCTCCCCCCCCCCGCTATCCTTTATACTTCGCTGTGTTCCGTGACGCAGTTCACCGGCGCATGTGCACTAATGCTTTTCGGCTTTGCCCGCAGTTGGGCAAAGCATACTGCACATGCGCGAGTCAAGATTGCAATGCGCATGCGCGTAATATGGAGGACAACTACAAAAATTCCCAGAAATACTGCGGACAGCAGCCAAAGAGGGGTTAAGGAAAGGACCCAAAACACCGCACATCGGATCGGACCGAAATCATTTACATAAGCCCGCCAAATTGATGTGACAGATTCCCTTTAAACAGCTGAAATTGCATTATAAGGTAACGGACACCTTTGCATTGGAAAATATTTTCACACATTAGTGGTTTCCTTTAATTAATAAAAGTGAAAGATCAATCCAGGAGGAGAAAGAAGCACATTTTTCTGAAAAACTATATTACAAAATTACTTATTTTCATTTGAACTATTGATGAAAAAATTAAAAATTTACAGTTACTCTTTAAATAACCTGGAGTGAAATAGAAAAAAATGTATTGTTCCTTTACACAAGAAAACGTCAATCAAAGCTTCAGAAATACAAATAATGAACGCAGATTTTTTTTTCTTTAAGAAAACACTATTAATTGTGCAAACTTTGTAAATATAGATCTTTTTATATCTTGCAAACAGTAGATGTCTTACCTTTGAACTCCATCAGCACCAAATGTAATCCTCAAGTGCTTCAGTGCTTCTCTCTTACGCCGTATCAAACATACTTCACTTTCCTCTTGTTCTGTCCTAAAGCAAATTTATATGGAGTAATCACCATTACCTTATAAAATTTAAGAGGGCCATGACATGCATTATTTCCACAAGTAAAAGGTCACAGTCATTTTACACAGTTTAAAGAGACAGGTCAGAAGTTGTGATCCATGTGCATCTTCTAGCAGAGACCCTCAATAAGTGCTCTAAGTAAGCAGCTGTGGGGGAAAAATAGTGGTTGCAATCAAAGTGTTAAATAAAAAGTCTTGCTCATCAGGAGAAGGGTCTTCAATTTTTATGCCCAACCTTTAAAAAGGAGGTAGAATTGCAACTTTCTAACTTTGCAAATCTTAAATCTGTCTTAGACCAATTTGCATAGTTTACTTTCCCTGACCATCACACTCAGCGACGCAGCAGCGATCCTGACAACGATACGACCTGGCAGGGATCGTTGCTGCGTCGCTTTGTGGTCGCTGGTGAGATGCCAAACAGTCAGATCTTCCCAACGAGGCAGCAACGATCGGCGACCAGTAGCGACCTGTGTAACGATGTGTCTTCTATGTGTCTCAGTGCAGAGTCGCTAGCAAGATCGTTGGTAAAAGGTGTCAAACACACCGATGCATGCTACCCAGCGGGATCTCAACGACCAAAGAAAGGTCCAGGCATTTCTGACACGACCAGCGATCTCACAGCAGGGGCCTGATCGCTGGTATGTGTCAAACTTAGCGAGATCGCTGTTGCGTCACAAAATTTGCTTAGTGTGACGGGGGCTTTACTCTGCATGGTGCAGAGGCACAGATTCTTAACTTCCTTGTTCCAGCAATAGGTTGGTATCTTACTGTCCAGACTCCTCAAATCACAACTTATATGTTATTACATAAACTTACCATATATACTCGTGTATAAGCCGACCCCCCTAATTTTGCCACAAAAAACTGGGAAAACTTATTGACTCGTGTATAAGCCGGGTGTATAAACTGCCGTCCTGCTCTTGCTGCCCCGTCCTGCTCTGTGCTGCCCCCGTCCTGCTCCATGCTCCCCATCCAGCTCTGTGCTCCCCATTCTCCTCTGTACTCCCCCCCCCTGCTCCGTCCTCCGCTGTGCTCCCCCATTCCTTCTCCGTCCTCCTGTGCCCTCCCATCCTGCTCCGTGCTCCTCTGTGCCCTCCATCCTCTCCCCCGTCCTGCTCCGTGCTCCTCTGTGCCCTCCATCCTCCCCCGTCCTGCTCCGTGCTCATTGTCCTCCTCCATGCTTCCCCCGTCCTTCGTTCTCCCCCCCTCCTGCTCCGTGCTCATTGTCCTCCTCCATGCTTCCCCCGTCCTCCCCCGTGCTCATTGTCCTCCTCCATGCTTCCCCGTCCACCGTTCTCCCCCCACCCCCGTCCTGCTCCGTGCTCCTTGTCCTCTCCTCCATCATACTCACCCTCCCCGTGCCATCGCTGAACGTCCCTGCAATCCTGCGTTCTCCCCGGCTTCCTGCAGCTCTCCTGTGCTGAGCGGTGACGTAATACCGCTCATTAAGGCCATGAATATGGAGGCCACGCCTATGGGAGTGGCGTCGCGTACATATTATATGACCTTAATGAGCGGGTATTACGTCACCGCTCAGCACAGGAGAGCTGCAGGAAGCCGGGGAGAACGCAGGATTGCAGGGACGTTCAGCGATGGCACGGGGAGGGTGAGTATGATGTCCCAGCCACCGGCTCCTGCCGCGGCACCCCCTCCCCCGCTGGTTTCTGCCCAATGACTCGTGTATAAGCCGAGGGGGCATTTTCAGCACGAAAAAAGGTGCTGAAAATCTCGGCTTATATACGAGTATATACAGTATTTTGCCCTAAAGTGCGATTCTTGCTACAACTGCACACTATGATCAGTTATAGATAACAGGGGAAATTATAGGAGTCCCTGTAAGAAAATGACACATATACAGTGCAGGGCTGTGGAGCCGGAGCCCATTTTGGTGAAGTCAGAGTCATGGAAATTGAGAAGTTGGAGGTTTGGCTTACACACTACACAGCCCTGAATTACAGTGGCTTGCAAAAGTATTCCCCTCCCTGGCTTTTTACCCATTTTATTACATTATAAACCGGTGTTTAAAGGGAATCTGTAACCACATTTTTGGACTATGAGATGCAGCCATCGGACTGGACCGGAAGGCGGACCGCCCCTGGGTGAGTATAATATAACTCGTTTTTCTTATCTTTCAGGTGACATCGGGGGCTTATCTACAGCATTACAGAATACTGTAGATAAGCCCCTGATGGCGGTGGCCGTATCTCAGACCAAAAATGGGGTTCCCGATTCCCTTTAATATGGTCATACAGATTATAGACTGCTGAACGCAGTCCTCCCTGTGTGTCTCATACCAGCTGTGTTGTTGTTGAGAAATCATTATCACTTTATATACGTGACCTCTTCCAGGCTCCGGGGTGGATCGTGTCTGGAGATAACTCTGCCTCCAGAGCTCATTTTACATGAAGGAGGAGTTAACAGTATGAGACAAGTAATCAACACAGAACAGGAGAAATTAAATTAGTCTTCTTGCAAACATTTCTGCTTCTCTATCAGCTCTGCTATATTGCAACAATATTGCATCCCTGTGTGCCTGTGAAATGGAAGCTGAAAGAAACCTGCAGATGTGTCAGTTATTAGAACAGCCATTACACATCACACTGGGAACAGTGGTAACCATGTCACATCACACTGGTAACTCCCCCTTATATTTAAAGTAAGCTTTGAGGGCAGAGTTATCTCCAGGCACCATCTGTCCCTAGCCAGGAAGAGGTCACTTATATAAAGTGATAAAAGATGATTTTTCAGCAACACCACAGCTGATCTGAGACACACAGGGTGGACTGTTTTCAGCAGTCTAAAGGGTATGCCACACTGAACAATATCGCTAACGGGATCGCTAAAAAACGTCACTATTTAGCGATCCCGTTAGCGATGTTGTTCAGTGGCATCTGCCAGCGACGAGCTTCCTGCTGTGATCTCGCTCGTCGCTGGAATCGTTCCGGACCCTATTTCTCGTCGGCGCTCCCGCTGGGTAAGTATATATCGCTAGTGTGGCACCTTTTCTTAGCGAATTAGCGGTACTTTTGTACCGCTAAAGTCGTTAAGAACATCGCTAACGGCGATAGCGCCGTTAACTATATCGCTAAATGTGGCCGCACTTAGCGATATAGAAACAATCCCGCTAGCTATCGCATTAGTATGCGTCGTTATCGTGATCGCTAGCGGGATTGTTTAGTGTGGCAGTACCTTAACTTGTATGGACATGTGGTGACAGATTCCTCCAAGGGTGGTTTCCATGTTAGTGACCAGGCCAATTTTTACAATTCTGACCACTGTCCCTTTATGCGGTTATAACTCTGGAACGCTTCCACGAATCTTGGCGACTCTGAGAATCTTTATTCGTGACATATTGTACTTCACACTTTAGTGTTAAAATTTCCTTGATATAACTTGCGTTCGTGAAAAAAAAATGGAAATTTTGTAAAATTTTCTAAATTTTTGCCATGTTCAAACTTTTTTTTATTTATTTTAAATCAGAATTATATTACACAAAATAGTTAATAAATAACATTTTCATCATGTCTACTCTACATCAGCACAATTTTGGAACCAACATTTTTTTTTGTTAGGAAGCTATAAGGGTTAAAAGTTGACCAGCGATTTCTTCTCATTTTTACAACAGCATTTTTTTTTTTTAGGGAACACATCACATTGAAGTCACTTTGAGGGATCTATGATAGAAAATACCCAAAAGTGACACCATTCTAAAAACTGCAACCCTGAAGGTGCTCAAAACCACATTCAAGAAGTTTATTAACCCTTCAGGTGCTTCACAGGAATTTTTTGGAATGTTTAAAAAAAATGAACATTTAACTTTTTTTTTTTTTTCACAAAAAAATTGACTTCAGATCCAACTTGTTTTATTTTACCAAGGGTAACCGGAGAAATTGGACCCCAAAAGTTGTTGTGCAATTTATCCTGAGTACGCTGATACCCATATGTGGGGGGGGGGGGGGAGGACCACAGTTTGGGTGCATGGCAGAGCTCGGAAGGGAAGGAGCGCTGTTTGACTTTTCTATGCAAAATTGACTGGAATTGAGATCAGATGCCATGTCGTGTTTGGAGAGCCCCTGATATGCCTAAACAGTGGAAATCCCCAACAAGTGACACCATTTTGGAAAGTAGACCCCCTAAGGAACTTATCTAGATGTGTGGTGAGCACTTTGAACCCCCAAGTGCGTCACAGAAGTTTATAACGTAGAGCCGTAAAAATAAAAAAAAACTTTTTTCACAAAATAATATTTTCATCCCCAATTTTTTATTTTCCCAAGGGTAACAGGACAAATTGCACAACAACTTTTTGGGTCTAATTTCTCCTGAGTATGCCGATACCCCATATGTGGGGGTAAACCACTGTTTGGGCACATGGCAGAGCTTAGAAGGGAAGGAGCACCGTTTGTCTTTTTCAACGCTGAATTGGCTGGAATTGAGATCAGACGCCATGTCGCGTTTGGAGAGCCTCTGATGTGCCTAAACAGTGGAAACCCCTCAATTCTAACTTCAACCCTAACCACAGTCCCAACCCTAACCACAGCCCCAACCCTAACCGGAAAATGGAAATACATTTTTTTTTAATTTAATTATTTTTCTCTAACTAAAGGGGTGATAAAGGGGGGGGGGGGTTTGATTTACTATTTACAGCGGGTTTTTAAGTTTGGCAGCTGTCACACACTAAAAGACGCTTTTTGATGGAAAAAAAATAGTTTTTGCATCACCACATTTTGAGAGCTATAATTTTTTGATATTTTGACCCACAAAGTCATGTGAGGTCTTGTTTTTTGCGGGACGATTTGACGTTTTCATTGCTACCATTTCTGGGCACGACTTTTTTTTTTTTTTTAATCACTTTCTATTCCGATTTTTTGGGACAGAATGAGCAAAAACAAGCAATTTATGAATTTCATTTTTGTGGGGGGGGGGTGCGTTTACACAGTTTCGAGTGTGGTAAAATTGATAAGGCAGTTTTATTCTTCAGGCCAGTACGATTACAGCGATACCTCATTTATATGATTTTTTTATGTTTTGCCGCTTTTATATAATAAAACCTATTTTATAGAAAAAATAATTGTTTTTGCATCACTTTATTCTGACAGCTGTAACTTTCATTTTTTTCGCTGATCACGCTGTATGGTGGCTCGTTTTTTTGCGGGACAAGATGACGTTTTCAACGGTACCATGTTTATTTATATCCGTCTTTTTGATTCGTGTGTTATTCCACACTTTTTTCGGCGGAATGATGATAAAGCATTGTTTTTTGCCTTTTTTTTATGGTGTTCACTGAAGGGGTTAACTAGTGGGACAGTTTTATAGGTCAGGTCGTTACAGAAGGCGATACCAAATATGTGTACTTTTATTGTTTAGATTTTTTTTATTCAAATATATATTTAGCAATAGAATAAATATTGATTTTTTTTTTATTATTTTCTTAAATATTTTTACAATTATTTAAAAAAAAAAATGTTGTATTTAAGACTTACTTTTGCACTTTATCCCACTATGGGACAATGATTTTGTGCAGGCTGATCGCTTCTATAGCATGCAGATAAGCATCTGCATGCTATACAAGCTGTCAGCGCTGCAGCTTCTATACACTAACCTGTGAGACTTCTTGACATGCACTGCGCATGACAGGAAGTTTCACAGCTCTGGAGACCCGGATGTTGTCATGACGACATCGGGTCTACATGGCAGAGATCTCCGATCCAAAGGCAGAAAGGCTGTGCCGGCTCTGGAACACTGATCATGTTTGATCGCAGTGTTCCGGGGTTAAAGTGCCGTGAGCGAGACCGCTCCTGAGAATCCACTGACACCCGGCCGCAATCAACCACGCTCCCCCCCCTCGTGAGCGCGGCCGAGCACACATGATGTACTATTCCATCCACGAGAATTAAGTCCCAGGTCAAATGGACGGAATAGTACATCTGGGGTCAGAAAGGGGTTAAATATTTTTGTAATACGATTTGTGTGTGATTCATCAGAACTAAATAGTCTAGGTTGGTGAAGTGAGAAAAATATTGGCATAAATTAAATTTATGACATCAATTAGCTAAAAATTGGCATGTGCATATGTATTTACCCCCTTTGCTATGAAGCACCTAAACATTTCTTGTGCAAGCAATTACCTTCAGAAGTTACTTGCTTAGTGAAAGGAAGTCCACCTGTGTGGAATCTAAGTGTAACGTGGTCTGTCAGTATATATACACCTTCTCTGAAAGAACATGGAGGCTGCAACACCATTAAGCAAGAGGCATCATTAACCAAACACCACCATGAAGACCAAGGAGATCTCGAGACAAGTAAGGAACAAAGTTGTTAAGTACAAGTCAGGGTTGGGTTATAAAAAGAAAAAAAAAAAAAAAATTTTTGATCTCTCAGAGCACCATCAAATCTATTATCATCAAATGGAAAGAATATCGTACCACAACAAACATGCCAAGAGAGGCATGAAAGACTGAAAGACTAATAATTGCTGCTGGAGAAAGATAGCGCAGAATAGGTTCTTAATCGAGTAATTCAGGGTTAATACAAATAGATTGCTTTAACAACAGCTCCGTCTGGAGAGTACATGTAGGGTTATCCGCTGCAGCAGATCCACCAGTCACTGGGTGACAGACTTGAATAGATGAATGGGAAAGCATGGATTTGATCTGTGCTGCCGATCAACACACAGAACAGCCATATATGTGGTGTGCAGCTCTTCAGGTAGAGTTATTCGGCAGCGCAGATCAAATTCACGCTTTCCCATTCATCTATAGATGCAACAACCTGTCGCTCTGCATCTGGCTGCAGAAGGTCTCTGCATTTGGTATTACAGATGCCTCCTTAATCCTTATGCCTCTTGGACCCAGCGGCAACCTCCCTCTGGCTACAGTTGACACACCTGGACCTGGGGGTTTATATATTCCCAGTCTGCTGCAGAGTGTCGCCGGTGATACTTGCAATTTTCTCTTGTGAAGGCATAGTGCTATAGCAATCAGCTAACTTGCTCTCTGGACCAGTTTAAGTTTGGTGTTACCGCTCTGAGACTGCTCAAGCTAAGGTCATTCTCCTTGTCTGTCTACCTTTTAGTCTTTAGTTTACAGCAGGGAATGACCAGTGCTTATCCCCTCCCCTACCTACCCAGGGCCTAGCTCTATGGATATACAGGGCTTAGGTTCCTGCTCGGCGATTGTTGAAAAAACAATTTAGGGATGGTAGGGCAGGTATGGTGTTATCAGATCTGCCTAGGGATTTTCACTCACTCTTTCCCTAGTTTCTGGGCTTCCTTCCCCTCACCCTTTGTGTTGCACTTAGTCTTTCCACACTGTGTGTAACAGCCACCCACCGAAATGCTCAGCCCGGGAAAGGGGGAATTAATCAGAGAGGCAGCACAGAGACCAAAGGTAACCCTAAACGAGCTGCAGAGTTCCCAAGCAGAGACGGGAGTATCTGTTCTTATGACCACAATAAGCAGTACACTCCATAGAGGTGGTGACGTTTATGGAAGAGTGGGCAAAAAAAAGCCTTTACTTAGACAAAAAATTGTAAGGCTTGTTTTGAGTTTGCCACAAGACATGTGAGAGACTCACCAAATGCATGGAGGACGGTGAAGTGATCAGACGAGACTAAAATTGAACTTTTGGCCACCAAAGTAAACGCTATGTCTAGCACCAAACCAACAAAGCTCATAACCCTAAGACCTTCTGTGGGGATGTTTTTCGGCAGTGGGGACATGGAAAATAGTTTGAGTAGAGGGGAAGATGGATGGTGCAAAATACAGGGATATTCTTGAGTAAAACCTATTTCAATCTGTCAGTGATTTGAGACCGGGACAGAGGTTCACCTTCCAACAAGACAATGACCCACAGCAAACTGCTTAACCAACACTAGTGTGTGTTTAAAGGGGTACATGTAAATGTTTTGGAGTGGCTTAGTTAAAACCCAGACCTTAATCCAATTGAAAATGTGTGGTCAGAATTGAAGATAGATGGTTTCCTCTGGTGAACAGCAAACTTGAAGGAGCTGGAGCAGTTTTTCCTTCAGGAATGGGCAAAAAATCTCAGTGCCAAGATGTGAAAAGCTCAAAGACTTATTCCAAGTGACTTGCAGCTGTAACTGCAGCAAAAGGAGGCTCTACAAAGTACTAACTTTAGGGGGTGAATAGTTATGTACATTGAAGTTTTCAGTTATTTTCTCCTATTTGTCATTTGCTTCACAATAAAAAGAAAACACGGATTTTGGTAAGAACTTACCTGTAAAATCCTTTTCAGCGAAGGAAGGGGAAGAGAGACACAGTATTCATTACTGATGGGTAGGCGGAGCCCCAGATCAGGATGTCACCTCAGATCAAAAGAGTGCTGACTGGCTGGCCCCTCCAGCTCGGGCTCCTCCTACTCAGCTCCAGTCGTACCAAAGCTTTTAGGAAAAGAGTCAAGATCACCAGCGGAGCAACATAACCCCTTCTGAAGGAACTTCAGAGAAAAAACACAAGGATACAGGTTATGCATGCAAAGAAAGCCAAAAACCACAGAGTTCCAGGTACTACTCACGGAACCTGACTACTGCGATGAGCTGGCGATGCTGGAACAGAGCCTTAGCGCGCTGACCTCAGCCCAGATAATCGCTATCAGATAAGGGTCGCGCTGCATCTGAAAACATCAACACACTTCTGCCTTGGGAGGGTGCTGTGTCTCTCTTCCTTCGCTGAAAAGGATTTTACAGGTAAGTTCTTACCAAAATCCGTGTTTCAGCTGCAGATGGAAGGAAGAGAGCCACAGTATTCATTACTGATGGGACGTCCCAAAGCAGTTCAAAAATAAGGGTGGGAAAAACCAACAAAAGGCAGAAACCCAACAACCTTAACAACAAAGCGCAACCAGCGCTAAACACAAGTTCATCCAGAACTTTAAACTACAGCTGCCTGCAGGACCCTACGTCCGAGGGCTGCATCAGCGGAAGCACTGACATCCACTTTATAAAACCTTGTAAACGTGTGGACAGAGCGCCAAGTTGTCGCTCGGCAACCTTGATGAAAAGCCCATGATGAGGCCACAGCTCTCGTGGAATGGGCTCGAATCTTAATCGGGCAAGATTCACCCGAAGACGGTAAGCTTCCAAAATAGCTGACCGGATCCAACGAGCTATAGAATCCTTGGAAGCTCGTTGACCACGCCGACGACCCGCTGGAACCACAAACAGGGAGTCCGTCTTACGAAAACCTTGAGTAATAGATAGATAAAACTTCAAGGCCCGCACTAAATCCAATGTGTGTAAATCTCGCTCTTTCGCATTCTTCGGATCCGGACAGAGTGAAGGCAACACAATATCCTGGTTAACATGAAATTGTGACACCACTTTAGGCAAAAAATCACCCCGAGTGCGAAGCACTACACGATCCGGAAAAAAACTCCAGAAAAGGAGGCGAACAAGAAAGAGCTGCCAAATCAGAAACTCTCCTCAAGGAAGTGACTGCAACAAGGAAAGCCACCTTCCAAGAAAGTAAAGAAAGGCTAGCAGAAACCATAGGCTCAAAAGGTTTATGCTGAAGAGCCTCCAAAACAAGGTTGAGCCGCCAAGGAGACACGGGTGCCTTCCGCGGCGGAAACTTACGAGATATACCTCGGAAAAAGGAGAGCACGTCTCTATTTGAAGCAATGGTTCTCCGGAACAATAAGGACAGAGCAGAAATCTAACCTTTCAGAGTGCTGACTGCCAAACCCTTGTCTAGCCCATGCTGCAGAAAAGCCAACAGGTTGGGAATGGAAAATTTTCTCGGGTTCCGAGAGGACCCCAAACACCACGAAAAGAAGGTTTCCCAAATTTTGTGGTAAATCCTAGTAGTAGCCGGACATCTTGCAGCACGAAGGGTAGCAATGACCTCGGCTGAGAAACCTCTACGGGTCAAGATTTCGGTCTCAAGAGCCACGCCGTCAAACGCAGGGACATCAAGTCCGGATGACAAACGGGCCCCTGAGTCAACAAGTCCGGTTGAAGAGGGAGTGGAAAAGGAGGTGCCGCCAACAGCGACATTATTGTCGAGAACCACACCCTTCTTGGCCAGTCTGGAGCTATCAAAATAGCTGGAATTCTCTCTAGTCTGATCCGACGCAGTACTAGAGGAAGTAAGGATATCGGCGGGAATACATAGATCAGCTCGAACTGATTCCACTGAGCCACTAGAGCATCCACCGCCACCGCCCTCGGGTCCTTGTACCTGGACATGAACGTCGGTAACTTGGCATTGGACCTGGATGCCATCAAATCCACTTGGGGGGTTCCCCAGCGAGAGCACAGTAGTGCAAAACTTCCGGGTGGAGGCTCCATTCCCCGGGATCCATCCTTCTGCGACTGAGAAAGTCCGCTGTAATATTCTGAACCCCTGGAATGTGAATCGCCGAAATGGCTGGTACACTGGCCTCTGCCCAAATCAGAATTCGGGACACCTCTACCATGAGTCTGGAACTCCTTGTCCCACCTTGGTGATTGATATACGCGACAGCCGTCGCATTGTCTGTCTGCACTCGGACTGGCAGACCGCTCAAAGGGACCGTCCAATGTTGGAGGCAAAGGAAAATCGCCCTCAATTCCAGGATGTTGATCGGAAGAACAGACTCTTCCGATGACCATACCCCCTGAATCCAGAGATTGTTCCAAACACCCCCCAGCCCGTCAGGCTGGCATCGGTGGTTATGACTGACCACTTCGGAGGGAGGAAAGACTTCCCCAGGGAGAATGCCCCTGGACGTAACCACCATTCTAGAGAATCCCGCACCGCGCGAGAAATGGTGACACTGCAATCCAGCGATTGCGACTGATTCCATCGACTCAAGATGAACCTTTGGAGAGTCCTGGAGTGGAACTGGGCAAAAGGAATTGCCTCCATGGACGCCACCATCAGTCCCAGAAGACGCATACACTTCCGTATAGACATTGCTGTTGAGGATCTCATAATCTGTACATGTCGAAGAAGACATGACTGTTTGTCTGGTGGTAGGGAAACTACCGACCGAAACGTGTCGAGATGCATTCCCAAAAAGAGGATTGTCCTCGATGGTTCCAGGGACGACTTCTCCCAATTGACCAGCCAACCGAAGTCCTTCAGAAACTGAAGAGACAAATCCCTAGCCGTCAACGCCTCCTCCTCCGAGGAAGCCACGATCAAAAGATCGTCCAGATAAGGGAGAATCGTAATCCCCTGTCTTCGAAGGATTGCCATGAGGGGCGCCAGAATTTTTGTAAAGACCCTTGGCGCTGAGGCTAAGCCGAACGGCAGAGCCACGAACTGGTAATGATTCTGACCTATGGCAAATCGAAGAAAGCGCTGATGAGCCTTTCCGATGGGAATATGCAAATAGGCGTCGCGAATGTCGATCGACACCAGAAAATCGTTCTGTGACAGAGCTGCCACAACGGAGCGAAGCGATTCCATGCGAAATTTCCGGGCATGGACATGCCGGTTTAATCGCTTGAGATCCAGAATCGGGCGAAATTTGTTCTCCTTTTTGGGAACTATAAAAAGGTTGGAATAAAAACCTTTCCCTCGGTCCTCTGACGGAACCGGTATCACTACACCCTTTTGTAGCAGAGATTCGACCTCTCGCTGTAGAGCGACAACAAGCTCGGGGGTTCCGACGGAACGCGAGATTGACAAAAAACATTTGGGGGTCGAGAAGCAAACTATGAAATAGCCTGCCGACACTATCCGCGTTACCCAGGAATCTGGAACGCGAGCCATCCAAGCCGCCTTGAAAAGAAGCAGACGACCCCCCACTCGAGAATCCCCGAGTGGACCCCTGGCGTCAATCCGACTTTGCGGGCTTTTTGTCAAGTTCCCGCTTGTCCTGGCGGAAACTCCGCTTCCAGGGAGTACGAGTTTTCTGAGAGGATTTCTTTCCTGAGAAGGAAGGACGACCCGATCCCCACGAGGAGTGACTAGATCGTCCTCGGCCCCGAAAGGACCGCCGACCACTATAGACACCAGGCTTACTGGACACCGAGGCCATGGCCCTACGCTGTGGTAATGCTGATTCCTTCGCCTTAGCCTTGGAAATCAGCTCTGTGAGGTCGGATCCAAAAAGATGGCCACCCTTGTAAGGTAAGGCCAACAACCCTTGTTTGGAAACTGCGTCCCCGGCCCACTGTCTGAGCCATAAAGCTCTTCTGACTGTGATCGCTGAAGCTTGCGCTTTGGCCAGCAGAGATGCCGTATCCAGACCGGCATCAAAGATATAACAGGCTGCCGTTTCTAACCATTCACAAGTTTCCCGTATCTCAGATAACGGAGATTCATTTTGCAACTCCGTCTTCAGACGTGCCAACCAGCCTAGAGAAGCTCTAGCAGCACACATGGATCCTAGCACTGCTCGGAATCCATGACCCGCAGCCTCATAGCTTGCTTTTGCCGCCAATTCTGTTTTTCTATCCAAAGGCTCCTGTAAGCTCGCTTTCCCCTTAATAGGGAGTAGTGAGGATTTACTAAGCTGAGATAAAGACACATCCACTTCAGGAGCAGAAGTCCAATTAGCCTTTAACTCCGCAGAGCAAGGATAAAGTGTATCCAAGAAATGCGTTCCATGAAAACGCTTATCTGGACATAGACGTTCCTCCTCTATTACACTATTAAGCTCATCCAGAGCTGGCAATGTTGTACGCGAAGCACGGGACTCCTGGAACATGCGTGCTGATTTACCAGGACGACTAGTTACCTCCTCCGGTAACTGTAATATATCTCTCATGGCTTCAATTAATGCCTCCGTACGCTTCGCCATAGAGGAACGCCCTTGCGGCTCGTCCGCATCTGAATCGGATATTTCTCCATCCGAATTTAAAGGGGAACTCTGCCCAATATCAGATACATCTGACTCGCTCCGTGTAGAGGCCGGTAACGGCCTGCGTCGCTTCCTCTGAGAGGAATTAGCAGACACATATTGACCTAAAAGGTCAGACAAGTTGTTGATCGATCGAGCGATATCATCCAATTTTTCACCGCTGTCGACCGCAGCGCTAGACGCTGTGGAGGTCTGCGTATCTGATTGCCGCAATGGCACTGGGACGTGGTCCGCGGCATCTGAACTCTGTTCAGACATGTCTCACCTGTATGAGCAGGTAAAAGCGGTAATACCAGCAAAAACTATGCGTTTTTTTTTTTTTATATGCTGAAGGGTTAATGCTCACCAGGCAGGGTTACCCCAGCGGTATTCAGTCAAAAAATTTTGCTGGTAGAAATAACCCTCAGAGGGGTTAATATTGCAAACTCACCACAATATATATGCTTGTGAGCCCCAGCTAATTTTATGTCTCTAATGAGACTGCAGCTGCAGGATAGCGATCGCTGCGCTGCGGGGTGAGGAATCAGCACTCACCCAGCTGGCCGTGGTGTCTTATGAGGAGAGGAGCGGTCTGAGGAGCCCAGGAGCCTGTGTAATGGCCGCCACAGTGAGGGAGTCGCAGGAGAAACGCCAGAGCGCGCGTCTTCCTGCTCAGAAGACCGGGAATAGTTAGGCCACGCCCCCCGCCAGCTCGAATATTGAGCGCGAACTCCCTCGCTCCTGCTCCCTCTCTGTCCTGCAGGTATCTGCCTGCGGACAAAAATCACCACATCTATACTGTAACAGCGCTGTCACTGCAGCGCTGAAGCATACTGACATACAAGTAATAGCGCTGCTCACCCAGACGCTAAAGCACTCACACATTATTATAATGAAAATTGTGTGGAGTACTGACCAGCTTAGCGCCACAGGGACCCTCAGGGGTTTCTGGCGCTATGCCCATGCTTCCCCCAGGGCGGGAAGCGCAGTGACCCCAGTGTGTGGTTTGCGCCCCGCCAGGGAAAACTCTCCTCATCCCCAGGGCCGGCAAGGATTCTGCAGGGACCATTATGTAGTTACAGATCCGCCAAGGGAGAGGCTGGTGAAATACACTGATAAACATGTAATAGCGCTGCTCACTCAGACGCTAAAGCACTCACACATAATTATAATAAAAAATTTGTGTGGAGTACTCACCAGCCAAAGCGCCACAGGGACCCTCAGGGGTTTCTGGCGCTGTGCCCATGCTTCCCCCCAGGGCGAGGAACGCAGTGACCGTACGTGTGGTTTGCGTCCCGCCAGGGAAGCTCTCCTCATCCCCCAGGGCCGGCAAGGATTCTGCAGGGACTTTGAGTAAATACAGATCCGCCAAGGGAGAGGTTGGGGTACAGCAGCGCTGGTACCCCTGAGACCTCTAGACCAACTGGTGATCCAAGTCTCCTGTCCGAATATAAAATATAAAAATCTTCTGAGGAGCTGCATTAGCAGCGACCATCCTCTGGACCTCAAATCTTAGACTGGAGCTGAGTAGGAGGAGCCCGAGCTGGAGGGGCCAGCCAGTCAGCACTCTTTTGATCTGAGGTGACATCCTGATCTGGGGCTCCGCCTACCCATCAGTAATGAATACTGTGGCTCTCTTCCTTCCATCTGCAGCTGAAAAACATTTAGGCTATGTGCGCAGGTTGAGTATTTGATTGTACGAGATAAGAATACTCCTTTGTGAAAGAAGAACTGTTTTTTTTTTTAAACCTGCACAAATTCTTATGAACCCTTTCCAAACTATGCATCTCCACATCTATTTTTCTGCTTTGGCAAAGAACTTTATACACAATGATGTGCGCCTTTTAAAGTTGCGCAAATTATTTGCAGGCCCTGATCCAGTGGCCACGCTCCTAGCCACCGGGCCAGAACTCTTGTTAACTTCCTCCTACCAGTCGGCTTTCTGACTAGTCATGCCACAATATTGCTGTAAGTAGTCAACTAATTAGAAAATCAAGAATACTGGCAGGTGCGAGCAGGTATACAGGGCTTGGGTCTCGTGGACGCAGTTTATCGACATGGCCGCTGGTGCCATTACATCAATGAAACCTTTGTTTATACTTGTGGTCTTTAAATGCATTTTTTACCTTAACCCCTTCCTGACATGCGCCGTACATATACTGCTCTGCTGGAGGTGCGTTCCCGCAAAAGCAGTATATCTATGGCGGCACGATTGCGCGGCCTCATGCTTCCATCAGGCCAATATTGCGTTGGCCTGATGGTCTTCATGGAAACCCCTGGCAACAAGATGGCAGCGGGGTCCTTCCGGGTCCTGGAAGGAAAGTGGCTTGTGAGTAACTGCTGGGAGCAGGCGCCGGCATGCCTCCATGTCAGATCCTGATATGAAATTCTGCAGTGCAGAGTGTCAGGTCAGCGATCTGATATAGTATAGCAATGTCCCATTCTGGGACAATGTAAAAAAGTGAAAAAAAAAACATGAAGTGTAAAAATATTTTTTAAAAACTAAATATATATAGTTGGTTCGGAAAGTATTCAGACCCCTATAAAATTTTTCACTCTTTCATTGCAGCCATTTGGTAAATGCAAAAAGGTTCATTTTTTTCTCATTAATGTACACTCTGCACCCATCTTGACTGAAAAAAGCCAGAAATGTAGACATTTTTGCAAATTTATTAAAGAAGGAAAACTGAAATATCATATGGTCAGAATTATTCAGACCCTTTGCTCAGTATTGAGTAGAAGCACCTTTTTGAGCTACTACAGCAATGAGTTTTCTACGGAATGATGCAACAAGTTTTTCACACCTGGTGAGATCCTGAGGATCCTCTGCCATTCTTACTTGCAGATCCTCTCCAGGTCCGTCAGGTTGGATGGTGAAAATTAGTGGACAGCCATTTTCAGGTCTCTCCTGAGATGCTCACTTGGGTTTAGGTCAGGGCTCAGGCTGGGATGATCAAGAATGGTCACAGAGTTGTTCTGAAGCCACTCCTTTGTTATTTTAGCTGTGTGCTTGGGGTCATTGTCTTGTTGGAAGGTGAACCTTCAGCCAAGTCTGAGGTCCAGAGCACTCAAAGAGGTTTTCATCCAAGAAATCTCTGTACTTGGCTGCATTCATGTTTCCTTCAATTGCAACCTGTCGTCCTGTCCCTGCAGCTGAAAAACACTCCCATAGCATGATGCTGCCAATACCATGTTTCACTGTTGGGATTGTATAGGGCAGGTGATGAGCACTGCCTGGTTTTCTCCACACATGCCGCTTAGAATTATCACCAAAAAGTTCTATCTTCGTCTCATCAGACCAGAGAATCTTATTTGTCATAGGAAGGGAGTTCTTCATGTGTGTTTTTTTTTTTTAGCAAACTATGCGGGCTTTCATATGTCTTGCACTGAGTAGACATTTTCGTCGGGCCACTCTGCCATAAAGGCCCGACTGGTGGAGGATGCAGTGATAGGTGACTTTATGGAACTGTCTCCCATCTCCCTACTGCATCTGTGGAACTCAGCCAGTGATCTTGGGGTTCTTCTTTACCTTTCTCACCAAGGCTCTTCTCCCACGATTGCCCAGAATTGCTGGACGGCCAGGTCTAGGAAGACTTCCGGTGGTCCCAAACTTCTTCCATCTAAGGATTATGGAGGCCACTGTGCTCTTAGGAACCTTGAGTACTGCAAAAATTGTTTTGAAACCTTGGCCAGATCTGTCTGAGCTCCTTGGCCAGTTCCTTTGACCTCATGATTCTCATTTGGTCTGCCATGCACTGTGATCTGTGAGGTCTTATATAGACAGGTGTGTGCCTTCACAAATCAAGTCCTATCAATTTAAACACAGCTGGACTGCAATGAAGGAGTAGAACCATCTCAAGGAGGATCACAAGGAAATGGAAAGCATGTGATGTAAATAGGGCTGTCTGCACAAAGGGTCTGAATACTTATGACCATGCGATATTTCAGTACGCACAAAAAAAAACCCACAATAAAAGCACACACATTTGTTATCGCCGCGTCCGTAATGACCCTCGACGCGTCCGTAATGACCCGCTCTATAAAACTTTCATACTAGTTAACCACTTCAGTGAACACAAAAAAAAGGCAAAAAACAATGCTTTGTCATCATACCGCCAAACAAAAAGTACAATAAAATGTGATCAAAAAGACGGATGTAAATAAAAATGGTACCGCTGAAAAAACTTGTCCCGCAAAATACAAGCCGCCATACAGCTACATCAGCAGAAAATAAAAAAAAGTTATAGCTCAGTAAAATGCAACGCAAAAATAAATATTTTTTCTATAAAATAACTTTTATTGTGTTAAAGCGCCAGAACATAAAAAACGATATAAATGAGATATCGCTGTAATTACACTAACCTGAAGAGTAAAGCCGTCTTACCAATTTTACTACACACAGAATGGTATATAAAAAAAACAATCCCTGATTTGCTGGTTTTTGTTCATTCTGCCTCCCAAAGATCACAGTAAGGCTTGGCACACATTTATCCTGCACTCTGAGCTTACAACAGTGTTTCCATGTAAATCTCCGATATACGTGATTCAGATAGAACCCTCGACGGAAGATTTCCTATGAGGCAGATGGAGGCACTGGACGCCGTCTGACGTGATCTGGCGGTGTCCGTCTTTTTAGGGCCTGTGCACACGTTGCGGCTTTGCCTGCGGATTTTTCCGCACAGAATCCGCACCTCTTGGCAGAAAACCCAGGTGCGGTTTTGACGCGGTTTTTGTGCGGATTTGCCCTGCGGTTTTACACCTACAATGGAATAGGTGTAAAACCGCAGCGGAATCCGCAGAAAGAATTGACAAGCTGCGGTTTTAAAACCGCACCAAATCTGCGCTGAAAATTCTGCATCATGTGCACAGATTTTTTTTCCCATAGATTTACATTATACAATGCCCTGCCTGCGGAACTGCAGGGCAAAAACCGCTGTGGAACCGCAGGCAAATCCGCAACGTGTGCACAGGCCCTTAGGTTTGCATAAAAGTGCCGTCGGCCACAGTTTTGTGCACTTCTGAAAAGGACACCGCGGAACGGAGGCGAATGGGTTAATAATCGGTTAAGGCCACCTTGCTATTGGAAGGTGACAATAAGCCAGGTTAATAATTGAGAGTTGTCAATTAGACAACTCTCAATTATTAATCCTATTGTATGAAATGAAAAAAAATAACACACATGAA
>JARQOD010000004.1:192161503-192210797 GCA_033576555.1 Oophaga sylvatica | reverse complement strand
CGATTCTCGAACTGGAGCATAGATAAAGAAATCCTCCAATATAGAATTCTCTTTGAGAAGGTATCATAAAACTTACCTTTTAATACATTAGTAAAAATAAAATAACCCGTAATACATACTATACAAGTGCACGTGACTAACTCAGATCCTGAAATGACTGGACTAACAACACAAAAACATAAACCCCACGTCTCACTAAATGTATACATAAAAATCACATATATATTCTGTCTCTTGTCACAATGCGTTTTGTCGCTCTTTGTTTAGCGAGTCATCAGGAGACACTATAAACTATTCGTTTTGAAAGAGAGACTTTCTGTTAATTCTGTATTGCTGTTGGCTTGTATCAAGCAGCATTTATGTTTTTGTATCCTAATTATTGTTATTCTATGATGGATAAAGGATTTGTTGAAGAGTAGCTAAACATTTCTAACTTTTACATTATTTTATTGCACTTGTAATTACAAGCAGATCGTTCTAGGTCCGGAGACCTCCACAGATTGCTCAACCTCCTGACTGAGTGCGCACACATCAAAAAAACTGACCATCACATCCAAACACAAATAAGGTCTGAACAGGTGCCTACCTAGAGTAACCAACTCAAGTACATTTCTCAAAAAAATAAAGGGAACACTCAAGTAACACATCCTAGATCTGAATGAATGACATTCTCATTGAATACTTTGTTCTGTACAAATTTGAATGTGCTTACAACAAAATCACACAAAAATAATCAATGGAAATCAAAATTAAAGTGGAATGTAATGTCCTTAAAACAAGTCAAAATGATGCTCAGTAGTGTGTGTGGACTCCACGTGCCTGTATGACCTCCCTGTGCCTGTATGACCTCCCTACAATGCCTGGGCATGCTCCTGATGAGGCGGCAGATGGGCTCCTGAGGGATCTCCTCCCAGACCTGGACTAAAGCATCCGCCAACTCCTGGACAGTCTGTTGGTGGATGGAGCAAGACATGATGTCACAGATGTGCTCAATCGGATTCAGGTCTGGGTAACGGGCAGGCCAGTCCATAGCTTCAATGCCTTCATCTTGCAGGAACTGCTGACACACTCCAGCCACATGAGGTCTGGCATTGTCCTTCATTAGGAGGAACCCAGGGCCAACTGCACCAGCATATGGTCTCACAAGGGGTCTGAGGATCTCATCTCGGTACCTAATGGTAGTCAGGCTTCCTCTGGCGAGCACATGAAGGGTTGTGCGACCCTCCAAAGAAATGCTACCCCACACCATTACTGACCCACTGCCAAACTGGTAATGCTGAAGGGTGTTCAGCAGATCGCTCTCCACGGCGTCTCCAAACTCTGTCACGTGTGCCTTAGGTGAACCTGCTTCCATCTGTGAAGAGCACAGGGCGCCAGTGGCGAATTTGCCAATCTTAGTGTTCTGTGGCAAATGCCAGCATCCTGCACGTGCTGGGCTGTGAGCACAACCCCCATCTGTGAACGTCGGGCCCTCAGACCATCCTGATGGAGTCTGTTTCTAACCGTTTGTGCAGACAATGCACAATTGTGTCCTGCTGGAGGTCATTTTGAAAGGGCTCTGGCAGTGCTCCTCCTATTCCTTCTTGCACAAAGGCGGAAGTAGCGGTCCTGCTGCTGGGTTGTTGCCCTCCTACGGCCCCCTCCACGTCTCCTGGTGTACTGGCCTGTCTCCTGGTAGCACCTCCAGCCTCTGGACACTACGCTGACAGACACAGCAAACCTTGCCACAGCTCGCATTGATGTGCCATCCTGGATGATCTGCACTACCTGAGCCACTTATGTGGGTTGTAGAGTCCGTCTCATGCTACCACGAGTGTGAAAGCACAACCGACATTCAAGTGACCAAAACATCAGCCAGAAAGCATTGGTACTGAGATGTGGTCTGTGGTCCCCACCTGCAGAACCACTCCTTTGAGTGTCTTGATAATTGCCAATAATTTCCATCTATTGTCTATTCCATTTGCACAACAGCATGTGAAATTGATTGTCAGTCAGTGTTGCTTCCTAAGTGGACAGTTTGATTTAGCAGAAGTTTGATTTACTTGGAGTTATATTCTGTTTGAGTTCCCTTTATTTTTTGGAGCAGTGTGCAATCAAACAAATAAGGCAGCACTCTTCAGCACTATAGCATGCAACCATGAAATATGAAAATTGAATTGCATTACTCCACTAGAAAATATGAAAAATTGAGAATGCTTAGCGCATAAATTGGCCAATTCATGTGTACCTGGCAGCCACGATAAGGCGATTCTCGTTTGCCAGGACCTAATGACAATCCTCTCTTAGACAGTCTACATTTCTCTGGGAACCTAATGTGAATCCTCTCTTGGACTAATGTCTATATCTCTGTGGAGTGGTAGGATCCTGTTGCAATTAAAACACACCTGAGGCTAAGGGGCGGAGTGCTCAGTCAGAAGGCTAATACAAATATCAAAAAATGACTGTAACATCCAAGTACAAATCAGGTCTGAACTGGTGCTTACCTAGAGTAACCAACTCAAATACAATCAAACAAATAAGGCAGCACTCTGCAGCGCTATATCATGCAAACATGAAACTTCGTTCCTTAGCCTCGGGTGTTTTTAATTGCAACAGGACCCTACCCCTCCATAGAGATATAGACTTTAGTCCAAAAGAGGATTCACATTAGGTTCCCAGAGAGCTGTAGACTGGATTGGCATTAGGTCCTGGCAACGAGAATCGCCTTACCGTGGCTGCCAGGTACACATGAATCGGCCAATTTAGGCGCTAAGCATTCTCAATTTTTCATATTTCTAGTGCAGTAATGCAATTCAATTTTAATATTTTATGTTTGCATGCTATAGCACTGCAGAGTGCTGCCTTATTTGTTTGATTGGTGCGCACACAGTCTGATGTCCGGATGGATTCAATAAAAGCATGGGCTGTGAATCTGATGCTTTCCATTTAACCGTAACCGTACCTCCTCTGTTTGTATGCTCAGACTGGAGCTATGTTCTCCTTTGTCCTAAGCTGTGCAACTCTTGGGTAGACAGGTGGGCTGGGAGTAGGAAAATGGGAGGTTGTGAGTAGAGTTGAGTGAATTTTTCAAAATTCGGTTTCTTTTATGATCGGCGGCAAATATTGTTTTTGCAATATTTGCTGAATGTCAATGGGAGTAGAAAAGAATGAATATGTTCGGGAATTGATCATCAAGTATAAATTTGTCACAAATGGGGTACCAATATGGCACAAATATGGCAAATTCAGATTAATCGACCGATTCCGAACATATTCGCTCAACTCTAGTTGTGAGTGATCATTAGGGGTCTTAGGACTTGGACCGCACAAATCTGCTTGTTATCACAAGGGCAATGAAATATGTCAAAAAAAAAAAACATAAGGAGGGTTTAGTTACTCTTGAAACAAAGATACCTTTTCATTGTTAGATATAGTTTATATTATAGTTAAATAATGGAATCAGGTGCGCTAAAACTCAAAATAGATGAAGCTTTAAATTTAGAACAAACAAACAATTTATCAAATATAACACATTAATAAATTATAAATTGATAAGTATACAGATCTACACAGACATGGATTAAAGAGTGCTTTCAGTTTTTCTCATCCACAGTGTGCTGATATTGTTAGAAAAATATTTAGACTTGAGTCCTCAGTGGTTGATACCTTTTAATGGCTAACTGAAAAGATGGTAACAAATTGCAAGCTTTCGAGACTACTCAGGTCTCTTCATCAGGCAAAGACTAAAACAAAAACTGAAGAATAACATATTTATACACAATATGTGATTCTTCAGTTTTTGTTTTAGTCTTTGCCTGATGAAGAGACCTGAGTAGTCTCGAAAGCTTGCAATTTGTTACCATCTTTTCAGTTAGCCATTAAAAGGTATCAACCACTGAGGACTCTCAAGTCTAAATATTTTTCTATCTACTGGCTAACACGGTACGAAGATATACATCTTTCTGATATTGTTAATCATTTATGTCAATAGATATCAGTTTTGCGGTCAAACAACAATTTTGCAGTCAGTAAGGAATATTGTCTTTGCTGACTATTGCTGTTTGTAGCTGTAGTATAGATTGTCACTGCAGACTTTGTGGAAAGGCCCCTTAGAAATGATAGTATTTGCTCTTGCTAAACATCTTTAGTTTATAGATGTCTTTCAGGATCGTGCACTAATGAATGCCGGGGGAGGGATGGCTGTATTCCGAAGTCTGGAGGATGATGCAGCTGTAGGTGAGGCAGCAGGAGACGGGAAGGATAAAAGGCGCCGCCTGTGTAGAGCCAGGGCGCTCTGGCCGCTAGCGTCCCTGGGATACAAGGGAAATCTAAGTTGGACGGTGGCACTGTGAGGTGTGTGATGTCACGAGGTACGGAGATGCCAAAAAACTAACCAACGCGTTTCGGGGATGCTCAGTTCCTCTGTCAGGGTGATCATCCTTCCCGGCTCCTGCTGCCTCCGCACAGCATTCATTATTCTGAAGAGCTTTTAAGATACGGTAACCAAAGTTTCTACTCCATTGTTAATAATACGCTGCACAACCAATGAAAATAAGGATTATACACTAAAAACGTTTGGCACGAGCAAATACTGTCGTTTCTAAGTGGCCTTTCCACAAAGTCTACAGTGACTGTCTATACTGCAGCTGAAAGCAGCAACTGTCAGCAAAGACAATAGCCTTACTGACTGCAAAATTGTCGTTTATTGACCGCAAAACTGATGTCTATTGACATATATATGTTTATGAATATCAGCACACTGGATGAGAAAAACTGAAAGCACTCTTTAAAGGGAATCTGTCACCCCAAAATTGCCATATCAGATAAAGATATGGCTGAATAGTGCGTCCCATAACAAAGCTAACGGTAGGTATCATATATCCTGATACCCCCGTTTTCATATCAAAATACCTTTGTAAAGTTGGTTATTTTCGGTGTCAATCACGGCGGTCAGGTCAGGAGGGTGGCGTTTTCTCTCCTGTACCCCCCTTTCCGTCCCCCCCCCCCCCGCTCCTCGTCATCAGTTGCATATCGCCGTCTGTGAATCCCACAGACGGCGTTCGGCTTCCCTCAATTGCGCAATTCAAAATCCAGGCCGTCGCATGCGCAGTGTGCTTTGCCCGACAGTGGGCAAAGCATAAGATCGTTACAATGCATGCGCTACTCTTTCCTTGCCCCGGAAATGACTGCTTGCCTTAGACGACGGCGATACGCAACTGATGACGAAGAGCGGGGGGGGTGGTAGAGGAGAGAAAACGCCGCCCTCCTGACCTGACCACCGTGATTGACACCGAAAATAACCAACTTTACAAAGGTATTTTGATATGAAAACGGGGGTATCATGATATGATACTTACCGTTAGCTTTGTTATGGGACGCACTATTCAGCCATATCTTTAGCTGATATGGCAATTTTGGGGTGACAGATTCCCTGTAATCCATGTGTGTGCAACTCTGTATACTTATCTATAATTTGATGTGTTTTATTTGATATGTTGTTTGTATTAAATTTAAAGCTACATCCATTTTGAGTTATAGCGCAACAGATTCCTTTAACTCTTCTAGGTTCCCTTAGTTTTCTCACACAAATCTGTATATCTGTTTTGCTACTTCATCCTCCAATAATTTTTTGTGGGGCGCTAGTGTATTTATTCTTGCATAGTTTATATTATGTCTAGTCTACGGTAGACGTTATGTGACTGAACATGCATTTTATATTAAAGATTTTCTCTTTCTTTCTAGGTTTGTCACAGTAAAAGTGGAGAAGTAGATTCAGCTAAAGTGGCAATTCTTGTAAAAGCGTATGTCGATAAATATAAACACTCTCGCAAAAAGGGGGTTGACGACCAACTGTGAACCACTGGCCATCACTGGAAGCAAAGTAAACTGAGGACTGCTACATTAATTGTCCAAGTGCAATTTCAGTGTCGCCACAAAAATGGTCGCAACTGTGATTAGACCGGGTTTTGATAAATAATTTTTCAACGTAGAAACCTTTTTAATTTAGAGCTCTTTACCCCTCTTACCGCAAAAGACTTAATGGATTTTTTGTTTAATTAGGATGAACATATGAATAATAATGTACAGCGTTTCGATCTTCTCAATGATGTGTGTAATATTAGAGATGCTATCAGCTGGTTATTGTGTGTACAGTACATGTAATCTGTTGGTTAAGACGTCTGATCATAAGAATCTTTGATTGTGTTTTCTTCTATTAATACTAGTGAAATGTTTTTCTTGGCTCCTTTATAGTCTAACTGGACACACTGGTCTTTAAGTGTACCCAATGTATGCAGGTGTGTGTACCTTGATATAGAATCTGTTTAGAAATAAACTTTCAGAATAACAATATGCCTACTGCAAAATATGTCCAACAAATATATATATTTTTAACATGGACATGATCTATGGAAACACCAAATAAATAAATATGCTGCTTGTTTGGGTTGTTTCTCTTTTGTGAAATTTGTACTCTATGTTCTCATGGGCTTGCCTGCCTCCGTTTCCAAAAATCACATATGGGTGCATTTAAAATAAGGCATCAACCTATATTAAGAATTTTTAACACTATTTTGGAAAAAATAGAAATAACCGCCACATACTTTATTTTTTATGTAGATAAAAATCTGCTTTCCAAATTTAACCCCTTCATGACGGAGCCCTTTTTCATTTTTGCATTTGTTTTTCTCTCCCCTTCTTCCCAGAGCTATAATTTTATTTTTCGGTCAATATGGCCATGTAAGGGCTTGTTTTCAGCAGCAGATGGAAGGAAGGGAGACACATTCATTACCAGTGGGTAGGCGGAGCCCACACAGGATAGAACACCTCAGATTAAAAAAGAGTGTTGACCGGCCCCTCCAGCTTGGGCTCCTCCTACTCCAGCTCTCCAGTCTAAAATTTGAGGTCACAGAGGATAGTCGCTGCTGAAGCAGCTCCTCAGAAGATTTTTTTATTTTTATCGGACAGAGACTTGGGCCCCAGTGGTCTTGAGGTCTCAGGGGTCTCAGCGCTGCTGGACCCCCACCCATCCCTTGGCGGATCTGTATTACCCTGTAAGGTGGTCCCTGCAGAACCCTGCCGGCCCTGGGGGATGAGGATTGCTTCCCTGGCGGGGACGCAAACCGCGCTTCTGGGGTCACTGCGTTCCCCGCCCTGGGGGGGAAGCTATGGGCACAGCGCCACAAATCCCTGGGGGTCCCTGTGGCGCTCAGCTGGGTGAGTACTCTGCATTTTTTAATGTATGTGAGTGCTTCAGCGGCTGTTGCGGCAGCCGCTGCTACATGTATCATGTCGGTGACTAGTGTTTTTTTTTTCCGCAGGGGATGCCTGCAGGACGCGGGAGCGGAGAGCGGAGTGAGTCGCGCGTTTTTTTTTTAAACCGGCGGGGGGCGTGGCTTCGCGCTTCCCCATTTTTTGCAGGAAGCGCTCTTAGCGCGCGCTTTACCCTGCCTTTTCTCTTCCGGCTTCTCTTCTCTAGCGCGGCGGCCATTACTGACGGGCTCCTCACTCTCCGCTCTCCCCGACCGACCGAAAGGAACAAGGACACTGCACCGCGGCCAGCTGGGTGAGTCGCTTCTACCTGTCAGGGCAGAAGCTTGACCCCCTCACCCCCACAGCGCAGGGCCCTTTCTGGAGGTACTGTCACACGGAACGCTCCCGCTACGATCACGATAGCGACGCATACTAATGCGATCGTTTTTTGTGATCGTTTTAATGTCGCTAGTAGCTGCCACAGTGGGCGATCTCATTGACGACGCATAAGTGGTTAGCGATCTCCTTAGCGACTTTGGCGGTCATTGCGATGTACAAATCAGCGCAATATGTTAGCGATCTCGTTGGCATTCTTGTTTAGTGTGGCATACTCTTGAGGCACTGCCCTGCAGCTGCTACCTCATAAGAGGCACCTGGGCTCGCACACCCTTTTCATTAAACAAGGGTTGTGGGGAGTCTGCGACATTAACCCCTTCTCATGCGGTTAACCCTTAATTGGGGGACAGCTGGGGTGGCTCTCTTTAAGAGCTTTAACCCTTCAGCGTTCGTTTTGCCTTTAAGAAACCACACTGTTCTAGTTGCTGACAGGTTTAACCTGCTATATACTGTGTGAGGGCATGTCAGATCAGGGTCCTGGGGGTGCGGACCGTCTCCCAGATCCGCTACAGGATCAGTCTCGCATATCTGACACGCAGACCTCGACGGCGTCAAGCGCAGCGGTCGGAGGTGTCAGTGATGTCAAAATGGAGGCCCTCGCTCGTTCTATTGATGGCCTTTCTGACCTTCTAGGTTATTTGATGTCAGCTAGATCCTCTCATGGTAGGAAGCGACACAGGCCGGTGGCATCCTTCCCGCGTAGCGACTCGGAGATCTCGGGCATGGAGGGTTCCCCTTCAAGCTCGGATGGGGAGATGTCCGATTCGGATAAGGAGGATCGGCAGGGACACTCTGCCTCTCTTTTGAGCCGTACAGAGGCTTTTATTGGAGCCATGAGGGAGGCGTTACAGTTACCGGAGGAGGTAACTAGACGTCCTGGTAAGTCGGCCTGGATGTTTCAGGAGTCGCATAGGTCGCGATCAGCTTTACCATCTCTGGATGAGCTTAATGGGGCAGTGGAGAAGGAACGCCTGTGTCCAGATAAACGTTTTCAGGGGGCACGGTTTTTTGAGACGCTGTATCCGTGTGCGACGGAGTTGATTGATAATTGGATTCCTTCTCCTGAAGTGGATGTCCCTTTATCCCAGCTTAGCAAATCCTCATTACTTCCTGTTAAGGGGAAGGCGAGTCTGCAGGATCCGCTGGACAGAAAAACGGAGATGGCGGCGAAATCCATCTACGAGGCCGCGGGTCATGGATTCAGAGCAGTACTAGGGTCCATGTGTGCTTGTAAAGCTTCCCTGAGCTGGTTAGACCGTCTACGGACGGCGTGGCAAGATGGATCCCCACTATCCGAGGTAGAGGGGCTTTTCAAGTTGTTGGAGGAAGCAGCACGATATGGCAGTGATGCAGGTTTGGATACTGCGTCACTGCTGTCCAGGGCGCAATCCTCGGCGATCACAGTCAGGAGAGCACTGTGGTTAGACAGTGGACCGGAGACGCGGTTTCCAAGCAAGGTTTGCTATCTTTAGCTTACAAGGGTGGTCAGCTATTTGGATCTGACCTTACGGAGCTGATTGCCAAGGCGAAGGCAAAAGAAACGGCTTTACCGCAGCGAAGAGCTGTGACTTCTGCGTCTGGCAGGCATAGTGCCGGTAGTAATCGGCGGTCCTTTCGGTCCAGGGGACGGTTCGGTCAGCCCTCTTGGGGATCGGGTCGTCCCTCTTTTTCAGGAAAAAAGACCTCTCAGAAATCCCGCACTCCCTGGAAACAGAGCTTCCGCCAAAACAAGCGGGAAGCTGACAAAAAGCCCGCTAAGGCGGACTGACGCCAGGGTCTCACTCGAGGGCTCTCGAGTGGGAGGTCGCCTGCTCCAATTCGAACCGACTTGGGCTTCCCGCGTGTCTGACGCCTGGGTGACACGGGTTGTGTCGGCAGGCTACTTCATAGAGTTTCTTTCTCGACCCCCAGACAGTATTTGCCAATCCCGCATTCCGTTAGAGCCCGAGCTATTTGCCGCTCTACTGCGGGAGGTCGATTCCCTTCTGCAGAAGGGTGTGGTGGTACCGGTTCTGCCAGAGGACCGGGAAGAGGGTTTTATTCCAACCTCTTTGTGGTCCCCAAAAAGGAGGACAAATTTCGCCCCATTCTGGATCTCAAAAGATTGAATCGGCATGTCCGCACCCGGAAATTCCGCATGGAGTCACTTCGCTCCGTTGTGGCTGCCCTGTCGCAGAACGACTTTTTGGTGTCAATCGACATTCGCGACGCTTATTTGCATGTTCCCGTCGGAAGGGCCCACCAACGCTTCCTTCGTTTTGCCATAGGTCAGGACCATTACCAGTTTGTGGCCCTGCCATTCGGGTTGGCCTCAGCACCCAGAGTTTTTACAAAAATTCTGGCACCTCTCATGGCGATTCTGCGAAGACAGGGGGTTACGATTCTTCCCTATCTGGACGACCTTTTGATTGTGGCGTCCTCAAAGGAGGAGGCGGTGACGGCTCGCAATTTATCCCTTCAGTTCCTGGAGGACTTCGGGTGGCTGGTCAATTGGGAGAAGTCGTCTCTGGAACCGTCGCAGTCAATCCTGTTTTTGGGAATGCATTTCGACACGGTACGAGCAGTGGTGTCTCTGCCTCAAGACAAGCAAGCGAGTCTTCTTCAACATGTACAGGTTATGAAGTCATCGACAGCAATGTCCCTTCGAAGGTGTATGCGCTTTCTGGGTTTGATGGTGGCGTCGATGGAGGCAATTCCGTTTGCCCAATTTCATTCAAGAGCTCTCCAAATGCTCATCTTGAACCGTTGGGATCGATCGCAGTTTTCACTGGATTGCAGTGTCATCATCTCCCACAGGGTGCGAGAATCTCTAGGATGGTGCTTACGTCCGGAAGTGTTATCCCTGGGGAAGTCCTTCCTCCCTCCGAGGTGGTCGATCATAACCACCGATGCCAGCCTGACGGGCTGGGGGGTGTCTGGAACGATCTCTGGATTCAGGGAGTATGGTCGTCGGAAGAGTCCTGCCGATCAACATTCTGGAATTGAGGGCAATTTTCCTTTGCCTCCAACACTGGACGGTCCCTTTAAGCGTCTACCAGTCCGAGTGCAGACAGACAACGCGACAGCGGTCGCGTATATCAACCATCAAGGTGGGACGAGGAGCTTCAGGCTCATGATGGAGGTGTCTCGGATCCTGGTATGGGCTGAGGCCAGGGTGCCAGCCATCTCTGCGATTCATATTCCAGGAGTTCAGAATATCACAGCGGACTTCCTTAGTCGCGAAAAGATGGATCCCGGAGAATGGAGTCTTCATCCGGAAATTTTTGCACTCCTGTGCTCCCGTTGGGGGACTCCCCAAGTGGATTTGATGGCATCCAGGTTCAATGCCAAGTTACCGACGTTCATGTCCAGGTACAAGGACCCGAAGGCTGTGGCGGTGGATGCTCTGGTGGCTCCTTGGGACCAATTCGAGCTAATCTATGTGTTCCCGCCGATATCCTTACTTCCTCTGGTGTTGCGTCGGATCAGACTGGAGAGAATCCTGGCTATGTTGATAGCCCCAGATTGGCCAAGGAGGACGTGGTTCTCGACACTGGTGTTGCTTCTGGCAGCGCCTCCACTTCCACTCCCTCTTCGCCCGGACCTGTTAACCCAAGGGCCCATTCGTCACCCGGACCTGAAGTCTCTGCGTTTGACGGCGTGGGTCTTAAGACCGAAATCTTGATCCGTCAAGGTTTTTCAGCCGAAGTCATTGCCACTCTGCGAGCTGCCAGAGGTCCGGCTACTACTAGGATTTATCACAAGAGTTGGGAAGCCTTCTTTTCGTGGTGTTCGGGTTCTTCTAGGAACCCGAGGATTTTTTCCATTCCCAATTTGTTGGCCTTTTTGCAGTACGGGCTGGACAAGGGTTTGGCAGTTAGCACTCTGAAGGGGCAGGTTTCTGCTCTGTCCTTGCTGTTTCGGAAGGCTATCGCCTCGCGTAGGGACGTACGTTCCTTTTTTTGCGGGGTAACCCGTCAGTTTCCGCCGCGAAAGGCGCTTGTGTCCCCTTGGCGGCTCAATCTTGTCTTGGAGGCTCTTCAAAATGGGCCTTTTGAGCCTATGGACTCTGCTAGCCTTTCCTTGCTTTCTTGGAAGGTTGCCTTCCTAGTGGCGGTCACTTCTTTGAGAAGGGTTTCTGAGTTGGCGGCTCTTTCTTGCTTGCCTCCTTTTCTGGAGTTTCACCCAGATCGCGTAGTGCTTCGCACACGGGGCGACTTTCTACCTAAGGTGGTGTCACAATTTCATGTTAACCAGGATATTGTGTTGCCCTCGCTTTGTCCGGAGCCGAGGAATGCGAAGGAACGGGCCTTGCACACATTGGATTTAGTGCGGGCTTTGAAGCTCTATTTGTCTATTACTCAAAGTTTTCGGAAGTCGGATTCTCTGTTTGTGATTCCAGCAGGTCGTCGACGTGGGCAACGAGCTTCCAAGGATTCTATAGCTCGTTGGATTCGGTCGGCCATTTTAGAAGCTTACCGACTTAAGGGCGAACCTTGCCCAATTAAGATTCGAGCTCACTCCACGAGGGCTGTGGGTTCATCGTGGGCCTTTCATCAAGGGGCTTCGGCAGCTCAGCTCTGCCGGGCGGCCACCTGGCGTTCCGTCCACATATTTACGAAATTTTATAAAGTGGACGTCAGTGCTTCCGCTGATGCGGCCTTAGGACGTAGGGTCCTGCAGGCAGCTGTAGTTTAAAGTTCTTGTGAACTTGTATTTAGCGCTAGTTGCGCATTTATTTAAGTTGTTGGGAATCTGCCTCTGTTGGTTTTTTGCCCACCCTTAATTTCTGGACTGCTTTGGGACGTCCCACTGGTAATGAATGTGTCTCCCTTCCTTCCATCTGCTGCTGAAAGACGGATTTTGGTAAGACCTTACCTGTAAAATCCTTTTCAGCGAAGGAAGGAAGGGAGACACAGATCCCTCCCATGGCAGAAGTGTGTTGTTGTGTTTTCAGATGCGGCGTGACCCTTCTCTGATAGCGATTATCTGGGCTGAGGTCGGCGCGCTAAGGCTCTTTTCCAGCATTGCCAGCTCATCGCAGTAGTCAGGTTCAGTGAGTAGTACCTGGGACGTGTGGTTTTTTTCTGTTATATGCATAACCTATCTTCTTGTTTTTTCTCTGAAGTTCTTCAGAAGGGGTTATGTTGCTCCGCTGGTGATTTTTGCTCTTCCTTAGCTTGTGTACGGACTGGAGAGCTGGAGTAGGAGGAGCCCAAGTTGGAGGGGCTGGTCAACAATCTTTTTAATCTGAGGTGTTCTATCCTGTGTGGGCTCCGCCTACCCACTGGTAATGAATGTGTCTCCCTTCCTTCCTTCGCTGAAAAGGATTTTACAGGTAAGGTCTTACCAAAATCCGTCTTTTTGTGGGACGAGTTGTACTATTGATCGACACCATTGGTTTTACCATATCGTGTACTCAAAAATGGGAAAAAATTCCAAGTGCTGTGAAATTTAAAAAAAAAAAAGTACAATTCCCACGACTGGTTTTTGGATTTTTTTTTTTTTTTACCATGTTCACCAAACATGACCTGCCATTCTGATTCTCCAGGTCATTGCAAGTTCATAGACACCAAACATGTTTAGGTTCTTTCTTTATTTAAGTGGTGAAAAAAATCCAAAGTTTAAGAAAAAAAACATTGCGTCATTTTTCAAGAAACGTAGCGTCTCCATTTTTCGTGATCTTGGATTGGGTAAGGGGTTATTTTTTGCTCGCCAAGCTGACGTTTTTAATTTATATCATTTTGGTGCAGATACAATCTTTTGATCGCACGTTATTGCATTTTAATGCAATGTTGCAGCGACCAAATGTAATTCTGGCGTTTTGACTTTTTTTCTTCGCTGTTTAGCGATCGGGTTAATTCTTTTTTTGTTTTGATAGATCGGGCGATACCAAATATGTGTATGTCTGAAATTTTTTGTTTTATTTTGAATGGGGCGAAAGGGGAGTGATTTGAACTTTTATATTTTTAATACCGTTAAAAACTTTTCTTTTTTTCTTTTTACTTTTGGCATGCTTCAATAGTCTCCATGGGAGACTAGAAGCTGCCATAACCCAATCGGCTTTGCTACATACAGTCATGGCCAAAAGTTGTGAGAATTACACAAATATTATATTTTCACATGATCTGATTGACCACAAGTTCTCAATGGGATTAAGTTCTGGGGAGTTTCCAGGCCATGGACCCAAAATCTCTATGTTTTGTTCCCTGAGCCATTTAGTTATCACCTTTGCTTTATGGCAAGGTGCTCCATCATGCTGGAAAAGGCATTGTTGATCGCCAAACTGCTCTTGGAGGGTTGGGAGAAGTTGCTCTTGGAGGACATTCTGGTACCATTCTTTATTCATGGCTGTGTTTTTAGGCAAGACTGTGAGAGAGCTGATTCCCTTGGCTGAGAAGCAACCCCACACATGAATGGTTTCAGGATGCTTAACAGTTGGCATGAGACAAGACTGGTGGTAGCACTCACCTTGTCTTCTCCGAATGAGGCCTTTTCCTGATGTCCCAAACAATCGAAAAGGGGATTCATCAGAGAAAATAACTTTACTCCAGTCCTCAGCAGTCCACTGCCTGTACCTTTTGCAGAATATCAGTCTGTCCATGATGTTTTTTCTGGAGAGAAGTGGCTTCTTTGCTGCCTTCCTTGAGACCAGGCCTTGCTCCAAAAGTCTCCGCCTCACAGTGCGTGCAGATGCACTCACGCCTGCCTGCTGCCATTCCTGAGCAAGCTCTGCACTGCCGGTAGCCCGATCCCGCAGCTGAAACACTTTTAAGAGACGGTCCTGGCGCTTGCTGGTCTTTCTTGGGCGCCCTGAAACCTTTTTGGCAACAATGGAACCTCTCTCCTTGAAGTTCTTGATGATGCGATAGATTGTTGACTGAGGTGCAATCTTTCTAGCTGCGATACTCTTCCCTGTTAGGCCATTTTTGTGCATTGCAATGATGACTGCACGTGTTTCTTTAGAGATAACCATGGTTAACAGAAGAGAAACAATGATGCCAAGCACCAGCCTCCTTTTAAAGTGTCCAGTGGTGTCATTCTTACTTAATCATGACAGATTGATCTCCAGCCATGTCCTCATCAACACCCACACCTGTGTTAATGGAGCAATCACTGAAAAGAGGTTGGCTGGTCCTTTTAAGGCAGGGCTGCAATAATGTTGAAATGTGTTTTGGGGGATAAAGTTCATTTTCTAGCCAAATATTGACTTTGCAAGTAATTGCTGTTAAGCTGATCACTCTTTATAACATTCTGGAGTATATGCAAATTGCCATTAGAAAAAGTGAAGCAGTAGACTTTGTAAAAATTAATATTTGTGTCATTCTCAAAACTTTTGGCCATGACTGTACATTCGTAGATCAGATCGCCTGTATGTAGCAGAATTGCTGACTTGCTATGAGCGCCGACCATCGGGCGGCGCTCATAGCAAACTGGCATTGACAACCATAGAAGTCTGCAGGAGACCTCTCGTTGTCATGCCGACCCATCGGTGACCCACGATCACGTGACTGGGTCACTGATGGGCGGGATTTCCATCGCGATAGCCAGAAGCTCACATTAAATGCCGCTGTCAGTTTGACAGCGGCATTTAATGGGTTAACAGCCGCAATTCAACAAGCGGCTGTTCCTGGCACAAGTCAGCTGTTTAAAACAGCTGACATGTGCCAGGCAAGATGTGGGCTCACTGCCGGAGCCCACATCAAAGGGGGAGACGTGACATGCACAGTACATGAAAGTCGCATGTCGTGAAGGGGTTTATATAGCTTCTTCATAGTTACCTTGTAAGACCAGATATGGACTATGTGCTGTAAAAGGAGAGTTGGTGAGAAGTGGGTATGACCTGATTTAACAAAGTAGGATGGAATATCTTCTATTTTAAAGCAAACAAAATTGAGCCTGTTCAGTTTGGGAAAAAAAATAAGACCGCTTGGATGAGATCTTATTAGGCATTTATTCAGATGGCTGTATTTCTGTGTCATTATTGTGGGCATTCAGCCTGAACGTCAAACTATTTAAGTGAATCTATCTTATCACCACAGAATTCTATTGAGTCAAACCATGTCAAGAGATCCAAATCTGAATATTTTTTTTTTTTACCCGATCTTAGGATATTATTTTCTTTGGTGTTTTTTGAAGTGCTACTTTAGTGAATTAAAAATAAGTTTTGCATTTTTATCTTCATGAGTTAACTTTTTATAAATTTTCTAAAGTTTTTTTTTTTTTTTTTTTTTTAAACCTGACTTTTGGGCTTGCATGACTTTACATTTGTTATGTGTCTAGCTAGAATTAAGATTAGATGGGGGATGCACTATTTTGTTCAGAATTGTACAGGCTTTAATTTGATATGTCACAAGACGGTTTGTTTATTATTTTGTTTTTGAGGAGTCAAACTTTAAATTTTGATGGGCGATTTCTGATAACAATGTTATAACATTTTCATAAAATGCATGTGTTTCTTGTGTTCTTGGTTACATTTGTTCAGGGATTCAAGTTGGGATCTCTGTAGGATCATATTTTGAAGCGTGATTTTCTAAATACGGTCTCATCCTAATCATATATGTGTAAAGCTACGTTAAAAGAATCAATATTTTTAACACATTTTTAAATATACATGCAACAATTTTTTTTTTCATTTCATCGCTAGACATGTCCTTTTTAAAGTTTTTAAAAAGAAATTTACAGTAGTTAAATCATCAAGCTATAAAATAAAACAATGAGCTAGTCTTAAACAGGTAATAGTAAGTCTTTACACTGAGCTTTCTTCATCAATTTTGTCTCGCCTACTGGGAAAGGTAATTTTGTCCACAATCTCTTACTAACGATGGCCGTTTCCTTGTGTCAGAGTATGTACGGCTGTTCTGGGGTTTGGCTCCACCTGAGTAGCCAATTTTTACAATTCTGACCACTGTCACTTTAAAACTCTGGAACGCTTCCATGGATCCTGGTGATTCTGACATTGGTTTCTCGTAGGTTTCAGTAGAAATTTGTGGATTACCTCCGTGCTGCTGAAAGGATGAATTCCAGAAATAATATCCAGGATTTAAAGTGGTTTATTCTACGCGTTTCGGGGTTCCTATGCCCCTTTCTTCAGGAAATACCACATAGAAATGTCAAGTACCTGGCCCATTGGTTCTCAGGCAGCTGGTACTGTCTGCAGGCTTTCTCAAAGGCCCGCAGAAAAGTGTCCAAGTCCCCGTCCTTTTCCATTGCGGGAAAGTGCTCTGGCCGCGGCTTCGGACTCTGAGTTCTGCTGGGCTCACTGCTCCGGGTTGTGGAGGATATCCCCCCCGCTGGAGCATCTCCAGTTCATGGTCTCTCTGAGCTTAGCGCTTGGCTCTCTCAGCCGCTCGGCCTCTCACTGGGCTGCTCTCTCTTGAACTTGTTGGATCAGCTGCAGACGTCCATTGCCGTCTTCGGTGAGGAGTTTGTCCAAGGCCTCTAGCAGGTAGGGGTCCAATCTGCCCTGGGTGCCAGTGGGGCCAGCATTCAGTGGTTGGGCCTCTGCTGTAGCACCACCTCTGCTTGGGCCGACTCCTGTGCCCGCCGCGCTCTCAGCATTGTCCAGTGCCACCGGGGCCCGGACCAGTTGGGCTTTGCTTTGGTCCGTGGGGTCAAAGCCACGGTACGTGCATATTCAAGCAAGAGTTTCCTTTTTCTGTTCGTACCAACTTTCTCCTCTTGCAGCCATGATTGCCAAATAAAAGATAGGACAGCAAAACAAGAGAAGGGAGGGGTAATCTTAAGTACACACTTAATTGTCTCAGGACTACTGAACACTGAGTTCGTTCTCCAAAACTTTGGCTGCAGGGTCCCGACAAGAACCGTGCCAGTTTTTTAGTGAGAGGAATGATTGCTCAGACCAGATCACTAATGCGCTATAATCCCACCGAGCTGCCACCAATGTGATGAACAGCACACGGAGGCCCGGGGGATCACGGATTATGATCCCACCGCTGCCACCAGTATGCCATGATCTGCAGGGATTTATATTTATCCCACTTTCTAGTTCTGCTTAGGAACTTGCAGCTCTACGGCATCCCCCTTACCCTCAGGTCAGTCAGGGAACTGCACCTAGTATAATTAGTCACTGGACGGGCCGCTTGGACGTGTGCTGGCTATTGGGCACGCTGCAGTGAGGGAATTATAACTACTAGCCGCAGCCAGGCATTACACTTATAAAACCCGCTCTGTCACTGCCAGCTATACCCACAGCCTCGCACACACACACTCGCTGCCACCAGCCTCTGGGTCTAGAATGTGGGCAGAGGCCTTCCCAATTTATAAGCGTAGTATACTTCAGGCACGTGCAAATTCGTTCTAGAGCTTAGAGACGAACTAGTAATTTAATATTTTTACTCCGAAAAGATAGGCAGTGTTTACAAAAGATTTACAAAAGGTTTTACAAAGTGAGACAATTAAAAATATGTACAAACAATTAAAATAAAACAGGGTTAAAGAAGAAACACTCACATGGTACTTAGAACATTCTGGCAAACCAGGCTGGGGGAGGAGCCACACGTAGTTTATTTGGGATCCGACTGACACGGCATCCCAGGCTAGAATGATCAGGAGGGGCTCAGTTGCAGACTTATACATCTGGGCTTGTGACCTCACTAAAGGGGCTAGTTTCCTGGCCCCCTCCCCTAGCTCAAAGCTGCAGATTTGGTTCTGAAAACTTATAACCATCCTAACTTGCAGAGGGTACCTCGTATAGAAATGCACATAGTACCATCTTTTCCAGCTTGTCGCTGGCATTCATCCACAACCAAACATGGCGTAGTTAGCTCACACCGTGTAGGAGAAATCCATTTCTCAGATTCTGTTGGGGCTGGAACCGGGAAAAACACAGGCTAGATTGCCCCGTCGAAGAACGTCTCGGACATGTAGTTTTTATTCTTCTAACACAATATCACATTGCATTACGTCCGAATGAATAAATTCCAATTATTGTCTATGAGAGAAAATGCACGTTGGACACAAAGCGGACCCCCGCGGTGAGGAGGAAAATCCAGCACTGGCATCTCAGCTTACACTGTGTATAGCTGGGTAGGAAGAAGGGAAGAGCAGTGTCACAGGCTGCAGTGTGTGACCAGAGGGGGGAGTGAGGGGGGGTTGCTTGGCTCTGTGCTGCTAGGAATCCTTCTAGAGTATAGAGGGCGGAAGATTCTGGAATGTCCCGGAAAAGTCATACATGATAATTTCACATTATCGTTAGTCTTATAGTCTGAAAATATATATTTTTTTTAGTAGAGCCAATACTGAAGGACATGTTTCCAGGACGTCCCCCTGACAGCACTATGGAGGACGTCCTCCTCCTCCTTACAGGGACAGGAAGCACACGAGAGGTTAAAAGGTCCCACTCCTCCCCCAATACCTCAGTGTTTTTCCTGTCCCTGCATGGAGGGACATACGAGATATTGCTGCGCAGCTTACCGGGCCCAGGGGGATCGTGCGGTTCGTCCAAATCCTTCCCCCTGTCAAGAGGTCCAGGGCCGATACTCCCTCCTTGGGAGTCCCTCTGCTCCAAAGACCGGGGGCGGACGAGCTCCCGGGTAAGAGCCGCTCCTCCCGTTGGGAGGCTCTCGGCTCAGGCGTCTTCCTCCTGGTCCAGGGAGGAACGCCGTACAGGCCTCGTCTGAGAGCGGAACGTCACTTCCGGTGACGCAGGCGCAAAGAATCAGCGTGCGTTCTGGAATGGATCGCAGAAAGGCCGAAGAGTGTCGCATTTGGAATTGCAGGTGCACCGCTAAGATTCAGACGTTCTGGAACAGAACGCAAAAGGTAAAAGCGTCATGTTTTAGGTCGCAATCGTTGTGCGTCCCAGGATGGAACGCAGGTAAGGCGGCGCTGATGACGTCACTAAAAAGAGCGCTATACTAAGAGCGCATGTATGGTGGCGTTTGAACTATTGGGCGCCATTCTGTGATTTAATCACAGGGAAAGAGTTGTAGCCACCATAGCAATCCTAAAGCAGCAAGGTGAATCTTTCTGCGGCAGGATATGGAGTCTGAAGGAGGCCCTCACTATGTAAGATTCATTATCCAGACTCAGTTCTTAGTATACATATGGTTGTATTACTTAGGACAAGGAAACCTCAGCTTGCCTCGGCAGGCAGCGAGAAAATCAGGCAAGGCCTTGGTGAAATCTAATCGCTGTTCCACATGTCACAAGAGGCTTCCGGATGCGTATAAGAAACCGGTCTGTTGTTCTTGTACACCAACGGTCTTGGAGCAAGAAAGATCTTCATTATTATCTGACCTGAAGGTCCTGATTAAGGAGAAGTGCAAGCGTCCTTATCTGCTAGTTCACAACAGCAGCCCACTAGTCAGGGTCCATGTCGCAAAAGACCTAGGTGGGAGTCGGAAGAGGTCCCGAAACCGGAATCAGAAGAGGAAGAAGATGAAGCCAGGGAAAGGCCAGGGTGGAAGATACGGAAGATCTTGTTCAGGCTGTAAGAAGTACAATGCATATGGAAGATGTTTCATGGCCTCAGTCCAGACAGGATTTGATGTTTGGAGGTCTCACAGCTCAGATTCAGAAAGTTTTTCCTATAAGTGATCATATTAAAACCATGATTCTGAGTGAGTGGAAGGTCGCAGAGCGGAGGTTGGTAATGTCACGTGACTTTGAGTCGTCTTCCATTCGATTCTGAGGACTCAAAACTTTGGGAGAAATTCCAAAAGTGGATATGCCAATTGCAAAAGTGGCTAAAAAGACTTTGATTCCTTTTGAGGACTCTTCAAGTCTTAAAGATCCCATGGACCGGAAAGCGTACATCCTTCTTAAAAGGGCCTGGGAATCTTCGGCGGCTTTAACAAGGACCAATATTGCGGCTACTTCGGTAGCAAGGTCTATGGTTTTTTTGGATGGGTCAGCTGGAGGAACAACTAACCAACAAGACCCCTAGAGCTGAAATATTAGAGTCGCTTCCTCTTATCAAATCAGCGACGGCGTTTCTGGCAAATACCTCAGCTGAGTCGGTTAGGTTTTCTGCCAGAAATAGCTCTACGGACTGCATAGACAGAGAGCTATCTGGTTAAAATCCTGGTCAGGGGATAATGCCTCTAAAAATAAATTATGTTCCTTACCCTTTGCAGGTTCAAAGGTATTTGGCCAGGCGCTAGATGATATCCTAGAGGCGTCAGATAGCAAAAAAAGGTTCCCAGAGGAAAAACCCAAAAAATTTCAGTCCTTTCGGAAGAAACCAGCTTTCCGTAGACAACCTTTTTACAAAGACACAGGAAGAGCTAGTAGAGGATCATATAAAGGTTCATACACCCAAAACAGAAGAAATAAGAGTTCATTGTTCGGGTCTTCATCAAGATCTAGAAAACAATGACGCCAGGCACATAGGGGGCAGACTCCTGTTCTCTGCAGAGAACTGGAAACAGGTTACCAGGAACGAGTGGGTCTTACAAACCATAAGAGAAGGCTACAGAATAGAGCTGACATCCTATCCGCCCCAAAGATACATATCTACCACAGCGGTCCAGGCAAATTCAGGGATATTTCAAGATCTTCAGGATCTAATCTCTTCCCAGGTTATAGTGCCAGTTCCAGAATTAGAAGAAAAGATGGGACATTATTCCTCTCTTTTCCCAATAATGAAACCATCAGGCGAATCGCGGACAATTCTGAATCTCAAACCATTGAACGAGTTGTTCGGTACAAAAGATTCAGAATGGAGTCTATAAGGTCGGCAATTCCACTAATAGACAAAAACTCGGTAATGTGTACCCTAGGCTTAAAAAGAGCGTACTATCAGGTCACGATTTATCCAATCTCGCAGGGTAAGCCTACTGGACTGTACCCGCCACTTCCAGTTCCAAGGCCTTCCGTTCAGGCTGGCTTCTGCTCCCAGAGTATTTACGAAGCTAATATCAGAAGTCGTAGCCTATCTGAGAAACCAAGGAATTATTGTAATACCGTACTTAGACGACTTTTTGTTAGTGGCTCGAACAGCGGAAGTCCTAAATCATCACACAGAACGAACAGTGTCAGTGCTGGAATGTCTCGTTTGGGTGGTGAATCGAGAAAAATCTCATTTAATACCCAGTTCAAGAAAAGTATTTCTAGGGGTATTACTGGATTCCAGATCCAGGACAGCATTCTTACCAGAAGTCAAGCAACAATCATTAAAAAAGAAGGTTGCAGAGATGGTAGAGAGCAGAGTTACCATAAGAAGAGCTATGCAGGTTCTGGGAGTGATGACATCTTGCATTCCATGCGTCAGATGGGCACAGGCTCATTCAAGACCCCTACAAAAAGAAGTTCTATTTCTATGGGATCGTCATCAGGCATCCCTACACAAGAAGATCCATCTTTCTGCAAAAGTGAAGAGATCTTTAAGTTGGTGGATGCAAAGCAGAAATCTCAGAATAGGAGTTCGTTGGATTCCATCTCCAGTCATAATAATAACCACAGACGCAAGCGCATGGGCCCATTTAGAAGGGAAGATTCTCCAGGGAAAATGGCCAGAAAAAATCAGACGAATGTCGTCAAACTATCGAGAGCTGTATGCTATTTGGGAGTCGTTAAGAAGAAAACCAAAACCGTTTAAAAAAAAAAAAAAAAACATGTTAAAATCCTGTCAGACAATATGACAGCAGTAGCCTTCATAAAACATCAGGGAAGCTCTCGATACAGATCTCTGCAGGATCTAGCAGAGAAGATACTCATAGGGGCAGAACAAACGGTCTTTTCTATAACCGCAGTACACCTGGAAGGTTCGCAGAACTTAGTAGCAGACTATCTAAGCAGACAAGAAGATCTACCTGACCGAGTGGGAGCTGAACCAGGAGGTCTTCCACTTACTATGCCAACGATGGGGAATGCCTCAGATAGATCTCTTTGCTACAAGAAAAAATTTGAAGCTACCAAGGTTTTATTCACTGAACCCAGTGGACAATCCAGAAGGTGTAGATGCCTTGAGTCAGAGGTGGAACGAACCTCTAAATTATGCATTCCCACCAATAGCACTGATACCAGCGGTCCTAAGGAAGATAAGAGAAGACGGAGCGAGAGTCGTACTAATAGTTCCGTTCTGGCCAAGGAGGAGCTGGTTTCCACTTCTAGGCGGCATGACCACAAAAAAACAATCGAGCTTTCCCTGTGGAAGGACATAGTTCACCAGGGACCATTCTTCACCAGGACCCAGAAAGATTGCACCTGTCAGCCTGGATCCTGAACGGGACATTTTAAAAGCTCGTGGTCTATCAGATCAAGTTATAACAACGATTCAGGCCAGCAGAAAACCTGTAACGTCGGCAATATATTATAAGATCTGGAAGAAGTTCTGTCTGGAAGGTGGCAGGTCTGATGCCGTAGCTGGAGTCCCGGATGTTCCTCGAGTTCTGGATTTCCTCCAGAAAGGATTTAATATGGGTCTTAGACCTAGTACACTTAAAGTTCAAATCTCGGCATTAAGTACTTACATGGATTATCCATTAGCCTCCCATCCTTGGGTAGTTAGATTGTCAAAGCAATCCAGAGATTGCAGCCCACTATAAGACAGTTGTCTCCCCCCTGGGACTTAAATCTAGTTTTGGCGGCTCTTTGTAAAAATCCTTTCACACCAAACAGGGAGTTTCCTGTTTCACTCTTATCGATGAAAACGGCGTTTTTGGTAGCAATCACCACAGCCAAGAGAGTAGGGGAAATTCAAGCACTTTCCATTAAAGACCCATATCTGCAGATCAGAGAGGATCACATAATATTAAAACTTGACACTGCCCCAAGGTAGCTTCCTGGCAAAATCGCAATCAAGAAATCATACTCCCGTCTTTTTGTGAAAAACCATTATACGTAAAAGAACAAGCTTTACACTCCCTTGACGTTAGACAGGCAGTGATTGATTACTCAGAAGCCACTAAGCTCTGGAGGAAAGACCCTAATTTGTTTATTTTGTTTGGAGGTAAAAATAGGGGTAAAAAAGCTTCCAAAGCATCCATTGCAAGATGGATTACCACTATAATCTCAAAAAACTTACACATCTGAGGTGTAGTTTGTCCTATAAAGATAAGAGCCCATTCTACCAGAGCATTGTCAGCATCATGGGCTGAAAGAGCAGGAGCATTATTAGAACAAATTTGTAAGGCAGCCTCTTGGGCTCGGGTAAATACCTTTTGCAAGCACTACAAACTAGATGTGCTAGCAGGACAACATACGGCATATGGTAGGAAAGTATTACAGGCCGTAGTCCCACCCTAGGAGGGTTTCTTTGGTACTCTCCATAGTGCTGTCAGGGGGACGTCCTGGAAAATGGGTATTAAAACCTACCGATAATTCGGTTTCCAGGAGTCCATCCTGACAGCACGGTTAGTTCCCTCCCTTGTCTATCTTGTTATATATGCTAATTCATATGATGTAATATGTTTAAGTAAATTAAAGTGTTATCACTGGCATTAATCCATGGTATGGTACTTGTTAAATCACTGAGGTATTGGGGGAGGAGTGGGACCTTTTAACCTCTCGTGTGCTTCCTGTCCCTGTAAGGAGGAGGAGGACGTCCTCCATAGTGCTGTCAGGATGGACTCCTGGAAACCGAATTATCGGTAGGTATAATACCCATTTTTGTAGATATTTAGGCAACAGTTTGAACTCTTTTCTGAACACATTATTTCTGACACATACTTTGTAATCACCAAGGTTGGAAGTCACAATCTGAATACCTTTCAGCTTACCTCTTTCAATCATAAGATCCGTGTTCTGCTGTACTGTACATACACATACTGTATGTGTACCACTACCACCAGCCAAGACATAATTATTTTTTCGCAGGGCAGCACATTTTGTAAATCCTATTTTGACTGAAGTTGAATTAAAAAATTAAATAAAAAATAATCTCTTTCAAATTGGCAAGAAGCAGCCTCTTATGGACATGAGTTTTCTGACCATTCACTTTCATAGACAGTCTTTCTTGCCAGGTATAATTCGGCTCCCATCACTATTGTAAAAACCTTTCACTTTATCCACTATAGATCTATGTAAAGATTGCCTGGTTTAAGATCAGGAAACTTTTTATTTTATTTAGAAAATATAGACCCTACACTTTAAGGCCACAGGTTGAACAGATCTGAATTTGAGATTTTAAAATATACACTATTCATGTAGTTATTTAAGTATGATCCCTTTGAGATCTCAGCTTGAATTTTGGTAAACGTGGCTAGGAGCATAGGAGGCACATGTGATTTTTTTTTTTTTAAACGTTCTGTCGCATAGTTTATTTTTGGAAATGCTTTTCAAAATTTTGCATTTGATTCTGCAGGGTAAAATAGTAAAGATACTCTTGGAACATATTGGGTGAAACCCTATACAGTTCTGAGTGTAAGGGTGGTTTTTTTTTTTCAGTTTCTCGATCTTTGCTCTGGCCTGCGTTATGAGAAGAAACATAAAGGCATGCAACACAGAAATTCGCATTTTTTAAATCTTTGAAAATTAAAAGTGAATTTTTTTCTCCACATTTTGTATTCTCTAAAACAATACTACCAGCGAGCAAAATCTCAATATAATTAAAAATATAGAGGAAAAATTAATTGGTTCACATGACATGGAAGGACCTTATTCTGATCTAATATGGATTCGCTTAAAGGAAATCTGTCATGTTCCCAAATGCTATTACCCTGCAGATATAGGGTTAATCTGTGTATTAATAGTTCTGCAGTGCTGTCTGGTTACCTTACTGAAAGCGTGGTTAACAAGAGAACATAAACTTTATACTTTCTGGAAGTAACCACTGGCTAGAAGTCAGAGACATGCCTAGGATGACTACAGTCACAATGAGCGGCGGCTGCCTTTTCTGTTCTAGGTGCCACTCCTGTCATCTCCTAGTTGTGACAAGCCAGATTGCTCCAATGCTTGCTGGAGAACGTGGCTTTCATAGACTTAAATTGAGAGCTTGAGACAGTTACCTCTGACTTCCTATCATTCAATATCTGCCGTCACAATATGGTGGATCGGGACTGGAACGGCATCTGTAAAAGCTAAAGACAGCTGCTGGTAAGAATATTACTAGGTTCATAGAACTTGCATTAGTGGCACCACTCCAGGGATTAAATAAAAAAAAACATGCTGGAATGTTGCATTAATTTATGGCAAATTATTTTTATTTACTTCTCATTCCTTATTTAAAATAAAAAATTGTTGCAATTTTCCCACTGGACACTGCAAGTTTTTTAGACTTTAAGACTACAATTCCCACAATGATCTTTTGGGTGAGTTTTGATGCTGCAGAGTTTATGCACCATTTCTGCACCTACTTTTTTTTAATTTGGGTTAATTACATTTTTTGTTAATGTTTTTTTACTTAATTTTTTTTGTCTTTTTTGGTATGTTATGCTTTAAATCGGTGGGAGGGGAAAATTAGGTTTTCGAGACATTTACAGATCGCAACGTTTTCTCTAACCCCCTTGCAGCTTACCGCGACCACAGTGCTCAGGTTGGCCCTGCTTTTTGACTGCTGCTGCCCCTTTAATCTCTTCTTGCTATCCGAACATGCACATGGGTCGTAAACTACTGAACGCTGTGGCTCAAGCATTAAATCATTACATCCTGGCCAGTGTCGGGATGTACATTGTGGGTGAAGTTAGGGCGCTCTGTGCTCCTGTCCCATTGAAGAAGACAGCATCTCCCGTGACGTCTATACCACAGCCCCCGTCTCCTATGTGATGTATTATGCAGATCTCCCACTGCTTCAGTTCTATAAAATGTAATGTGAGCAGTGATGGATTTCTCATTCTGAGGAGACCTGCAGTGAAATATTCATCTGTGTTCAGCATGACTTACTGCTGCGAGTTCTTTAGAAAACTTTATCATTGTAGAGAGTGGCCTGCGCTCCAGACCGGTGCAAATCTGGAAAACCAGTTACAAATAGCAACATCATCTATACCACCTAACGTCACAACTGCACCAAAGAAAAGCAGTTACAGCCACCAAATTAGGGGTGAGGTAATTAACCCCTTAATGACCGCCAATACGTCTTTTAACTGACCTGAGATATAAGAGAATAGCATCCCCATACAGGTGACAGTCCTGTAGCTGTCGGCTGTACACTATAGCTGACAACTTGCTGCATTAGCCGGTGTTGGCACCGTCCATATCTGTTTAACCCCTTAGATGCTGCTGTCAATAGTGACTGCATCATATAAATGGATAACAGAGTGTGGGGGCTTCCTCTTTAACCCCATCGGCACCATGGGATCATGTTTGTGTGGTCCTGATATTTGCAATGGAAATTCACATCCAAATAACAGCCTTAGGCCGGGGCCACACTTGCGATTGCAATGAGAGAAACTCGCGTGAGTCTCTCGCCTCAATACATGGCACTGCCGCCGGCACTGGGGACCGGAGTGTGTGGCTGCATGTATTTCACAAGTGTGACCCCAGCTTAAGAGTCTTCTGGCAATAGTGACTTGTTCAGAAGTTAGCGACATTTAGGTGGTAAAAAATACACTTTTTTTTTTATTCCTGTCATGTCACTTTGCATTAATTCCTGAAAATCAACTGACAGCAGTTTTCAATATGTCAGGGGGTGCTGTTTATAAAATGTTATCACTTTTGGAATTTTTCCAATATATAGGACCCCCAAAGTCAGTTAAAACCCAGATAGGTCCCTCAAAAAAATTTTGTAAATTTCCTTGAAAAAATTAAAAATTACTGCTACATTTTTAAACCTCCTACAAGGCTAACAAAATAAAATAATATTTTACAAATGGTGCTGATGTAAAGCAGACATGTGGGAAATGTTATTTATTAATGTTTTTCTGTGGTATGATGGTGTTTTTTTTTTATAAATAAACACAAAATATATCAACCTAAATTGATCATCATCATAAACAATAATGTGCCACGAATAAACAATCTCAAAATCACTGGGATTTGTCAAAGCATTCCAGAGTTAACACACAAAGTGACATTGGTCAGGTTTCAAAAATTTGGCCTGGTCACTAATGGGTTAAATGTTTGACCAAATGTTGCAGGATCATTTTCAAGTTGATAATTTTGTATGGTCCCGAAGGATGGTGTAAATATCCGAATGGCCCATGACAGGAAAAACAGGTTCCCTACCCCTGCTTTTAAATAAAGCTGCTTTGTTTTTGATACTTCCTCGCATTTGGCATTGGCAAAACTTTTGATATACTAGGTGTGGATTCCAGGGATTCTTTATGCGTTTCTGCCAATGAAACGCACTAAAAACGTATGTTTTTTTACCTGCGGATTTTCTACATCTAGTGCAAGTCTATGAGGAATATCTGCACTGAAAACTCGGCATACCCTCATGAGTAATTGACATGCTGTGAATATGAATAATGCACTGCAGGTCAGTTTATATTGAGTAAAATATAGCCACATTAGGCATAAGATTTCTATAGATACCATCCACTTTGCTAGAACTGTAAGACGCTGGGTTTTTGATGCAGCAAAAACATGCAGTGTCATAAATGAACCAAAAAGCTCATTGTACGAACTTAGACTAAAGGGGCATATACAGTGGGTACAGAAAGTATTCAGGCCCCTTTAAATTTTTCACTCTTATTTTTAATTTACCAAATGGCTGCAATGAAGCAAAGTTCATTTTGGTTCTCATTAATGTACACTCTGAACCCCATCTTGACTGAAGAAAAAAAAACAAATGTAGAAATTTTTGCAAATATATTTAAAAAAAATGAAATGTCACATGGTCATAAATATTCAGACCCTTTGCTCAGACACTCATATTTAAGTCACATGCTGCCCATTCCTTGAGATGGTTCTAGTTCTTCATTGGAGTCCATATGTGTTTAATTAAACTGATAGGACTTGATTTGTAAAGGCACACACCTGTCTAAGACCTCACAGCTCACAGTGCATGTCAGACCAAATGAGAATCATGAGGTCAAAGGAACTAGCCAAGGAGCTCAGCGACAGAATTGTGGCAAGGCACAGATCTGGGCAAGGTTGCAAAAGAATTTCTGCAGTACTCAAGGTTCCTAAGAGCACAGTGGCCTTCATAATCCTTAAATGGAAGAAGTTTGGGACCACCAGAAGTCTTCCTAAACCTGGCCGTCCAGCCAATCTGAGCAATCGTGGGAGAAGAACCTTGGCGAGAGAGGTAAAGAAGCACCCCAACATCTCTGTGGCTGAGCTCCACAGATGCAGTAGGGAGATGGGAAAAGTTCCACAAAGTCAACTATCACTGCAGCCCTTCACCAGTCGGCCCTTTATGGCAGAGTGTGCCGACAGAAGCCTCTCCTCGGTGCCAGACATATGAAAGCCCCCACAGAGTTTGCTAAAACACACACGAAGGACTCCCAGACTTTGAGAAATAAGATTCTCTGGTCTGATGAGATGAAAATAGAACTTTTTGGTGATAATTCTAAGCGGTATGTGTGGAGAAAACAATGCACTGCTCATCACCAGCCCAATACAATCCCAACAGTGAAACATGGTGGTGGCAGCATCATGCTATGGGGGTGTGTTCCAGCTTGCAAGGACAGGACGACTGGTTGCAATTGAAGGGAACATGAATGTGGCCAAGTACAGTCATGGACAAAAGTTTTGAGAATGACACAAATATTAATTTTTACAAAGTCTACTGCTTCACTTTTTCTAATGGCAATTTGCATATACTCCAGAATGTTATAAAGAGTGATCAGCTTAACAGCAATTACTTGCAAAGTCAATATTTGGCTAGAAAATGAACTTTATCCCCCAAAACACATTTCAACATCATTGCAGCCCTGCCTTAAAAGGACCAGCTAACCTCTTTTCAGTGATTGCTCCATTAACACAGGTGTGGGTGTTGATGAGGACATGGCTGGAGATCTGTCATGATTAAGTAAGAATGACACCACTGGACACTTTAAAAGGAGGCTGGTGCTTGGCATCATTGTTTCTCTTCTGTTAACCATGGTTATCTCTAAAGAAACACGTGCAGTCATTATTGCAATGCACAAAAATGGCCTAACAGGGAAGAGTATCGCAGCTAGAAAGATTGCACCTCAGTCAACAATCTATCGCATCATCAAGAACTTCAAGGAGAGAGGTTCCATTGTTGCCAAAAAGGCTCCAGGGCGCCCAAGAAAGACCAGCAAGCGCCAGGACCGTCTCTTAAAAGTGTTTCAGCTGCGGGATCGGGCTACCAGCAGTGCAGAGCTTGCTCAGGAATGGCAGCAGGCAGGTGTGAGTGCATCTGCACGCACTGTGAGGCGGAGACTCTTGGAGCAAGGCCTGGTTTCAAGGAGGGCAGCAAAGAAGCCACTTCACTCCAGAAAAAACATCATGGACAGACTGATATTCTGCAAAAGGTACAGGCAGTGGACTGCTGAGGACTGGGGTAAAGTTATTTTCTCTGATAAATCCCCTTTTCGATTGTTTGGGACATCAGGAAAACGCCTCATTCGGAGAAGACAAGGTGAGCGCTACCACCAGTCTTGTCTCATGCCAACTGTTAAGCATCCTGAAACCATTCATGTGTGGGGTTGCTTCTCAGCCAAGGGAATCGGCTCTCACAGTCTTGCCTAAAAACACAGCCATGAATAAAGAATGGTACCAGAATGTCCTCCAAGAGCAACTTCTCCCAACCCTCCAAGAGCAGTTTGGCGACCAACAATGCCTTTTCCAGCATGATGGAGCACCTTGCCATAAAGCAAAGGTGATAACTTAATGGCTCAGGGAACAAAACATAGAGATTTTGGGTCCAGGGCCTGGAGACTCCCCAGATCTTAATCCCATTGAGAACTTGTGGTCAATCATCAAGAGACGGGTGGACAAACAAAAACCTAAAAATTCTGACAAAATGAAAGCATTGATTGTGCAAGAATGGACTGCTATCAGTCAGGATTTGGTCCAGAAGTTGATTGAGAGCATGCAAGGGAGAATTGCAGAGGTCCTGAAGAAGAAGGGTCAACACTGCAAATATTGACTTGCTGCATTAACTCATTATAACTGTCAATATAAACTTTTGTTACTCATATGTTTGCAATTATATTTCTGTCTGTGATAAAAGCATCTGTCAAACACACATAAAAACCAGAGGGCAGCAGATCATGTGAAAATATAATATTTGTGTCATTCTCAAAACTTTTGGCCATGACTGTACAGAGATATCTTGGATGAAAACCTCTTCCAGAGTGCTATAGACCTCAGACTTGGCCAAAGGTTCACCTTCCAAGACAATAACCCTAAGCACACAGCTAAAATAACAAAGGAGTGGCTTGACAACAACTCTGTGACCATTCTTGACTGGCCCATCCAGTGCCCTGGCCTAAACTCAAATGAGCATCCTGGGAGAGACCTGAAAATGGTTGTCCACCAATGTTCAACATCCAACCAGAAGGAACTGGAGAGGATCCCTAAATCCAGTTGTGAAAAACTCGTTGCATCTTTCCCAAGAAGACTCATGCTGTACTAGGTCAAAAGGGTGCTTCGACTCAATACTGAACAAAGGGTCTGAATACTTATGACCATGTGATATTTCAGTTTTTCTTTTTAAATAAATTTGCAAAAATTTCTACATTTCTGTTTTTTTTCAGTCAAGATGGGGTGTACATTAATGAGAAAAAAATGAACTTTTTTTACTTTACCAAATGGCTGCAATGAAACAAAGTGAAAAATTGAAAGGGGTCTGAATACTTTCCGTACCCACTGTACACTGCATGATAATGGTATACTAGCATTGTTAAAAACACTTATCTCACAATTACCCCGCCGTGTAAACAGACTGCTTATCACCCAATGAGTGAATAAGGCCGGCGTCACACTAAACAGAAATATGGACGAGTGAGAGGCGTAAAAATCATACATTACACTGGGACCAATATTTCTCTGTGGGGCAGCTCTGATCATGCGTATATTTCTCTGCCGCATGCTGCGATTGTCATCGTATTACGCCCGTTGTACACCAATGAAAGTATGGGTGCGAGAAAAATACGGATGACATACGGACCACACGTGTGACTTGCGAGAAATACGCAAGACTTCTGCAGCTCACAGGAAATGAACCAGGAAGCTTACACATGCAAATTAGCTCAAAAAGAGCGCCAGGCATTCCGGCAGAACACCTCCACGGAGTCAGCCATCATGTCTACACACATAAATGTGGAGATGCTGATAGTTTTGGTCCAGGAGAGGCCCGAAATTTGGGACCAACGGGATGCACACTACGCAGACCGCGCAAGAAAAGAGGCGGTATGGAGATGCATCTGTGTGCAGATGTTTCCCCACTTTGGTGACAGCCCACACGAGGAGCAGCAGCGAATGAGTAAGTTACCAGATTTTTTCCCAAACATCTTAAAGGCCAGAACGTAATAATTGAGCTGAGTTTCCCTAAAATATACTTTTTTAGTCTAATTTTTTTTTTAAACTCCAAAATGTTAGGATACTGACATCCGACTAGGCCCCCATGACTATGTGAAACATATGTTGAACAATTTGGCATTGTGCAGCTAGGTAAATGATGAAATTATATGTCACATTGCAGTGGATGATGTAATGAGACGCTGGAGAAGTATCCGCGACCAGTACCGGCGGGAACGTCAGCAGAGGTCCAGGAGCGGTTCTGCAGCACCGACCAAGCGGAAATATGTGTACTTTGACCGCCTTGGGTTTTTGGCTCCTATTCTGGATCTGAGACCGTAAGTACTTCCATCACACCACATAACACATATGCTGTTTAGGCTGACATCTCCAACATGTTCTAATCCCATTCAATTTCCTAACAGAACTCAGTCCAACCTCACTGAGAGGGAGACAGGCTCCGACTCAGAGGCCATTATAGACCCGGTTGGGGGAGGTGAAGAGGTGGCTGGCCCATCTGAGCCTCCCAGCTGCATCCCCCAAGCTTCCCAAGCACCAGGACCTGACCAACCAGCTGCACCTCTACCTGTAGCTGACCCTCCAGCTGCAGCAGCAGCCCCAGTGTTGAGGAAGCAGCAAACAGCAGCAGCCCCACTGTACCTCTAGGGGTCTCCCCACAGCCTGCTGCAATATCCTGCCGTGGGAGAGGACGTCGAGACAACACAGCATGTGGAGGCATGTGGACACTGGGGTCCTCAATTATCTATCAAGGGTAGCTGTGGATGAGGGTGAGGAGGCGTATTCACGTAGCCTTGCCCGCTACCATCGTCCCCTACCCCGTGAGGTCAGGCTCCGTGTGCGAGGATCAATTCAGATCCTAATTGACACATGCACACCCCCAATACCCCATATGAGGTGTTTGAATTCCTTGAGAGGTGGCAGCTCTCACCCCGTAACCTGCGCCTTACCCCCCACCAAAATGTGCATGCGCATGCTCAATTAGGATCTGAGGATCCTCCTGCACGGCACCTACACCTCAACACTTTCCCCCACAAAACCAACCTTGGCAGCAACAGGGTCAAATGGCAGGCTATAACCCAACTTACCAATATGGCCACTTGTACAGATCCAGTGTTCGAGGCTGGTCCCAACCTGGATTTGGTCAACATGGTCATTATTATTATTATTATAGATTTTTATAGCGCCATTTATTCCATGGCGCTTTACATGTGAAGAGGGGCAAATATAGACAAGTACAGTAAACATGAGCAATACAAGGCACACACAAGTACAGAAGGAGAGAGGACCCTGCCCGCAAGGGCTTACAGTCTACAGGGATGGGTGAGGATACACTAGGAGAGGGTAGAGCTGGTCGTGCAGTGGTTCAGTAGACTGATGATCACTGCAGGTTGTAGGCTTGTCGGAAGAGGTGGGTCTTCAGGTTCTTTTTGAAGGTTTCCATGGTAGGCGCGAGTCTGATGTGTTGGGGTAGAGAGTTCCAGAGTATGGGAGAGGCACGGGAGAAGCTTTGTATGCGGTTGTGGGAAGAAGAGATAAGAGGGGAGTAGAGGAGGAGATCTTGAGAGGATCGAAGTTGCGTGTGGGTATGTACCGGGAGACCATGTCACAGATGTATGGAGGAGACAGATTGTGGATGTCTTTGTAGGTCATGGTTAGGGTTTTGAACTGGAGCCTCTTAACGATAGGAAGCCAGTGAAGGGCTTGGCAGAGAGGAGAGGCTGGGGAATAACGGGGATACAAGTGTATTAGTCATGCAGCAGAGTGCAGGATGGATTGGAGTGGTGCCAGAGTGCTAGAGGGAAGGCCAGAGAGTAGGAGGTTGCAGTAGTCGAGGCGGGAGATGATGAGGGCATGCACTAGTGTTTTTGTACTTTCATGGTCAAGGAATGCACGGATCCGGGAAATATTTTTGAGTTTGAGACGGCAGGAGGAGGCTAAGGTTTGGACATGTGGTTTGAAAGAGAGGGCAGAGTCGAGGATCACTCCGAGGCACCGAGCGTGCGGGACTGGGGAAAGTGAGCAGCCATTGACGTTAATGGACAGGTCTGGTGGGGGGGTAGAGTGAGATGGGGGAAAGATGATGAATTCTGTTTTGTCCATGTACAGTTTTAGAAAGCGAGCAGAGAAGAAAGAAGAAATAGCAGACAGACATTGTGGGATTTTGGTCAGTAAGGAGGTGAGGTCAGATCCAGATAGGTAGATCTGCGTGTCGTCGGCGTAGAGATGATACTGAAGACCATGGGATTCTATGAGCTGTCCCAGGCCGAGGGTGTAGATGGAGAAGAGTAGGGTCCAAGAACTGAGCCTTGGGGAACACCGACAGACAGGGGGCGAGGTTAGGAGGTGGTGTGGGAGAGGGAGACACTGAATGTTCGGTTTGTTAGATATGATGAGATCCAGGATAGGGCCAAGCCTGTGATGCCAAGAGATGAGAGAATCTGCAACAGGAGGGAATGGTCCACAGTGTCGAAGGCAGAAGACAGGTCCAGGAGAAGGAGGACAGAGTAGTGACGCTTGCTCTTGGCGGTTAGTAGGTCGTTGGTGACTTTAGTTAGGGCAGTTTCAGTTGAGTGATGCAGTCGGAAGCCTGATTGTATGCGGTCAAAGAGGGAGCAGGAGGAGAGGTGGGAGGACAGTTCAAGATGGACATGCTGTTCCAGTAGTTTTGAGGCATAAGGGAGAAGAGATATCGGGCGATAGCTAGACACAGTATGGGTCAAGGGAGGTCTTTTTGAGAATGGGTGTGATCGAGGCATGTTTGAAGGATGAGGGAAGACACCATTTGTAAGTGAGAGGTTGAAGAGGTGTGTTAGAGTAGGGGTGAAGCGGTGCGAGCTAGGGATGAGGTGGTATGGGAGCGGGTCAAGCATGCAAGTGGTGAGGTGTGATCTTGATAGGAGGGTGGAAAGCTGATCTTCTGTCAAGGTGGAGAATTTGGTTTTGGAGGAAGAGGGTTGAGCAGCTAAGAGGGGCAATGGGGGCTGTTTAGGGTTGTGAGACAAGGAGGATATGAGAGATGAGAAGTAAGTTTGCTTTGCAGCAGTGAGTGTGGACTTGAAGCTGGTGAGGGACTGCTTGTATGTGGTTAGGTGCTCGGCAGAGCGGGATTTTTTCCATCTCCGCTCAGCAACCCTGGAAGCCCGTCTCAGTTCTATGGTGAGGCTGGTCAGCCAGGACTGCCTGTTGATTGTACAAGTTTTGCTATGTGTGAGGGGGGCAGCCGAATCAAGTGCAGCTGTTATTGTAGTGTTATAAAAGGTGGCAGCAGAATTTGTGTCATGAAGTGAAGATATGTCTGTAAGAGGGAGGAGGGACTCAGAGAGCATTGGTAAATTGGGGCGTATGATTCTCGTGGGTACCAGCTTCCCCAGGAGTATAATCTCCATTATCTTTATGTCAATGTGCCCACACACCAACCTGACCGTGGGCAAATGTTAGCTCAGGGTCCTGAAAATCCACCCCACCAGGGTGATGCTCAAGCTGGTCAGCAAAGCCAACCCTACCACCCACATACCACCAACTATGATTTGTTATTTTTATTATATATTGTTATTTCAAACCCAGTTTGTTATTTTTTTATATTTATTTTAACAACATTGTTGTGTAAAGCATATTTGCACTAATCTGAATGCCTCAAAAAACCATATGGTACAGATATGGTCTTCAGTGGGCTAAGTGAAAGTTTGTTATTTTCATTATCTATTATTATTTATACCAATGTTTGTTATTTTTTTATCTTTACTTTTACTCCATGTTGTCTAATGCATATTTTCAGTAGTCTAGTCTTACAAGTCAACCATATGGGTCAGATATGGTGTTCACTAGGCTTAGTGAAAGTTTATTTTGATTATGTATTATTATTTATTCAAAAGTTTATTTTTTTATGACTTATTTTGGTACTTGTGTAATAATGCAGACTTACAGTATTGTGCTTTGAAGACATATACCATATGACTAAAATATGGTAGTCACTACCTCAAGTGAGAGCTTGCACATATAAAAACATTTTTTTATAAAGTTTGGACTATTCTTTCATAAGTTCTTTCTACTAAACCACCAAGACATCTGTTATGAACATTAACACCAGACACAAAGACTATGGCAGAGAATTTTTTTTTTATCTATACACACAGAACAACATTACAGCATTGATAATTCCTCATCTTGCCAGGTTGTATAGTACCTTGAGGTGACACAAAATACTGGGTAAAGATATCACGGGTTTTCAGTCCTGAGAGTGGACGACGTAAAGGGATGACATGTGGCCTAGGCATATCCCCATTGGTCACCACACTTTCACCATCAGATGGGCCACAATCATGCATTCTAGTGAAATTATGTAGGACAACACATGCTTTGATGACCTCATTGACATTGGCTTCACTCAGCTGAATAGCAGACTGGAGGACCCGCCATTTTGCACATAGAATGCCAAAGGCACACTCCACCAGGCGCCGGGCCCGTGATAGGCGCAAGTTGAAGATCCTAAGACGGTGGTCAAGGTTTCGTCGTGGATATGGCCTCATCACATTCCTTGATAGTTGGAAGGCCTCATCCCCAACTACAACATACGGCACAGGTTTCAGATTGGAGCCAAGAAGTTGACGTGCTGGTGGTAGGTGCAACTGGTTATTGCGCATCCGCCGACCCATAATGGAAGAATTGAAGACTCTAGAGTCTCCAGTTCTCCCATAGGCCCCAATGTCTACAATTATAAACCTGTAGTTACTGTCAACCAGAGCCAACAGCACTACAGAAAAATATTGTTTATAATTATAGAATTGGGTACTCTGTGTTCGGCAGCTTACGCACATGGATATGCTTCCCATCAAGGGCTATACAATTTGGGAACTGGCATTGCTCCTCAAATCCCCTGGCAATCCTCATCCAGTCTTCCATCTTGGGCTCAGCCATGACCACTTGATGAAGTCTGTCCCAGAGTTGTGAGCATGTATCACGAACAATGCCAGATATGGTGGATCTCCCAATCAAAAACTCCATATGGAGTGCGGCATATCAAATGCCAGTTGTCAGGAACCTACAATTAAACAAATGTAGAGAGAAAAATCATTACACCAGCCCAAAGGTTTAACAAATGCACTATAGATAACCATAAAAGGATTTAATTTACAAACATTCCAAACTTAAATCATATACAAGTCAGAGGTCTATGCGATTTTGACATACACATCATTGTTCTGGTAGTTCGAGCTGATATATGGGATATATTATGAGGATAATTAAGCAACAGCCATAAGGGTAAATGCAAACTTGTGGGAAAACACATTATCAACAGACAGTATGTAGGTGAGGAATACATACCGTAACGTAAGAAGTCGCTCCTCTGCAGAGATAGCTTTGCGCATCCTGGTGTCCTGGTAGGTGATCCCTGGGCGCACGATCTCCAACAAAACATCAAATGTGGCAATGCTCATCCGGCAATAGAGAAAAAACTTGTCGGGATGACTCTGCAGAGATGCATAAAGGCGGTGAAAATGGCCTTTAGTGAGGCATTGCCTCAAATGCAGATGCACCCACATTTGCTTCCTCCTCCGCGGAGCAACGATCACTGGGTATGGCTGCACAAAGCGGCGGGACAAAACCCAGTTGTACAGAACTCGATCAGTTGGGGTGAACTGAAGAGTGTCAGACATTTTGGCAACCAAGCAGCAGTACTCCAACACAAGCACAGCACCAAAATGGCCAGATTGGGGGCTGCCACCTGATGAGAGCCAATAAATAGGCTTGCTGATGATGGTTTCAATGATTTTCAGGCCTAAAAACCGTTAAATATCCATTTTGAAAGGCTGCAAAAAAAAAAACGCTATACGGATGCCATACGGATGCTTACATGCGCAAAATACGCAGCCACACCTTGACAATGGATGAAATACTGATTACTTTGCCGGTAACATTTCTGCGTATTACGGCCGTACAATACGGTCCGTATTTGTATACGTTGTGTGACTCCAGCCTAAGGCCGGCGTCACACTGCCGAGTTTGATGCAAGTTAGTCGCACGACTTTCTCTCATCAACTCCCGGCACGGCCGCCCGCTCTCGGACCCGAGTGTGCGGCTGCATGTATTTCTATGCCGCCGCGCACTCGGGTCCGAGAGCGGGCGGCCGTGCCGGGTGTTGATGCGAGAAAGTCGTGCGACTAACTCGCATCAAACTCGGCAGTGTGACGCCGGCCTAACACTTATCTGGAGAAATGAGGCTAAAAGATCTTAGTTCTTAGAGCTGTCCTGTGTAAATCAGGCTTTGTGCCGAAAACCATGGCACTCAAATGTCCTTCAATCTGAAACCGTTTACTGATCTGCGGTCATATCATGCCTCCGGTTAGTTTGTGTAAATTGACCCAAACTTCTTATTTGAGGAAATCCACATGTCAATGCCACAATGAACAGACTAACCCCATCTTGTATTGAAGCATGTAATGTGCACATGAAAAACTCAGTGTGAAGGTAGGAGGAGCAGGGTAGAACCTTTATCAGAGGTGTTGCTTGTCATTGTAATCCTGCCTATAAGGGCACAGTCAGATGGTCACATAATATGTAGCAGAAAAAGTAAAACTTTGATATCACAGAAACAAGAGCCAACTAAAAATTTTCATTGTTAGATTTGAATACATGAACTCAAAATCATTAAGAAATGGCTCATTTCATAACTGAACCTAACCACTTTTGAAAATATGTAGAACAGTGTAATCGGACCGCAATACTCGGGCTGGCTGGTAGCTCTCCCGACATGACCATGACAGCTTCATATATTTCTATGCAGCTGTCACACTGGTCGGGAGAGCCACTGGCTAGTCCAATCTTGGTCCGACTTAAAACGTTGCGTTTTTGCTGTGGTCTTAATGCAAATTTTAAGTTGGGTTTTGCCGTACCAGCAAAAGCTATGAGATTTCAGAAATCTCATGCAAACACATTGGTTTTTTTCCCTGATTTGGAAAACTGCTGTGTTTTTGCAAACTGCATCATCTCGCTTCTGTGAGCGTTTTTGTAGCATTTGTCATCCATAGTTACCATAGAAAGCAATGAATAAGTGCAAAAACACAGCAGACAACGCAGGTATCAGGTTTTGCTGTGTTTTTTGTGCAAAAACCTTAATGAAGTTACATCGTTATTTTTTTGGGTGGGCACTAAACTTTATCAGCATGCACAAAAGACAACAAAAATGCAGCAAATACAACACAAAACCAGATTTTTTTCTTGTAATCAGCTTCTTTATTAATAAAAACGCAAGGTGTGAACATAGCCTTATACGGCCGTTTGACTGTGCCCTATTGGAAAGAAAAAGGGTTGTAAACTGTGCCTGATTGGACAAGAAGTATAAGTCTAGAAATATCCCAAGTGGCCTGCCTGAAAATTGCAAGATTACTAATTTTTGTAATAAAGATCGTGAAAAATACATTTCCAAAAATGTGTTAAAATGCACATAAACCTGATTTAAACAATATTTTTTTTTCAATACATTCCCTTTTAAATTGTCCCAAACTGCTTTTATTTTTGATATAGACTATTAATACAGTACTTTGGGTGGGTACTACCAAACTTAGAGTACTGGTAGTTCTCATGAGAATATAAAATTTTGTTTAAATTTTCATCCAGAAAAGTGGGATGATTTCTTTCTCTTGTCACCTGTGTGCAGTCTGTATTCAATCTGTTTTTTTACAGCAGCATCTTTTACAAGACCATTTACAGTCTCCTAAGCTACAAAATTGCAATGTAGCCATGAAAAATGTTTGCCATACTGAGGGTCTGTGTGGCATATATATATATATTTTTTTTTTGGTGCACCCATAGACTTGAATGATGGAGTGTCATCCAGTTTAGGTAAGAAACTAGTCCATGCTGCCATTTATGTTTTTCCACACTAAGATTTGGTCAGTAAAAAATTGCTACTCTGCACTCCCCGTTAAAAAACATAATTTTGAGTGAGGGCCATATTTTTCACAGCGCTCGGACCAAAAATACAGTAGTGTTAATGAGCCCTTAGAAGTTCAGCAATACATTCCACAAAAATATTTTCTTTAAAGAGGTTGGCCACCTTTTGAAGAATTTTTTTTTTCTTCTTTAACCTATGCATTTAAAGGTTCGTCCACTTTGTCTTCTTAGTGCAGCTTTCCACACACACTGACCAGCATTCCTGTCCATAAAATGGCTGCTGGTTGAGGAGCATGTGATCATAACAGTCAATCGGCCTCCTCCAATAGTAAAACCTCACAAAGGAAAGCTGTTTTTCTACTGGAGGAGGCTGACAGACTGGTCTGATCACATTCCAAAAAATAGCCAAAGTTGGCTGACAGCACAACAGTCTATGGATGCACGTTCTAGTCCTCCGGACCCAGGGGGACAATTACATACCAAATGATGAATGAAGAACAGCATACCATTCCGGGTGAAGATCAAATCATGTCTTTATTTGCCAAATGCGACCTTTCGACCACCATAGGTCTTTTTCAAGCATGCTTGAAAAAGACCTATGGTGGTCGAAACGTCGCATTTGGCAAATAAAGACATGATTTGATCTTCACCCGGAATGGTATGCTGTTCTTCATTCATCATTTGGTCTGATCACATGTCCTCCACCGGTGACCATTATATGGACACAAATGCTGGTCAGTGTGTTTCTGCAGCTTTACGACCAAGAGAAAGTGATGATTTCTTTACCTGAGAATCAATTAGTGAGCTCGTTCTAACAGTCTGAGGCCATGTTCACACGTTGAGTATTTGGTCAGTATTTTATATCAGTATTTGAAACCCAAAATCATGCATTTTTTTTTACCCACGCCTGGTTTTGGCGTACAACTACTGAAGTAAAATACTGACCAAATACTGAACGGGTGTACGTGGCCAAACAAGAAAGTCTGCAGCTCTTAGAGCCTGTAAAATTCAAAATTTGCAATGAAAACCAATTGCAATTCTGATTTTAGCCCAAATCCATGCATTTAAGTAAAAAAAAAAATGTTCCAAAAGGTGGCCATCTCCTTAATCCTTTTGCCCCCAAGCCTGTTTTTACCTTCTTGACTAAACCAAATGTTACAATTCTGACCAGTGTCACTTTATGAGGTAATTTCAGACAAGGTAAGACGGTCACAGAGGAGCGCCAGCCAAGCGTAGCTTTGGGTGATGTAATGCAGCTCCAGCCGGGTGCCTCAGACGAGGAAGAGAGGTGCAGAGTTGAATGAAACCCGGTCAGCAGGAGCGCAAAAACCGGGGCTAAATTAATAGACAATCTTTTATCAAAACCACAACGCGTTTCAACAGGTAATTCTGTCTTCCTCAGGTGGCAATGATAAAGTGCACAGGGGGGAGTATATATAAAGGGGCAGTGGCCAATGAGAAATGACAAACAGTTACATCATAGACAATTATAAACTTAAGCAAATTACTAAAAGTAAGGGAAAAAAAACCTATATATAAACCTATGTAAAAAAAACATTCATGATAAAAGATGCAGAAATAAAAGGTTAAAAAATTGCTCATGATAAAAATTGCAGAATAAAAATACTAAAATAATTAAAAACATCAGTAGCCAGCTTATCTCAGTTAGTTTTCTCAATAGTAAGGTTTAACCCCTCTGGGGCCAGGGTGCCGAGTTTAAAAATCCAGAAGCTATCTCTCCTAATTAAATTATCATAGCGATTTATTACGTCATCACGAATGTGATCTATGATGGTGAGTTTCAGCAAATTTGGATTTTTGTTATGTGCAAGCAAAAAAATGTTTTGAGAGGCTATGCAACAAAAATCCGTTCCTGATGTTCTGGCGATGTTTATTCAGCCTATTGTGCATATTCTGTATAGTCCTACCCACATACTGTAGCCCACAGTCACATTCGATTAAATAAATGACATAACTTGACTGACAGGTGACATGGCAGTTAATTTTGAATGTCGTACCAGTAGTTCGAGATTTGAAATGTTGCACCCCATTCATAATAGACGTGCAACATAGGCACTTAGGAGCCCTGCATGCAAAACACCCTGTGTTGGACAAACCCTTGGTGGGTGGTAAAGATGAATGCCTAACAGAGATGTTACTAGGAGCCACCAAGTTCCGAAGGGTTCGATTTTTTCTAAAGATGGTGATAGGCTGTGTCGGTAAATGTGCCGACAAAACAGGATCACCCTTTAAAATGAACCAGTATTTCCTAAGTAGGTTGTGTATAGATGTATGAGACTGATTAAAAGTAGTGATGAGGCTCCATTTCACTCGATGAGAGGATTCATCATTCCTTTGTGGGTCAGTCTTACTTCTATCTTTTCATTTCGCAATACAGCTTCTTTGTGAGAGTCCACTGGCCCTAGTCAAGGCATCCTGCAATAATTTCTTGGGGTAACCCTTAACTATGAATCTATCTTTCAAGATTTTAGCCTCTTTATGAAAGTCAGTGTCATAGGTACAATTCTTGCGGACCCTCCAATACTGCCCGTAGGGGATGTTTAGAATCCATTTTGGTAAATTTAAGACCCCAAGTATTTACATTTAAGGTTGGCAGGATAGCCCTGTATTGATGCTTCATTGATGATCTTTTTATAATATGGACTGGTTCAGAGTTAGAAGCGCGTGAATTTACCCAATCCTTAAATGTAAATACTTGGGGTCTTAAATTTACCTCCAACATCTCTAATACAAGTATTCAATTTTTGGACCTTATGGTTAATATCGACCATCATGGTCGAATCTCAACTTCAACTCACTTTAAGGAAGTAGATGTTAACAGCTACCTTAGCTTTTCTAGCGGCCATCTACCAAAATGGATTCTAAACATCCCCTATAGGCAGTATTGGAGGGTCCGCAAGAATTGTACCTATGACACTGACTTTCATAAAGAGGCTAAAATCTTGAAAGATAGATTCATAGTTAAGGGTTACCCCAAGAAATTATTGCAGGATGCCTTGACTAGGGCCAGTGGACTCTCACAAAGAAGCTGTATTGCGAAAATAAAAGATAGAAGTAGGACTGACCCACAAAGGAATGATGAATCCTCTCATCGAGTGAAATGGAGCCTCATCACTACTTTTAATCAGTCTCATACATCTATACGCAACCTACTTAGGAAATACTGGTTCATTTTAAAGGGTGATCCTGTTTTGTCGGCACATTTACCGACACAGCCTATCACCATCTTTAGAAAAAAATCGAACCCTTCGGAACTTGGTGGCTCCTAGTAACATCTCTGTTAGGCATTCATCTTTACCACCCACCAAGGGTTTGTCCAACACAGGGTGTTTTGCATGCAGGGCTCCTAAATGCCTATGTTGCACGTCTATTATGAATGGGGTGCAACATTTCAAATCTCGAACTACTGGTACGACATTCAAAATTAACTGCCATGTCACCTGTCAGTCAAGTTATGTCATTTATTTAATCGAATGTGACTGTGGGCTACAGTATGTGGGTAGGACTATACAGAATATGCACGATAGGCTGAATAAACATCGCCAGAACATCAGGAACGGATTTTTGTTGCATAGCCTCTCAAAACATTTTTTGCTTGCACATAACAAAAATCCAAATTTGCTGAAGGCACTGTCACACTTAGCGATCGCAGTAGCGATCACGACAACGACTTAACCTGGCGAGATCGCTATGTGATCGCTAGTTAGATTCCAAACACAACTCATCAGCGATCTGTGATTCCAAACACATCTCATCAGTGATCTGTATAACGACCTCTGTGGTCGTTGGGAAAACCTAGTCCCACCTGCGACGCTGGTGAAGTCGTTCATAAAGGGTGTCACACTCAGCGATTCAGGCTCACCAGCGGGACACCAACGACCAAAAAACGGCTCAGAACGTTCATCAGCGATCAGCGACATCTCAGCAGGGGCCACATCGCTGCTACATGTCACACACAGCTAAGTCGCTAACAAGATCGCTACTGCGTCATAAATGGTGACGCAGTAGCGATCTCGTTAGCGATCTCGCTTGCAATCTCGCTTAGTGTGGCATACCCTTAACTAGCGATCAATACGATCGCACTAGCGATCTCGCCAGATTAAGTCGTTATCGTGATTTCTAGTGCGATCGCTAAGTGTGGCAGTGCCTTTAGCATTGGAGTACCGTTTTTCCACTTATTGGTTTATGATAAGTTTTGGACATAATACCATAACCCATGATGACCTGTAATTCCAAATCCAAAAAGGATATAATTTCTCTATCATATTTGTAGGTAAACCAAATATTCATATAATTGGAATTGATATAATCTACAAAAGCTGGTATGGCAGACACATCCCCCTCCCAAATAATGAGGGTATCATCGATATATCTGCCATACCAGCTAATGTGCCCCCCAAATGGATTATTCACGGAATGGATAAATTTCCTCTCCCAATGCCCCATGATGAGATTAGCTAAAGATGGTGAGTACTTTGCCCCCATAGGGACTCCTGATCTTTGTAAGTAAATATCACCATCAAATGCAAAAAAACTGTGTTTAAGGAAAAAAAAAAAATACTTGTAAAATATTTTCTATTAAGTCAGTTGAATAATCACTTTGACTTTCCAGAAAGAAATGGAGAGCTTCCATTGCTTTATTTTTTTGAGGATTATTTTTCATGTTAAGGTGGATTGGTATATTGATGAATAATTATAGCAATATGTGCTTGATACGCTATTTCTGTCTAGGACCTTTCTAAAGGGATCATGTGATACTCTCTTTGTAAATTCATTGGTCCTTTGATACTATAAGTATTAAAGGCAATAATTATTATTCAGCTGTGACAAAGACCCACTGAAGGGTCGAAACACGTTGCTGTCTGCCCTAGTGCCATAATAGTAATGGGTAAATTGGTGCGCACTCGGTCACAATTGACGAGGTGCTGGTGTAGAGGACAAATGTCCTAAGTACAATAATACTGTAGATAAGTACACCGCACACTCTCAGGAATATATGCAATAAGGGAAAATTTTTATTGTTGATACAATACAAGGGAGCCAATAATAAAGTAAATGGCGACTAGAAACAAGTGAACGTTTCGACCCTCCCGGGTCTTTTTCAACACAGTCGCTGAAGAAAACATAATAAATATAATAATTAATATACAAAAATGACAATAATAATAAAATACAATTACAAATCCTGAAGTGAAAAAAGAAAGAAAATTAGAATGGAAACTGAGTTTGAAAAAAAGAAAAGAAAACATAAAAGAAGTTGAGATCCATAAAGTTGAGAGGCACCAATCGTGTCAAAGTACACACTTGTGGTTACTAAAAGACAAAAACCAGGATTTTTAAGGCGGTTGAAGAATACCTTAATTATGGTGAGAAAAGGTCTGTGAAAAACTTTTCAAGATAATCTAGACTTGCTGTGGAAAGTAATGAGACAAAATAAATCACTGGAAATATAAAGATTAAATGCACAAGTATGGATGTTAGAAGTACCTGTCCAGTGTGCATAAACAGAGTACTTGGTAGGATAATGTTGCAGGCATAATAGAACCTGAGGTTATAGAAATAAAAAAGAATGTCAGTATCGTAATATGGTGACACATACATCTAAGATGGGGAGCAAAAGTATACGGCAGGTATGAGCGCTATGGCTTATATAGAGAGACATTAAGGAGATAATATGATAAGGGAAGTAAATTATAATGAATCAGTGGGCCAGAAACATTTTCCTCATATGGATAGCGATGAAGGCCATAATGTAGCGATAGAAAAGCTGGTAAAATCATGCCTGTGCAATGTTACCTTGTTTCAAGTCTTGTAGTAGCGGCGCTCCGCCCCTTGCTTGGCATGGCGTGCAGCTGCTGTGTAGTGGCCGTCTTATATGAAGCGCTGTGTACCGCCGGACCAGAAGTGGTCATCCGGACCGGAAGTGACGTCGCGCTGTGGAGAATATGTGTATAAGGCATGTTGCCAAGGGTAATGTTACCTTGTTTAAAGTCTTGTTATAGCGCCGCTCCCGCGCCTTGCTTGGCATGACATACAGCTGCTGTGTAGTGGCCGTCTAATATAAAGCGCTGCGTACCGCCGGACCGGAAGTGACGTTGTGCTATGGTGAATATGTGTATAAGGCATGTTGCCAGGGGTAATGTTACCTTGTTTAAAGTCTTGTTATAGCGCCGCTCCCGCGCCTTGCTTGGTATGGCATACAGCTGCTGTGTAGTGGCCGTCTAATATAAAGCGCTGCGTACCGCCGGACCGGAAGTGGTCTTACGGACTGGAAGTGACGTTGCACTATGGTGAATATGTGTATAAGGCATGTTGCCTGGGATACATGGCACATGCGCAATGGGAAACTATCAGCTGATAGAATGCTGCATATGGGGAAAAGCATATATTAATGCATCAAAATGTATTGTGGGACCAAAATTTTAGCATTGTTAAAATAAAATAAAGGGATTATGTTGCAGATAGAATAGAAATAAGTAAATATAATTATTGTAAATGGGGGGTAGAATATGCGCACAGACTCACCAGAGATATACCCAATCAAGTGCCATGATAGCACATCCACTGAAAGATGAGTATACCTGCATATAAAGTTTCAATTGTTTGAACAATAAAGGATTCATTTTAGAAGCTGGAACGCCCTTTTTTATCCTGTTGCTGCACGTCTAAGTCTGGATGAAGTTCCGTGCTTCAGTGGTGGTTGGTGAACTGGCTAGGGCTGGTTGCCCGTTTTTCTCTTTATCTTTATAGTTTTCCTCTATGTCAGTCACACAAGTGCGGCCATTGCCTTTTAAAATTAACAGGAGATTTAGAACCAGCCAAGAATGTGGTCTAACCATAAGTCTTAGTGTAAACCAAAGAAGAGGGCTGGTTTAGCTAATGAACTGTGCCATCTGACACACAGAGAGGGAGGACGGAGATCAAGTCTGTGTCGAATGAATGCAGAAGTGGAGGTTAAAAAAAAACAGAAGGGGTGCATATAAAATGGGAAAATCCATGCAGATTGGAAAAAAAATGCATATTTGTCAGGTCAGTTTTCCTAAAAGATACTGTACATGGGTGATTCTCATGCTGGTCAACCCCTTTAAAAGCATGCATATAAAAACTGCACTGATATCAAAACCTAAGGGTGTGTTTGCATGTTGCTGTCAAATTGCGGCAATAAACCACTGCACTGTACTATTACGCCCTTACTATGATTGTTTTGTGCTTTCTTGGGTATAGATGAACCATGAGATGATTCATGGGCTAAAGATGAGAGCTTACTATAGGGATGCAAGTTGGACTAGTTTATAGAAGCACTTCCATCAAAGTTTTTATCCTCTTAATATATTGCAGTCATCATTTTACATAGCTTTGTACTTACAATTGCTCATTTTGCCTTTCTACCTATCAACTTGTTTCCCATTAGGTCTATGACATCACATGATTAAAAACTGACTAGCTGAATCCTTCTAAGCTCTATGTAGAAACAGGATTGTATCAGTCGTCACTGGAAAAGTCCAGTGGAACAGCTGGGTCAGGAGTTAAAGAGACAAATGATTTCTGCTGGGAAAAGAGACTTCATGTTTTTGCATAGAGCAGAGAAAAGAGAAGAATTAGCTTGGTATATAGACAAAATGAGCAATTGTAAGAACACGGTGCTACATAATATGATGATTGCAGTATAGTAAGAGGATAACAACCTTGAAGGGAGGAGTGCTTCTTTAAAAGATTATTCTCATCTTGAACAATTATACCATGCCATAAATGCTGGGACCGACATCTGTAGCAAACGGTTTACCCAAAAAAAACCCATAGAAGTGATAGAGGGAACTGCATGGACATCTCTCCATTAATAGTGGCAAAGGCAAGACAGGAAGGTCCAGCGGAGGGATTCGCGTTGATCTGACGTTTATGGCTTATCCTGTGGATTTGAAAATGAGATGGTTGTAACTTGTAACTATACTCTAGCTGTCCGGACTACTGACTTCTAACACTGGAGTTGTGCAGCTTTGGTAGATGACACTCGTGATTTCACTACATACAAAACATTCTTTTTAATATTCATCTTTAGACAACCTTTAATATCAGTATTCTCTTATTTTGGGGAAGCAACTCCAGTGCTGTCATGACCTCAGAAACCCTTGTAAGGGGATCAGCCCAGAAATTTCTACAATCACTAGGCTGATAAAAGCACGGGAAAAAACCCGGGATGTCCCCTCACTATTTTTAGTAACTTTTTTTATCTAAAATTTAAAAAATTGAAATTTTTCCCCAAATCCAATCTTTCCTGACCAATATTTGATTAGAGCGCTTTTGGGGAAAACCATCTTTGTGTTCCATTTTATTTCGGGCACAAATAGAAGGGCACCCAATTTTTTAGTCTTTATGTCTGGATTAATGTTGAAGTGCCAGGGACATGTGGGATCATTTTTTTTATGCGTGTTTTTGGAAAATCCATCTTACTTTAGTTTAGTGAGTCAAACACATCTTCAAAAATTTCTATGGCCTGAATTGGGACTTTTCAAACATAGCTGAAGCGCCTACAAATGTATTCTTTGGGATAATTGAAAGGCATATTATGTAAAACTCACAAAAAACTTGAACTACAACTTTAAAGTGACTATCGTAAAAGCACCTCTGTCCTTGGTGTAATTCAAAGGGAAAAGTAAAATAAAAAACCTTTTTTAGGAATTTTTTTCCATTTATTTTTGTTTTTTTCTGCATGATTTTGGGAAATGTTTTCTGCGGGTGTAAACCCCTGTCATAAAATTAAAAAACTGGCATGTTATTTTCACATTTTTTTTCCTTGCTTTATTTAAAAAGATTCCTGTAAAATTCCATATTTTTTTTTGACAAAAAAACTGTACGCATCTCACTGAACGTAATGCGCGTTCTCCTTTTTTCTGTGACCTGAAGTATTTGTTCATTTTGACCCTTTATTACTATTTTTAATTATTTAAAAAAAAAAATTGCAAACTGGAAAATGAAATTCTCTTTAATTTTTTATTAATGTTGATAAATAAGTACGGAAAGGGGAACATCCTGTACCCAATCAGCGCAGCTTTGATCCCAACCCTAAATAATAATAATCGATTTTTTTCTCTTTTAGGAAACCCAAAATTTATTCCCCCAAACGATCTTGTCCAATTGTGATGGGTCTCATAAGGTGTCAATCGTTTCATTAAAGTTCAAACAAAGCATTGACATATAAATTTTTGTTTTTTTTTTTTTCCCTTCCCTCAGGGTTTAACCCCTATTTAAAAAAAAAATTGCATTCTGATGGAAACCTAAGAGAGTGCAACAATCTTTTGTCAGCATCAAAAAAAATAATTAATTTTTTTCAGGAATTGTTCCTTTCTCTGGAGTTTTTTAAAAAACTGAAGGCTTTTTTTTTACAATTTTCAAGTATTTTGCAACATTTTTTTGCTATGTTTTTTTGGGGGTTTTTCTACGGCTGTTTTTTCAGACTTTTTTTTATATTTCATTAAACAATGAA
>JARQOD010000004.1:192106077-192161403 GCA_033576555.1 Oophaga sylvatica | reverse complement strand
CTCCTTTCAGCTGCAACGGCACTGGGGGTATGCAAATCCTCTCCTTGGGACTCTTGCCCTGGTTTCTGTTGTCCTCCTTTCAGCTGCAATGGCACTGAGGCTATGCAAATCCTCTCCTTGGGACTCTTCCCCTGGTTTACTGATGTCCTCCTTTCAGCTGCAACGACACTGGAGTTTGCAAATCCTCTCCTCGGGATACTTCCCCTGGTTTACTGATGTCCTCCATTCAGCTGCAACGGCACTGGGAGTATGCAAATACTCTCCTCGGGACTCTTCCCATGGTATACTGATGTCCTCCTTTCAGCTGCAATGGTACTGTGGTTATGCAAAACCCATCCTCGGGACTCTTCCCATGGTTTACTGATGTCCTTTCAGCTGCAACGGTACTGGGGGTATGCAAATCCTTTCCTCTGGACTCTTCCCCTGGTTTATCTTCCCCTGGTCTACTGATGTCTCCTTTCAGCTGCAACGGCATTGGGAGTATGTAAATCCTTCCGCGAGACTCTTCCCTTGGTTTACTGATGTCCTCATTTCAGGAGCAACGGCACTGGGAGTTTGAATATCCTCTCCTAGGACTCTTCCCTGGTTACTGATGTCCTCCATTTCAGCTGCAATGGCACTGGGAGTATGCAAATCCTTTCCTAGGGACTCTCCCCTGGTTTACTGATGTCCTCCTTTCAGCTGCAACGGTACTGGGGTATGCAAATCCTTTCCTTGGACTCTTCCCCGTTTATCTTCCCTGGTCTACTGATGTCCTCCTTTCAGCTGCAACGGCACTGGGAGTATGCAAATACTCTCCTCGGGACTCTTCCCCTGGTTTACTGATTGTCCTCCTTTCAGCTGCAATGGTGCTGGGGGTTATCAAATCTCTACTCGGGACTCTTCCCCTGGTTTACTGATGTCCTTTTAGCTGTAACTGGTACTGGGGGTTTGCAAATCCTCTCTCGGGACTCTTCCCCTTGTTTACTGATGTCCTCCTTTCAGCTGCAACGGCATTGGGAGTATGTAAATCCTCTCCTAGGGACTCTTCCCCTGGTTACTGATGTCCTCCTTTCAGCTGCAACGAAACTGTCGGGATATGCAAATCCTCTCCTCAGGACTCTTCCCTGCTTTACTGATGTCCTCCTTTCAGCTGCATCGGTACTGGTGGTATGGAAATCCTCTCCTTGGGACTCTTCTCCTGGTTTACTGATGTCCTCCTTTCAGCTCAACGGCATTGGGGTATGCAAATCCTTTTCTCTGGACTCTTCCCCTGGTTTACTGATGTCATTTCAAATGCAACGGCACTGGGGGTATGCAAATCCTCTCCTTGGTACTCTTCCCCTTGTTTACTGATGTTTCTTTTAGCTGCAAGCACTGGGGTATGCAAATGCTCTCCTCGGGACTCTTCCCCTGGTTTACTGATGTCCTCCTTTCAGCTGCAACAGCACTGGGGGTATGCAAATCCTTTCCTCGGGACTCTTCCCCTGGTTTTTTTGATATCCTCCTTTCAGCTGCAACACCAATGGGGGTATGCAAATCCACTCCTCAGGATTCTTCCCCTGGTTTCCTGATGTCCTCCTTGTCAGCTGCAGCCACTGGGGTATGCAAATCCTCTCCTCGGGACTCTTCCCCTGGTTCACTGATGTCCTCCTTTCAGCTGCAACGGTACTGGGTGTATGCAAATGCTCTCCACTGGACTCTTCCCCTGATTTACTGATGTCCTCCCTTCAGCTGTCAGTAAAAGGGAAGAGTCCGAGGAGAGTTGCATATCCCATGCCGAACAGCTGAAGTAGGACATCATAAATCAGGAAGAGTCCCTAGGAGAGGATTTGCATATCCCCAGTGCCGATGTCCTCTTTCAGGCTGCATCGGCACGGCGGTATCAAACCTCTCCTCGGGACTCTTCCCCTGGTTTACTGATGTCCTCTTTCAGCTGCAATGGCACGGGGTATGCAAATCCTCTCCTCAGGATTCTTCCCCTGGTTTACTGATGTCCTCGTTTCAGCTGCAACGGCACTGGGAGTATGCAAATCCTCTCCTTGGATCTTCCCCTGGTTTACTGATGTCCTCCTTTCAGCTGCAACGGCACTGGTTGTATGCAAATCCTCTCCTCGGGACTCTTCCCCTGGATTTACTGATGTTCTCCTTTCAGCTGCAACGGCACTGGTGGTAGGCAAATCTCTCCTCGGGACTCTTCCCCTGTTTACTGATGTCCTCCTTTCAGCTGCAACGGCACTGGGGGTAGCAAATCCTCTCCTGGGACTCTTCCCCTGGTTTACTGATGTCCTCCTTTCAGCTGCAATGGCACTGGAGGTATGCAAATCCTCTCCTCGGGACTCATTCCCTGGTTTACTGATGTCCTCCTTTCAGCTGCAACGACACTGGGGGTATGCAAGTTCTCTCCTCGGGACTCTTCCCCTGGTTCACTGATGTCCTCCTTTCAGCTGCAACGTCAAGGGGGGTATGCAAGTCCTCTCCTCGGGTCTCTTCCCCTGGTTTTCTGATATCCTCCTTTCAGCTGCAACGTCAATGGGGGTGTGCAAATCCTCTCCTTGGGACTCTTCCCCTGGTTTACTGATGTCCTCCTTTCAGCTGCAACGGCACTGGGGGTATGCAAATCCTCTCCTCGGGACTCTTCGACTGGTTTACTGATGTCCTCCTTTCAGCTGCAACGGGACTGGGGGTATGCAATTCCTCTCCTCGGGACACTTCCGCTGGTTTACTGATGTCCTCCTTTCAGCTGCAACGGCACTGGGGGTATGGAAATCCTCTCCTCGGGACTCTTCCCCTGGTTTACTGATGTCCTCCTTTCAGCTGCAATGGTACTGGGAGTATGCAAATCCTATCCTCGGGACTCTTCCCCTGGTTTACTGATATCCTCCTTTCAGCTGCAACGGTACTGGGGGTATGCAAATCCTATCCTTGGGACACTTCCCCTTGTTTACTGATGTCCTTCTTTCAGCTGCAACGGCACTGGGGGTATGCAAATCCTCTCTTCGGGACTCTTCTGCCTGGTTTACTGATGTCCTCCTTTCAGCTGCAACGGCACTGGGGGTATGCAAACCCTCTCCTTGGGACTCTTCCCCTGGTTTACTGATGTCCTCCTTTCAGCTGCAACGCCACTGGGGGTATGCAAATCCTCTCCTCGGGACTCTTCCCCTAATTTACTGATGTCCTTCTTTCAGCTGCAACGTCAATGGGTGTATGCAAATCCTCTCCTCGTGACTCTTCCCCTGATTTCCCAATGTCCTTCTTTCAGCTGCAATGGCACTGGGGTATGCAAATCCTCTCCTCAGGATAAATCCCCTGGTTTACTGATGTCCTCCTTTCAGCTGCAACGGCACCGGGGGTATGCAAATCCTCTCCTCGGGACACTTCCCCTGGTTTTCTGTTGTCCTCCATTCAGCTGTAACGTCACCGGGGGTATGCAAATCCTCTCCTCGGGACTCTTCCCTAGTTTACTGATATTCTCCTTTCAGCTGCAACGGTACTGGGGGTCTGCAAATCCTCTCCTCGGGACTCTTCCCCTGGTTTACTGATGTCCTCCTTACAGCTGCAACTTCACTGGGAGTATGCAAATCCTCTCCTGGTGACTCTTCCCTGGTTTACTGATGTCCTCCTTTCAGCTGCAACGGCACTGGGTGTATGCATATCTTCTCCTCGGGACTCTTCCCCTGGTTTACTGATGTCATCCTTTCAACTGCAGCTGGAAGGAGGACATCAGTAAACCAGGGGAAGAGTCCCGAGGAGAGGATTTGCATGCTCCCAGTGCAGTTGCAGCTGAAAGGAGGACATCAGTAAACCAAGGGAAGAGTCCCGAGGAGAGTATTTGCAAACTCCTTTCAGCTGCAACGGCACTGTGAGTTTACAAATCCTCTCCTCGGGACTCTTACTCTGGTTCACTGATGTCCTCCTTTCAGCTGCAACGGCACTGGGAGTTTGAAAATCCTCTCTTCGAGAGTCTTCCCTTGGTTTACTGATGTCCTCCTTTCAGCTGCACTGGCACGGGGAGTATGTAAATCCTCTCCTCCGGACTCTTCCCCTGGTTTACTGATGTCCTCCTTTCAGCTGCCACAGCACTCGGAGTATGCAAATCCTCTCCTCTGGACTCTTCCCCTGGTTTACTGAGAGGATTTGCATACCTCCAGTGCCGTTGCAGCTAAAAGGAGGACATCAGTAAACCAGTGGAAGAGTCCCAAGGAGAGGATTTGCAAACCCCCAGTGCCCTTGCAGCTGAAAAGAGGACATCAGTAAACCAGGGGAAGAGTCCCGAGGAAAGGAATTGCATATCCCTAGTGCCGTTGCAGCTGAAAGGAGGATATCAGTAACCAGGGGAAGAGTCCCGAGGAAAGGATTTGCATACCACCAGTGCCGTTGCAGCTGAAAGGAGGACATGAGTAAACCAGGGGAAGAGTCCCGAGGAGGGGATTTGTTTACTCCCAGTGCCGTTGCAGCTGAAAGGAGGACATCAGTAGACCAGGGGAAGAGTCCCTAGGAGAGGATTATCATACCCTCGGTGCCTTTGCAGATGAAAGGAGGACATCAGTAAACCAGGGGAAGAGTCCCAACGAGAGGATTTTCATACTCCCAGTGCCGTTGCAGCTGAAAGGAGGAAATCAGTAAACCAGGGGAAGAGTCCCGAGGAAAGGAATTGCATACCACCAGTGCCGTTGCAGCTGAAAGGAGGATGTCAGTAAATCAGGGGAAGAGTCTAGAGGAGAGGATTTGCAGACCCCCAGTGCCGTTGCAGCTGAAAGGAGGACATCAGTAAACCAGGGGAAGAGTCCCGAGGAGGGGATTTGTTTACTCCCAGTGCCGTTGCAGCTGAAAGGAGGACATCAGTAGACCAGGGGAAGAGTACCGAGGAGAGGATTTGCATACTCCCCTTGACGTTGCAGCTGAAAGGAGGACATAAATAAACCAGGGGAAGAGTCCCGAGGAGAGGATTTGCATGCTCCCAGTGCCTTTGCAGCTGAAAGGAGGACATCAGTAACCAGGGGAAGAGTCCCAAGGATTTACATACTCCCTGTGCCGTTGCAGCTGAAAGGAGGACATCAGTAAACCAGGGGAAGAGTCCCGAGGAGAGAATTTGCGTACTCCAAGTGCCATTGCAGCTGAAAGGAGGACATCAGTAAACCAGTGGAAGAGTCCCAAGGAGAGGATTTGCATACCCCCAGTGCCCTTGCAGCTGAAAGGAGGACATCTGTAAACCAGGGGAAGAGTCCCGAGGAAAGGAATTGCATATCCCCAGTGCCGTTGCAGCTGAAAGGAGGACATCAGTAAATCAGTGGAAGAGTCTACAAAAGAGGATTTGCAGACCCCCAGTGCCGTTGCAGCTGAAAGGAGGACATCAGTAACCAGGGGAAGAGTCCCGAGGAAAGGATTTGCATACTCCCAGTGCCGTTGCAGCTGAAAGGAGGATGTCAGTAAATCAGGGGAAGAGTCTAGAGGAGAGGATTTCCAGACCTCCAGTGCCGTTGCAGCTGAAAGGAGGACATCAGTAAACCAGGGGAAGAATCCCGAGGAGAGGATTTGCACACCCCCAGTGCCGTTGCAGCTGAAAGGAGGACATCAGTAAACCAGGGGAAGAGTCCCGATAAGAGGATTTGCATACTCCCAGTGCCGTTGCAGCTGAAAGTAGGACAACAGTAAACCAGGGGAAGAGTCCTGAGGAGAGGATTTGCATACTCCCAGTGCCATTGCAGCAAAAAAGGAGGACATCAGTAAACCAGGGAAGAGTCCCGAGGAGAGGATTTGCATACTCCCAGTGCCGTTACAGCTGAAAGGAGGACATCAGTAGACCAGGGGAAGAGTCCCGAGGAGAGGATTTGCATACCCCCAGTACCTTTGCAGCTGAAAGGACATCAGTAAACCAGGGGTAGAGTCCCGAGGAGTGGACTTGCCTGTAGCACCAGTGCCGTTGCAGCTGAAAGGACGACATCAGTAAACCAGGGGAAGAGTCCCGAGGAGAGGACTTGCATATCCCCAGTGCCGTTGCAGCTGAAAGGAGGACATCAGTAAACCAGGGGAAGAGTCCAGAGGAGAGGATTTGCATACTCCCAGTGCCCTTGCAGCTGAATGTAGGACATCAGTAAACCAGGGGAAGAGTCCCCAGGAGAGGATTTGCATACTCCTAGTGCCGTTGCATCTGAAAGTATCAGTAAACCAGGTGAAGACTCCTGAGGAGAGGATTTGCTTACTCCCAGTGCCATTGCAGCTGAAAGGAGGACATCAGTAAACAAGGTGAATAGTCCTGATGAGAGGATTTGCCTACTTCAAGTGCCCTTGCAGTTGAAAGGTCCATCAGTTAATCAGGGGAAGAGTCCAGAGGAGAGGATTTGCATAACCCAGTGCCGTTGCAGCTGAAAGGAGGACATCAGTAAACCTTGGGAAGAGTCCAGAGGAGACGATTTGCATAACCCCAGTGCCGTTGCAGCTGAAAGGAGTACATCAGTAAACCAGGGGAAGAGTCCCGAGGACAGGATTTGCAGACTTACCTGTGCCATTGCAGCTGAAAGGAGGACATCAGTAGACCAGTGGAAGAGTCCAGAGGAGAGGATTTCCATATTCCCAGTGCCGTTGCAGCGGAAAGGAGGACATCAGTAAACCAGGGGAAGAGTCCTGAGAAGAGGATTTGCATACTCACAGTGCCGTTACAGCTGAAAGGAGGACATCCGTAAACCAGGGGAAGAGTCCCAAGGATAGAATTTGCATGCTCCCAGTTCCATTGCAGCTGAAAGGAGGACATCAGTAAACCAGGGAAAGAGTCCCGAGGAGAGGATTTGCATACTCCCAGTGCCGTTGCAGCTGAAAGGAGGACATCAGCAGACCAGGGGAAGAGTCCCGAGGAGAGGATTTGCATACTCCCAGTGCCATTGCAGCTGAAAGGAGGACATCAGTAGACCAGGGGAAGAGTCACGAGGAGAGGATTTGCTTACTCCCAGTGCCGTTGCAGAAGAAAGGAGGACATCAGTAAACAAGGGAAAGAGTCATGAGGAGTGATTTGCCTACTTCAAGTGCCCTTGCAGCTGAAAGGAAGACATCAGTAAATCAGGGGAAGAGTCGCGTTCATAGAATATTGCACCATTTTTCTTTAGGCCAGTCAGTATGTTCTTTGACAAATTGTAACGTTTTCATAACGTCTTTTTCAGCAATGGTACAGTGCCTTGCGAAAGTATTCAGCCCCTGGAACTTTTCAACCTTTTCCCACATATCATGCTTCAAACATAAAGATATCAAATGTAATCTTTTGGTGAAGAATCAGCAGCAAGTGGAACACAATTGTGAAGTTGAACAAAATTTATTGGTTATTTAAAATTTTTGTGGAAATACAAAAACTGAAAAGTGGGGCGTGCAATATTATTCGGCCCCTTTACTTTCAGTGCAGCAAACTCACTCCAGAAGTTCATTGTGGATCTCTGAATGATCCAATGTTGTCCTAAATGACAATTGATGATAAATATAATCCACCTGTGTGTAATCAAGTCTCCGTATAAATGCACCTGCTCTGTGATAGTCTCAGGTTTCTGTCTGAAGCACAGAGAGCATCATGAAGACCAAGGAACACAACAGGCAGATCTGTGATACTGTTGTGGAGAAGTTTAAAGCCGGATTTGGATACAAAATGATTTCCAAAATTTAAACATCCCAAGGCGCACTGTGCAAGCGATCATATTTAAATGTAAGGAGTATCGTACCACTGCAAATCTACGAAGACCCGGCCGTCCCTCTAAACTTTAATCTCAAACAACGAGAAGACTGATCAGAGATGCAGCCAAGAGGCCCATGATCACTCTTGATGAACTGCAGAAATCTACAGCTGAAATGGGACAGTCTGTCCATAGGACAACAATCAGTTGTACACTGTACAAATCTGGCCTTTATGGAAGAGTTGCAAGAAGAAAGCCATTTCTCAAAGATATCCATAAAAAGTGTTGTTTAAAGTTTGCAACAAGCCACCTGGTCAAGACACACCAAACATGTGGTAGAAGGTGCTCTGGTCAGATGAAACCAAAATTGAACTTTTTGGCAACAATGCCAAACGATATGTTTGGCGTAAAGGCAACACAGCTCATCACCCTGAACACACCATCCCCACTGTCAAACATGGTGGTGGCAGCACCATGGTTTGGGCCTGTTTTTCTTCCGCAGGGACAGGGAAGATGGTTAAAATTGATTGGAAGATGGATGGAGCCAAATACAGGACCATTCTTGAAGGAAACCTGTTGGAGTCTGCAAAAGACCTGAGACTGGGATGGAGATTTGTCTTCCAACAAGACAATGATCCCAAACATAAAGCAAAATCTACAATGGAATGGTTCACAAATAAACATATCCAGGTTTTCAAATGGCCAAGTCAAAGTCCAGACCTGAATCCAATCGAGAATCTGTGGAAAGAGCTGAAAACTGCTGTTCACAAACGATCTCCATCCAACCTCACTGAGCTAGAGCTGTTTGTTAAGGAAGAATGGGCAAGAATTTCAGTCTCTCGATGTACAAAACTGATAGAGACATACCCAAAGCGACTTGCAGCTGTAATCGCAGGAAAAGGTGGCGCAACGAAGAATTAAGTTAAAGGGGCCGAATAATATAGCACGCCCCACTTTTCAGTTTTTGTATTTTCACAAAAATTTAAAATAACCAATAAATTTCGTTGAACTTCACAATTGTGTCCCACTTGTTGTTGATTCTTCACCAAAAATTTACATTTGGTATCTGTATGTTTGAAGCATGATATATGGGAAAAGGTTGAAAAGTTCCAGGGGGCCGAATACTTTTGCAAGGCACTGTACTTTAACGAGGGTTTCTTGCACATAGTTTAGCTTCACTTAGGAGTCTTCTGATGGTTGCAGGACTCGCAGGTAACTGAAGATCTTCTTTGTGGAGCTGATCACTGGATGCTTTATTGCCATTCTTGTGATTCTATGATCTATGTGGATGGTAGCATTTGTTTCACTACCACGTGTTTCAGGTTTTGTTTGCCATTTTAAAGCAATGGAAATCTTTTTAGCTAAGCAGCCAATTTCTTTTCTGAACTTTTTATATTTTCCCCTCTCCAATCACCTTCTTGATCAAAGTTCTTGCTCCTTCGGTACAATGCATGGAAAGAGCCATTTTACTCACTGAGGAAGGGCTAAAACCAGCAGGTACATTTGCTGTCTTCCTTTAACCCCTTAATGACTGCCGATATGCCTTTTAACGACGGTAGTTAAGGGTACTTAAACCACAGCACTGTTAATAAACGGCGCTGTGGAAAAAGTGTACAGATCCCCCGAGTTGGATTTTCTCCGGGGTCTCAGCTGCCGGGGGTAGCCGAGACCCCATAGAACATGATTAGGGTCCGATTTTACCGACCCAGCTTTTGCGATCGCCGTTATTAACCGTATAACGGCAACAGCAAAAAAAAAAAAAAGTCGCAATTTTGCATTTATTTTCTCTCTCCTCTGATTTGATCGTACATCAGAGGAGAAATAGGGTCCCCGATCTCCTCCGGTGGTCCTTGGGCCATCCTGCCTTCTCTGGTGGGCGCCGCCATCTTAGTCCGGGAAGAAAATGGCGAGCGCACGAATAGTGCGCCTGCCGAATTTGCCGGCCAGCAGATTCCATTCATTCAATGTACATTTTGATCACTGTGATAAACCCTATCACAGTGCTCAAAATAAAAAAAAAATAGTAAATAATCCCCCTTTATCACCCCCTTCCTTAGGGAAATATAATGAAATAAAGAAAATATATTTATTTTCATTTTTCCATTAGGGTTAGGGTTGGAATTAGGGTTAGGGGTGTGTTGGGGTTAGGGTTGGAGGCAGAATTGAGGAGTTTCCACTATTTATGGACATTAGGGGGTCTCCAAACGCGACATGGCGTCACCATTGATTCCAGCCAATTTTGCGTTCAAAAAGTCCCGAGCCCAGACGTGTGCCCAAACAGTGGTTTACCCCAACATATCCCCATATGCGTTATAAACTTCTGTGAAGCACTTGGGGGTTCAAAGTGCTCACCACTAGAGTTGAGCGATACTTTCCGATATCAATAAGTATCGGATCGGAATGGGTATCGCCGATACCCAAAAAGTATCGGCGATACCAGATACCGATACCGGAAATCCAATGTAAGTCTATGGGAACAAAATATCGGAATTAAAAAAAACCCATTCTTGCCTTGTTGGTTAATTGTACATGAAGGAAAACAACAAAGAGTAATGTAGAATGTATTGGGGGAGGTTGAGGAGACATTAAAGGCATAGATGTTTAACCCAATCAAATGGAATAGCATTAATATTTGTTTTTTTAAAGATGTTCGGATTGACGAAGAAATTGACAATGTTGCTAACCTTTTTTATTTTTTGGCAAATATGTATGTTTCACAACTTCCATGCTCTTCACCTTTTTAACTTTTGCCACACTTTCTCCTTCATAATCTTCAGCAGCATCATCTTTTTCATCAAATTATTCTTCATCTTCACCTTCTTTATCTTCTTCTTAAACTTCTTGCTATTCATCTTTTTGTTAACATTACTCATATTGTTCTTATTAAACTATTCTTCTTCTTCATATTCTACTTCTTCATCTTCTTCCTCTTCATCATATTCTTATTTGTGACAGAGATTCCTGTACTTGTAATCTGTAAAAGTATGAATTTTTCATCCTTCCGTTCTTGCTGTCACAAAAGATTTAAATTACAACAGTATTTGTCCGTGTTCAGTTTAGCCTGCAGCAGCAGCAGTCATTTTCCAGGGGCACCACGAGGAGGAACGGACTCACCCCCATACACTGCTTAGTCTTCTTCTGCTTATAATTTAGAGCATATATTTTGCTCTTCATTTTGGTCTTATACTTCATGTTCTTCTGCTTTTTGATCTTCAGCTTATTGTTCTTCTGTCTCTTTTTCTGTATCTTGTAGTTTGTCTTAACTTTCTTTGTCCTGTTGGTGATCTTCTTCTGGGTAATCTTTTATTTCTTCTTTGTGATGGTGTTCAGGCTGGTTGGCTTGATGCTCGTCGTCCTTGTGGTCGTCATCTTCTTCGGGGTGGTCATCAGGGTCGTCGTCTTCATTGTTGGAGATCCAGAGTGATTACCCAAAAAAACATTTAAAAAATCTTCAATTTGTAAATGTAGCTGAAGGTACAAGAAGGCTGACTAACTTCCGAGAACCAGCTGACGTTACTGGAACCCGGACGGGTATCAGATGGTACAAGAGACAATGGAAGTAACGAGGACCAGCTGACTGTGCTGGAACCCGGAGGGGCAGCAGAAGGAAAAGAGTCAATGGCACAACCGAGGACCAGCTGACGTTACTGGGACACGGTTACTAAGCAGGAGGTACCTGTGCTCCAAAGCACTACCAAGGACCAGCAGACGTTGCTGGAACTCGGATACCGAGATGGAGGCACCTAGGCCAAAGGCACTGCGGAGAACCAGTTGACGGTACTGGAACCCGGACGGGTAGCAGAAGGTACAAGAGCCAATGCAAGTAACGAGGACCAGCTGACTGTGCTGGAACCCGGAGGGGCAGCAGAAGGAAAAGAGCCAATGGCACAACCGAGGACCAGCTGACGTTACTGGGACACGGTTACTAAGCAGGAGGTACCTGTGCTCCAAAGCACTACCAAGGACCAGCAGACGTTGCTGGAACTCGGATACCGAGATGGAGGCACCTAGGCCAAAGGCACTGCGGAGAACCAGCTGACGGTACTGGAACCCGGACGGGTAGCAGAAGGTACAAGAGCCAATGCAAGTAACGAGGACCAGCTGACTGTGCTGGAACCCGGAGGGGCAGCAGAAGGAAAAGAGCCAATGGCACAACCGAGGACCAGCTGACGTTAGTGGGACACGGTTACTAAGCAGGAGGTACCTGTGCTCCAAAGCACTACCAAGGACCAGCAGACGTTGCTGGAACTCGGATACCGAGATGGAGGCACCTAGGCCAAAGGCACTGCGGAGAACCAGCTGACGGTACTGGAACCCGGACGGGTAGCAGAAGGTACAAGAGCCAATGCAAGTAACGAGGACCAGCTGACTGTGCTGGAACCCGGAGGGGCAGCAGAAGGAAAAGAGCCAATGGCACAACCGAGGACCAGCTGACGTTAGTGGGACACGGTTACTAAGCAGGAGGTACCTGTGCTCCAAAGCACTACCAAGGACCAGCAGACGTTGCTGGAACTCGGATACCGAGATGGAGGCACCTAGGCCAAAGGCACTGCGGAGAACCAGCTGACGGTACTGGAACCCGGACGGGTACCATAAGGCACCCATGAAAATGTAAGTTGGCAGGCCGCAAGCCGTCCGCAGTTACCGAATCACACAGTCCTACAGTGGGTGCTTGTCCTATTGTCACAACGGAAACAGCCTTTATTTACATATCCCACAGCACACATAGGGATCACCTAAACTGCAGGCACCATAGAGTCGGCTAACCCGAATGCAACACGACAGGACAACTTATTGGAGGCTAATTGACGTTGACACTGCCAGGAAACAGCTGTCGTGCTGTAACCAGCCTGGGCAGGAGTCAGTACCCGTGCCAATTACTTCCGAGCAACAATTGGCGGTGTTGGAGCCCAGGGATGAGAAGAGAACAGGGTGGAGGCAGCAGGACTTTTTGCCGTACACACAGCAGGGGAACAGCTGACATTACTGAACCCCAGTAACACAGGAGCAAGTGTTGACTGTGCTAACAGCACTTCCGAGCAACAACTGGCGGTGTTGGAGCCCAGGGATGAGAGGAGAACAGGGTGGAGGCAGCAGGACTTTTTGCCGTACACACAGTAGGGGAACAGCTGACATTACTGAACCCAGTAACACAGGAGCAAGTGTTGACTGTGCTAACAGCACTTCCGAGCAACAACTGGCAGTGTTGGAGCCCAGGGATGAGAGAACAGGGTGGAGGCAGCAGGACTTTTTGCCATACACACAGTAGGGGAACAGCTGACATTACTGAACCCCAGTAACACAGGAGCAAGTGTTGACTGTGCTAACAGCACTTCCGAGCAACAACTGGCGGTGTTGGAGCCCAGGGATGAGAAGAGAACAGGGTGGAGGCAGGACTTTTTGCCGTACACACAGCAGGGGAACAGCTAACATTACTGAACCCCAGTAACACTGGAGCAAGTGTTGACTGTGCTAACAGCACTTCCGAGCAACAACTGGCGGTGTTGGAGCCCAGGGATGAGAGGAGGACAGGGTGGAGGCAGCAGGACTTTTTGCCGTACACACAGCAGGGGAACAGCTGACATTACTGAACCCCAGTAACACTGGAGCAAGTGTTGACTGTGCTAACAGCACTTCCGAGCAACAACTGGCGGTGTTGGAGCCCAGGGATGAGAGGAGGACAGGGTGGAGGCAGCAGGACTTTTTGCCGTACACACAGCAGGGAAACAGCTGACATTACTGAACCCCAGTAACACTGGAGCAAGTGTTGACTGTGCTAACAGCACTTCTGAGCAACAACTGGCGGTGTTGGAGCCCAGGGATGAGAGGAGGACAGGGTGGAGGCAGCAGGACTTTTTGCCGTACACACAGCAGGGGAACAGCTGACATTACTGAACCCCAGTAACACAGGAGCAAGTGTTGACTGTGCTAACAGCACTTCCGAGCAACAACTGGCGGTGTTGGAGCCCAGGGATGAGAGGAGGACAGGGTGGAGGCAGGACTTTTTGCCGTACACACAGCAGGGGAATAGCTGACATTACTGAACCCCAGTAACACTGGAGCAAGTGTTGACTGTGCTAACAGCACTTCCAGGCAACAACTGGCGGTGTTGGAGCCCAGGGTCAAGGAGGATGTTTAAATACTAGATCAAGTATTTTCCTTGTTACGTGTCAATTAAAAATGTCTATCTCCAAACAAGAGAAAGATAAACTTTACTACCATAAGATGATGATTTTAGTTAAAAAAAAATCAATATAAATAAAGAATTGACAAACATAAACGCATACATTAACATGTTGAAAAGCAATGCAAACCACAAAAAAATTGGTTAAGAAATCTGCTATACGGTTGTAAATAAAAGCATACAAGTACATATCAGAATCCATTAATGATGGATAAGTAACAGTATGTACACCATTTTTATTGTATAGACAATGAATGTCTGACTTCAAAACATCATCAGCATTACAAGTTATCTGTGACATTCATAAAATGTTACATTTGCTGAATAATGTCACTAAACAGTTTATAAAAATATATAAAATTTCCATCATGTAATACTCATAATATGTGCCAATAATCATTTTTATTAACAAACATAACCTTTAAAAAGTGCATAGTGCATAGTGAAAATTGCTATTTATGCCTGACTGTGGACTTGCAAGCATGACAACGGATAGATAAGGTATACGTATATGAGACTGCATAGCCACAGATGGTGAATGGCGATGTAATACTGTACCTCAATAAAGTGTGCGTCACTACTACATAAATTTTTTTATATAGCTTTATAAACAGGGTACGTGCATGTATGCTTGCGCCTTTGTTTGGACGCACAGACTGCCTTCCTGTTGTGACGCGTTGGGTAGTGGAGCGTCTGTGCGTCTTATGACGCAGACTAACATTCACGTTGCGCATCGTTCATCATCGCTAGCGTACCGACAACACAAAGGCGTTGTCATGACTGCTTTACTCAGTAAACATGCACCTATGATGAAACATACACGCATGTTCCCTATTACATAAGAAGCTACAAGAAAAATGCGTGTGAGGTGTGACGCAGCCTTTTTGTTAAGGTACGGTATTATATCGACATTGTACAGGTGTCGCTATTCAGTCTGATAACTAGATATCATTCACCTTTTCTATCAGTTGTCGTTGTTTCAGCACCACTTGCAGGTATATATTTTGCTATTGTGACTATGCACTATTGACTTTAACAAGGTAATGCATGATTTTTGTTACCGATTCTCATGTTTACATGATGGACCTTTATGATATGGGGTGTTAAATTTGTAATTAAATATGTATTTTTTCAAATGACACAAATATAAGTAATGTTGAAGAGGACTAGTCCTACATCCATTGTTTGCACAATATTACAGGTGTACATCACGTCCCTTAATCAACAATGGATTATTATATTTACTTGTATGCTTTTATTTAAAAGCCAAGAACACTGAAGGCTAACCTTCGCACTGCAGCTGTTGTCAAAGTTCAACCCACATTATGCACTTCCAACATTGCAGCATTTGAGGCATGATGTGAGTTGGATTTGTCTAAGTTATGGAGTGACAAGGTTCACCATCAGTACCCTATAGCATAAGTAGGCTTTTGTGTTAGCATTTGTGTTCGACATGTGCATATCTGCACTAATATGTCACAATTATTTTGTTACAGATTTGTGACAAAGACTAATAATTTTATGGTTTTAAAGGTGACGTTTCACTTGTTTACAGCTTAGAAATAAGGGTGTAGCCTCATATCTATGTGTAGCACTAGCCACTTTGACATGTCATGTTTTTTTCAACATGTGTAGCTAGCTAGCAGTAATTTTTGCCGGACACACAGATGGGGAACAGCAGGCGTTACTGAACCCCACAAACACATCAGCGATTGTTTTGATCTGTGCATCCAACACTTCTGAGCAGCAACTGGCGGTGTTGAAGCCCAGGGTCAAGGAGGGTGGAGGCAGAGGCCTAGTATGAGATGTTGGAAGTTTAATTTGGAGTTAGCAGCAGTAATTTTTGCCAGACACACAGCAGGGGAACAGCAGGCGTTACTGAACCCCACAAATACATCAGCAATTGTTTTGATCTGTGCATCCACACTTCTGAGCAGCAACTGGCGGTGTTGAAGCCCAGGGTCAAGAAGGGTTTTGAAATAAAATATTGAGTTATTGCCTTGTTACATGGCCATTGCAAATGTATGTACTTCAAACAAGAAAAAATTAAGGTTTACTAGGACAATAAAATGATGAATTTCAATTCCAAGAATAAAAATAAACACCCTTAAAATATAAACGCATATAAGCACATGGCAACAAGAAATGGAACAACACACCACCCAAAATTTATTTTACAAAATATAGTGTTGTAAATTTCTGAATAAAAGTCCATTTTTGTATTTAGGAATGATGCGTAAGGAACGCTATGTTAAACCATAACATAGTGAAGACAATGGATTTTGTAATAGTCACTCATCATCATCATTACAATTTATATGTGACAGTCACACAGATTTTAATTATTTCAGTTACGAAAATTGTTACTTCGGACAGCATTTATTACATGTCCAGCATGGACTCATCAATGTGATGACGCAATAATGTACGATAAAAAATAAACATTTAAAAAAAACATTATGCATTGTCACAATTTAAGTGGGTGCCTGCAAGTGGAGGTGAAACAAAGGCCACGGATAGCAAAGGTATATACTATGTCTGTATCAGACAGTGGCCAGCCTCTGATGGGTAATGGCGATGTTATACTGTACGTCAATAAAGGCTGCGGCTGCAATCATGCATTTTTTGCTTGTACAGTGTTGAAGAGGGTAAAAGCATGTCTGGTTGCGCAAGGCTTTATCCGGCAACACTACCTTCCTACTGTCACGGGTAGGGTAGCGTGTGTCTATTATATGACTCTCTCTAAAATGTGACGTTACGTAGCGTTATTCTGACCTAGGGACGCAAAAAATACGACAGCAGTAATCATTTACTGTATAAAACTCCACCTATGAGCAACAAAACAAGCACGTTCCCTCTTCAACAATCTACAAGACAAACAAGCATGATGGGTGACGCTGCCTTTATTGAGGTACAGTATTAGATCGACATTGTCCATGAGTAACTATGCACTGTGATACCTATATAACATTATTAATTTATATCTGTTGTGGTTGTTTCACCAGCACTTGCTGGTCTAACTACCTATTGTCAGTATGCATGATGCACTTTCTAGATGTAATTATTTATTATTGCGCATTATTAAGATGCTGGCCATTTCATATATGGTGTGTGAAGTTACAGTTGTCCTCAGTCTGTGTATTTTATTATGTCTGTCATAAATATAACTCGTGAGGATGATGATGATGATGTTTATGATTCGTACATCCATTGACTGCATTATCTTACATGTACAGATAACGTTCCTTAAGAAGCATTAATTGATAATTATGAAATGTACTTTTATGCATTAATTTCAAAAAGTAAACACTATGTTTTAGTTTTTGCTACCATTTCTACTAGCCATGTGCAGATATGCGCTGTGATGACAAATTAATATTTGTCCATATTTCTTATTAAAATTTATCATTTTAGGCCTTGAAAACTTCAATCTTTCCTGTTTTAAGCATAACAATCAGGGAGACGGCTATTCCTTATTTGGAGCATGTTCGACATGGGTTTTTCTGTGCATGTGTAGGGAACAGGAGACTTCTTGCCGGACACACAGCAGGGGAACAGCTGGCGTTACTGAACCCCACTAACACTATAGCTTGTGTATTGGTCTATGGACACGACACTTCTGAGCAGCAACTGGCAGTGTTGTAGCCCAGGGAGTAGAGTTCAGGTGGTAGAAAGATGAACATAACAGGAGACATGGATAACGTTGCCAACCAGTTATTTAATCGGAAACCGGAAAGGCAAATTCAGGCGAGATCCATGCCTTGTTCATTTTCAGAAAAGTAAGCCGGTCTACATTATCGGAGGATAGTCGCATGCGACGGTCTGTTAGTACACCACCTGCAGCACTAAAGACGCGCTCCGATAATACACTGGCAGCAGGGCAAGCCAGCACCTCCAATGCATACTGGCTAAGCTCTGGCCATGTATCCAGCTTAGAGACCCAAAACTTGAATGGGGAAGAGCCATCTGGGAGTACACTGAGAGGGCAAGACATGTAGTCTGTCACCATCTTACGGAAACGTTGCCTCCTGCTGACTGGAGCCGTCTCGGATGGTATAGACATTGGTGGCGCTGCCACAAAACTTCGCCACATTTGGAACATACTGGTCTTGCCTTGTGCAGAGGCGCTGCTTGTGCTCCCTCTTGTTGCAGAGCTGTCTCCACTGCCTCGACGCACAGAGCTGCTTTGTAAAGTAGTAGCAGCAGCAGTGCTCTCGGCTGGAATGGAGAACATTATGGATTGCACCAGTGTGTCTTGGTACTCCCGCATTTTACGCTCCCGGTTCAACGGTGTGATGAGGCTTTGTAAGTTGTCCCGGTAGCGAGGGTCTAATCAGACGTGGTGAGAATGTGGGCGATGCGGCGGTCGTTTCTCAGGCACTGCAGCATGAAATCAACCATGTGCTGCAGACTCCCAACTGGCCAAGAAACGCTGTCCCCTGCAAGAGGCGTCATCTCTGCCTGCTCTGCATCACCCCACCCTCGCTCTACATACTGACTAGAGCGTTGTGTACCTCCCTCTGGAGCGATGTCTTTCTCCTCCATTGACTCCTCCTCATCCTCCTCACAAAGTGAGCCCTGCCCAGCCCTTTGTGAGGAACCACGTTGCGCTGACTGTCCAGAAGGTGATGGAATTTGTGACTCCTCATCCTCCACCTCTTCCAAAACCTCATCCCTTAGTGCTTGCAGTGTTTTTTGAAGCAGGCAGATAAGGGGGACAGTCAGGCTGACTAGTGCATCATCTGCACTCGCCATCCGCGTTGACTCATCAAACGCACGCAAAACGTGGCAGATGTCCTTCATAGAGGCCCACTCAGTAGTGGTGAAGTGTGAACGGCGCAAATTGCGAGTTGATTGCGCCTGATGCAGCTGATACTCCATTACTGCTGGCTGCTGCTCACACAACCGCTCCAACATATGTAACGTGGAATTCCACCTGGTGGGTACGTCACATATGATGCGATGTTCAGGAAGGCGAAATCTGCGTTGCAGAGCTGCAATGCGCGATCTGACCATGCTGGAATGTCGCAAGTGAGCGCACTCTAGGCGGACCTTGTGCAGCAGTGCATCAAGATCTGGATAGTCCCTCAAAAAACTCTGCACGACCAAGTGCAGGAAGCCGAACCAGCTGTGTGTGAGCTGGAGGAAGAGGCTCCAACACGACCTGAAGATGTAGGTGCTGCTGTAGGTTGGCCTACATCTCCAGTGTGTCTTTGTAACTCAACTACGTGCTTTGTCCGCACATGTTTCCACATATTAGTGGTATTGAGGTTACTGACACTTTTACCTCTTTTTACTTTTTGATTACACAGCTTGCATTTGACATAGCAAATATCATCTGCAAGTGTGTCAAAAAAGGACCACGCAGTGCAAGTCCTGGGAGCGCCCGTTTTGACTTTTGGAAGAGAACTGCTCCGAACAGGTGCCAAACTGGAGGCTACAGGCAACCGAGTCTGCAGCCTACCTCTCCCTCCTGTTTGGACCGTTGGGGCAATCTCTTCCTCAGAGCTGCTCCCACCACCTTCCTGTTCCTCACGCCATGTTGGGTCTTGGACCTCATCATCTCCACTACCCTCTTCCAACACCTGCTGCTGTTGGGTGGTCTGGCCAGCACCATGCTCAACAGAAACTGGCACCTGAGTCTCATCATCATCAGATGCGTTCTGCGGTGTGCTGACCATCGGCACTGGCTCACCCGCCTCTTCAGATTCAGAGAGACACAGCTGTTGCGCATCACTGCATACGCCCTCTTCTTCACATTCCAGAATGCTGCTTGGCTGGGCCCCTGTTTGCAAGCCAACAGATTCTGAGAACAGAAGCAGAGACTCAGCTGGCTCCTGTACAGAACTCTCTGACTGCCTGGGCAATTTGGCAGGCGGTGAAGAGACAGATGGTTGCTCAACAGTGCTGTGGTCCTGAGAGGAGGTGGAAGCAATTGAAGTCGATGCATTGGCTGCCATCCAACCAACAGCGGCTTCAATTTGTTCTTCCCGCAGCAGGGGGGTACGCCGAGCTCCTACAAAAGTGCGCATAAAGGAATGCTCACGGGGAAAACTGGTGGATGCTGTGTCACTGGGGGCGGCAGCAGCCACAGAATCCCCACGTCCTCTCCCTGCTGAAACTCCACGGCCACGACCACGTGCCTTACTCCCTGCCTTCTTCATCTTGGTAGATTGATAAAGAAAGTCAGAAAAGTTATAAGGCCTAAGTGTGGTTATTCCGCAGAGACTGCAGTGAACACTGCAGACAACTGTTCAGTAGCTGTGAAAGGCCCCTTTGTGTACTTCTATAGTGTTTGCAACCAATGTATTGTATACAGATGGAAGCGCGTCACACTAATAGATTTGAGTTATTTGAAATAGAATGGAGCAGCACCAATTAGAGAAAAATGTCAAGGATGAGGCAGTGACACACGCTCAGCAGACTACAACCAGCAGTGGTTGAAGAACTAACTGGTGCGTGATCTGCACTCAAAAAATCAAAACCTCACAGACTACAGTGAACACTGCACACAACTGTTCAGTAGCTGTGAAAGGCCCCTTTGTGTACTTCTATAGTGTTTGCAACCAACGTATTGTATACGGATGGAAGCGCGTCACACTAATAGATTTGAGTTATTTGAAATAGAATGGAGCAGCACCAATTAGAGAAAAATGTCAAGGATGAGGCAGGGACACACGCTCAGCAGACTCCAACCAGCAGTGGTTGAATAACTAACTGTAGCGTGATCTGCACTCCAAAAATATAAACCTCAGACTACAGTGAACACTGCACAGAACTGTTCACTATCTTTGAAAGGCCCCTTTGTGTACTTCTATAGTGTTTGCAACCAATGTATTGTATACGGATGGAAGCGCGTCACACTAATAGATTTGAATTATTTGAAATAGAATGGAGCAGCACCAATTAGAGAAAAATGTCAAGGATGAGTAAGGGACACATGCTCAGCAGACTCCAACCAGCAGTGGTTGAAGAACTAACTGTAGCGTGATCTGCACTCCAAAAATATAAACCTCAGACTACTGTGAACACTGCACAGAACTGTTCACTATCTTTGAAAGGCCCCTTTGTGTACTTCTATAGTGTTTGCAACCAATGTATTGTATACGGATGGAAGCGCGTCACACTAATAGATTTGAGTTATTTGAAATAGAATGGAGCAGCACCAATTAGAGAAAAATGTCAAGGATGAGGCAGGGACACACGCTCAGCAGACTACAACCAGCAGTGGTTGAAGAACTAACTGGAGCGTGATCTGCACTCAAAAAATCAAAACCTCACAGACTACAGTGAACACTGCACACAACAGTTCACTAGCTGTGAAAGGCCCCTTTGTGTACTTCTATAGTGTTTGCAACCAATGTATTGGATACGGATGGAAGCGCGTCACACTAATAGATTTGAGTTATTTGAAATAGAATGGAGCAGCACCAATTAGAGAAAAATGTCAAGGATGAGGCAGTGACACACGCTCAGCAGACTACAACCAGCAGTGGTTGAAGAACTAACTGGAGCGTGATCTGCAATCCAAAAATGAAAACCTCAGACTACAGTGAACACTGCACACAACTGTTCACTAGCTGTGAAAGGCCCCTTTGTGTACTTCTATAGTGTTTGCAACCAATGTATTGGATACGGATGGAAGCACGTCACACTAATAGATCACTGTTCATTTCAATTGAATGGAGCAGCACCAATTCCACCAAATAAAAAAAAAAAAGAGTCAGTGAGTGACACGTGCAGATGACTACAAACAGTGTTGGATGCAGAGCAAACTGCAGCGTCACCTGCACTCACACACACACCTTGCACAGAGCTGTGAAAACAACACTGCAAGGAAAAAGGATGATTTACACAGGGGTTTCTCAAATAGCCTGCCTACAGAACAATTCACAAAAACGCTATCTGTAACTGTCCCTCAGAGTCAGCAGAGCAGCGTTCTGTCCCTAACTGAATTCACAGCACAGTGATGCTAAAATGGCGGCGGCGCCTTTTATACTGCATTCTGACATCATTTCAGCATCCAATCACAGCCATGCCATTAGTTAACATGACCGCAGCATTACAGGATGTGCCCACACTTCGTAGGATTCCTCATTGGCTGACTAAAATCACAGTGCCTCTCAAAGAATTATGGGAACTTCCGATTCCGGTATACGATATAGGAAAAATATCGGAACTAAGTATCGGAATTCCGATACAGCGAATATCGGCCGATACCCGATACTTGCGGTATCGGAATGCTCAACACTACTCACCACACATCTAGATAAGCTCCTTCGGGGGTCTAGTTTCCAAAATGGGTTCACTTGTGGGGGGTTTCTACTGTTTAGGCACATCAGGGGCTCTGCAAATGCAACATGACGCCCACAGAGCATGCCATCAAAGTCTGCATTCCAAAATGGCGCTCCTCCCCTTCCAAGCTCTCCCATGCGCCCAGTGGTTTCCCCCCCACATATGGGGTATCAGCGTACTCAGGAAAAATTTCACAACTTTTGTGGTCCAATTTCTCCTGTTACCCTTGGGAAAATCAAAAATAGCGGGCTAAAAAATCATTTTTGAGGAAAAAAATGATTTTTTTATTTTCACTGCTCTGCGTTATAAACTTCTGTGAAGCACTTGGAGGTTCAAAGTGCTCACCACACATTTAGATAAGCTCATTGGGGGGTCTAGTTTCCAAAATGGGGTCACTTGCTGGGGGTTTTCACTGTTTAGGCACATCAGGGACTCTCCAAACGCAACATGGCGTCCGATCTCAATTCCAGCAAATTCTGTGTTGAAAAAGTCAAACTGCGCTCCTTCCCTTGCGACCTCTGCCGTGCGCCCAAAAAGTGGTTTACCCTGACATATTGGGGTATCAGCATATTCAGGAGAAATTGCACAACAAATTTTGTGGTTCATTTTCTCTTTTAACACTTGTGAAAATAAAAAAAATTGGTTCTGAAGTAAATTTTTTGCAAAAAAAGTTATATGTTAATTTTTTCCTTCCACATTGCTTCAGTTTCTGTGAAGCACGTAAAGGGTTAATAAACTTCTTGAATGTGGTTTTGAGCACATTGAGGGGTCCAGTTTTTAGAATGGTGTCACTTTTGGGTATTTTCTATCATATACACCCCTCAAAATGACTTTAAATATGATATGGTCCCTAAAAAAATGGTTTTGTAAATTTTGTTGTAAAAATGAGAAATCAATGGTCAACTTTTAACCTTTATAAATTGCAAACAAAAAAAATATATATTTACATACCGTAATTGTGTTGATGTAAAGTAGACATGTGGAAATGTTATTTAAGAAATTTGTGACATATCTCTGATTTAAGGGCATGAAAATTTAAAGTTTGAAAATTGCTAAATTTACCACTAACATGAAGTAAAATATGTCACGAAAAAAACAATCTCAGAATCAGCGGGATCCGTTACAGCGTTCCAGAGTTATAACCTCATAAAGTGACAGTGGTCAGAATTGTAAAAATTGGCCTGGTCATTAAGCTGCAAATTGGTTCCATCACTAGGGGGTTAAGGGCTATAATTGATAATGGTTTCTTCACGAATTGAATTCTGCACTATTAATTAGAACACCACCCTTTCACTAAATGAGTCAATTACACACCCAATTAGCTGGGTGTATGCAATGATTGATGATTGTGTTGGTTGCCCATTACTTGCTTACACCTAGTCATAATTTTCTTCCCATAACATACAATTTTCTGCCAAAAACAGTAATTAAACACTTAATTGATGTTAGACTGCTATTATTTCCACATAACTGTGCAAGTGGAACTGTTATCTCAATCATGGTATTGGCAGTTGGCTTACATCTTCCATCAATTCCTCTTTATACATCAGCAGTATTAAAGCACTATAGCATATTTTTTCCTCCATCGCTGGAGTGGAGCTTTAACCCCTTCACGACATGCGCCGTACATGTACTCCACGTCGTGTCTCCCCCTTTGATGTGGGCTCCGGAGCTGAGCCCACATCTTTACTGGCACATGTCAGCTGTTTTGAACAGCTGATATGTGCCCGCAACATCCGCAGGTGGAATCGCGATCCACCCGCGACTGTTATACTGTTAAATGCCACTGTCAATCTCTGACAGCGGCATTTATCGTGCTTCCGGGAAGTGCGCTGGAAACCCCACCCATCGGAGACCCCGTCACGTGATTGCGAGTCACTGATGGGTCGGCATGATAACCAGAGGTCTCCAGCAGACCTCAATGGTTGTCACTGCCGGATTGCTATGAGTGCCGCCTGGTGGGTGGCGCTCATAGCAAGTGAGCAATTTTGCTACATACAGGCGATCTGATCATCACATATACGTAACAGAGACGTCCGGACAACTGCTGCTTCAAGTCTCCCACGGAGACTATTGAACCATGCCAAAAATAAAACAAAAAAGTTTTTAAAAATATTAAAATACAAAAGTTCAAATCACCCCCCTTTCACTCCATTCAAAATAAAACAATAAAAAAATCAAACACACATTTAGTATCTCCGTGTTCAGAATCACCCGATCTCTCAAGCTATAAAAAAATTAATCCGATCAGTAAACTGCGTAGCGGAAAAAAAAAGTAAAAACCCCAGAATTAAGCTTTTTTTTGGTCGCCGCAACAGTGCATTAAAATGCAATGATGGGCAATCAAAAGATCGTATACACGCCATAGTTGTATCATTAAAGCCAACAGCACGGCATGCAAAAAGTAAGCCCTTACCGGCCCCCGATCCTGAAAAATGGAGACGCTCTTGGTCTCTGAAAATGACGCAAATTTTTTTTTTAACAAACTTTGGATTTTTTTGCACCACTTAGGCCTCTTTCACACCTCCGTTGTGTGACGTCCGCCCATCCGTGAAAATGGCGGATCCGTCAAAAAAGTAAAAAAACGGATGAGAGAGAGAGAGAGACCGGGCAGTGTTCTCTGCATTTACAATGATTTTCAATAGAGGCGACGGATCCGCAGGCGGATTCCGTCAAAAACGGATGCCAGCGGATCCGCCGCCCATAGGCGGCCATTATACAAAATGGCGGATGCGGCGGATCCGCCGTTGTCCGCCATTTTGGCGGTCAAAAAAAACGTTGCATTGGACTTTTTTTGTAATGACGGACGCCAATTTTTTGGCGGATCCGTCTAAAACGGACCTAACGGACGACCATCCGTCAAAATCCGTCACTAATGAAAGTCTATGGGAAAAAAACGGATCCGCCAAAAAAAATTATATTACAGATTATACAGAGATGATAGAGACAGATTATAGAGACAGATGATAGAGACAGAGATGATAGAGACAGATGATAGAGACAGATGACAGAGATGATAGAGACAGATGATAGAGACAGAGATGATAGAGACAGATTATAGAGACAGAGATGATAGAGACAGAGATGATAGAGACAGAGACTAGAGACAGATGATAGAGACAGAGATGATAGAGACAGAGATGAGACAGAGTGATAGAGACAGAGATGATAGAGACAGAGATGATAGAGACAGAGTGATAGAGACAGGATGATAAAGACAGATGATAGAGACAGATGATAGAGACAGATGATAGAGACAGAGATGATAGAGACAGATGAAAAGAGATGATAGAGACAGAGATGATAGAGACAGATGATAGAGACAGAGATGATAGAGACAGATGATAGAGACAGATGATGAGATAGATGATAGAGACAGAGATGATAGAGACAGATGATAGAGATAGATGATAGAGACAGAGATGATAGAGACAGATGACAGAGTCAGAGATGATAAAGACAGAGTTGATAGAAATGTGACACGTATGCGTTTCATGTGCGCATGATGCGCTGCACAAAAAAACGCAAGTGTGAAAGTAGCCTAACTTTTAATTAATTCTCTGCTGTACAGTGTCTGAAGGACCTGTGATGACATCATGAAGAGGCAGGGCTTTGGTCATGTGATGCTCCAGCCCGCCCTTTCATGACTCATCACAGGTCCTTCACAGGAGCATTCAGCCTCCCATCAGCACAGCCCCAGGCTGTCAGGTATGCCAGCTGTCCTGCTGCCTCCTTCTCCTTCAGACACCGATCTGCCCAGCTGCTGCAGGAATCAGGCACTGGGGAAACTGTGTGGCTCTGTGATCTGCTGCTCCCGCTCACTGCTCAGCTGATAGGTGGGCGGGGAAGCGGCTGATTAATATTCACTGCACTTAAGTAGGGACAGGGGTTTCCCAGGGCTTGTTTCCTGCAGCAGAGGGGATATTTTCTTGCCTCCTGCTGATCCCTCCACCGCTGCCCCTGCCCCCTCCCACATGTTACATTCCGACCATAAGACGCACCCACACTTTCCTCCCAAATTTGGAGGAAAAAAAGTGCGTCTTATGGTCCAAAAAATACGGTATATTCTTGCAGAAAATAGTATTTTATTTGTTATACTCCAACAAATGTTATTAAACGTTTCGGTCAACTTTAGACCTTTTTCAGACCTATATGCGTGAAGTGAGGGAAATAGGAAAAAGGCTGTGCCAATCGATAGGAGATAGAAGGCAGGAATAGAGCGCTGTGGATTATGCTGCAATCGCTAGAGAATGGCGCTGGCAGCTTGGCGCTTGAGATCCAGAATAGGACGAAATTTGTTCTCCTTTTTGGGAACCACAAAAAGATTGGAATAAAATCCTCTTCCCCGCTTGTCTTGACGGAAACTTGATTTCCAGGGAGTGCGGGATTTCTGAGTGAACTTTTTTCCCGAAAAAGAGGGACGACCCGATCCCCAAGAGGACTGACCGAATCGTCCCTTGGATCGAAAGGATCGCCGGCCATTACCGGCACCAGGTCTGCCAGACGCAGAAGCCATAACCTTTCGCTGAGGTAAAGCCGCTTCTTTTGTATTTGCCTTGGCAATCAGTTCTGAGAGGTCAGATCCAAATAACTGACTTCCCTTGTAGGCTAGAGACAGCAAACCTTGTTTTGACACTGCGTCCCCAGTCCACTGTCTAAGCCACAGTGCTCTTCTAATTGTGATCGCCGAAGCTTGCGCCCTGGACAACAGTGATGCAGTATCCAGACCTGCATCATAGCTATAACAGACTGCAGTCTCCAATAAATCGAGAAGCCCATCTACCTCGGATAACGGAGATCCATTTTGCAACGCCATCCGTATACGGTCCAACCAGCACAGGGAAGCCTTACAAGCACACATGGATCCTAGCACCGCTTTGAATCCATGACCCGAGGCCTCGTAGTTGGATTTCGCCGCCATCTCCGTTTTTCTGTCTAGCGGGTCCTGCAGACTCGCCTTCCCTTTAACAGGGAGCAATGAGGATTTACTGAGCTGGGATAAAGGAACATCCACTTCAGGAGAAGAAATCCAATTATCCGTCAATTTCGTAGAGCACGGATATAGTGCCTCAAAAAAAACGTGTTCCTTGAAAACGTTTATCTGGACACCGGCGTTCCGTCTCCACTGCTTCATTAAGCTCATCCAGAGCTGGCAATGTCGCTCGCAACTTACGGTACTCCTGGTACATCCGAGGCGACTTACCAGGACGTGTAGTTACCTCCTCCGGCAACTGTAACGCCTCTCTCATGGCTTCAATAAAAGCCTCTGTTCGGCCCAAAGAGGCAGAATGTCCCTGCCGATCCTTATCCGAATCGGATAACTCCCCATCTGAATTTGAAGGGGAACCCTGTCCGCATTCCACATCAGAGAGTTCTGATTCGCTATGCAGAAAGGATGATACCGGCCTGTGTCGCTTCCTTCCATGAGAGGATCTAGCTGACACCAAATGACCTAAAAGGTCAGAAAGGCCATCAATAGAGCGAGCGATGGCATCCAATTTGGCATCGCTGTGACCTCCAATTGCTGCGCTTGACGTCGAGGTCTGCGTATCAGATACGCGCGACTGATCCTGAAGCAGATTTGGCACACGGTCCGCACCTTCTGGACCCTGATCTGACATGCCCTCACACAGTATATGGCAGGTCAAAGCCTGTCAGTAACTAGAAAAAAAGTGTGGCTTCTCAAGCGGATGCAGCAAGCCGCTGAAGGGTTAAAGCTCTTAGTGAGGGAGCTACCCCAGCTGTATCAGCAAAATAATTAGCCCTTACAAGTTCTGATCCCAAACTGGGATAGAACCTATGGCGGTTGCTGAAAGGGTTAACCCTTTAAAATGGGTTAATGTCGCCGGCTCCCCACTACTCCCTTATTAAAATAGAAGGGGTGTGCGAGCTCCAGGCAAAATAAGGTCTCTATATGAGACCGCAGCTGCCAGATAACGCTATCTGTTCCTATAACACAGATAGGTTCCTGCGCTGCGGGGGTGAGGGCGTTTGACTCACCCAGCTGGTCGCGGTGATGCGAATGATGTACGGGAGGAGCGGAGCAGGAAGGAGCCCGTGGAAGCCTTTCTGTAATGGCTGCCGCGCTGAGTGAAGCCGGAAGAGAAGCGCCTAATCGCGCGCAGAAGCTGTTTCGGCAGCTGAGGAGTGCAGGCAAAAAAGGCAATACACCAGAGCAGTTGGAATCTATTGCAGTACCCTGACTAACCACCACAACTAGAGGCAGCCGTGGAGCGTTCCTACGTTGGTCCTAGACGCCTCATCACAGCCTGAGAAACTAACTACACCTAAAGATAGAAATAGGAAAGCTATCTGCCCCGGAGCAGAACCCCAAAGATAATAGAAAGCCCCCAAACATGTAATGGCGGTTAGAAAAGATGAAATACTGACACAGAAAGAAAATAGTATGAGCAAACGCTGGGGCCCAAACTAACTAAATAGAAAAGGATAGGAAGGGCACTTACTGCAATCCCAGAAAACCCTGAAAAGCACCAACTCTACTAATTTCAAAAACACCTGAGATCACACGACCTCTTCCACCTAAATTAGTTCTCTGGTGTAACAAAATCAAAACAGCAGCCACTGAAAAAACTGGAAAAAGCAAAAGTACAAACATCAGTGGCTGAACTAAACTGAGAGGGCAAAAGCCCCCAGAGGGGACCCTGAAGGCCCCCACAGAAGTGCAGGACAAAATGCAAAAATATAGCACAAAAACAAAAAGAAAATGTCTTATCTGTTAGCAGGAGATGCAGACACGACACAGCAGGCTACAAGGGAAACAGGAATGAAGGATTCAGACCAGAACAATTGATCACCGGCAACCCTGATGGGAAGGTGACTCCCTTATATAAGACCAGTCAGTAACACCTGATTCCCAGTCCTCACAATCCCCACTGGACAGACCAGCACCGCTTGTAACCACCAGAGGAAGCCTCTGCTCAGAACTCATCTCAAACCCATTCACAACACTTCTGCACCAGAAGCCCGGGAGCGTGAAGCCACGCCCCCCGCCGGCTTAAAAAAAAAAAAAAAGAGCGCAAACTCCTTCGCTCTCTGCTCCCCCTGTCCTGCAGGCATCTGCCTGCGGACAAAATACAGTCACCAAACATGTCGTTTTTACATGTAACAGCGGCTGCCGCTGAAAGCACTCACACACACTTTATTAAAAATGTGGGGTACTCACCAGCTGAGCGCCACAGGGACCCCCAGGGGTTTCTGGCGCTATGCCCATGCTTCCCCCCAGGGCAGGGAACGCAGTGACCCCAGATGCGTGGTTTGCGTCCCCGCCAGGGAAGCCATCCTCATCCCCCAGGGCCGGCAGGGTTCTGCAGGGACCACCATATAGGGTAATTACAGATCCGCCAAGGGAGAGGTGGGAGTCCAGCAGCGCTGAGACCTCTAGACCACATCTGGTGATCCAAGTCTCTTGTCCGATTAAAATAATAAAATCTTCTGAGGAGCTGCTTCCAGCAGCGACCATCCTCTGGGACCTCAAATTTTAGACTGGAGAAAGCTGGAGTAGGAGGAGCCAGTGCTGGAGGGGTCGGTCAACACTCTTTTTAATCTGAGGTGTCAATCCTATCTGGGCTCCGCCTACCCACTAGTTATGAACTAGTGTGTCTCCTTTCCTTCCATCTGCAGCTGAAATACTATTTTCTGCAAGAATATACTTCTCTTGAGTGCCGGATTTTTTTCATATATATGATTCAGGGACTGGCATCCCACATCCGGGCACCACAAATTACTTAAGGAGTGACGTGCATATTATTATAATATCTGAACTCGTAATGACCTGGAGAATCACAATGGCATTTGGTGAACATGGTAAAAAAAAAAAAAAAAAAATATTTGTGGAATTGCACTTTCTTTGCAATTTCACCACACTTGGAATTTTTTTCCCACACGATCTGGTAAAACCAATGGTGTCGTTCAAAAGTACAACTCATCCCGCAAAAAACAAGCCCTCACATGGCTATTCAGATGGAAAATTAAAAAGTTATGGCTCTGGGAAGGGGAGGGAAAAACAGACACAAAAACCAAGAAAGGGCTCCATCATGAATAAGTCCCCTGCCCCCGGTCATATACTCACCCTCTGGTGTCTTCGTTGTTCGGCAACGCTCCGGTCCCACAGCGCCATCTTGTGAGCGGAAGTCAGAATCTACATCACAAGCTCTGACTGCAAGTCTATGAGAACCGGAACAAGGTTCTCAGACTTGTGTTGAAAAGTGACCTCAGAGCTGTGGAGCTGTGTGGTTCAAGCCGACTACGGGACTAATACCGTAAAAAGTGAACAAAATTTAAAAAAAAAGAAAATTCAAATCAGGAACCTTTCCCCCAATTAATACACATAATTGGTATCGCTAAGTCAAAGTTATCAGTACTGACATGATGTGATGAGAGAAAAAAAAATCGAAACACTTGAATTATCGTATCTACCTCAAAAAGGTATAAAAAAAACGGCAAAAATTGAATTTTGATTCGGAAAATGGCGACAGTGGTTTTTTTTTTTTTTTTTCACAAATTTCCTTTAGTTTTTTTCCCCCACCACTTAAACAAAAAAAAAAAAAAAACTATGCATAACTGTAATGACCTGGAGAAAAAATTGCCAAGTCAGTTTTACCATATAGTAAACATGGTAATTAAAAAAAATACAATTGTGGAATTGCAATTTTTTTCGCACTTTTGCTGTAACTGAATTTTTTTTTCTCACTTTCCAATACATCACATTATAAAATTAATGGTGCAATTTAAAAGTACAAATTGAGGAAAATCCCATAAACTCCTTAATGACTTGGGATGTACATTTTTGTCACAGGTCACTGTAGCGTGTATGAGAAAGGAATCAGGAGCTGAGGCCATTTCATACTCATCAGATGCTGATAGCTGCTGTTAGTCGCTGCTACCACTGGCCATGATGACATTGGTCTGCTTGTGGAGAATTAACAGAAAGAAAGCTAGAAAAGTTAACCTTCAAGGTACAATAGCAAAATGCATTCCGGTACCTCACCAGTCGTAAGTGGACTACAGAACAGTAACGTTTTCTCTCCCGTAAACTAGGTTACAGTAGATCTGTAATAACACCATTTTACAGAGTAGCTTCATAGCCAGAGATTATTATTTGCAAATTCCACAAAATTAAAAAGCAACAATATTGAATATATTTGGAAATGCTTTGAATGAACAATAAAAATAACATGCTTCTATTATGCTCATTTTTAATGTACATCATCTCATTTAGAATTCTGCTGAATTCCTGGTAATACCAAGGGAAGTAAAAAACCCATAAAATTAACTAAACTACGATTATTATAAAACCAACATGCAATATCTTGTTATGGCGAGTGGAGCGGTCCAGGTCACATGATTTTACAATTTCAGTAACAATTGTAAAGATGATTAATTAAATCATTTAGAAAAAAAAATTCTAAAGGAGACAGAAGCTATACCTCCGTTCCCCTCCCTAACAGCGGGGGTTGGCACCCGAGGAGATTGGTTATGGCACCCCCGCTCCACGTAAGCTGTCTACCTGACCGTAGCAGGACCTCCCTCGCCAAAGCCAACACCACCAACCAAATAATACCAGCAGGCAATATATGTTATGTGACATTACCAATCCTATCCACATTCAGTGAGCACCTCACTGAGACATAAACATCTTGCTTATCCTACCTGCTTTATTAATTGGGTTGTTTATTGGGTATCCATAAATATCCTGCTGTTTATTTGTAGTTGACACCTAGTGTGATCTAGTTGAATAATGGTGTCATTTCCAAATCTTCTCTGAGCATTTATCCTTTTAGAGAAAAACTTCTGCATTCTATATTGCTATCCGAATATATTCTCTTACTGAACACTTTTGAGTGTATGTTATTTCTACTCTTATTAGGAGTATTTCCATTTTTACGCAGTGAGCACATTTCTCTAAGAAACAACCATACAATTTATGCGAGTGCCTATTTTGGCTTTGTCAGATCTGGACATTGTAATGCACTTAAGCACTACATTTGGGTGGTGGTGTTGGCTTTGGCGAGGGAGATCCTTCTGGGGTCAGGTAGGGACAGCCAACGGAGGGATAGCTTCAGTCTCTCTTTGAATTTTTTTCTAGGTGACTTAATTAATCCTCTTTATTATTGTTACTGACACTTTAACCCCATAAGGACCATTTTCATTTTTGTTTTCATTTTTGCTCCCCTTCTTCACAGACATAACTTTGAAAATTTTCTGTCAATATGGCCATGTGAGTGCTTGTTCTAGGCAGGACGAGTTGTACCTATTGTACGCCTCCGTTGATTTTACCATATCGTGTACTGGAAAATGGGAAAAAAATTCAAAGTGCCGTGAAATTGCAAAAAAAGTGCAATTCCACAATTGTTTTTTTTTTTCCAACATGTTCATTAAATGCTAAAACTGACCTGTTATTATGATTCTCCAGGTCATTACGAGTTTGTAGATTACAAGCCACAGCCATCAGGCAATGACAACCAGAGGGGTTTCCTGCAGACCTCGAGTTGTTATGCCAACCCATCGGTGACTCATGGTAATGTGACACGGGCACCAATGGGTGGGGTTAATGACGCGCGCTTCCTGTGCATGCATGTTAAATGCCGCTGTCAGATTTTGGCAGCCATGGGTGGATTGCGACTTTACCCACAGCTTTTAGGGGCACATGACAGCTGATCAGATGAGCGGTCATTGGATCAAAAAAGGTGCGGGCTCATCGCTGGAGCCTACACCAGTGTTAGATATATCAGTCGTTGGACGTTAAGGGGTTAAAGTCTTCTGACCTGGACCGCTACACAAGCCATAACAAGTTATTTATTGCATGTTGTTTTTTTATGACCATAATTAAAAGTTAATTTTTATGTTTTTTTCCAGGGTGGATTTGATTTAAATCAATCTGATTTAAATCACGATTTAAATCATGATTTAAATCACTAGTCAGTAAGGCTTGATTTAAATCAGTGATTTAAATCAAAGTTTCTACCAGACCGGTATATCTAATTTCATCATGTGCGATACGCCCCAGACCGGTGTATCTAATTTCATCATGCGCGATATGCCCCAGACCGGTGTATGTAATCCCATAATGCGATACACTACACTCAGCCCTGTATCTAGATACATGCAGTGTGTCATGTGCTGTGAATAATCCCAGTGTGAGATACTCTCCACGTATCTGTGCTCAGTTTATAATACAGCGAGCAGCATGAACTAACAGAATAGATGCTGCCGGTCATCCTCAGTGACAGCCTACTTGTCAGTATCACTGGCAGTCCCCAACAAAATGGCTCCGCTCTGTGAGCCTAAACTACATCCTCTGTTATTACAAACACCTAGTAACGGAGGAGAGAAGTCACACGTGATCAGACCCCGCCTGCATTTACTACTGCGCAATACGAGCTAGCAGTTTATATTTCAGCAGCTGCTCTGCCTAGTGCTTAAAAGTGGAAATACCAAACATTTTACAATTATTTTTCAGATTTTATTTCTCGATCACCCGCAGTAGTTCTTGCTACTTTAACATGCAAGTAGATGAAGATTTTTAGAATCACTTTTTATATTACTTTTTTCTTAGTCTTCCTTGCACAAACAACTGATACGTCAGGAAATGCACACACAGCAGAATACTTACAAGAAGTGGCAGTAAAAGCTATAACATGTGAACAAAAATTCAAATCATTCTTCTTGTGTTGTGCAGATCTATTCCACTCCAAACAATCAGAAACATATTGTCTAACTTCTTGGACTTGGCACTGAAGGGGTTGATTCTGTATTCATAGGTTTGTAGAACAATAGGATTAAGGTCTTTTTCTCAACTCTGTTCATGTTGTAACATTTTTGCCGTGAAGAAGAGGCTGGGACCTCTGCGGAGTCCAATTCAGTTTTGAGAACTGCGTAAGTAAAGCGAGCGTCTGTGATAATATAGGAGAGAAACTGCCCACTAATCCTACAGAAACCTCTGGAAGAGCATGGCATTGTGAATGTTACATATACAGCCTTTATTCTACTGAGTTAAACAACTCAGCTTTATCTCATGATGGAAGAACCTTTGGATGGTAAAATATTTTCCTCAAAAAGCAGTTTATTGAAAAAAATCTGATTTAAATCAAAAAAATCCGATTTAAATCAAAAAAATCCGATTTTTTTGATTTTTTTTTAAAAAATCATTGATTTTTATCCACCCTGTTTTTTTCCCTTCCCTTGGTATTTCCTAAATTTAGACCCTTGCTCATCTTTGTTTTTCTTCTGACTTCCTGGTACCACAGAGTATTGCATTAATGGAGCTCTGATGGCTATATTATGTGACTTTCTGTATTCTACTGGTCACAGCATGATACAATCATCAGATTCAGACACAGATCAACTCCTAAGACTATTTTACCGAGTAATAAAATGACAATCTAAATAAAATTTCTGACAGGTACAGTGGCTTGCAAAAGTATTCACCCCACGTTTTTCGATTTTTTTTTGCGTTTTGCTACCTTACAGCCTGGAAGTGCACTTTTTTGGGGGTTTGCATCAGCACATGTAAAGAACTTGGTCTACAACTGTGATTATTTGGTTTTATTTTTATTGTGAAGCAAGCAGCAAATAGGACAATATAACTGAAAACTTCAGTGTGCATAACTAGTCACCCTTGTAAAGTCAATACTTTGTAGAGCCTACTTTTGCGGCAATTACAGCTGCAAGTCGCTTTGGATAAGTCTCTATGAGCTTTCCACATTTTGCCACTGGGATTTTTTCCCATTCCTCAAGGCAAAACTGCTCCAGCTCCTTCAAGTTAGATGGTTTCCTCTGGTGATCAGCAATCTTCAAGTCTGACCACAGATTCTCAATTGGATTAAGGTCTGGGCATTGCCTAGGCCACTCCAAAACATTTACATATTTCCCCTTAAACTACTTGAGTGTTGCTTGTAGCAGTATTGCTTTGGGTCATTTCTTGTTGGAAGGTGAACCTCCATCATGCCGGAGTCACACACAACGTATAAAAAAATCGGACCATATTACAAGGCCGTAATATGCAGAAAAGTCCCCTGAACAGTGATCCGTATGTCATCCGTGTGCAATGCGAGGATGCGATTTCCTCGCATCAATAGATCCGTGTGTCAAACCGACATATAATGGATCCAAATGAGTTTTTAAATCACAAAAGGATATATACACGTAGAATGCACATACATATATATTTCATACACTTCTACATAGTATAATAGCAGCTAATTGAATTGCCGGTTTCTGTAAAATCATTACAGAACCCGACATGAAATGACACAATGACACATGGTTTACATACAGTAAACCATTTCATTTCATGTATTTTGATCTATGGTTTTCACTAACAATTACATGAGTGTATGTGTGCAAAATTTCATACATGTAGGTGTTAATTAAATGTGTAAATTCGTTGAAAAAAAATGTGTGGGCTGCCGCGGTATTTTCTCCACCAGACAGGGAAAGCCAGTGACTGAAGACAGATTATAATAGCCTAGGGAGGGAGCATTTATTTTGTGCCCCCCCCCCCCTGGCTACTAACATCTGCCCCAGCCACCCCAGAAAAGGCACATCTATTTTAAGTGCGCCTGTTCTAGCCCGTCTATTCCCATTGCCCTGTAGCGGTGGCTAATGGGTTAAGGCCACCTTGCTATTGGAAGGTGACATTAAGCCGGGTTAATAACGGAGAATTGTCTATTTGACAACTATCCATTATTAATCCTATTGTATTAAATGGTTAAAAAAAACACATTAATTAAAAATTATTTTAATGAAATAAATACACAGTTTTTGACCATATTTTATTGTACTGGTAGTCCTTCGGAATCCCTTGTTCTCCTGTAATAAAAATAAAATAATAAAGCAACAATATTCTTACCTCTCCGGCGCTCAGTCAGATCCCACGCTGCAATCCATCTGAAAGGGTTAACAGGTTTACAGCAGGGACCTCTGCTAATGCGACCAGGCCTGCTGTAAACCCCCGCAGCCTCCCCGACTCACAGGAGATGAGCTGATTAGTGTGGGAAGCTTAATTGTTTCCCACGCTATTCAGTTCACTTCAGGTCAGCATCAGTGACGTCAGTGGGAGTCCCCAGCTGACCTGAAGTGAACTGAATAGCGTGGGAAACAATCAATTAAGGTTCCCACACTAATCAGCTCATCTCCTGTGAGCCGCAGAGATGAACTCATTCATTCGGGGGTTTACAGCAGGGCTGGGAGCATTAGCAGCGGTCTCTGCTGTAAACCTGTTAACCCTTTCAGATGGATTGCAGCGTGGGACCTGACTGAGCGCCGGAGAGGTAAGAATATTGTTGTTTTATTATTTTATTTTTATTACAGGAGAACAAGGGATTCGGAAGGATTTCCAGTACAATAAAACATGGTCAAAAACTATGTGTATTTATTTCATTAAAATAATTTTTAATTAATGTGTTTTTTTAACCATTTAATACAATAGCATTAATAATGGAGAGTTGTCTAATTGACAACTTTCCATTATTAACCCGCCTTAATGTCACCTTCCAATAGCAAGGTGGCCTTAACCCATTAGCCACCACTCCAGGGCAATGGGAATAGACGGGCTAAGTGCCAGAAAAGGAGCATCTAATAATAATCTGGGGGCAGATGTTAGTAGCCGGGGGGCACAAAAAAATGCTCCCTGCCTAGGCTTTTATTATCTGTCTTCAGTCACTGGCTTTCCCTGTCTGGGGGAGAAAATACCGCGGAAGCGCACTCATTTTTTTTCAACGAATTTACACATTTAATTTACACCTACATGTATGAAATTTTGCACACATACACTCATGGAATTATTAATCAAAACCATATATCAAACTACATGAAATGAAATGGTTTACTGTAATGTAAACCATGTGTCATTTCATGTCGGGTTCTGTAATGATTTTACAGAAGCCGGCAATTGAATTAGCGGCTATTATACTATGTAGAAGTGTATGAATTATAATTATATATATATAATGTATTCTATGTGTATATATCTATTCTTTTCATTCTTTATTAAACCTGTCAGTGTGATTTTACAGTATAGCTAGGGATGAATTGCCGGTTTTCTAAAGAACACCGGTGCATATTTCTCGTAAGTCACACTGATGGTCCATGTGTAATCCGATGTTTTCACGCACCCATAGACTAGCATTGGCGAGTCTCAGCTGATATACTGTGCAAATCGCAGCATGCTGCGATTTCACTCGCACGTATAAAACGGCCGAGAAAAAGAAATCGGCAGATGGGAGATGCCCCATAGATTAACATTAGTACGAGTACTATGCGATTTTTTCTCGCATTGCACTCGTCCGTATTTCTCGCTAGTGTGACTCCGGCCTCACACTGACAAATTAAAACAGGTTTTGCAGAATAATATTCCTGTATTTCACACCATCCATCTTCCCCTCAACTCAGAATATTTTTTCTGTCCCTATTGACGAAAACCTTCCCCACAGCATGATGCTGCCATCACTATTTTTCTCTGTGGGGATGGTGTTCTTAGGGTGATGAGCTGTGTTAGTTAAGCACAGATATAGCGTTTACCTTAGGGCCAAAAAGTTCAATTTTGGTCTCATCTTACCACAGCACCTTGCTCCATACATTTGGGGAGTCTCCTGCATGTATTTTGCAAACTCAAAACAAGCCTTACAATTTTTGTGTACAAGGCTTTTTCTCCCCACTCTTCTATAAATGCCATCTTGGAATGTACGGCTTATTGTGGATATATGGACAGATAATCCAGTCTTGGCTAGGAACTCTGCACCTCATTCAGGGTTACATTGGGCCTCTGTGCTGCCTCTCTGATTAATACCCTCCTTGCCCGGTTAGAGTTTAGGTGGGCGGGTCTCTCTTGGCAGGTTTGCAGTGATACCATGTTCTTCCCATTTGATAATGGAGTTGATGGTGCTCTGGGGGATCATCAGATTGGGATATAGTTTTTTAATAACCCAACCCTGACCTGTACTTCTCAACTACTTTGTTCCTAACTTGTTTGGAGATTTCCTTGGTTTTAATGTTGTTGTTTGGTTAGTGGTATCTCTTGCCTAAGGGTATTGCAGCCTATGTGGTCTTTCAGTAAAGGTAAAGTGTATATATTGACAGACCAAGGGACACTTAGATTGCACACAGATGGACTTCGTTTCACTAAGCATGTGACTTATGAAGGTAATTGCTTGCACCAGAAATTGTTAATGGCTTCTGTTATGATTCGGTAACCGAGAAGGACAACAGAGAACTAGACTAGGCAACCAGACACCCAGAGAGGTTGGCAACTTAGCGGATTGCAGACCCCTAAACTGACAACACAACTAGAATTAGCCGCAGGACGTATTGACGATGCCCTAGACGCCTCGACACAGCCAAAGAGTTAACTAAGCCTAAAGAGAGAAAAGGGGAAAGCTAAACTGCCCCGGAGTAGAGCCCCAAAGGAATAGATAGCCCCCAAACATATATTGCCGATGAGACAGATGAAGTACAAAACACGGGCAAAAAATAGAGTGAGCAAATGCTGGGGCCCAAACTGTCTAGATCGAACAGGACAGGAAAGGATACTGTCTGCAATCTCGCAAAAACCCTAAGAAAAATTCCAACACGTATGATATGCAAAAATACTGAGGCCACACAACCTCTCCCCCACTTAATCAGAACTCAGGTGTGAACTGGACGCAAAACAACAGATTCTGAAATAACTGGGGACTAGAAATACAGCACAGACTGACATAAGCTGTGGCAACGGAAAACAAGAGTCCAGCCCAGGTCCCCGCAGGGAACCCGGCTGAATTCCCCCCAGCAAGGCAGAGAACAGAGAAAAGCAAAATGCCCCAGTATAAAACAGACAAATAACTTATCTTAAAAATGCAGGAAAAAGCAGGGAGCAAGCAGAACTTACAGAAGGTTTAGGAAGAAACACAAATCACCGGTAACCACTAGGGGAAGGCTGCTCACTTAAATCTCCCCAGTCAGTAACACCTGATCTCCAATCATCCTCCTTAGGTGTTTGACCTCTGTCAGCCAGACCAGTTTCATTACCAGCAGCACAACCAGAGGGAGCCCAAACTCAGAAGCCAGATTGAAAGTGTTCACAACAGGCTTCATTGTAAAGTGGGTAAACACATGCATTTTCCAATTTTTTCTCGTTTGGTCCCATAAATTTAATTTATTCCTTTATTTTTCTCACTTCACCAACTTACACTATTTCGTGCTGATGCATCGATGACACACAAATTTGATTACAAAATTATTTAAACAGGTTGTAATGTAACAAAATAGTAAAAAAACAAGGAGAGTCAATACTTTCGCAAGCCACTGTATGCTTTATTGCTGCACAAGATATTCCTTCATGTTTAAATTATGAACGGATGAACAAGTAAAACATACAGTCAGCCTTTGGGCTAAGTTCCTATGATGAGTATTTAGTGACTTTTTTTCACTGTATATTTGTGTGCAAGAAACACAACATATACAATTTTAGCAATGCATATGGGATTTATATATAAATCTCATAGACTATTGTGCTTTTTTATTTCACACTGCGGAAAAGGACTGGCAATGCGATTTAGAAATCTACAATTTTTTATCTTCTCTTGCGGTAAATGTACAAGTTTTATTTGCAGATTTCCCCATAGACTTAAATGAGAAGGAAAATCTGCAGATAAAAATAAGCATGTAATCTGCACCCGACATTATCAATAAAGCTTTATTAAAGTAACAGTAAGTTCAAAACAAACCAGTTTTATTTAAAACATGACATACCAAAATGAGACAAAATGTAGCTGAAAAAAATAACGAGATAAACACGTTTAAAAAAAAAAAAAACAAGAACAAATAAAAACACTCAAATGCAATGAGAAAATGCAAGCAAGCTAATTTAGCGAATTGGTTCACAAATTATGCAGCTTCAAAAACGCACCAAATACTCATCGTGGAAACTTTGGTATAAAGGTACAATATACAACTGCTCAGAGGTTTCGCTGGTTGCCACAACATGATGCATATCCTTAAAATAAGAGGCCAGGAAATGTTCAGTCTTTTATTTAAAAACTATAAACAGTCACCAAAGTAAATAAAGCCATTCTATAACATAAACTGTTAGGTCTATATCTTTACTGCACATCCTACGGACACAGCAGAAATGGTGGTTTGGGAATTTTTCCACATTTTTGGATGCTAATACAACAGGCAATAGGCAGTTATAAATGGATACACTTCACGCCAATGTGAGAAGGTGGGAAAGGAAAGACGAATTTAAAGACGTGAGCAGGATCTGAGCAGGAATGTGGTACAGTATTAAGAATGGAAGAATAATACAATAAAATTCCACACTATATTAAGATAGAAAAAGTAGTGAAGAAAATATCATACCTGCACATAATGCAAATATAACACAGGAGAAAACCTGTATAAAAATCCATGTATTTAAACCAATTTACAAATACAAAAAATTCTGTACAAGCTATGAGCCTGCACCATGACAAACGTTTACAGTGGATATATGTTAGAGGGGAAACCAAAATACCTTCAAATAGTTTTTCTTCTACAAAAATGACATGTGATATATTATTCCATACTCTTTCAGCCAGCAAATGAGTTCTACAAGGTGTATAATACAAATAAAAAAAATAAAAAAAAAGTGTATGGGAGGGGGAGGAAGGAGGGATATCACAGTTCCACAAAACTGTTTTGACTTTACAGCATCAGTACCTTTTCTGAATTATTTACATAGATTTAATGAACATTCATCCACTGCGTAGAATATATCACAATTAGTTACAATTGACAGGAAAGTCTAGAAAACTTTAGAACGAAGTTATAATGCTTCTAGGACACCATAGAATGCGTCTCTTCCAGTGGCTGCAGTGGCATGGTGCTCTATTCACAAATATTTACAGGATCTATTCAGACTGGTAATTTTTATTTTTATGATAATAAATACGTGAAAATATATTGGCTCAAGTAAGAAAACCAAGCTACTGATTTCTAAACAAAAACACACAATCCATAGCAAGAAATTGGTGGCACCCACCAACATCAAGGGGTTACGGGTGTGCTGAATTTTTTTTTTTCTTTTTTTATTCAAACCAGCTCAAACAGTTTTGTAAATATAAAAATGTGCTCCTTTTTGGATAAAGATAAAAATATTTAATGCTTCTATTTTATCTGCTCTTTTAGGTTTTACAACGCTTCCAAGTATACTCCAATGTGGATGGTACTGACTTTTGAATGCACCAGTTTCCTTCAGGACTGATCAAGTGTGAAATACATCCGGCAGACCGCTGGTTGAAAATCCCAATGGCAGTTACTTTCCATCTTCTTACACAGAACAAAGGAAATCCGTTAGTGATCTGAGTGTGATGCGTCCTCCTACAAACGTGGGAGGCGGTAACGCCATCTATGATCTCCATTAAGACTTAGTGCTTTCTTCAGTAACAGTACTTGAAATGTTATGTGATTACCACAGTCCTAGCTGCACATCGGGCTCCTCTCTCACTGTAGCATTTCACAGTCTGTTTCTTGTTCAGTACTATGAGTTGTATTATTGAGTTCATAAAGGCATTTGGCAAGTGTAGAGGAAGCTTCCATATTACTAAGGGCTAGAACCGATAAGTGATTTTCATGTCTCTTTAATGATCTATGCAGAAACAAAAAGCCAATGTAAAGATCAAATTGTAATGCACAACAAGCACCCAATATGAAAATTGCTGCTCGTGACATTCCCATGTTTGTCAGAACACGGCAAATGTAGAATGAATACCAAACCACTGTAAGGCTATGTTCACAAATTGCATTTTTGCAGGGTTTTTTTAAATTTTAAACTGCAATTTACAGTAACAGCAAAAGCTATGAAATTTCAGAAATTTCATGCTAACACATTGGGTTTTTTCCTGATTGATTTGGAAAACTGCTGAGTTCTTGCAAACTGCAGCATGTCACACTTCTTTCAGTGTTTTTGCAGCATTTTTTTTACCCGTTGAAAGCAATGAATAAATGGAAAACGTAGCAAAAAAATGCATGTATCAGGCGTTGCTGTGTTTTTGGTGCAAAACCTTAAAGAAGTTGCATGATGATTTTTTGGGCACTAAACTTTATCAGCATGCACAAGAGAACAACAAAAACGAAGCAAAACCTGCTTTTCGTAAGCAGCTTCTTTACTGCCAAGAGAGCAGGCTTTGCCTGCAGAAAAAAAAGCAACAAACACACAACGTGTGAACACAGCCCACGCAGACTGCATGCACATTGTGGTCACAGGATTACAAATCCTAAAATGTTTGGTATAGGTAGGGCTGTGTGAACATTAGATAAAATAATCATTGGGATTGCACTTACCTACGACCACATTCTGAGTGTTTTGCAACATTTTTTAATATTAAGGCAGCTGTTAAACGGATGTGTTTTGTGATTGGTCCCTCTTTTTCATCCTTTACACAAGAAAGAAAACATTTCACCACGTCATTTACAACAGACACCACCATATTTAGCTAATATACGATTATACTGGCCAACATAAAATGTTCTTCAGCAATATTTTATGTGTTATCACTGCTAGCATATATGTTCTTCAGCAATATTTTATGTGTTATCACTGCTAGCATAGCTCCCTGCACACAAAGCCAGATCTCCTGCCGAAAGTTAATGGTCACAGGAGATTCTCTATCTGATACATAGGAACTGTGCCATGTATCCGATTGTTAAAACTTTAGGCTTTTTTTTTTTTATTAATCTCTTACCGCTGCAGTTTTTATTTGGTCACCCAGCCTTTGAAGAGACATAACTTTTTTTTTCCAATCGACATATGCCATAGAGAGTAATATTTTACAATGGCACCTTTTAATCTATTCTATTATTTCTAAACACTGTTTTTCGGTGATTACTTTGTATCTCCGTTCATACTGCACCCACACACACAAATGATACAACATCTGAAAGGTAAACTTGCCCCCTTCAGCAAGAAAATAGCCAAACAAACCACACATTCACGATTTGATCACAAAATACAGTTTAAACATTAATTTTCATAAACGTGCAGTAAGGAAAAATGATCTGCAGGTGGCACCATACTACCCCAAAGCACACTATCACAAAGCTGCTTACAGACATCACAAACAAATCCAAACATTTGCCTTGGGGGCTTTCCAGCTTGCCCAGCCTATTTCAGGCACATTGGAGGATTGCACACTTCACTGCAGGTGAGTCACATATGCACACACATTTGTAAACATGCACTGCTTTTACGCTGATTACTTTGCCCCACACACACAAATGATACACCATTTGAAAGGTAAACTTGACCCCTTCAGCAAGAAAAGAGCCAAACAAACCACACATTCACAATTTTATCACTTAATACAGTTTAAACATTCATTTTCATAAATCTGCAGAAAGACACAATGACCTGCAGGTGGCACCTCAACCGGAAGACATTTTTTGGCCTTTACTTATCAAACCAATTTATTAGATTACCAATATACATAAATACCTGTCTGTGTTCATCATCTTATGAAATACATTTACATTTGACTAGCTTGCTTTTTCTGAAATTGCCTGCGCCCCCGACGACCAATGTGCAAAAATTTTGCATGGGCCAAGCTAGTACACCATATAACAAACTGAAAATTTCAATTTTATTTTTAAGTTTATTTTTTAATGGCACTAATGGTTTATCTAGATGTACAAGTTTTGGTCAACTGACTATATAAGTTGATCGGTGTACGTTTATTTGCCCATTTACACGGGCCAACACTTGAAGACTTTTTACACCGGGCGATGTGCTGCTGACAATGATGATTTTCATGCCTCCATAAAAGACTTGATACCTGAAGTAGAGTATAAATGCATTGGCCAATTGAGAAAAAAACTTTCTTATGATTATCAGGTCTTCTAAATGTACCATTGCTGTGTGGTAAAAATGAAGTTAACTATTGTGTGCATATGTAAGGTTACAAAGAAACCAAGTTTGTGTTTATTTTTTTCTTTTATGTTTTACAAAAATAAATTGTTTTTGGTTGCCATATTCTGAAATGTTATTTTTCCACTGATAAAGCTATGTTATGACTTTTTTTTCCAGGCTGAGGTCAGCTCTATAGCACAACTGCGCACCTCCATGTAAGGAAAGGACTTCCTTGAAATACATGACAAATGGGAAAGGATTAAGGTTTGGGGCGACAAGAGTTTAACTGATTAAGTGATCCAATTACAATATTTTCAGGTCTGATTTTTGGCACTTTCAATTTAATCACAAAGACACTGAAATCAGAACTGAAAACACAGAATCTAAAATATTAGTATCTTAATGTGATACACATTTCTATAAATTTTAAGTATACAGATGAACTCATCTGGCAAACATCCTTTAAGATTACAAATAAACATACTGTAAAGTCTCTAAAAACCAGGTTTCTTGATCCCCGCCTCAGTGCCATGAGGGCAGCACTTGGATGGTTCACAATCGCTTTTTGAGTTCGAGGGTTGGATGTCCCTGATGGGGTTTGTCTGGAGGGAAGAAAATAAATTCCAGTTAAAATGTCAGTTACTTATTTAAGACGACACATTAGATGTCTACATGTAGCTACAATTCATCCTACACCGAAATTGTGTGTCATAGATCAGTGGTCCCCAACCTTTTTTGCACCAGGGACCGGCTTCAAGACCATTCTTCCATGGCCCGGCAGGGCGGGGATGGAGGTGTGGCAGGGGTGGGGCTTTGGTCATAAGGGGCGGGCTATGGACGGGGTTGTAGTTTAGTAGTAGTGCATACTCATCATTTAATTATAACATTTATAATGTGACTCCCTTGTATACAAGGCTCCGCTCCCACCCTTGTATGCGTGACTCCGCTCCCACCCTTGTTTATATGGCTCCGCTCCCACCCTCCCATCCTGTATACATGGCTCCGCTCCCACCCTCCCATCCTGTATACATGGCTCCGCTCCCAACCTCCCATCCTGTATACATGGCTCCGCTCCCACCCTTGTTTATATGGCTCCGCTCCCACCCTTGTATGCATGGCTCTGCTCCCACCCTTGTTTATATGGCTCCGCTCCCACCCTTGTATGCATGGCTCCGCTCCCACCCTTGTTTATATGGCTCCGCTCCCACCCTTGTATGCATGGCTCCGCTCCCACCCTCCCATCTTCATGTATTACATGGCTCCGCTCCCCACCTCCCATCCTGTATACATGCTCCCCCGCTCTCCATCCTCCCATCCTGTATACATGGCTCCACTCCACCACCCTCCCATCCTTATACATGACTCCGCTCCCAACCTCCCATCCTGTATACATGGCTCCGCTCCCCTCTCCCATCCTGTATACATGGCCTCCGCTCCCATCCTATATACATGGCTCCACTTCCACCCTCCCATCCTGTATACATGGCTCCGCTCCCATCCTCCCATCCTATATACATGGCTCCGCTCCCAACCTCCCATCCTGTATACATGGCTCCGCTCCCACCCTCCCATCCTGTATACACGGCTCCGCTCCCATCCTCCCATCCTATATACATGGCTCCACTCCCACCCTCCCATCCTATATACATGGCTCCGCTCCCCCTCCCATCCTGTATACATGGTTCCGCTCCCATCCTATATACATGGCTCCACTCCCACCCCCCATCCTGTATACATGGCTCCGCTCCCATCCTCCCATCCTATATACATGGCTCCGCTCCCAACCTCCCATCCTTATACATGGCTCCGCTCCCACCCTCCCATCCTGTATACACGGCTCCGCTCCCATCCTCCCATCCTATATACATGGCTCCACTCCCACCCTCCCATCCTATATACATGGCTCCGCTCCACCCTCCCATCCTGTATACATGGCTCCGCTCCCATCCTCCCATCCTGTATACATGGCTCCGCTCCCACCCTCCCATCCTATATACATGGCTCCGCTCCAACCTCCCATCCTGTATACATGGCTCCGCTCCCCATCCTATTACATGGCTCCACTCCCACCCTCCCATCCTGTATACATGGCTCCGCTCCACTCCCTCTATATACATGGCTCCGCTCCCACCCTCCCATCCTTATACATGGCTCCGCTCCACCCTCCCATCCTATATACATGGCTCCCTCCACCACCCTCCTCCTGTATACATGCTCCGCTCACCCTCCCATCCTGTATATATGGCTCCATCCCACCCTCCCATCCTATATACATGGCTCGGCTCCACCCTCCCATCCTGTACACATGGCTCCGCTCCACCCTCCCTCCTTGTATGCAATGGCTCCACTCCCACCTCCCATCCTGTATAATGGCTCATGCCCACCCTCCCATCCTTGTATCAATGTGCTCCCCCTCCCATCCTTGGTCCCTGGCTCCTCTCCCATCATTGTATACATGGCTCCACCCATCCTTCCATTGTATACATGGCTCTGCTCCCCCTCCCATCCTGTATACATGGCTCCCCCTCCCATCCTTGTATACATGGCTCCCTCCCACAAACACTCCCACATCCTGTATACATGGCTCCGCCTCCCAAACTCTCATCCCTGTATACATGGCTACGCTCCACCTCCCATCCTGTATAATGGCTCCGCTCCCACCTCCATCCTGTATACATGGCTACCCTCCACCCTCCATCCTATATACATGGCTCCGCTCCCCCTCCCATCCTGTATACATGGCTCCACTCCACCCTCCCATCCGTATACATGGCTCCGCTCCCCCTCCCATCCTGTATATATGGCTCCGCTCCCCCTCCCATCCTGTATACATGGCTCCACTCCCCCTCCCATCCTGTATATATGGCTCCGCTCCCCCTCCCATCCTGTATACATGGCTCCAGCTCCATCCTCCCATCCTGTATACATGGCTCCGCTCCCACCCTCCCATCCTGTATACATGGCTCCCTCCCGCTTCCCTCCCCTCCCATCCTGTATAATGGCTCCGCTCCCCCCATCCTTATGTCCGTCTCCATCCTGTATACATGGCTCCGCTCCCCCTCCCATCCTGTATATATATGGCTCCCCTCCCCCTCCCATCCTGTATATATGGCTCCGCTCCACCCTCCCATCCTGTATACATGGCTCCGCTCCCACCCTCCCATCCTATATACATGGCTCCGCTCCACCCTCCCTTCCTGTATACATAGCTCCGCTCCACCCTCCCATCCTGTATATATGGCTCCATCCCACCCTCCCATCCTATATACATGGCTCGGCTCCACCCTCCAATCCTGTACACATGGCTCCGCTCCACCCTCCCATCCTTGTATGCATGGCTCCACTCCCACCTTCCCATCCTGTATACATGGCTCTGCTCCACCCTCCCATCCTTGTATGCATGGCTCCCCACTCCCATCCTTGTATACATGGCTCCTCTCCCATCATTGTATACATGGCTCCCCATCCAATCCTTGTATACATGGCTCTGCTCCCCTCCCATCCTGTATACATGGCTCCCCCCTCCCATCCTGTATACATGGCTCCGCTCCCAACCTCCCATCCTGTATACATGGCTCCGCTCCCAACCTCTCATCCTGTATACATGGCAACGCTCCACCCTCTCATCCTGTATATATGGCTCCGCTCCCCCTCCCATCCTGTATACATGGCTCCACTCCACCCTCCCATCCTATATACATGGCTCCGCTCCCCCTCCCATCCTGTATACATGGCTCCACTCCACCCTCCCATCCTGTATACATGGCTCCGCTCCCCCTCCCATCCTGTATATATGGCTCCGCTCCCCCTCCCATCCTGTATACATGGCTCCACTCCACCCTCCCATCCTGTATATATGGCTCCGCTCCCCCTCCCATCCTGTATACATGGCTCCGCTCCCATCCTGTATACATGGCTCCGCTCCCACCCTCCCATCCTGTATACATGGCTCCGCTCCCCCTCCCATCCTGTATATATGGCTCCGCTCCCCCCTCCCATCCTGTATACATGGCTCCGCTCCCCCTCCCATCCTGTATACATGGCTCCGCTCCCCCTCCCATCCTGTATATATATGGCTCCCCTCCCCCTCCCATCCTGTATATATGGCTCCGCTCCACCCTCCCATCCTGTATACATGGCTCCACTCCCATCCTGTATACATGGCTCCGCTCCACCCTCCCATCCTGTATACATGGCTCTGCTCCTCCGTCCTCCCCCCCTGTATACATGGCTCCGCTCCCCCTCCCATCCTGTATACATGGCTCCACTCCACCCTCCCATCCTATATACATGGCTCCGCTCCCCCTCCCATCCTGTATACATGGCTCCACTCCACCCTCCCATCCTGTATACATGGCTCCGCTCCCCCTCCCATCCTGTATATATGGCTCCGCTCCCCCTCCCATCCTGTATACATGGCTCCACTCCACCCTCCCATCCTGTATATATGGCTCCGCTCCCCCTCCCATCCTGTATACATGGCTCCGCTCCCATCCTCCCATCCTGTATACATGGCTCCGCTCCCACCCTCCCATCCTGTATACATGGCTCCGCTCCCCCTCCCATCCTGTATATATGGCTCCGCTCCCCCCTCCCATCCTGTATACATGGCTCCGCTCCCCCTCCCATCCTGTATACATGGCTCCGCTCCCCCTCCCATCCTGTATATATATGGCTCCCCTCCCCCTCCCATCCTGTATATATGGCTCCGCTCCACCCTCCCATCCTGTATACATGGCTCCACTCCCATCCTGTATACATGGCTCCGCTCCACCCTCCCATCCTGTATACATGGCTCCGCTCCTCCGTCCTCCCCCCCTGTATACATGGCTCTGCTCCCCCTCCCATCCTGTATATATGGCTCCGCTCCACCCTCCCATCCTGTATACATGGCTCCGCTCCACCCTCCCATCCTGTATACATGGCTCCGCTCCCCCGTCCTCCCCCCCTGTATACATGGCTCCGCTCCCCCTCCCATCCTGTATATATGGCTCCGCTCCACCCTCCCATCCTGTATACATGGCTCCGCTCCCCCGTCCCCCCCCCCCCTGTATACATGGCTCCGCTCCACCCTCCCATCATACTTACCCTCCTCGCTCCGTCGCTGCAGGTCCCTGTCGGCCGCTTCCTCCTGTGCGCAGCGGTGACGTAATACCGCTCATTAAAGGCATGAATATGGACGCCACGCCTATGGGAGTGGCGTCACATCCATATTCATTACCTTAATGAGCGGTATTACGTCACCGCTGCGCACAGGAGGAAGCTGCCGCTGCCGACAAGGACCTGCAGCGACGGTAGGTAAGTATCGATGTCTTCTTGAAGTCGGCGGCTGCAGCTGTCACTACAGTGCTGCAGCCGCCGGCTCCAAGTGTGTACAGCGTTCTGTGCCGGTTGGGGACCCCTGCCATAGATCATCTAATAGAAGATAAAACAGCAGTATTGGCAAGTCTTAATGTAGCTTGTATGAAGGCATGAGAATAGCTGACTTATTTACTATTACAAGGATCATCAAGAAATCACGTTTGGTCCATAGGGTGGGAGCTATAGAAATTATACACCTCAATACTAATTGCCATATCATTACTGACCAGGCATCAATGGCCCTTAAATGGGTTGCTCACTACCAGACAACACCTGCGTGAATGATTCAGGGCCCCAGAAAAAATAAAAACAATATATAGTAACCAGCCACAACAGTATTGTTCAGTGATGCCGGAACAGCTATTCCTGGGAAATCACATGACTGATACAGTAAATCAGCAGCCACTGATCAGCTGCAGCTAATTCATTTTCATCAGAGCTGATGACAAAACAGTAAAGGCTGCAACTGATCAGTAGGAGCTGATTGGCTGCAGCAGTCACTTGACATAACAATGTTACATGATTACTTTGCAGTAAGTAATAAAAATGCCTTAAAACATTCTCTCTCCCTCTCATTAATCTGGCATTTGGCAAATAATAATTATGGTAATCCTAATTGACTTAAAACAGGAACAATTTATTCTGATTTCACATCAGATATTGAGAAAAACATGCATATGTGTCTTTTTATATAGTGTAAGTAAACTTCTGGTTTCAATAGATCAATAGATATATATTTACATACACAATTTATAAACACAAATGTACGACTTATTATTAATCGTAGATCTATTGATTAAAAAACTACTTTGTGGTAAAATCCCATTATGCAATTATAAAAAAAACTATAAAAAAAGAGATTCAGAACATGGGAGACCTATAAGGTCTTACTTAGTGGAAGTTTTTTGATTTCCAGCATGGGTCTGCTCTTCTTGTTTCAATCCAGCAAGGAGAGCTTCTCTTGAGCAATGTTTGTCCTGTAAACAAACCCAAATTATACAATTAATTCAAACAGATAAAACAAAGTTTTCTGTGCATGCATAATCATTTTATGTTAAAAGCCAAGCTCTTTGCCTACAACCCAAAAAATAAAAAAAAAACTACTTAAACAGGGGAAAAGCAGACAAAATGTATTGTTTCATTATGCAGATTGTCACCATTTATGAAAGCGACTTAAAGTGATCAAGCTGCCAAGCTCATTGTTTGCTTCTTTAAAGGGAAAGGAGTCACCAGGTTTGGCCGATATATGAGATATGGCCACCACCTTTCAGGTCTGACATACAGGTCCAATGCTTACCTTCCTCTCACGATCGCCGCCCTCCTTCTTGCTTCGTTTGGATGACGCGTCCCTACTTACTGGTAATCGTAAGTAGATTGGAGGTGCCGGACAAAGAACATCGACACCCCTTGGACAGGACCGCACAGCAGGGAAGCATAATAAAAACTCTTTTTCATGTCGGATTGGGGACAGATAAACAGCACTATAGAATGCTGTATACTAGGCCTGAAAGGTGGTTGCCTTTCCTCATATTGGTCAAACCTGGTGACAGTTTCGCATTAAGCAAGGAGAGCTCAGGTAACAGTTGTCCACGGTGTATGGCCACCTTTAGCCATACAGTAACTTACCTGCAAGTGAGTAATAAAAGAAAACCTCTGTCTCTGAAAGGGTTCACAACCTTCCCACAGGCACTGCCCAGGATATGCATCTTTACCACCATGCTCTGTTGCAGCATGGTAGAACACTTGGGACGGAGTTTCAAACCACCTTATAAAAAGCGAGGGAAAAAAAGATTACTCAAAGATTACAAAAAAGTGTTCAAAATATATTTTTAATCAGCTAGCTGTAAATAGTAGGTACAAGACAGGTTGATTGAAGACTCTTCCCCACTAGTATCTGACTTCTGGAAACCCCCATAAAAATTACAATGTCCACAGGATGTGGTAGCATTTAATAGGTATATAAAGTGCTTAATCCATAAAAAGAAAAAAAAAAAAAAAGATTGAGAACTACACACCTTTTGCATGACTGCCACAGGCACATGAAGTTTTGTCCTGGTTTTTTCGTTTGTTCTGCTGGGTGACATAATGTTGTGGTAGGAGGGTAAGGTGAGGACTGAGAACCAACTATATGGCCTTGAACTTGTAATGCTGGTAGTGCTGTTACTGGAGTCGTCTGAAGATTTTAAAAATATTTATATATATAATCAACATTATCAAATCAGTGAATGGCACAAAACATACCCAATTTATTCTATGAGCAAACCTAGTCAAATGCAATCCATTTTATTAACCTGCGTAGAGTTAGGAACACATTACTACAGTTCAAAGAAGACAATCCATAATGTACAGTACAGTTCCTCAGTTAAAGGGCAATCTCACAGTTGAACTTTAGCCCTTACCCACAGATTGAGAATAGTTCTCTGATCGCTGGGGTCTGACTGCATGGACAGCCACCCAAAAATCCCAAGATCACGGCATTATCTGCAGTTTTTTCCACAAAAATAATCAAATTTCTACCTTTAAACTATGGATTTGTATACCCTTAAACCAGATAGACATATCAGACAAAAGTTATTACACAACATTTTCCATGTGTCTAATTTAGGTCAGCATCATTTTACAAATGTTATTTCATTTTGTTATGATGTTAGAAGGATTAACACTTTAGTAGCATTTCTTTTCTCAAGGAAATTTACAAAACAGACCTATTCAAATTTAAAAGCACTTTGAGGGGCCTACATATTTTTAAAACCCTCTAAAAGTGATAGAATTTTAAAAACTGAACCACTCAAGTCATTCAAAACTTCTGTCAGGAAGATTATTAGTATTTCAAAAACTTAACAAGAATTAAAAAAAAAACTAAAATATTGATTTACTTGGCCTTGGCTTGACATAGGAACCATAGGCATCACATCGAAAATCACAAGGTGGCAAGGAGGGGGAAGAGAGTACCCCCTCACTCTGTTAACCACTTCGACGTCGCTATTGACAGAGGCATATAGCGATTTAAATGGCCACGATCCAAGCTATTACAGATCGCGGTCAATGCAGAAGCCTGTCAGCTATAATATACAACTGATATCGGCTGTATTTTCATCTGTCGGGGGGTATGATACATACAGGTGCTTCTCACAAAATTATAATATCATGAATAAGTTAATTTATTTCAGTTCTTCAATGCAAAAAGTGAAACTCATATTATATAGTCATTACAAACAGAGTGATCTATTTCATTTGTTTTTTTCTGTTAATGTTGATGATTATGGCTTATAGCCAAGGAAAACCCTAAAGTCATTATCTCAGTAAATTAGAATACTTTATAGCACCAGCTTGAAAAATGATTTTAAATCCCAAATGTTGGCCTACTGAAATGTATGTTCAGTAAATGCACTTTGGCATCAATTACTGCATCAATGCAGCGTGGCATGGAGGCGATCAGCCTGTGGCACTGCTGAGGTGCTAAGGAAGCCCAGGTTGCTTTGATAGCAGCCTTCAGCTCGTCTGCATTGTTGAGTCTGGTGTCTATCATCTTCCCCTTGACAATACCCCATAGATTCTCCATGGTGTTACGATCAGCTGAGTTTTCTAGCCAATCATGCACAGCGATACTGTTGATTTTAAACCAGGTATTGTTACTTTTGGCAGTGTGGACAGGTGCCAAGTCCTCCGGGAAAATGAAATTTCCAACTCCAAAAAGCTTGTCGGCAGAGGAAAGCATGAAGTGCTCTAAAATTTCCTGATAGATGGCTGCGCTGACTTTGGTCTTGATAAAACACAGTGGACCTACACCAGCAGATGACATGGCTCCCCAAACTTCACACTAGACCTGAAGCAGCTTGGATTGTGTGCCTTTCCACTCTTCCTCCAGACTCTGGGACCTTGATTTCCAAATGAAATGCAAAATTTACTTTCATCTGAAAACAACACCTTGGACCACTGAGCAATAGTCCAGTTCTTTCTCTCCTTGGCCCAGCTAAGACGCTTCTGTCGTTGTCTAATGGTCATGAGTGGCTTGACACAAGGAATGCGACACTTGTAGCCCATGTCCTGGATACGTCTGTGTGTGGTGGCTCTTGAAGCAATGACTCCATCAGAAGTCCATTCCTTGTGAATCTACCCCAAATTTGTGACAGGCCTTTTCTTAACAATCCCTTCAAGCCTGCGGTTATCCTGGTTGCTTATGCACCTTTTTCTACCACACTTTTTCCATCCACTCAACTTTCCATTAATACGCTTGGATACAGCACTCTGTGAACAGCCAGCTTCTTTAGCAATGACATTTTGTGGCTTACCCTACTTGTAGACTGTGTCAATGACTGCCTTCTGGACATCTGTCAAGTCAGCAATCTTCCCCATGATTGTGGAGCCTACTGAAACAGCCTAAGGGACCTTTTTAAATGCTTAGGAAGCCTTTGTAGGTGTTTTCTGTTAATTATTCTAGTTTACTGAGATAATGACTTTTAGGTTTTCATTGGCTGTAAGCCATAATCCTCAACATAAACTGAATTAAACACTTGACATAGATCACTCTGATTGTAATTAGTTTATATAATATATCAGTTTCACTTTTGTATTGAAGAACTGAAATAAATTAACTTTTTGATGATATTCTAATTTTGTGAGAAGCAACTGTACCTATTTTTAAGCATCTTCAAAAGGTATACTGGTGGTTATTAAAGGGTTAAGATACTTGTGTAGAATTTTGACTACTATATGCATCCTAAAAACACATGTAATGGATACAGGTGGAGTTTCCAGAATAAAAAGGCTCTACAAGAAATACGAATTTTGGTAAGATCTTACCTGTAAAATTCTTTTCAGCAAAGGAAGCAAGGGGGACACTTCTTTACTTCTGGGTAGGGCGGAGCCAGATAGTAGGACTAACCTCAGGTTCTAAAAATGGGTGTTGTCCGGCCCCTCCGGCTCTGGCTCCTCCTGCCGTACACTCCAGTTTTGTACACAAGCTAAGGAGAAATAAATCACCAGCGGAGCGCCATAACCAAACTGACAGGATTCAAAAGAACAAGGTTATGCACATAACATGAATACCACACAGCTCAGGTACCACTCACAAAACCTGACCACTGCGATGAGCTGGCGATGCCGGAAAGAGCCGTAGAGCGCTGACCTCAGCTCAGAAACTCGCTTATCAGAGAGAGCCGTGCTGCATCTGAAACAACACCTTCTGCCTTATGGGAGGGAGAAGTGTCCCCCTTGCTTCCTTTGCTGAAAAGAATTTTACAGGTAAGATCTTACCAAAATTCGTATTTCAGCTGCAGATGGAAGCAAGGGGGACACTTCTTTACTTCTGGGATGTCCCAAAGCAGTACAAAAACAAGGGTGGGAAAAAACCTTAAACAGGCAGAAGCCAACACCTTGATACATGCGCAACAGGCGCAACATAAACTTAACTAGAAGTTTTCAAAATACAGCCGCCTGAAGGACTCTGCGTCCTAAGGCCGCATCAGCGGAGGCACTGACGTCCACCTTATAAAACTTTGTAAAGGTGTGAACAGAACGCCAAGTCGCTGCTCGACAGAGCTGGGCTGCCGAAGCCCCTTGATGAAGGGCCCACGAAGAGCCCACAGCTCTCGTGGAATGAGCCCGAATATTAATCGGGCAAGGTTCGTCCATAACACGGTAAGCTTCCAAAATAGCTGACCGGATCCAACGAGCTATAGTATCTTTAGAAGCTCGTTGACCACGACGACGACCTGCTGGAATCACAAAAAGAGAATCCGACTTCCGGAAACTCTGCGTAACTGACAAGTAGAACTTCAATGCCCGCACTAAGTCCAATGAGTGCAAGGCCCGCTCCTTCGCATTCTTTGGTTCTGAAAAAGCGAAGGTAACACAATATCTTGATTGACATGGAATTGAGATACCACTTTAGGGAGAAAATCATGTCGCGTGCGAAGAACAACACGATCCGGAAAAAATTCCAAGAAAGGTGGCGAACATGAAAGAGCCGCCAA
>JARQOD010000004.1:191804107-192105977 GCA_033576555.1 Oophaga sylvatica | reverse complement strand
ACTCTTGTTTTTAAATCAAAAAAAGTCTTTCCCCCACAGACCCAACATAAAGCAATTGAAAAGAAAAAAAAAACTGTTTTGAAAAACTTTAAAAAAAAATTAAAGAAATAAAATTTTTTTTAGGGGGAATAAAAGGATGGCAACAAGCATTACAAATTAAAAAAAAGCGAATTTCACATCTTACCTCAAAATTTTATAGGGAGTTTCTTAAAAGGTGAATTTAAAAAACTTTCCCCGCTTTAAAACCATTGCTTGGGCTAAGCAAGAAGACCAAAAAAAAATTTAACGGAAAAAGCAAATTAAACCGACGAGGGGATTCGAACCCCCTGCATGCAGAGCACAAAGGATTTGTAACCATCGCCTTTAAACCCCTCGGCCCCCCGTCTACACTCGCAAGTTGGGGGTAAAGAAAAATGTTTATTATGATGATTCTATCAATGTTTTTGGGTAAGAAATTTTAAAGTTGTGTTTTCCCTGAAGAAATTTTAGTCGGGTTTTTGGCAGAGTGGCCTTTTCCAACTCCTACAGTGTTACTTTTTTAAAGTTTGATTGGGGCAAAAATCTATCAGAAATGAAAACCCGTGCCAGGGGTTTTAAAAAAACCCCTTTTCCAATCCCTTTCTTAAGTTTTTTCCCCCTTTTGGGAAATGCCGGGCATTCCTTCAAACCCTTTTGTTCTGTGTCCAAACTTGGGAAACAAAACAAGTTTCCCCAAAATTCCCCGCTGTGCTTAAAAAATGGATCATTCAATGTGGAACTTAAAAAAAACCCCCCCGCCTTTGCCTCAATCCAGCTTCTAAAAACTTTCGTAAATTTTTCCAAAGTCTTTTTAAAGAAAAAGTTCTTGAATATTTTAAATTGATTTCCCAATTGTCATGACGAAATGAAATCTTTTTTTCACGAATTCCCGCGTGGGAAAGGGAAAGGAACTCAACTCAATATTGTTTTGCTGATTTAATCGCTTTGAAATGGGTTTGTTTAGTGCTTTTAAAACTTTTCCCGGGTTCCCTAACTTCCACTTCTGGTGCTGTGGCTTAAATTGGTTTTAAAACCCTGTCAGGGAAAAAGGGGATTCCCCGAATTTTGAAAAACTCGGGAGTGCCTTGTTTTCATCTTCTCAGGGAAAAATCTTCAACAGGGGGAAAATTTTACTTTCGTACAACCCAAATTTGCCTTGGGTGCGGGGTACTGATAGTCAATTTTTAGATAAAAAAAAACGTTCTAAGTGCATAAAAGGGAAAAAAGATGGGATCAACATACAAAAATAAAACCAGTTTGATTTTAAAAATTTTGAAATCCTCCTATTTACCATCTGGGCTCTCTAACAGGCATTCCCACTGTTCCAACCCTTTTTGTCCCCTTTTGGGTTAGTTTGGCCCCAAAAGGGCCCGTTTTGTAAAGAGAAAACCCTTTATTTCGAAAAAACAAACAGTGTTTTTTTTCTCATCCATTTTTGGGGTTTTTTGACTTTTCCCAAGGCTATGGTTCCACGGGCCGGGAAACCCTAGCCCTTTTGACGGAGCGGGAAAATTTCCCCTCCGTCTAACCCCCCCCCCCCCTTTCGGAAAAGGGGCCCACTTTCCGGAGGTTGTTCAGGAACCCCCCCCCGGAACACCTCCGGGAAAAAGCGCAAAGGGGTACATAGCCCTTGTTAAAAATTTTTTTGGGGGCGCGCACCGTCGCCCAATACGCGAGGGGCATGCTGCGGTTTTCGAAAAGACCGCCGCTTCCTTTTTCGCAGGTCCCAACCCCGTATTTTTAAGCATATGGAACGGGGTTTCTTTAAATCCCCTCCACTATGCCGTAACACTTAACCCTGCGTGTTTTTGGGGCTGCGCCAGGGGCACCGCGCCAAACACCCAGCGTTTAAATGAACGTTAAACTCACCCTAAGAAGGGCCCAACCAATGTTTCAAACCTTTTTGTCCTTTTGGGTTATTTTTGTCAAAGCACCTGTTTCATTAACAAAATTCTTATTTCGAATGTCAGCATTAAAATTTTTTTCTTCATCTTAGTTTGGGGCCTTTTTTACTCTCTTAATAGGATTTCCAAAGTATCACCTTTTCCCTACTTTGGCTTAGGGCAAAGCGGGGCCCGTTTTTGTAAACCCGAAAATCGTGTTTTTCGAATGTCAATTTTTCTTTTTTTTATTTTCACAGTTTGTGGCTTTTTAAAAAAAAAAAGAGACTTTTACTCTTGTTTAAACAAACCTTCTTTTCCCCCCGCCCAACATAAAGCAAAAAGAGAAAAAAAATCCCCTGCTGTTGAAAAAACTTAAAAAGGGTTTTGATGATATAATTTTTTTTTTTAGGAAATAAAGGTTGGGATCAAGCATTACAAATTAAAAAAAAGCGGGAATTTTCACAACTGCCCTGGGAAAGTTTGATAGCAGCTTTCCCTTTAAAAAGGAGAAAAAAACTTTTCCTTTCTTGAAATATCCATGCTTGGGCTAAACATAAGACAAATCAATTCAAAAGTGAAAGAAGCAAATTAAGCCGACGAGGGTGGGAAAACGAACCCAAGCAAACAACACAATGGATTTGCATCCATCGCCTTAACCAAATTTGGGCCCCCCCCTCGTCTACATAGCGCAAATGCGGTAAGAGAAAAAGGTTTTCAAATGAAGTTTTCCCAACAATGTGTTTTGGGGTGAAGATTTTATGTCCCTGTTTTTCCCCCTGAAGATTGTTTAAGGTCGGCTTTTTTTCCCGAGTGGCCTTATCCCCATCCCTACAGTGTTTTCTTGTTTTAAAGTTTGATTGGGGGGAAACTCTATCAGAAATGAAACAGTGCTCAGGGGTTTTTAAAACCCAAATTTTCCCCAAACATTTTTAATTTTCCTCCTTATGGCACTGGGCCCTGGGATTCCCTTTTAATCTGTCCCGTTCTGTTCCCCCCTTGGAAACAAAACAATTTCCCCAAAATTTCCCCTTGCTTTTAAAAATTTATTTATTCAAATGTGGAACTTAAACCCCCGCCATTTCCCCAATCCACTTCTAAACGCATTCCGCAAAATTTTTCAAAGTCTTTTTAATAATGTTCTTGAAAATTTTTCTTTTTAAAAATTTCCTAAAAAAATTGAAAAAAAAAAAATAAAAAAATGAAAAAAAAAAAAAAAATCTTAAATTCAAAAAAAAAATTCAGCGTGCATGGGAAAGGAACTCAAGCTCAAATATTTTTTTTCTGAGTTAACACCCTTTAAATGTTTGTTTAGGGGCTTAAAAAAAACCCCGGATGCCAGTACTTTCCCCCCTTCCCGGGGTGGGGGCTTAATTTGGGTTTAAAACGCCTGTCCCATAAAAAAAAAAAATCTTCAAAAATGAGAATTTCACCTGCGTACAACCTCAAATTTGCCCCTTGGGGCGGCTGAAACCCTAGTGCAATTGTGAGATAAAAAAAAACTGTTTTAATGCATAAAGGGGAAAATGGGATCAAGCCCTGACAACGTAAAACCAGTTTTTTTTAATTGTGAAAAAGCCTCCTATTTACGCATCTGGGCCTCAACGGGGGCCCCCCAATGGTCCCCAAACCCCCCCTTTTTCCTTTGGGTTGTTTTCAAAGTGCCTGTTTTGTAAAAAGAAAATCTTGAAAATTTGAATACAGCAGGGTTTTTTTTTTTTTTCCAGTTTTGGGTTTTTTTTCCCAAAAAGGCCCCCAATTTTTTTACAAACCCTTTTTGTCCTTTGGAAATTAAAAGGGCAAAGCCCCCCTTTTCATTAAAAAAAAATTTTTTGATTTTTGAATTCACCCCAAAAAATTTTTTTCTTCATCTTGGTTTTTGGGGGTTTTTTACTCCCTTTAAAAGGGTTTCCAAAAGAAACACAAAATTTTTTGCCTTTTTGGGGGGTTATCAAACCCCCGTTTATTTAAAAAGAAAATCGTTGGGGTTTTTCCCCCTTCCCAAAATTTTTTTTTTTTTTTTCAAAAAAAAGTTTTTGGGGGTTTTTTTTAAAAAAAAAAAAGGGGGTTTTTAAAATTTGGGGGGGGGGGTTTGGGGGGGGGGGGGGGGAAACAAAACCCAAAGTCCTTTTTTTCCCCAAAAAACCTTAAACCCCCAAAACCCCAAATTTAGAAAAAAAAATCCCCCGTTTAAAAAAAATTTTAAAAAAAAATTTTTAAAAAAAAATTTCTTTAAGGAAAAAAAAAAATTCCCCCCAAAAAAAAAAACAAAACAGGGGGACTTTCCCCCTTTTAAGCCGCTTTCTTTAAAAAGAAATAATAAAAATTTCCGCTTGAAGAAAACCCCCGCTTGGGGGAAAACAAAAACAATTTTAAAAACCGGGAAAAAAGAAGAAAAATTAAAAACCCCACGGGGGGGGGGAAAATTTAACCCCAAAAGCCCCAAAAGCAAAAGGGAAATTAGCATCCTTTTCCCCTTTAAACCCCGGCCCCCCTGGGTCAAAATACCAAATTTTTCGGAAAGGAAATAAGTTTCTTTATGATTTTTTTTCCTTTTCCAATTTTTTTTTTGGGGTGAAAAATTGTATTGGGTTTTTTCCCGCTGAAGTTGTTTTTGGGTTTTTGGGGAAAAAGGGGCCCCAAAAACTATCCAAAAGTGTTTTTTGGTTTAAAGTTAAAATTTGGGGGGGAAAAACCCAAACAAAATTTAAACCCTGCCCCCGGGGTTTTAAAAAACCCAATTTTTCCCAATAAATTTTTAAATTTTTCCTTTTATGGCACTCCCTTTTGGGTTTCCTTCAATCTGCCCCGTTTTTGTGTCATAATTTTAAAACCCAAAAAACCCCCAAAAATTCCCCCTGTCCCCTTTAAAAAGGGGTAAATTCAAGTGGGGAAATTAAAACCCAAAACCCCCTTTTTCCCCCAAACCCCCTTCTAAACCATTTTTAAAATTTTTTAAAAAATTTTTTTAATTTGAATTTTTTAAAAATTTACTTAAATTTCCAAAATTTTTCAGATTGGGGAATGAAACCCTTTTTTTACATTTTGTTGGAAATTGGAAAAGGAACCAACTCAATTTTTTTTGCTGATTAATCGCTTTAAAATGTTCTTTTGGGGTTTTAAAATTTTCCCCCGGAGGGCCCCTGGGGTTCCCGCTTTTTTGGGGTTTTTCTTATTTTGGTTAAAGCCCTGGTTTTTAAAAAAAAGGGAAAAAAAGGGTTCAAATTTTTCAGCAGTGTCCTTTTTTAAACTTTTTGGGGGAAAAAACTTCAAAAAAAAAATTTAAAATGCTAAAACCCCAAAATTTTTTCCTTGGGCTGGGGCCAAACCCCATAGTGAAATTTTAAAAAAAAAACGTTCTAATGCATAAAAGGAAGAAAAGGGGACCCAAGCTTTCCCAACGTAAAACCGGTTTTTTAATTGTAAAAAAGCCTCCAATTTACGCAAACCTCAAACACTTTTTAAAATTTTCCCAAAAAAACCCTTTTTGCCCTTTTTGGGTTAAATTGGCCCCAAAAATCCCTTTTTAAATTAAAAAAAACCTTTATTTGAATATCAAAATGTTTTTTTTCCCCTTTATCTAAATTTGGGCTTTTTTTCCCCTCTAAAAGGGGGAAACCAAATTTTTTTACCCCTTTTTTTTCCCTTTTTATTGTTGGGCAAAGCACCCTTTTTAAAATTTAAAAAAATTTCTTGATTTCGAAAGCACAACTTTTTTTTTTTTTTATCTTATTTGGGGTTTTTGCCTCCTTAATGGGGTTTTCCCCAAAGTACCCCCTTTTCGCCCTTTTGGGGTTAGTTACCCAAAACCCCTTTTTAAAATTAAAAAAAAACCCTGTTTTCGAATTCAAAAAATTCCCTTTTCTTTTTTAAATCACAGTTTTTGGGTTTTAAAAACCCCAAAAAAAGGGGGCTTTTAAAACTTTTTTTTAAATCAAACATTTTTCCCCCCAAGCCCCCAAAAATAAAGCAATTTGGGGGGGAAAAAAAAAAAAAACCTTTTTGTTGAAAATTTTAAAAAAGGAAAAATTTGATGAAAATAATTTTTTTTGGAAAATAAAGGGGGAAACAAGCATTAAAAAAATTTAAAACCCCAAATTTTCACATCAAACCCCGAAAATTTGAAAAGCATTTTTTAAAAAAGGAAAAAATAAAAAAAAATTTCCCCTGCTTAAAAAAAACCTTTTCTTTTGCTATTAGCATGAAGAACAAATCAATCAACGACGAAAGTAATGCAAAATTACATGTCCGACAATGATGATTCGAACCATGCATTGCAGCACAATAGATCTTACAGAACCATCGCCTATAACCACTCGCACCTCGTCTACAGAGCGCAAGTTCGTGTAAGGAGATAAGGATGTCATTATGATGATTTTCTATCAATGTGTGTTGGCTGAAGATTTGATTAATGTCAGTCGTTTTCGCATGAACGATAGTATGTCCGGCTTCTTGCAGAGTGGCCTTACCTCACACCTACACGTGTTACTATGTCTAAAGTTAGTTCTTGGTGCAAACATCTATCAAACATTTAACCAGACTCAGAGTGTTTTAATACCAATTTACCAATCATATTTCTTAATATTTCCTCCTTTTACATGTGCACTCAGCCTGTGCATTCCTGTCAAATCTGTCTGTTCGTGTCATCTAACTTGAACCAAAACAAGTCCAACTTCCAGCTGTGCGTAAAGATGGATCTATTCGAAGTGTGGAATCTTCAAAGCCCAAGCTTTTGTCCTCAATTCGCGCGTCTTCTATCGCATTTCTGCAAATTTGTCAAATCTTTTTAATAATGTTTCTTGAATAGTACTAGATTTTCCATATTGTCAGACTCAGAATGAATCTTACTCTTCACGATTTCTCTGTTTCATGGAATGGAACTACAAGCTCAATATGAATTTGCTGGTATTAATCGCTGTAAAGGTTCGTTCTTAGTGCTTAAATCTTCCCCTGTTGTCCGGCGCGGTTCCAGTAGCTTCCAAGCTTCTGGTGCTGTGGCTATAGTTGTTAACAGCCCTGTCTTAGTAAACAGAATCCTGAGTCTCGAATCTCACAGTGTTGCCTTTTTTCTTCTTCACAGAACAATCTTCATCACTGAAATTTCACCTGCGAACACACCTCAAATTTGCCTTCTGCGGCTGAAACTGAATGCAATAGTGAGGATAAAAAAAATCTGTTCTTACAGTGCAATAAAGGAAAGAAAGAGCCCATCCAAAAATGCATAGACAACGTAAAACCATTTGATATTTAATTGTGAAAAGACTCCTATTTTAACGCTTACTATTAGACTCTCTAAGCAGGCTTTCTAATGTCACAAACCCATTTTTAGTATCCTTTGGCTTAGTTGTTGTCAACAGTGCCTGTTTGAAGTAAAAGAAGAAAATCTTGTCACATCTCCTATCTCATCATCTCTTTCATTAGTTAGTTTTATTTTTTCTATCTCTTGACGAGCTTCTTAGACAGACGACCAGCGATAGCATGTATCTTTTCTATTAGAGTCACATCCTATCTCATCTGTGTATCACACCTCGTGCCCTCAAGGCCTCGGGAAGAGAGCACAAGACTCCTAGATAGATGGACTCGGCCTGTAGTCCACGTTGATGCACAACATACACTCATCATAGAGTGTAAATCTCGCACTACAGCAAAAAAACAGACACATTACACATGACATCTCTACAGTAGACACTGGCAGTCAGATTTAATGATAAGCAGGCGCACATACCTTAGACAATGCAGAGTTGCTATCACTTGACTTATATCACATTGATTGCCTACTACAATCCTTCTCTAAGTCAGCTAAGGCACGCTGATCTCTTCACTCTAGACACACACACACACTAAACTAACACGCGATCTATTTATCCGAGAGTTATAACGCTTCTTTCCCTAGTCCCTCTGCGCGCTATCTGATTAGTTAGTGTCAAGACTCTGTCCCTCCTGCCAATTCAAGATCAGAACACACACAAGATCCCACAACATGCGTAGAACTCCTGAGCGCGCATCTCGGCAGCCTATGATCTCTTGCCATCTATATTGCGGCACTTCTGTTCTTAACACGGACTGACAGAGAGTTTTGAGCGTTCTATTCTATCTGAGCCCACTCTGAGCTCTCACTCATAGACACAAGAGCTCCGTCATCCCTAATCACTGTGATATTTGCACAATCTTCCTCTAAGTCTCGAACAGATAAACTACGTAGTGCTCACTTACTGCAACACTGTATATTATCTTATCACAACACATTAATAGGTTGGTGTGTTGTCCTCCTGGTATCAGAATTCACATACAGTGAGTGATGTAGTTATGTGGTAGGAACAAATGATTTATAATTGACAGTGATGATCACAGAGACAGTACTATATAATGATGTGAGTCAGACAAGTAAATGTTAACACACTAGCACAAGTAAATATACTCTCAATATATCTTCTACTATTACTGTTATATTCACCATTATAGCAATACTTTGCGCGACAATCTTCATATATCTGATCCTTCAGTAGGGTAATTACACAATCTTAAATTTTACTGTTGAGTAGACTCATCTACTATACGAGATACATCTTTTCTGATCAAATATGTTTTGGGGGGGTATACTATCTGAAGTAAGATGAGACTGCATGTGCTAAGCCAAATGTTAGAAAACGTTATCTACACATAGAAGTTTCTGCATTTTCAGTTGGCGGAAATGGTGTGTGATAGTGAGGTTACGAGCAGAATCATGCCTGAGAGTATCGCGACAATTTATGTGATCTCAAGTCATGACTACGGTGGGGTTAATTTAAATTGAATGAGTAAAATTTGTTTTAGATGTAATTAGAATTTTAATCTAGGAATAATAGTATTGATTAGAGATTGATGAGGATTTGTATATGATCGCTTATACATCTGGATCGCGTTACACTTGATCGGGCTAGTGGTGAGAGAGCACACACTGATTTCGCGGATATTAGGTGAGAGATGTCTCATTGATTAGCGGTGTTTGCGGTGAGAGTGTAGACACAACACTGGACAGAGTCCTTTGTGTACTGGAGATAGGACAGGATTTAATATATCTAGAGGACACTGTACTAGTATCTATGATTCAACTGAGCACTTGAGGGATATCGTCATTTTATGGCGTAGACGTAGGGGGAGGATCTTGACACACGTGAGGGGGGATTAGAGAGATAGGGGTTATGGGCGAGAGGAGCATTCAACAGAACGGGACTTCTGGGTACACTGTAAGGAAATGGGCGAACTCTATAGCCTCACAACACATATTGAGACTGCTCCACACATTACTAGACATGATGGTTTTTATGGAAAGCACGAGTTGCGAGTCGAGATATATTAATACATAGGCAATGTGTACACAACATAACGAGAGCACACATGTGATATGGAGTCGTGTGGGACGACAATCTTTTTGAACACATTTGTAATTGACACGATATATAGAGATGGAATTCACTATTAGATACGAGGATGGGATGTTCACTCATCTCCTAAGGGCTGAGCCAGGATACATCTTAGACTCAACTGAGGGCGATAGAGGATTCTCTCACATAGATGAGGGTCAATCATCTTTCACAGACGATGGTCTGATCATCTCAGTAGTAATCTATTTCTGATCACAACATCATTATCTACGAGGGGTTGGAGCAAGACGAGATGGGGACGACGACACAGAGGAACAATGATCTGTGCGCAGGACAGTTGATAGCGGTAGACACTCTCACATGAGGATGGACGTGGTGGTTACATAGATTATAGTTGACTAGAGTATGATGATGGTTCTAGGTGGTGCGATGACACAGAACTTAAGGCTGCAGAGAGGACACAGGTGTATCTCACATGTATCTGTAGATACAGAAGGGAGATAATGATACAGAGTTTATATGAGAGACTGTTCTGAAACTATAGAGATATATTAAGTGTCATTAAACAGCACACATAGAGTGAGTATTTGTAGATTAGATGATGAGACGCACGACTTAGCGAGAATTGAGTCTATTTCAATTATGTTCACTATATACTTTACACAGCAGAGGAAGATTATGATATTGGGGTGACACTCGATACTGATTAACAAAGTGTGTAGACATCATTGATCACAGATCGACGTAAGTCACAGGATTTGAGGAGACGGCGATGTCTTGAGTATGCTAGGAGATTATATTCTCGAGAACAGGTGAGTAATCATATGATTGATAAGAGATGATGTTGCGGTCTATTGTGTGTGGGAAGTAATCGATTACACTATGACACTATAACTTAGGAGAGTACATTAGAGACAAGTGGCACATCAGGATTTCTGAAATGATGAGACGGACGAGATAGCATGAGGTGGTATATGGTCTATTATACCTCTTTGGGAGGCACGTCAGAGTGATGAGCTGAGAACTACACTAGAGAGATGAGATTAGTGGCGTCAACGTCAACGGTAAAAGATGCCATGTGTTGAGACGTCAATAGGTGGAAGATGGAGTGTGAGGGAGATCTGGAGTGATGTCTAATTGACATGATGTATAATTGTAACTTGTATGTATTTCTGTAGTAGACACTGATTTAGTCAATGTATCATACGGTTGAGGTATCAGTGTAGTGTATTAACACTCTTGATATAAGAGAGGTCTCATCGATGAGTTAGTAGTGGATGAGGAGCACATGTCAGAAATGTAGACTAGTATGAGGGAGAGTTGTACGTGACAGACAGATAGATAGATGCATATAGGATGAAGCGATCTAATGGGGGGGATGGCTATTCAGTAGGTTGGGGAATGGGAACGACACAGTGAGAGAAGTGTATCGACATGCAGTGGTGTATGGGAGGTACACAAGGACACACTTGGGGGAACAGATTTGGCTGGGTAGTCGGAGTATCATTGGTGAGATGTGACTGGGAGACACACGGATCACTGCAATTTATAGGGAATGTAAGAGGGAGAGCGAGTCCACAGAGTATATGACAAGAGTATGGTGGGAGAGAGTGTGGAGAACAACTGACATGTCTATATTTTATATTATCTACGGGACAGTACTGTCTTGTAGAACAGATCATCACAGTGACGGGAGTGTGGCACAAGAGGGTATTGATGGGAAGTAGTAGATCATCGGATAGTAATGAGTAAGTGGCATGTGTGGAGATCATGGAGAGTATCTTGGTAGTAGTTACTTACTGAGGCTAGAACTCACAGGGTTGGGTACTGGTGGACACACATGGGAGAGTAGTACACTAGTGAGCGTGTGACAGATTCAGACTCGAGTGGAGTATTTGGTGGTCTGATAGATGTGGGTGTGGAGCCACTAGGGATTATGATATTTTGTGGAGAGAGAGAGCACACACATATAGTTCATACACGTCGCTGGGTGAGTGGCACTCTAGACGACTCTGGATTGGTCCGATATATGGTGTGTGAGTAGACAGACTGACACACATCTTATGGAAGAAGGCGGTCGTGCTATATGAGAGGTCCATGATGTTCTATTGACTAGGTACAGAGTGTGCAACAGGAGGTATTAGTCATTAGTTCATCTTGGTGTACTATGTGGGTAGGAAGAGTGATTGTGGAGGGACACAGACACTATGTTATATTAGAGTGAGTTGATTGTGGTGACTAGTCTCAGATGATGATTCTGCTCCACGGATTAGATCACATATGATGCTAGGAGAGGAGATAGGATCAACTAGTAGAGAAGATTTGATATTCTTATGCTCTCTCAGAGTGATATACGAAGAGCAATATAAACAAAGAAGCTCTCTTCATCATGAGCTCTATAATATTCTTAGAGACTATGAGTTGAGGATTGATGTTGATCTGGTTTGTAACAGACATTCTTGGATACATAAGAGAGATAGTTGTGCATAGTAGAGAGTTTTCGGTCTGGTAATGGGTCTGTATCTTACATTATTGGGATATGATGCACAGAACTATTATCTAGTTTTGTGAGGTCGTTTCATATCTCTAGAAGAGAGAGACAGTATGGTGCGTATAAGAGCGAGTGTAAACTTTCTGTAGTCACAATTGATAGTATGAAGTAGAGGTTCTATGAACAATGATGTAGCGGACAGTACTCATGGGTAGTGATATCAGACTAGATGTGGGACAAACACGAGCACCACATCAGTACGATTGAAGGTTGTGTAGGAGAGACGTAAGCCACACGTTTGATCTAGGTAAAGGTCAGCAGATGTGTGTGCGGGTGTATGTTGGGTTTTTTGTTTGTAACAGTAGAACTTGTGACGAATATAGAGTACTGAGATGGACGAATGTGGCATTACACACAGTAGACACTCTTTTAGTATCTCTTACACTGAGTAATGGGAGAGCACGGTTAACGTGACAACTATGGAGTCTACAGTGTTAACAATGGGGTAAGGGACATGTCTAGTGATCTGATGGTAGTGGGTACAGATCATCATACAAATGAGGGGCTGCAGAAAGGGACTAGAGTTAAAATATCAATTTTAATGAACAGAAGGAATTGGGACAGCCAAGATTCAAGTGTAGTGATGGAGACATAGGTTAGTGGTTGGGAGAGGGTGTTTGTGAGTCAGTTGGTGGAGACACCTTGGTCTAGTTGGTAGTGGGAGTGAAAAGTTAGGGGGTGGGGTGTTGTGTGATTGTCTGTGATGATAGGTGTGTGTGCTTTGTAGGCACTTGGATGTTAGAGGTGATGTAGTCATGTTCTAGAGTCTGTCTGTTGGTGTGTATATCACTGGAGAGGTAGATGAGTGGGGGATGTGGAGAAGAGGAACACTGATAACAGGTTGCACAGGAAGAGTGAAGAGGTGACTCAGTGCAGGTGCACATATTCTCGGCATATGGGGTGGGTGACGGACTTACTACGAGTAGCAGGGACTGTGATACGTTACAACAGTAGCGACTCTATAATTGGAGACATAGTAATTATACAGAGACATGGTCTCTATACACATCACAACAGACACACTGAGGTAGAGGTGATGGTAGGACAGACAGACGACAGAGAACAGCTAGCACACAGAATATGGAAGGATATATTACATCAAGAGACATTGCACAGTCACGTGTGCCTGAGTGAGGTGAGAGATTAGGGGGGAGTATCACATTCTCTCTCATATACACCTTAGAATAGACACGATGTCTGAAAGACACACAACGGAGGCAGTGGATAGGGATGACCTTCAGCTAGTGACAGCAACTAGACACAGAGGGAATATTGTTGGTGGATGGGAAGTACAGATCAGACACGACAACGGACAGCACGTTTATGGGGAAAAATAAGAAATGAAGTGTTTATGGAGAAGAGAAATAAAGAATGAAGTGGTGTATGGAAGAAGAGAAATAAAGAAATGAAGGGTGTATGGAAAGAGAAAAAAAGAAATGAAGGGGTGTATGGAGAAAAGAAATAAAGAAATGAAGTGTATTGAGAAGAGAAATAAAGAATGAAGGTTGTATTTGGAAGAGATAAGAAATGAAGGTTGTATGGGAGAAAGAAATAAAGAAATGAAGGTTGATTGGGAAGAGAATAGAAAATGAAGTGTTATGGAGAGAGAAATAAAGAAATGAAGGTTTATGGAGAAGAGAATAAAGAAATGAATGGTGTATGGAGAAGAGAAATAAAGAATTAAGGGTATGGGAGAAAGAATAAATAAATGAATTGTTGTATGGAAAGAGAAATAAGTTAGAGAAAAGAAAATGAAGGGTGTATGGGAGAAGAGAAAAAAAGAAAAGAAGGGTTATGGAGAAGAGAATAAATAAATATTTGTAAGGGAGTAAATAATTAAGAATGAAGTGTATGGAGAGATAAATGAATTGTGTATGGGGAGAATAAATAAAGAAATAATGTGTGTATTGGATTAAGGATAAATGAAGAAATAAGTGTTATGGAGAAGATGAAAAAAATAAAAGAATGTTGTATTGGAGAAGAGAAATAAAGAATAAGTTTTATGCATGGCTCCCCACTCCCATCCTTGTATACATGGCTCCTCTCCCATCATTGTATACATGCTCCCCATCCAATCCTTGTATACATGGCTCTGCTCCCCCTCCCATCCTGTATACATGGCTCCCCCCTCCCATCCTGTATACATGGCTCCGCTCCCAACCTCCCATCCTGTATACATGGCTCCGCTCCCAACCTCTCATCCTGTATACATGGCAACGCTCCACCCTCTCATCCTGTATATATGGCTCCGCTCCCCCTCCCATCCTGTATACATGGCTCCACTCCACCCTCCCATCCTATATACATGGCTCCGCTCCCCCTCCCATCCTGTATACATGGCTCCACTCCACCCTCCCATCCTGTATACATGGCTCCGCTCCCCCTCCCATCCTGTATATATGGCTCCGCTCCCCCTCCCATCCTGTATACATGGCTCCACTCCACCCTCCCATCCTGTATATATGGCTCCGCTCCCCCTCCCATCCTGTATACATGGCTCCGCTCCCCCATCCTGTATACATGGCTCCGCTCCCACCCTCCCATCCTGTATACATGGCTCCGCTCCCCCTCCCATCCTGTATATATGGCTCCGCTCCCCCCTCCCATCCTGTATACATGGCTCCGCTCCCCCTCCCATCCTGTATACATGGCTCCGCTCCCCTCCCATCCTGTATATATATGGCTCCCCTCCCCCTCCCATCCTGTATATATGGCTCCGCTCCACCCTCCCATCCTGTATACATGGCTCCACTCCCATCCTGTATACATGGCTCCGCTCCACCCTCCCATCCTGTATACATGGCTCTGCTCCTCCGTCCTCCCCCCCTGTATACATGGCTCCGCTCCCCCTCCCATCCTGTATACATGGCTCCACTCCACCCTCCCATCCTATATACATGGCTCCGCTCCCCCTCCCATCCTGTATACATGGCTCCACTCCACCCTCCCATCCTGTATACATGGCTCCGCTCCCCTCCCATCCTGTATATATGGCTCCGCTCCCCCTCCCATCCTGTATACATGGCTCCACTCCACCCTCCCATCCTGTATATATGGCTCCGCTCCCCTCCCATCCTGTATACATGGCTCCGCTCCCATCCTCCCATCCTGTATACATGGCTCCGCTCCCACCCTCCCATCCTGTATACATGGCTCCGCTCCCCCTCCCATCCTGTATATATGGCTCCGCTCCCCCCTCCCATCCTGTATACATGGCTCCGCTCCCCCTCCCATCCTGTATACATGGCTCCGCTCCCCTCCCATCCTGTATATATATGGCTCCCCTCCCCCTCCCATCCTGTATATATGGCTCCGCTCCACCCTCCCATCCTGTATACATGGCTCCACTCCCATCCTGTATACATGGCTCCGCTCCACCCTCCCATCCTGTATACATGGCTCCGCTCCTCCGTCCTCCCCCCCTGTATACATGGCTCTGCTCCCCCTCCCATCCTGTATATATGGCTCCGCTCCACCCTCCCATCCTGTATACATGGCTCCGCTCCACCCTCCCATCCTGTATACATGGCTCCGCTCCCCCGTCCTCCCCCCCTGTATACATGGCTCCGCTCCCCCTCCCATCCTGTATATATGGCTCCGCTCCACCCTCCCATCCTGTATACATGGCTCCGCTCCCCCGTCCCCCCCCCCCTGTATACATGGCTCCGCTCCACCCTCCCATCATACTTACCCTCCTCGCTCCGTCGCTGCAGGTCCCTGTCGGCCGCTTCCTCCTGTGCGCAGCGGTGACGTAATACCGCTCATTAAAGGCATGAATATGGACGCCACGCCTATGGGAGTGGCGTCACATCCATATTCATTACCTTAATGAGCGGTATTACGTCACCGCTGCGCACAGGAGGAAGCTGCCGCTGCCGACAAGGACCTGCAGCGACGGTAGGTAAGTATCGATGTCTTCTTGAAGTCGGCGGCTGCAGCTGTCACTACAGTGCTGCAGCCGCCGGCTCCAAGTGTGTACAGCGTTCTGTGCCGGTTGGGGACCCCTGCCATAGATCATCTAATAGAAGATAAAACAGCAGTATTGGCAAGTCTTAATGTAGCTTGTATGAAGGCATGAGAATAGCTGACTTATTTACTATTACAAGGATCATCAAGAAATCACGTTTGGTCCATAGGGTGGGAGCTATAGAAATTATACACCTCAATACTAATTGCCATATCATTACTGACCAGGCATCAATGGCCCTTAAATGGGTTGCTCACTACCAGACAACACCTGCGTGAATGATTCAGGGCCCCAGAAAAAATAAAAACAATATATAGTAACCAGCCACAACAGTATTGTTCAGTGATGCCGGAACAGCTATTCCTGGGAAATCACATGACTGATACAGTAAATCAGCAGCCACTGATCAGCTGCAGCTAATTCATTTTCATCAGAGCTGATGACAAAACAGTAAAGGCTGCAACTGATCAGTAGGAGCTGATTGGCTGCAGCAGTCACTTGACATAACAATGTTACATGATTACTTTGCAGTAAGTAATAAAAATGCCTTAAAACATTCTCTCTCCCTCTCATTAATCTGGCATTTGGCAAATAATAATTATGGTAATCCTAATTGACTTAAAACAGGAACAATTTATTCTGATTTCACATCAGATATTGAGAAAAACATGCATATGTGTCTTTTTATATAGTGTAAGTAAACTTCTGGTTTCAATAGATCAATAGATATATATTTACATACACAATTTATAAACACAAATGTACGACTTATTATTAATCGTAGATCTATTGATTAAAAAACTACTTTGTGGTAAAATCCCATTATGCAATTATAAAAAAAACTATAAAAAAAGAGATTCAGAACATGGGAGACCTATAAGGTCTTACTTAGTGGAAGTTTTTTGATTTCCAGCATGGGTCTGCTCTTCTTGTTTCAATCCAGCAAGGAGAGCTTCTCTTGAGCAATGTTTGTCCTGTAAACAAACCCAAATTATACAATTAATTCAAACAGATAAAACAAAGTTTTCTGTGCATGCATAATCATTTTATGTTAAAAGCCAAGCTCTTTGCCTACAACCCAAAAAATAAAAAAAAAACTACTTAAACAGGGGAAAAGCAGACAAAATGTATTGTTTCATTATGCAGATTGTCACCATTTATGAAAGCGACTTAAAGTGATCAAGCTGCCAAGCTCATTGTTTGCTTCTTTAAAGGGAAAGGAGTCACCAGGTTTGGCCGATATATGAGATATGGCCACCACCTTTCAGGTCTGACATACAGGTCCAATGCTTACCTTCCTCTCACGATCGCCGCCCTCCTTCTTGCTTCGTTTGGATGACGCGTCCCTACTTACTGGTAATCGTAAGTAGATTGGAGGTGCCGGACAAAGAACATCGACACCCCTTGGACAGGACCGCACAGCAGGGAAGCATAATAAAAACTCTTTTTCATGTCGGATTGGGGACAGATAAACAGCACTATAGAATGCTGTATACTAGGCCTGAAAGGTGGTTGCCTTTCCTCATATTGGTCAAACCTGGTGACAGTTTCGCATTAAGCAAGGAGAGCTCAGGTAACAGTTGTCCACGGTGTATGGCCACCTTTAGCCATACAGTAACTTACCTGCAAGTGAGTAATAAAAGAAAACCTCTGTCTCTGAAAGGGTTCACAACCTTCCCACAGGCACTGCCCAGGATATGCATCTTTACCACCATGCTCTGTTGCAGCATGGTAGAACACTTGGGACGGAGTTTCAAACCACCTTATAAAAAGCGAGGGAAAAAAAGATTACTCAAAGATTACAAAAAAGTGTTCAAAATATATTTTTAATCAGCTAGCTGTAAATAGTAGGTACAAGACAGGTTGATTGAAGACTCTTCCCCACTAGTATCTGACTTCTGGAAACCCCCATAAAAATTACAATGTCCACAGGATGTGGTAGCATTTAATAGGTATATAAAGTGCTTAATCCATAAAAAAAAAAAAAAAAAAAAAGATTGAGAACTACACACCTTTTGCATGACTGCCACAGGCACATGAAGTTTTGTCCTGGTTTTTTCGTTTGTTCTGCTGGGTGACATAATGTTGTGGTAGGAGGGTAAGGTGAGGACTGAGAACCAACTATATGGCCTTGAACTTGTAATGCTGGTAGTGCTGTTACTGGAGTCGTCTGAAGATTTTAAAATATTTATATATATAATCAACATTATCAAATCAGTGAATGGCACAAAACATACCCAATTTATTCTATGAGCAAACCTAGTCAAATGCAATCCATTTTATTAACCTGCGTAGAGTTAGGAACACATTACTACAGTTCAAAGAAGACAATCCATAATGTACAGTACAGTTCCTCAGTTAAAGGGCAATCTCACAGTTGAACTTTAGCCCTTACCCACAGATTGAGAATAGTTCTCTGATCGCTGGGGTCTGACTGCATGGACAGCCACCCAAAAATCCCAAGATCACGGCATTATCTGCAGTTTTTTCCACAAAAATAATCAAATTTCTACCTTTAAACTATGGATTTGTATACCCTTAAACCAGATAGACATATCAGACAAAAGTTATTACACAACATTTTCCATGTGTCTAATTTAGGTCAGCATCATTTTACAAATGTTATTTCATTTTGTTATGATGTTAGAAGGATTAACACTTTAGTAGCATTTCTTTTCTCAAGGAAATTTACAAAACAGACCTATTCAAATTTAAAAGCACTTTGAGGGGCCTACATATTTTTAAAACCCTCTAAAAGTGATAGAATTTTAAAAACTGAACCACTCAAGTCATTCAAAACTTCTGTCAGGAAGATTATTAGTATTTCAAAAACTTAACAAGAATTAAAAAAAAACTAAAATATTGATTTACTTGGCCTTGGCTTGACATAGGAACCATAGGCATCACATCGAAAATCACAAGGTGGCAAGGAGGGGGAAGAGAGTACCCCCTCACTCTGTTAACCACTTCGACGTCGCTATTGACAGAGGCATATAGCGATTTAAATGGCCACGATCCAAGCTATTACAGATCGCGGTCAATGCAGAAGCCTGTCAGCTATAATATACAACTGATATCGGCTGTATTTTCATCTGTCGGGGGGTATGATACATACAGGTGCTTCTCACAAAATTATAATATCATGAATAAGTTAATTTATTTCAGTTCTTCAATGCAAAAAGTGAAACTCATATTATATAGTCATTACAAACAGAGTGATCTATTTCATTTGTTTTTTTCTGTTAATGTTGATGATTATGGCTTATAGCCAAGGAAAACCCTAAAGTCATTATCTCAGTAAATTAGAATACTTTATAGCACCAGCTTGAAAAATGATTTTAAATCCCAAATGTTGGCCTACTGAAATGTATGTTCAGTAAATGCACTTTGGCATCAATTACTGCATCAATGCAGCGTGGCATGGAGGCGATCAGCCTGTGGCACTGCTGAGGTGCTAAGGAAGCCCAGGTTGCTTTGATAGCAGCCTTCAGCTCGTCTGCATTGTTGAGTCTGGTGTCTATCATCTTCCCCTTGACAATACCCCATAGATTCTCCATGGTGTTACGATCAGCTGAGTTTTCTAGCCAATCATGCACAGCGATACTGTTGATTTTAAACCAGGTATTGTTACTTTTGGCAGTGTGGACAGGTGCCAAGTCCTCCGGGAAAATGAAATTTCCAACTCCAAAAAGCTTGTCGGCAGAGGAAAGCATGAAGTGCTCTAAAATTTCCTGATAGATGGCTGCGCTGACTTTGGTCTTGATAAAACACAGTGGACCTACACCAGCAGATGACATGGCTCCCCAAACTTCACACTAGACCTGAAGCAGCTTGGATTGTGTGCCTTTCCACTCTTCCTCCAGACTCTGGGACCTTGATTTCCAAATGAAATGCAAAATTTACTTTCATCTGAAAACAACACCTTGGACCACTGAGCAATAGTCCAGTTCTTTCTCTCCTTGGCCCAGCTAAGACGCTTCTGTCGTTGTCTAATGGTCATGAGTGGCTTGACACAAGGAATGCGACACTTGTAGCCCATGTCCTGGATACGTCTGTGTGTGGTGGCTCTTGAAGCAATGACTCCATCAGAAGTCCATTCCTTGTGAATCTACCCCAAATTTGTGACAGGCCTTTTCTTAACAATCCCTTCAAGCCTGCGGTTATCCTGGTTGCTTATGCACCTTTTTCTACCACACTTTTTCCATCCACTCAACTTTCCATTAATACGCTTGGATACAGCACTCTGTGAACAGCCAGCTTCTTTAGCAATGACATTTTGTGGCTTACCCTACTTGTAGACTGTGTCAATGACTGCCTTCTGGACATCTGTCAAGTCAGCAATCTTCCCCATGATTGTGGAGCCTACTGAAACAGCCTAAGGGACCTTTTTAAATGCTTAGGAAGCCTTTGTAGGTGTTTTCTGTTAATTATTCTAGTTTACTGAGATAATGACTTTTAGGTTTTCATTGGCTGTAAGCCATAATCCTCAACATAAACTGAATTAAACACTTGACATAGATCACTCTGATTGTAATTAGTTTATATAATATATCAGTTTCACTTTTTGTATTGAAGAACTGAAATAAATTAACTTTTTGATGATATTCTAATTTTGTGAGAAGCAACTGTACCTATTTTTAAGCATCTTCAAAAGGTATACTGGTGGTTATTAAAGGGTTAAGATACTTGTGTAGAATTTTGACTACTATATGCATCCTAAAAACACATGTAATGGATACAGGTGGAGTTTCCAGAATAAAAAGGCTCTACAAGAAATACGAATTTTGGTAAGATCTTACCTGTAAAATTATTTTCAGCAAAGGAAGCAAGGGGGACACTTCTTTACTTCTGGGTAGGGCGGAGCCAGATAGTAGGACTAACCTCAGGTTCTAAAAATGGGTGTTGTCCGGCCCCTCCGGCTCTGGCTCCTCCTGCCGTACACTCCAGTTTTGTACACAAGCTAAGGAGAAATAAATCACCAGCGGAGCGCCATAACCAAACTGACAGGATTCAAAAGAACAAGGTTATGCACATAACATGAATACCACACAGCTCAGGTACCACTCACAAAACCTGACCACTGCGATGAGCTGGCGATGCCGGAAAGAGCCGTAGAGCGCTGACCTCAGCTCAGAAACTCGCTTATCAGAGAGAGCCGTGCTGCATCTGAAACAACACCTTCTGCCTTATGGGAGGGAGAAGTGTCCCCCTTGCTTCCTTTGCTGAAAAGAATTTTACAGGTAAGATCTTACCAAAATTCGTATTTCAGCTGCAGATGGAAGCAAGGGGGACACTTCTTTACTTCTGGGATGTCCCAAAGCAGTACAAAAACAAGGGTGGGAAAAAACCTTAAACAGGCAGAAGCCAACACCTTGATACATGCGCAACAGGCGCAACATAAACTTAACTAGAAGTTTTCAAAATACAGCCGCCTGAAGGACTCTGCGTCCTAAGGCCGCATCAGCGGAGGCACTGACGTCCACCTTATAAAACTTTGTAAAGGTGTGAACAGAACGCCAAGTCGCTGCTCGACAGAGCTGGCTGCCGAAGCCCCTTGATGAAGGGCCCACGAAGAGCCCACAGCTCTCGTGGAATGAGCCCGAATATTAATCGGGCAAGGTTCGTCCATAACACGGTAAGCTTCCAAAATAGCTGACCGGATCCAACGAGCTATAGTATCTTTAGAAGCTCGTTGACCACGACGACGACCTGCTGGAATCACAAAAAGAGAATCCGACTTCCGGAAACTCTGCGTAACTGACAAGTAGAACTTCAATGCCCGCACTAAGTCCAATGAGTGCAAGGCCCGCTCCTTCGCATTCTTTGGTTCTGAACAAAGCGAAGGTAACACAATATCTTGATTGACATGGAATTGAGATACCACTTTAGGGAGAAAATCATGTCGCGTGCGAAGAACAACACGATCCGGAAAAAATTCCAAGAAAGGTGGCGAACATGAAAGAGCCGCCAACTCGGAAACCCGTCTCAAGGAAGTGACCGCCACTAGGAAGGCAACCTTCCAAGAAAGCAAAGAAAGATTAATAGCATCCATAGGCTCGAAAGGAGCACTTTTAAGAGCTTTCAAAACCAGATTAAGCCGCCAAGGCGACACAGGAGTTTTCCTTGGAGGAAACTGACTGGCTGCTCCGCGAAAAAAGGCACATACGTCCCTACGCGAGGCAATAGCTTTACGAAAAAGCACCGACAGGGCAGATACCTGACCCTTCAGGGTACTGATTGCCAAACCCTTATCCAGCCCGTGCTGCAAAAAAACCAACAAGTTGGGTAATGAAAATTTCTTTGGATTCCTGGAAGAACCCAAACACCATGAAAAGAAGGATTCCCAAATCCTGTAGTAAATCCTAGTCGTAGCCGGACTTCTTGACGCTCTCATAGTGGCAATGACCTTTTCTGAAAACCCTTGACGGGTTAAAATCTCGGTCTCAAGAGCCAAGCCGTCAAACGCAGAGACCTCAGGCCCGGATGACACACGGGACCCTGAGTGAGCAAATCCGGTCGAAGAGGCAGAGGAAAAGGAGGCGCCGCCAGAAGCGACATCAGCGTGGAAAACCACGTCCTTCTCGGCCAATCTGGGGCTATCAGAATAGCCGGAACCCTCTCCAGCCTGACCCGACGTAACACAAGCGGCAGCAAGGATATCGGTGGGAACACATAAACCAGCTGGTATTGGCTCCACGGAACCACCAGCGCATCCACTTCCACCGCGGTCGGATCCCTGTATCTGGACATGAAAGTTGGTAACTTGGCATTGATCCTGGAAGCCATCAAGTCTACTCGGGAGCACAGAAGTGCAAAGATTTCCGGATGAAGACTCCATTCTCCTGAATCCATCCTCTCTCGGCTGAGAAAGTCTGCCTGGATATTCTGAATCCCTGGTATGTGAATCGCAGAAATGGCCGGCACATGAGCCTCGGCCCATATCAGAATCCAAGATACCTCCGACATGAGTCTGGAGCTCCTCATCCCGCCTTGATGGTTGATATACGCAACCGCCGTAGCGTTGTCCGTCTGAACACGAACTGGTAATCCACTCAAAGGGACCGTCCAATGTTGGAGACAAAGAAAAATTGCCCTCAATTCCAGGATGTTGATCGGTAACACCGATTCTTCCGGTGACCAAACTCCCTGAATCCAGAGATTGTTCCAAACTCCCCCCCAGCCCGTCAGGCTGGCATCGGTGGTCAAAACCGACCATGACAGGGGAAGAAAAGATTTTCCCAGGAAAAACCGTTCCGGACGTAACCACCAGTCCAGAGACTCTCGCACTTTGCGGGAGATTAAAACCCTGCAATCCAGTGTTTCCTGTGCACGATTCCATCTCTTCAAAATGAAGCTTTGAAGCGTTCTGCAATGGAACTGAGCAAACGGAAGAGCTTCCATTGAAGCGACCATTAACCCCAGAAGGCGCATACATCTTCGAAGGGATACTGTCGTTGAGGACTGCACAGTCTGTGCCAGACAATGGATACTGGTTTGCTTGTCCTTTGGCAGAAAAACTACCACTTTCGCTGTGTCGAAAACCATGCCCAAAAACAGGATTGACTGAGAAGGCTCCAGGGATGACTTCTCCCAGTTGATCAGCCACCCGAAATCCTCCAGGAGCTGAAGGGATAAATCGCGAGCCGTCACTGCCTCCTCCTTTGAGGATGCCACAATCAGAAGATCGTCCAGATAAGGAAGTATCATGATCCCTTGTCTCCGAAGCATTGCCATAAGAGGTGCCAGCACCTTTGTAAAAACTCGGGGTGCCGAAGCCAACCCGAAAGGGAGGGCCACAAACTGGTAATGGTCCTGACCTATGGCAAAGCGCAGAAAGCGCTGATGAGATCTTCCGATGGGAACGTGTAAATAGGCGTCGCGAATATCTATGGACACCAGAAAATTGTTCTGTGACAGGGCAGTCACCACTGAGCGAAGCGACTCCATGCGGAACTTTTGGGTGTAAACATGCCGATTTAACCTCTTGAGATCCAGAATGGGACGAAACTTTCCCTCCTTTTTGGGGACCACAAAGAGGTTGGAATAAAATCCCCTTCCCCGGTCTTCTGGAGGAACTGACACTACTACACCCTCCTGTAGTAAGGAATCGACTTCCTGCCGCAGAGCGGTCAATAAGTCGGGATCTGACGGAACGCGAGACTGACAGAATCTTTCTGGAGGGCGAGAGAGAAACTCTATGAAATAGCCTGCCGACATTATTCGTGTCACCCAGGAGTCTGAGACGCGGGAGACCCAAACCGCTTGAAACAGGAGCAGGCGCCCCCCCACTCGAGAATCCTCGAGTGAACTTCTGGCGTCAGTCCGCTTTGGCGGGCTTTTTGTCAGATTCCCGCTTGTCATTGCGCGGGTATTGTTTCCAAGAAGCGTTAGACTTTTGGGAAGACTTTTTCCCTGAAAAGGTGGGACGACCAGATCCCCAAGAGGAGTGACCGGCTCGCCCCCTGCCACGAAAAAACCGCCAGTTACCGTAGGAACCGGTCCTGCCAAAAGCAGCCGTAGCTGCCCTACGCTGAGGCAACGCTGACTCCTTAGCCTTAGCAATCAATTCCGTGAGGTCAGAGCCGAAAAGCTGACCACCTTTGTAAGGCAAAGATAGCAAACCTTGTTTGGAGACCGCATCTCCAGTCCACTGTTTAAGCCACAACGCTCTTCTAACAGTGATTGTAGAAGCCTGAGCTCTGGATATTAGGGAAGCCATATCCAAAAGAGCGTCACAGACATATTGGTCTGATTCTTCTATTAACTTAATGATCTCATCTATTGCCTGTAAAGAGGACCCATCCTGCAGGGATATCCGCAGGCGAGCTGTCCAACCCATGGAAGCTCTAGAAGCACAATAGGAAGATAAAGCCACTCTAAAGGCCTGACCAGCAGCTTCATAGCCGGCCTTGGCCGCCATCTCTGACTTTTTGTCCAGCGCATCCTGCAAGGTAGCTTTTCCTTTGACGGGAAGCATAGAAGCTTTGTTAAGCTTGGATAAAGAAATATCCACCTCAGGGACGGGAAACCAGCTAGCAAATAGGTCTGCTGGACAAGGATACAAGGTTTCAAACAACCTTGTCCCTGAAAACGCTTGTCTGGACAAACGCGTTCCTTTTCTACTTTCTTAGAAAACTCACTCATAGCTGGCATCGCTAAACGGGATCTTTGCGACCCATGGTACCATCTGGGAATACCTTCATCATCATTCATGTCCTCAGGTACTTGCAGTACCTCTCGTATGGCTCTGACAAAAGCATCTATACGGCCCGACAAGGAAGCAGAGTGCTCCTGAAAATCCTCTCTGCCCGAATCAGAACATTCTCCCTCAGAAACTGCAGGAGAACTCCCCCTCGCAGACAAATCTGAGTCACTTAGTGGGGAGGGCATAGCAATCCTGGGACGCTTTTTGCTATGAGAAGGTCTAGAGGATACCCACTGACCCAAAAGGTCAGAAAGCCCACTAATAGCAGTAGTGAGCATATCAAACTTGGCATCATAGCGACCTCCAATAGTGGCGCTAGAAGGTGCAGAGGATTCTATCGTGTCAGAAACGCGGGGCTGGTCCTGGAGAGGACGAGGAAGACGAACAGCCTCCTGACTCAAATCTGACATGCCGGTTATTCAGATGGTAATAGTGATGAGAAATAACCAGAGCAGTGTGGTCTCACACAGTAGCAAAACGCTGAAGGGTTAACTTCTTTAAAAGCAAAAGAATACCCAGCAGTGAAAAACGGCGCCCCCCCCCGCTGCAGACAGCTCACAGACCGTTACTGAGGGATACAATGTCCCAATGATCAGAAAACTGCAGCGCTGCGCTAGAGAGCGCAAACAGCAAAAACAAATGCTGCGGGAGGCTAAAGGGTTAGGCTGCTACCTAAGCGATAGCAGCGACTCACCAGGCTGGCTTGGTGTTGTCTCAAATGCCTGTGTACAGAAACGGAGGAGAGGAGACCAGGAGAGCTGTAATGGCTGCCGCAGAGAGCAGGAAGAGAAGGAGCCAGTCACTTCCTGTAATCAGAAAGCCGGGAAAGTCCGAAGCCACACCCCCTCTCTGCTCAGTCAAAAAAGTGCGGGAGATCTTATGCACTCCTCTCCCTGTACACTGTAACGGCGCTGCAGCGCCGAAAACACACAGCACATATTAAATAAAAAATCGCTCTCTTCTCTTTTTTTTTTTTTAAAAAAATGCCCAATCATGAGAAAATAGTGGGAAACACCAATAACAGTCAGCGCTGTCACCGCAGACGCTGTAATCACTCGCACATATCAAAATATAATGCAGATTACTCACCAGCCAAAAACGCCACAGGGACCCTCCACGGATATGTGACGCTGTGCCCATTGCTTCCCCATGAGAACAAGGAACGCAGTGACCCAGAACGTGGTATGCGTCCTGTCAGGGATAGCTACCTCTTCCCCCCGGGCTGGCAAGAAAATGTAATGACCACCATTTAGGGAATACATATTGCCAGGGGAGAGGATGGGGTCCAGCAGCGCCGGTACCCCTGATCCTCTAGACATAAAGTCCAGGACCCTGTCCGAGTAAAATAATAAACTCTTCTGAGGTGATTTCTGAGGAGCTGCATTAGCAGCCGTCCTTCCTACTTGTACCTCAAGTCGAAACTGGAGTGTACGGCAGGAGGAGCCAGAGCCGGAGGGGCCGGACAACACCCATTTTTAGAACCTGAGGTTAGTCCTACTATCTGGCTCCGCCCTACCCAGAAGTAAAGAAGTGTCCCCCTTGCTTCCATCTGCAGCTGAAAACACAAAATCCAATGACGAGGAGTCTACATTTCTGATACTCGAAGTTTGAGCCAAAATTTTTCACAGTTAATTACATCAATTGCAGTGTTATTAAAATACTGGCAGAGTATATTTTAACCCCTTCACCCCCAAGGGTGGTTTGCACGTTAATGACCGGGCCAATTTTTACAATTCTGACCACTGTTTCTTTATGAGATTATAACTCTGGAACGCTTCAACGGATCTTCGCGATTCTGAGATTGTTTTCTCGTGACATATTGTACTTCACGTTAGAAGTATAATTTCTTCGATAAACTTGCGTTTATTTTTGAAAAAAACACAAATATGGCGAAAATTTGGAAAATTTTGCAATTTTCAAACTTTGAATTTTTTTTCCCTTAAAACAGAGAAATATGTCACACAAAATAGTTAAGAAATAACATTTCCCACATGTCTACTTTACATCAGCACAATTTTGGAACCAAAATTTTTTTTTGTTAGGAAATTATAAGGGTTAAAAGTTGACCAGCGATTTCTCATTTTTACAACAAAATTTACAAAGCCATTTTTTTAGGGACCACCTCACATTTGAAGTCACTTTGACGGGTCTATATAGCAGAAAATACCAAAAAGTGACACCATTCTAAAAACTGCACCCCTCAAGGTACTCAAAACCACATTCAAGAAGTTTAATAACCCTTCAGGTGCTTCACAGGAGCTGAAGCAACGTAGAAGGAAAAATTAATATTTAACTTTTTAGCCACAAAAATGATCTTTTACAAACTTTTTTTTATTTTGACAAGGGTAAAAGGAGAAAATGGGCAGATAAAGTTGTTGTGCAATTTCTCCTGAGTACGCCAATACCCTATATGTGGGGGAAAACCACTGTTTGGGCACACGGCAGAGCTCGTAAGGGAAGGAGCGCCGTTTGACTTTTTCAAACTAAAATTGGCTGGAGTTGAGATTGGACGCCATATCGTGTTTGGAGAGCCTGTGATGCGTCTAAACAGTGGAAACCCCCCACAAGTAACACCATTTTGGAAACTAGACCCCCTAAGGAACTTATCTAGATCTGTTGTGAGCACTTTGAACCCCAAAGTGTTTCACAAAAGTTTATAATGCCTGGGTGTGAAAAAAAAAAAAAAAACAATTTTCCACAAAAATGATTTTTTAGTCCCAAATTTTTGATTTTTCCCAAGGAAATTGGACCCCAAAAGTTGTTGTCCAATTTGTCCTGAGTACGCTGATACCCGGATATGTGGGGGGGGGGGGGGGAACTGTTTGGGCGCACGGCAGGGCTTGGAAAGGAAGCAGTAACGTTTTGGAATGCAAACATTGATGGGGGTCATGTTCCGTTTGTAGTGCCCCAGATGAGCCTAAACAGTGGAAACCCCCCACAAGTGACCCCATTTTGGAAGCTAGACCCCCTAAGGAACTTATCTAGATATTTGGTGAGCACTTTGAACCCCCAAGTGCTTCACACAAGTTTATAATGCCCGGGCATGAAAATAAAAAATCCTATTTTTTTCCCACAAAAATTATTTCTTAGTCACTAATTTTTTATTTTCCCATAGGTAACAGGAGAAATTGGACCTCAAAAGTTGTTGTCCAATTTGTCCTGAGTACGCTGATACCCCATATGTGGGGGGGAACCACTGTTTGGGCGCATGGCAGAGCTCGGAATGGAAGGAGCACCATTTGACTTTTTCCAACCAAAATTGGCTGGAATTGAAATTGGACGCCATGTTGCATTTGGAGAGTCCCTGATGTGCCTAAACAGTGGAAACCCCCACAAGTGACCCCATTTGGGAAACTAGACCCCCTAAGGAACTTATCTAGATCTTTGGTGAGCAATTTGAACCCCCAAGTGCTTCACACAAGTTTATAACGTAGAGCCGTAAAATTAAAAAATTATTTTTTCCACAAAATTGATCTTTTCACCCCAATTTTTATTTTCCCAAGGGTAACAAGACTCCAAAAGTTATTGTGCAATTTGTCCTGAGTACGCTGATACCCCATATGTGGGGGTAAACCACTGTTTGGGTGCATGGCAGAGTTTGGAAGGGAAAGAGCGCCGTTTGACTTTTTCAACGCAGAATTGGCTGGATGCCATGTCGTGTTTGGAGAGCTCCTGATCTGCCTAAACAGTGGAAACCCCCCACATGTGACCCCATTTTGGAAAATAGACCCCACAAGGAACTTATCTAGATGTGTGGTGAGCACTTTGAACCCCGAAGTGCTTCCCAGAAGTTTATAACGTACAGCCATAAAAATAAAAAATCCTTTTTTTTACAAAAATGATTTTTTCGCCCCCAATATTTTATTTTCACAAGGGTAACAGGAGAAATTGGACCCCAAAATTTGTTGTCCAATTTGTCCTGAGTACGCTGATACCCAATATGTGGGAGAAAACTACTGTATGGGTGCACGTCTGGGCTCGGAAGGGAAGTAGTGACGTTTTGGATTGCAGACTTTGATGGAATGGTCTAGGGGCGTCATGTCGCATTTGGAGAGCCCCTGATGCGCCTAAACAGAGGAAACCCCCCACAAGTGACCCCATTTTGGAAAATAGACCCAACAAGGAACTTATCTAGAAGTATGTTGAGCACTTTGAACCCCAAAGTGCTTCACAGAAGTTTATAACGTACAGCTGTAAAAATAAAAAATCATTTTTTTTTTTTTACAAAAATGATTTTTTCGCCTCCAATATTTTATTTTCACAAAGGTAACAGGAGAAATTGGACCCCAAAAGTTGTTGTCCAATTAGAGTACGCTGATACCCAACATGTGTGAGAAAAAGACTGTATGGGTGCACGTCTGGGCTCGGAAGGGAAGTAGTGACGTTTTGGATTGCAGACTTTGATGGAATGGTCTGGGGGCGTCATGTCGCATTTGGAGAGCCCCTGATGCGCCTAAACAGTGGAAACCCCCCACAAGTGACCCCATTTTGGAAAATAGACCCCACAAGGAACTTATCTAGAAGTGTGGTGAGCGCTATGAAGCCCCAAGTGCTTCACAGAAAATTTATAACATACAGCAGTAAAAAAAAAAAATCATTTTTTTTTTACAAAAATGATTTTGTTGCCACCAGTTTTTTATTTTCCCAAGGGTAACAGAAGAAATAGGACAAATTGCACAATAACTCTTGTGGTCCAGAGTACGCTGATACCCCATATGTGGGGGTAAACTACTGTTTGGGCGCATGGCAGAGCTCAGAAGTGAAGGAGCACCGTTTGACTTTTTCAACGCAGAATTGGCTGGAATTGAGATCAGATGCCATGTCACATTTGGAGAGCCCCTGATGTGCCTAAACAGCAGAAACCCCCCAATTCTAACTCCAACCCTAACCCCAACACACCCCTAACCCTAGTCCCAACCCTAACCACAAACCTAACCCTAACACACCCCTAACCCTAATCCCAACCCTAATCCTAACGTTAGCGCCAACTCTAACCCTAACTTTAGCCACAACCCTAACCCTAATGGGAAAATGGAAATAAATACATTTTTTAAATTTTATTATTTTTCCCTAACTAAGGGGGTGATAAAGGGGGGTTTGATTTACTATTTATAGCGGGTTTTTGTGATTGGCAGCTGTCACGCTAAAAGACGCTTTTTATTGCAAAAAGTAGTTGTTTGCATCACCACATTTTGAGAGCTATAATTTTTGCATATTTTGGCCCACAGAGTCATGTGAGGTCTTATTTTTTGCGGGACGAGGTGACGTTTTTATTGGTACCATTTTTGAGCACGTGATATTTTTTGATCGCTTTTTATTTCGATTTTTGGGAGGTTAGAATGAACAAAAATCAGCAATTCATGAATTTCTTTTGGGGGAGGCGTTTATACCGTTCCGCGTGTGGTAAAATTGATAAAGCAGTTTTATTCTTCGGGTCAGTACGATTATGGCGATACCTCATTTATATCATTTTTTATGTTTTGGCGCTTTTATAGAATAAAAACAATTTTATATAAAAAATCATTATTTTTGCATCGCTTTATTCTGCGAGCTATAACATTTTTATTTTTTAGCTGATGATGCTGTATGACGGCTCGTTTTTTGCGGGACAAGATGACGTTTTCAGCGGTACCATGTTAATTTATATCAGTCTTTTTGATCGCGTGTTATTCCACTTTTTGTTCGGCGGTATGATGATAAAGCATTGATTTTTTGCTTAGTTTTTTTTTTTTAAGGGGTTTACTGAAAGGGGTTAACTAGTGGGACAGTTTTATAGGGGGGGTCGTTACGGACGCGGCGATACCAAATATGTGTACTTTTATTGTTTTGTTTTTTTTATTTACAGGAAGAAATTAATTTATTGGGGAATATTTTTTTTTTTTTTATGATTTTTTTACCACTTTTTATTTTTATTTATTTTTTTTAGTTTTTTACTTTGTCCCAGGGTGGGACATCACTGTATTTTATCAGATCGCTGGTGTGACAGTGTGCACAGCACTCTGTCACACCAGCGATCACTCTGGCATCGCTGCAGGCTTCCTCAGCGCCTGCTCTCAGCAGGCACTGAGGAAGCCGCCTCCCTGCAGGACCCCGGCGCCATCTTGGATCCGGGAACCTGGAGGGAGGACGGACCCTCGGAACAGTGCGACACATCGCGCTGCTCTGAGGGTCTCAGGGGAGCGCGCAGGGAGCCCCCACCCTGCGCGATCCTCCCCTGTGCCCCGGGTACACCGCGATCATGTTTGATCACGGTGTGCCAGGGGTTAATGTGCCGGGAGTGGTCCGTGACCGCTCCTGACACATAGTGCTGGGTGTCAGCTGTGATATACAGCTGGCACCCGGCCGCGATCAGCTTCGCTCCCCCCGGGAGCGCAGCTGATCGCCCATGACATACTATTCCGTCCATGGGAATTAGGTCCAGGGTCACATGGACGGAATAGTACGTCTGATGGCAGAGAGGGGTTAATATATAATCCCTATACATGCCAGTATTCTCTATAGACACCAGTTTTCGCCCTCAAAAAAGTGTCTCAAAATTTAGAGCAAATTTTGCAAACCATTTACAGATTTAGAAATATAATTAATGTTTACACTAAGGGGTCACATGATCGCCTTCCATGCACACATTAGAAATGATTCAATCTTGAAGATTGGAATGACAAAGAAAAGTATTCCAATGTTTATGGCCTACTTAAAGAGATTGTCCACTATGGGACAACTCAAGCTTTATTAATTCAGAGACCCATAGAAAATAAAAGAGATACTGACTGCCAGCATCGGCACCGTTTCAGCGATGTTGGCGCTGCTGTTATCGGCAGATGCAGCCCTTACTCTATTCTGTCAGAGCGGACATCCGCTCTGACAATATTGATGAGCAGTAGCCAGTCACCAGCCATGGATTGTTGTGTCCTTGACCACTGCAGCCAATGTTATGTCATCTACCGAGAACTGCACCACAGGCTTTACTGAAAAGGTGCCAATGCTGGAGGTAGACATAGTTGTTGTTTTTTCCTATGGGGCCCTGAATTGATTAAGCAGGGGTTCACCAGTCCTCAACATTGAATGATTTGTAATGTGTACATGGAAGGCAATCATGTGACCCCTAGTAAAGGTGTAACAAGTTATATTTATAAAACGGGATAATTCACTGCCCATCAGTGTAAAATACTGATTCAAAACTTGTCAATACCAGTGCAGAAAAATGGTATACCAGATGTGTAATGCTTGCATGGGCTAACTAATAAAACTAAAGTCCTGCATTCAGTTTATCAACAAGCCATTACATGAATGAGGACAGATCCATTAGTATGGTAACTTAATTGAAATCAGCACGGAGCTCGTCATATGACCCGCACATGTCATGTGATCACAAGCAAGTTCTATTATTTAACCCTATAAACTAGGCCAGGGGTCAATGGTAGGTTCTATGATATTAGAAGTGTATTGCGTGCCTATTGTCTATACTTACGGAGTCTAGTGCACGGATATAAGAAAGTTTTTTGGGCAATATTGTGAACTCATGTACAGGTCCTTCTCAAAAAATTAGCATATAGTGCTAAATTTCATTATTTACCATAATGTAATGATTACAATTAAACTTTCATATATCTTAGATTCATTACACACCAACTGAAATTTGTCAGGTCTTTTATTGTTTTAATAGTGATGATTTTGGCATACAACTCCTGATAACCCAAAAAACCTGTCTCAAAAAATTAGCATATCAAGAAAAGGTTCTCTAAACGACCTATTACCCTAATCTTCTGAATCAACTAATTAACTCTAAACACATGCAAAAGATTCCTGAGGCTTTTAAAAACTCCCTGCCTGGTTCATTACTCAAAACCCCCATCATGGGTAAGACTAGCGACCTGACTGATGTCAAGAAGGCCATCATTGACACCCTCAAGCAAGAGGGTAAGACCCAGAAAGAAATTTCTCAACAAATAGGCTGTTCCCAGAGTGCTGTATCAAGGCACCTCAATGGGAAGTCTGTTGGAAGGAAACAATGTGGCAGAAAACGCTGTACAACGAGAAGAGGTGACCGGACCCTGAGGAAGATTGTGGAGAAGGACCGATTCCAGACCTTGGGGGACCTGAGGAAGCAGTGGACTGAGTCTGGTGTAGAAACATCCAGAGCCACCGTGCACAGGCGTGTGCAGGAAATGGGCTACAGGTGCCGCATTCCCCAGGTAAAGCCACTTTTGAACCATAAACAGCGGCAGAAGCGCCTGACCTGGGCTACAGAGAAGCAGCACTGGACTGTTGCTAAGTGGTCCCAAGTACTTTTTTCTGATGAAAGCAAATTTTGCATGTCATTCGGAAATCAAGGTGCCAGAGTCTGGAGGAAGACTGGGGAGAAGGAAATGCCAAAATGCCTGAAGTCCAGTGTCAAGTACCCACAGTCAGTGATGGTGTGGGGTGCCATGTCAGCTGCTGGTGTTGGTCCACTGTGTTTCATTAAGGGCAGGGTCAATGCAGCTAGCTATCAGGAGATTTTGGAGCACTTCATGCTTCCATCAGCTGAAATGCTTTATGGAGATGAAGATTTCATTTTTCAGCACGACCTGGCACCTGCTCACAGTGCCAAAACCACTGGTAAATGGTTTACTGACCATGGTATTACTGTGCTCAATTGGCCTGCCAACTCTCCTGACCTGAACCCCATAGAGAATCTGTGGGATATTGTAAAGAGAAAGTTGAGAGACGCAAGACCCAACACTCTGGATGAGCTTAAGGCCGCTATCAAAGCATCCTGGGCCTCCATAACAACTCAGCAGTGTCACAGGCTGATTGCCTCCATGCCACGCCGCATTGAAGCAGTCATTTCTGCAAAAGGATTCCCGACCAAGTATTGAGTGCATAACTGAACATTATTATTTGATGGTTTTTTTGTTTGTTTTGAAAAAACACTTTTATTTTATTGGACGGTTGAAATATGTTAATTTTTTGAGACAGGTTTTTTGGGTTATCAGGAGTTGTATGCCAAAATCATCAGTATTAAAACAATAAAAGACCTGACAAATTTCAGTTGGTGTGTAATGAATCTAAAATATATGAAAGTTTAATTGTAATCATTACATTATGGTAAATAATGAAATTTAGCACTATATGCTAATTTTTTGAGAAGGACCTGTACATTAGAAAATAGAACAGTTTCCAATTTTAACTCTTTACTGCGGCAGTATCCCCCGCTTTGAGGTGGGCTCCGGCGGTGAGCCCACCTCAAAGCCACGACATGTCAGCTGTTATAAACTGCTGACATGTGCCCGCAGTAGGCGCGAACGGAATCGCAATCCGCCCGCACCTATTAACTAGTTAAATCCCGATCCCGCTGTCAAAGATGACAGCGGGCATTTAACTAGCGCTTATGGCCGCCGGGCCGGAAATGAGCGCATCGCTGACCCCCGTCACGTGATCGGGGGTTGGCGACGTGTTGCCTTGACAACCAGAGGTCTCTTAGAGACCTCTATGGTTAAATACAGACCAGTACAACAAAAGGAGGGGTATATATCATAAATGTGCACAAGCATATATCTACGATATTTGCCCCAAAATTGAGGACTATATAAAAGAGTGTACTCCAAATATGCAAGAACCAAAACAAGAGAAAAAAGGAGTAAAAAACACTTTGATATTACAAAGATAAATTCATTTATTTAGAAAATACACGTGTACATAAAAATCACACAATGGTGACAATGACCCTAGTATAAAAAATTATAGTATACACGTGGGACCAGGATATTTTGTACATAGCAGCAGGGGAAATACACTTGTATTATAACAAATATATATCTCACCATGAGGACATTTTAAACAACTCAAGACACGTATGCTACCATGGTAAACACACCAGCGTGTGTAGTTTGCAATGTGAATCTACCTATTGGCATACCATAAATATTAGCTGCCTTAGTATAAAGTTGCTCCCTTTTTGATAAAGCAAACGCGAAACGCGCGTCAGAGGGTCATATGTGGGTCCAGAGCAAGCGGCTTAAACACTCAAGGGGTAAGCAACTTTATACTAAGGCAGCTAATATTTATGGTATGCCAATAGGTAGATTCACATTGCAAACTACACACGCTGGTGTGTTTACCATTGTAGCATACGTGTCTTGAGTTGTTTAAAATGTCCTCATGGTGAGATATATATTTGTTATAATACAAGTGTATTTCCCCTGCTGCTATGTACAAAATATCCTGGTCCCACATGTATACTATAATTTTTTATACTAGGGTCATTGTCACCATTTTGTGATTTTTATGTACACGTGTATTTTTCTAAATAAATGAATTTATCTTTGTAATATCAAAGTGTTTTTTACTCCTTTTTTCTTTTGTTTTAGACCTCTATGGTTGTTGCCGGCACATTGCTGTGAGTGCCGCCCGGTGGTCGGCGCTCACAGTAATGCAGTAAATCGCGATCTGCTCGCGCCTATTAACTAGTTAAAACCGGCTGTCAAAGCTGACAGCGGGCATTTAACTAGAGCTTCCGGCCGCCTGGCTGGAAGTGAGCGCATCGCCGACCCCCGTCACGTGATCGGGGATCAGTGATGCATTGCCTTGACAACCAGAGGTCTCATAGAGACCTCTATGGTTGTTGCAGGCACATTGCCATGAGCGCCGCCCGGTGGTCGGCGCTCATAGCATTGCTGTAAATCTGCTACATATGGGCGATCTGCTCATCGCCCATATGTAGCAGAGCCGATCGAGTTGTGCACGCTTCTAGCCTTCTATGGAGGCTATTGAAGCATGCCAAAAGTAAAAGAAAAAAGTTTAAAAGTAAAAAAAAAAAATAAAAAAAACCATAAAAGTTTAAATCACCCCCCTTTCGCCCCAATCAACATAAAACAATAAAAAAAAAATCACACATACACATATTAGGTATCGCCGAGTTCAGAATCGCCAGATCTATCAATAAAAAAAAGGATTAACCCGATCGCGAAACGGCGCAGCGAGAAAAAAAAAATCAAAATGCCAGAATTACGTTTTATTTGGTCGCCATGACATTGAATTAAAATGCAATAACGGGCGATCAAAAGAACGGATCTACGCATAAATGGTATCCTTAAAAACGTCAAAAAATGGGCCCTCACCCGGCCCCAGATCACGAAAAATGGAGACGCTACGGGTCTCGGAAAATGGCGCAAATTTTTTATTTTTAGCAAACTTTGGAATTTTTTTTCACCACTTAGATATAAGAGAACCTAGACACGTTTGGTGTCTATAAACTTGTAATGACTTGGAGAATCATAATGGCAGGTCAGTTTTAGCTAGCAAAAAAGCCAAACAAAAAACAAGTGAGAGATTGCACCTTTTTTGCAATTTTACCGCACTTGGAATTTTTTTTTCCCGGTTTTGAGTACACGACATGGTAAAACCAATTGTGTTGTTCAAAAGTACAACTCGTCCTGCAAAAAATAAGCCCCCACATGGCCATATTGATGGAAAAATAAAAAAAGTTATGGCTCTGTAAAAAAGGGGAGCGAAAAACGAAAACGCAAAACCGAAAAAAGCTCCGGGGGTTAAGGGGTTAAAGACCAGAATATGTCTGAATTAATGCATATCTATTGTTAATAGGGTTGTTCACTACTTATGCAACCCTTTCTTAACCCCCAATGGTGGTTTGCATGTTAATGACCGCGCCAATTTTTACAATTCTGACCACTGTCTCTTTATGAGGTTATAACTCTGGAACGCTTCAACGGATCTTCACGATTCTGAGACTGTTTTCTCATGACATATCGTACTTCACGTAAGTGGTAAAATTTATTCGATATAACTTGCGGTTATTTTTTAAAAAAACGCAAATATGGCGAAAATTTTGAAAATTGTGCAATTTTCAAACTGAATTTTTATTCCCTTAAAATAGAGAAATATGTCACACAAAATAGTTAATAAATAACATTTCCCACATCTCTACTTTACATCCGCACAATTTTGGAACCAACATTTTTTTTATTAGGAAATTATAAGGGTTAAAAGTTGACCAGCAATTTCTCATTTTTACAACAAAATTTACCAAGCCATTTTTTTTTTAGGGACCACCTCACATTTGAAGTCACTTTGAGGGGTCTATATGGCAGAAAATACCCAAAAGTGACACCATTCTAAAAACTGCACCCCTCAAGGTACTCAAAACCACATTCAATAAGTTTATTAACCCTTCAGGTGCCTCACAGGAGCTGAAGCAACGTGGAAGGAAAAAATTTATATTTAACTTTTTAGTCACAAAAATGATCTTTTACAAACTTTTTTTTTATTTTCACAAGGGTAAAATGAGAAAATGGACAGATAAAGTTGTTGTGCAACTTCTCCTGAGTACGCCAATACCCCATATGTGGGGGAAAACCACTGTTTGGGCACACGGCAGAGCTCCTAAGGGAAGGAGCGTCATTTGACTTTTTCAAACCAAAATTGGCTGGAATCGAGATTGGACGCCATGTTGCGTTTGGAGAGCCCTTGATGCGCCTAAACAGTGGAAACCCCCCACAAGTAACACCATTTTGGAAACTAGACCCCCTATGGAACTCATCTAGATCTGTTGTGAGCACTTTGAACCCCCAAGTGTTTCACAAAAGTTTATAATGCCTGGGTATGAAAAAAAAAAAAAAAATTATCCATGAAAAATGATTTTTTAGTCCCAAATTTTTGATTTTTCTCAAGGAAATTGGACCCCAAAAGTTGTTGACCAATTTGTCCTGAGTACGCTAATACCAAATATGTGGGGCGGGGGGAAACTGGGTGCACAGCAGGGCTTGGAAAGGAAGTTATAACGTTTTGGAATGCAGACGTTGATGGGGGTCATGTTCCGTTTGCAGTGCCGCAGATGTGCCTAAACAGTGGAAAACCCCCCACAAGTGACACCATTTTTGAAACAAGACCCCTAAGGAACTTATCTAGATCTGTGGTGAGCACTTTGAACCCCCAAGTGCTTCACACAAGTTTATAATGCCCGGGCATGAAAATAAAAAATCCTATTTTTTTCCCACAAAAATTATCTTTTAGTCACCAATTTTTTATTTTCCCAAGGGTAACAGGAGAAATTGGACCACAAATGTTGTTGTCCAATTTGTCCTGAGTACGCTAATATCCCATATGTGGGGGGGAACCACTGTTTGGGCGCACGGCAGAGCTCGGAATGGAAGGAGCACCATTTGACTTTTTCCAACCAAAATTGGCTGGAATTGAGATTGGACGACATGTTGCATTTGGAGAGCCCCTGATGTGCTTAACCCCTTAGTGACAGAGCCATTTTGCAGCTTAATGACAGGGCCAATTTTTACAATTCTGACCACTGTCACTTTATGAGGTTATAACTCTGGAACGCTTTAACGAATCCCGCTGATTCTGAGATTGTTTTTTCGTGACATATTGTACTTCACGTTAGTGGTAAAATTTCTTTGATATGACTTGTGTTTATTTATGAAAAGGACGGAAATATGGCGAAAATTTTGAAAATTTAACAATTTTCAAACTTTAAATTTTTATGCCCTTAAATCAGAGAGATATGTCACACAAATTTCTTAATAAATAACATTTCCCACATGTCTACTTTACATCAGCACAATTTTGGGACCAAAATTTTTTTTTGTTACGAAGTTATAAGGGTTAAAAGTTGACCAGCGATTTCTCATTTTTACAACACCATTTTTATTTTAGGGACCACCTCACATTTGAAGTCACTTTGAGGGGTCTATATGATAGAAAATAGCCAAAAGTGACACCATTCTAAAAACTGCACCCCTCAAGGTGCTCAAAACCACATTCAAGAACTCTATTAACCCTTTACGTGCTTCACAGGAACTGAAGCAATGTGGAAGGAAAAAATTAACATTTAACTTTTTTTGCAAAAACTTTACTTCGGAACCTATTCTTTTTATTTTCACAACTGTTAAAAGAAAAAATGAACCACAAAATTTGTTGTGCAATTTCTCCTGATTAAGCCGATACCCCATATGTGGGGGTAAACCACTTTTTGGGCGCACGGCAGAGGTTTGTCGCGTTTGTAGAGGCCCTGATGTGTCTAAACAGTGGAAACCCATCACAAATGACCCCATTTTGGAAACTAGACGCCCTAAGGAACTTATCTAGATGTGTGGTGAGCACTTTGAACCTCCAAGTGCTTCACAGAAGTTTATAACATAGAACAGTGAAAATAAAAAATCATATTTTTTCCACAAAAACAATCTTTTCACCCCAATTTTTATTTTCCCAAGGGTAACAAGACCCCAAAAGTTTTTGTGCAATTTGTCCTGAGCATGCTGATACCCCATATGTGGGGGTAAACCACTGTTTGGGTGCAAGGCAGAGCTTGGAAGGGAAGGAGCGCCGTTTGACTTTTTCAGCGCAGAATTGGCTGGACGTCATGTCGTGTTTGTAGAGGTCCTGATGTGTCTAAACAGTGGAAACCCCCCACAAGTGACCCCATTTTGGAAATTAGACCCCCTAAGGAACTTATCTAGATGTGTGGTGAGCACTTTGAACCTCCAAGTGCTTCACAGAAGTTTATAACATAGAACCGTGAAAATAAAAAATCATATTTTTTCCACAAAAACGATCTGTTCACCCCAATTTTTATTTTCCCAAGGGTAACAAGACCTAAAAGTTTTTGTGCAACTTGTCCTGAGCATGCCGATACCCCATATGTGGGGGTAAACCACTGTTTGGGCGCACGGCAGGGCTTGGAAGTGAAGGAGCGCCGTTTGACTGTTTCAAACCAAAATTGGCTGGAATTGAAATTGGACGCCATGTCGCGTTTGGAGAGCCCCTGATACGCCTAAACAGTCGAAACCCCCCACAAATCACACCATTTTGGAAACTAGACCCCTTAAGGAACTTATCTAGATGTGTGGTGAGCACTTTGAACCCCCAAGTGCTTCACAGAAATTAATAAACGTAGAGCCGTGAAAATAAAAAATCATTTTTTTCCTCAAAAATGATTCTTTAGCCCGCTATTTTTTTTTATTTTCCCAAGGGTAACAGGAGAAATTGGACCCAAAAAGTTGTTGTGCAATTTTTCCTGAGTACGCTGATACCCCATATGTGGGGTAAAACCACTGTTTGGGCGCATGGGAGTGCTTGGAAGGGAAGGAGCGCCATTTTGTAATGCAGCTTTGATGGAATTTTCTGCGGGCGTCATGTTGTGTTTGCAGAGCCCTTGATGTACCTAAACAGTAGAAACCCCCTGCAAGTGACACCATTTTGGAAACTAGACCCCCCAAGGAGCTTATCTAGATGTGTGGTGAGCACTTTGAACCCCCAAGTGCTTCACAGAAATTTATAAACGCAGAGCCGTGAAAATGAAAAATCATTTTTTTTCTCAGAAATGTTTTTTTTTAGCCAGCTATTTTTTATTTTCCCAAGGGTAACAGGAGAAATTAGAACCCCAAAATTGGTGTGCAATTTGTCCTGAGTACGCTGATACCCCATATGTTGGGGTAAACCACTGTTTGGGCGCACGGCAGGGCTCGGAAGGGAACGAGCGACATTTGACTTTTTGAAAGCCACGTCGTGTTTGGAGACCCCCTGATGTGTCTAAACAGTGGAAACCCCCCACAAGTGACCCCATTTTGGAAACTAGACCCCTTAAGGAACTTATCTAGATGTGTGGTGAGCACTTTGAACCCCCAAGTGTTTCACAGAAATTTATAAACGCAGAGCCGTGAAAATGAGAAATCATTTTTTTTCTCAAAAATGTTTTTTTTAGCCAGCTATTTTTTATTTTCCCAAGGGTAACAGGAGAAATTAGAACCCCAAAATTGGTGTGCAATTTGTCCTGAGTACGCTGATACCCCATATGTTGGGGTAAACCACTGTTTGGGCGCACGGCAGGGCTCGGAAGGGAGGGAGCGCCATTTGACTTTTTGAACGCCACGTCGTGTTTGGAGACCCCCTGATGTGTCTAAACAGTGGAAACCCCCCACAAGTGACCCCATTTTGGAAACTAGACCCCTTAAGGAACTTATCTAGATGTGTGGTGAGCACTTTGAACCCCCAAGTGTTTCACAGAAATTTATAAATGCAGAGCTGTGAAAATAAAAAATCATTTTTTTTTCTCAAAAATGATTTTTTTAGCCAGCTATTTTTTATTTTCCCAAGGGTAACAGGAGAAATTAGAACCCCAAAATTGGTGTGCAATTTGTCCTGAGTACGCTGATACCCCATATGTTGGGGTAAACCACTGTTTGGGCGCACGGCAGGGCTCGGAAGGGTGGGAGCTCCATTTGACTTTTTGAACGCCAAGTCGTGTTTGGAGACCCCCTGATGTGCCTAAATAGTGGAAATCCCTCAATTCTAGCTCCAACCCTAACCCCAACACACCCCTAACCCTAATCCCAACCCTAATCCTAACCTAAATCCCAACCCTAATTGTAACCCTAACCTTAATTGTAACCCTAACTCTAATTGTAACCCTAACCCTAATTTTAACCCTAACCCTAATTGTAACCCTAACCCTAATTCTAACCCTAATTATAACCCTAAGGCTAGGTTCATTTTGCGTTTTACCAGCCCGTTCAACACATAGCGTTGACGGGCTGGTAACGGTATAGCATAACACGATCGCGTTATGCTATACCCACTAGCGCAGAGGAATCAGCAGATGATTCATCTGCGCTAGGAGTGACGGAGCCCAGACGCTGCAGCCCGCGTCCGAGGCTCCGTCACTGAATGATGGCACGTCGCAAACGCATGCCGCTTTACGGCATGCGTCGCGATGCGCCCTCAAATGGGGGTGAATGGCGTTAACGGACTGCGTTACACCGCGTTATACCGCGGTGTAATGCAGTCCGTCTAACGGACTGCCATAACGCAGTATGAACACGGCTTAACCCTAACCCTAATGCTAACCCTAACCCTAATTATAACCCTAACCCTAATTATAACCCTAACCCTAATTATAACCCTAACCGAAAAATGAAAATAAATATAATTTCTATTTTTTATTATATGTCCCTAACTAAGGGGGTGATAAATGGGGGGGGGGGTATGTACTGTTTTTTTTATTTTGATCACTGTGATAGTTTATCACAGTGATCAAAATGCAGTTTCTGGAGAATGAATGAAACTTTTTTTGAATCTGCCGCCAAGCAGATCGGCGGGCGCACTGCGCATGCGCCCGCCATTTTTTTTTTTTGCAGGAAGAAGACGCCGGGATCCTGGGCCTGCGGGAGGACGGAGGACACCGGTAAGTATACAGGGGGGCGATCGGGGGACCCTCATTTTCTCCCCTCTGATGTGCGATCACATCAGAGGGGAGAGAAATCATTTTTTTTTTGCGATCGCATCTATGCTTGCATAGACGCGATCGCAACACCGGGATCGGTGAATACTGACCCGGATCATGTTCTCTGGGGTCTCGGCTACCCCCGGTAGCCGAGACCCCAGAGAATATTTGCCCATCCCCCCACCAGCACAGCGGCAGGCGCACTGAGCATGCGCCCGCCATGTTCTTCATCGCGCCGGCCCGGGGGACACCGGAGGGCCCTGGGGCCACATACAGGACATCGGGGGTCACATGGGGGTCCCGGGGACCCTTTTTCTCTGTCCTCTGATGTCCGATGACATCAGAGGACAGAGAAATTAAATGGCACAACTTTTTTTTTGTGTTGCGGTCGTCGTTATAGGGTTAATAACGGCGATCGCAACATCGTTGTCGGTAAAAACCGACCCGATTCATGTTCTCTGGGGTCTCGGCTACCCCCAGTAGCCGAGACCCCGGAGAAAATGCGCCTCTGGGGGGCGCTATTCACTTTTTCCACAGCGCCGTTAATTAACGGCGCTGTGGTTTAAGTACCCTTAATGACCGCCGTTAAAAGGCGTATCGGCGGTCATTAAGGGGTTAAACAGTGGAAACTCCCAACAAGTGACCCCATTTTGGAAACTAGACCCCCTAAGGAACTTATGTAGATCTGTGGTGAGAAATTTAAACCCCCAAGTGCTTCACACAAGTTTATAACATAGAGCCATAAAATTAAAAAATCATATTTTTTCCACAAAAATGATCTTTTCACCACAATTTTTAATTTCCCAAAGGTAACAAGACCGCAAAAGTTATTGTGCAATTTGTCCTGAGTACGCTGATACCCCATATGTGGGGGTAAACCACTGCTTGGGTGCATGGCAGAGCTCGGAAGGGAAGAAGCGCCGTTTGACTTTTTCAACGCAGAATTGGCTGGACGCCATGTTGTGTTTGGAGAGCTCCTGATCTGCCAGAACAGTGGAAACCCCCACAAAAGACACCATTTTGGAAACTAGACCCCTCAAGGAACTTATCTACATGTGTGGTGAGCACTTTGAACCCCAGGTGTTTCACTAAAGTTTATAACGCCCGAGCATGAAAATAAAAAATCATTTTTTCCACAAACATGATATTTTAGTCCCCAACTTTTTATTTTCCCAAGGGTAAAAGGAGAAATTGGACCCCAAAAGTTGTTGTCCAATTTGTCCTGAGTACGCTGATACCCCATATGTGGGAGAAAGACGGATTTTGGTAAGAACTTACCTGTAAAATCCTTTTCAGCGAAGGAAGGAAGGGAGACACACTAGTCATTACTAGTGGGTAGGCGGAGCCCAGATGGGATAGACACCTCAGATTAAAAAGAGTGTTGACCGGCCCCTCCAGCTCAGGCTCCTCCTACTAAAGCTCTCCAGTCGTACACAAGCTAAGGAAGAGCAAATATCACCAGCGGAGCAACATAACCCCTTCTGAAGGACTTCAGAGAAAAGACAAGAATACAGGTTATGCATGTAACAGGAAAAAAACACACAGTTCCAGGTACTACTCACTGAACCTGACTACTGCGATGAGCTGGCGATGCTGGAACAGAGCCTTAGCGCGCCGACCTCAGCCCCGATAATCGCTATCAGAAAAGGGTCACGCCGCATCTGAAAACACAACAACACACTTCTGCCATGGGAGGGAGCTGTGTCTCCCTTCCTTCCTTCGCTGAAAAGGATTTTAGAGGTAAGTTCTTACCAAAATCCGTCTTTCAGCAGCAGATGAGAAGGAAGGGAGACACACTAGTCATTACTAGTGGGACGTCCCAAAGCAGTCCAAAAATTAAGGGTGGGAAAAAACCAAAAAAAGGCAGATCCCAACAACCTAAGTAAATGCGCAACTAGCGCTAAACACAAGTTAACGAAAAACTTTAAACTGCAGCCGCCTGCAGGACCCTTCGTCCTAAGGCCGCATCAGCGGAAGCACTGACGTCCACCTTATAAAATTTTGTAAAGGTGTGGACGGAGCGCCAGGTCGCCGCCCGACAGAGCTGAGCTGCCGAGGCCCCTTGATGAAAGGCCCACGATGAATCCACAGCTCTCGTGGAGTGAGCTCGAATCTTAACCGGGCAAGGTTCGCCCTTAAGTCGGTAATCCTCTAAAATGGCCGACCGAATCCAACGAGCTATAGTGTCCTTGGAAGCTCGTTGACCACGCCGACGACCTGCTGGAATCACAAACAGAGAGTCCGACTTCCGAAAACTTTGAGTAATAGACAAATAGAACTTCAAAGCCCGCACCAGATCCAATGTGTGCAAGGCCCGTTCCTTTGCATTCCTCGGCACCGGACAGAGCGAGGGCAACACAATATCCTGGTTAACATGAAATTGTGACACAACCTTAGGTAGAAAGTCGCCCCGTGTGCGAAGCACTACACGATCCGGGTGAAACTCCAGGAAAGGAGGCGAGCAAGAAAGAGCCGCCAACTCAGAAACCCTTCTCAAAGAGGTGACCGCCACTAGGAAGGCAACCTTCCAAGAAAGCAAGGAAAGGTTAACAGAGTCCATAGGCTCAAAAGGCCCATGTTGAAGAGCCTCCAAGACAAGATTGAGCCGCCAAGGAGACACAGGCGCCTTCCGCGGCGGAAACTGACGGGTTACTCCGCGAAAAAAGGAACGTACGTCCCTACGCGAGGCGATAGCCTTCCGAAACAGCAAGGACAGAGCAGAAACCTGACCCTTCAGGGTGCTAACTGCCAAACCCTTGTCCAGCCCGAATTGCAGAAAAGCCAATAAATTGGGAATGGAAAAAATCCTCGGGTTCCTTGAAGAACCCGAACACCACGAAAAGAAGGCTTCCCAAGTCTTGTGGTAAATCCTAGTAGTAGCCAGACCTCTGGCAGCTCGCAAAGTGGCAATGACTTCGGCTGAAAAACCTTGACGGGTCAAGATTTCGATCTCAAGAGCCACGCCGTCAAACGCAGAGACTTCAGGTCTGGATGACGAACGGGCCCTTGGGTTAACAGGTCCGGGCGAAGAGGAAGTGGAAATGGAGGCGCTGCCAGAAGCGACACCAGTGTCGAGAACCACGTCCTCCTTGGCCAATCTGAGGCTATCAACATAGCCGGGATTCTCTCCAGCCTGATCCGACGCAACACCAGAGGAAGTAAGGATATCGGCGGGAACACATAGATTAGCTCGAAATGGTCCAAAGGAGCCACCAGAGCATCCACCGCCACAACCTTGGGGTCCTTGTACCTGGACATGAAAGTCGGTAACTTGGCATTGAACCTGGATGCCATCAAATCCACTTGGGGAGTTCCCCAACGGGAGCACAGCAGTGCAAAAATTTCCGGATGAAGACTCCATTCTCCGAGATCCATCCTCTCGCGACTGAGAAAGTCCGCCGTGATATTCTGAACTCCTGGAATGTGGATCGCAGAGATGGCTGGCACTCTGGTCTCTGCCCATACCAGGATCCGAGATACCTCCACCATGAGCCTGGAACTCCTTGTCCCGCCTTGGTGGTTGATATATGCGACCGCCGTCGCATTGTCTGTCTGCACTCGGACTGGCAGACCGCTTAAAGGGACCGTCCAGTGTTGGAGGGAAAGGAAAATCGCCCTCAATTCCAGGATGTTGATCGGCAAGACAGACTCTTCTACCATACTCCCTGAATCCAGAGATCGTTCCAGACACCCCCCCAGCCCGTCAGGCTGGCATCGGTGGTTATGACCGACCACTTCGGAGGGAGGAAAGACTTCCCCAGGGATAACGCTTCTGGACGTAACCACCATCCTAGAGACTCTCGTACCCTGTGGGAGATGATGACACTGCAATCCAGCGAAGCCTGCGATCGATCCCAACGGCTCAGAATGAGCCTTTGGAGGGCCCTGGAATGAAACTGGGCAAACGGAAGTGCTTCCAAGGACGCCACCATCAAACCCAGAAGGCGCATACAGCTTCGAAGGGACATTGCTGTCGAAGATTTCATAACCTGTGCATGTCGAAGGAGACATGCTTGCTTGTCTGGAGGCAGGGACACCACTGCTCGTACCGTGTCGAAATGCATCCCCAAAAACAGGATTGACTGCGACGGTTCCAGAGACGACTTCTCCCAATTGACCAGCCACCCGAAGTCCTCCAGGAGCTGAAGGGATAGATTGCGAGCAGTCACGGCCTCCTCCTTTGAAGACGCCACAATCAGAAGGTCGTCCACGTAGGGAAGAATCGTAACCCCCTGCCTTCGAAGAATCGCCATGAGGGGCGCCAGAATTTTTGTAAAAACTCTGGGCGCTGAGGCCAACCCGAATGGCAGGGCCACCAACTGATAATGGTCCTGACCTATGGCAAAACGAAGGAAGCGTTGGCGGGCCCTTCCGATTGGAAAGTGCAAATAAGCGTCGCGAATGACGATTGACACCAAAAGTCGTTCTGCGACAGGGCCTCCACAACGGAGCGAAACGACTCCATGCGGAATTTTCGGGCGTGGACATGCCGATTCAATCTTTCGAGATCCAGAATGGGCCTAAATATGTCCTCTTTTTTGGGGACCACAAAGAGGTTAAAAAAAAAAATAACCCTCTTCCCCGGCCTTCCGGCGGAACCGGCACCACCACACCTTTCTGCAGAAGGGAATCTACCTCCCGCAGTAGAGGCGAGGTTGACAAAAAAATTGTCTGGGGGTCGAGAAAAAAACTCTATGAAGTAGCCTGCCAACACAACCTGTGTCACCCAGGCGTCCGACACGCGGGAAGCCCAAGTCGGTTTGAATTGGAGTAAACGACCCCCCACTCGAGAGCGCTCAAGTGAGACCCAGGCGTCAGTCCGCCTTAGCGGCTTTTTGCCAGCTTCCCGTTTGTCTTAACGGAAGTTCTGTTTCCAGGGTATGCGGATTTCTGAGAATTCCCTTTTTTTTTTTTAAAAAAAAAGAGAGAGAGAGTGGACCGAAAGGACCGCCGACAACTACCGGCACTAGTCCTGCCAGACGCAGAGGTCACAGCTCTGCGCTGCGGTAAAGCTGTTTCTTTTGCCTTGGCAATCAGCTCCGTGAGGTCAGATCCAAATAGCTGACCACCTTGTAAACTAAAGATAGCAAACCCTGCTTGGAGACCGCGTCCCCATGTCCAAGCCACAGTGCTCTTCTGACTGTGACTGCCGAGGATTGCGCCCTGGATAGCAGTGACGCAGTATCCTCCAACAACTTGAAAAGCCCATCTACCTTGATAGAGGGGATCCACCTTGCCACGCCGTCCGTAGACGGTCCAACCGGCTCAGGGAAACTTTACAAGCACACATGGATCCTTAATAACTGAATCCATGACCCGCGGTCTCGCAGATGGATATTGCTGCCATCTCCGTTTTTCTGTCCAGCAGATCCTGCAGACTCGCCTTCCCTTTAACAGGAAGATTTGCTAAGCTGGGATAAAGGGACATCCACTTCAGGAGAAGAGATCCAATTATCAATCAACTCCGTCGAACACGGATACAGTGTCTCAAAAGACCGTGTCCCTTGAAAACGTTTATCTGGACACAGGCGTTCCTTGTCCCATTAAGCTCATCCAGAGCTGGCAATGCCGAACGCAACTTACGGTACTCCTGGTACATCCGGGCCGACTTACCAGGACGTCTAGTTACCTCATCCGGTAACTGTAACGCCCTCATGGACCAATAAAAGTCTCTGTACGGCCCAAAAGAGAGGCAGAGTGTCCCTGTCGATCCTCCTTGTCCGAATCGGACATCTTCGTTACGCGGGAAGGAAGGCACCGGTTCGTGTCGCTTCCTTGAGAGGATCTAGCTGACATCTAATAACCTAGAAGGTCAGACAGGCCATCAATAGAAACTAGCGAGGGCCTCCATTTTGACACCGCTGGAACCTCCGACCGCTGCGCATGACGCCGTCGAGATCTGCGTGTCAGTGAGACTGATTCTGTAGCGGATCTGAGAGACGGTCTCTGACATGTCCTTGCACAGTATCTGGCAGGTTAAACTGTCAGTAACTACAACAGTGTGTTTCTTAAAGAAAAAACAAACGCTGAAGGGTTAGAGCTCTTAAAGAGAGAGCTATCCCAGCTGTCCCCCATTAGGAGTTAACCGCCTAAGAAGGGGTTAAAGTAGCAGTGATAATGAAAAGGGTGTGCGAACCCCAAGTGCCTCTATAAGTGCCTCTATAGGACAGCTATGCCACACTTAACAGAAAAAACGTTCATCGCTAAAAAATTGCGCTGTTTTGTATATCGCAATGACCGCCAAAGTTGTTAAGGAGATCAGTAAGCGCTCCAGATTGGCAGCTACTAGCGACATTAAAAGCGTATAGTGGCAGTAACTTCACTGTCGCAGGCTCCCCACAACCTCTTTATTATTATTGAAAAGAGTGTGCGAGCCCCCTTAAGGGATAACAGCCGCAGGACAGCGCAATCTGTCACTCAGTGCCTCAGAAGGCGCCCGCGCTGTGGGGGTGAAGGGGTTAAGCTTCTGCCCGCAGGCTAGAAGCGACTCACCCAGCTGGCCACAGTGTAACATCTTGCCGGGAGGGGAGGAGGGAGAAGAGCCAGAAGAAGCTTTCAGCCTGCTTCTTTAATGGCCGCCGCGCTGTGTCTCCGTGTGCTCCATGAGAGGAGCCGAAAATGGAGACTGCCGTAAAGCGCGCGCTCAGAGCGGCGCGAAAATTCAAATAAAAAAGCGCGCAATCCTCTCTCCCGTTCCTATGTCCTGCAGGCATCAACCTGCGGACAAAAAATACTAGTCACCGGCATGTATACTGTAACAGCGACTGCCGCAGCAGTCGCTGAATCACTCACACACATTAATAAAAATGCGGAGTACTCACCAGCCGAGCGCCACAGGGACCCCCAGAGGTTTGTGACGCTATGCCCATCGCTTCCCCCCAGGGCGGGGAACGCAGTGACCCCCGATGTGCGGTTTGCGTCCCCGCCAGGGAAGCAATCCTCATCCCCCCGGGCCGGCATGATTCTGCAGGGACCACCATCAGGGTAATTACAGATCCGCCAAGGGAGAGGTTGGGGTCCAGCAGCGCTGAGACTCCTGAGACCTTTAGACCACTTCTGGTGATCCAAGTTTCTTGTCTGATAAAAATAATAAAATCTTCTGAGGAGCTGCTTCCAGCAGCGACCATCCTCTGGGACCTCAAATTTCAGACTGGAGAAGCTGGAGTAGGAGGAGCCCGAGCTGGAGGGGCCGGTCAACACTCTTTTTAATCTGAGGTGTCAATCCTATCTGGGCTCCGCCTACCCACTAGTAATGACTAGTGTGGCTCTCTTCCTTCCATCTGCTGCTGAAAACTACTGTGTGGGCAAACGTCGGGGCTCGGAATGGAAGTAGTGATGTTTTGGATTGCAGACTTTGATGAAATGGTCTGGGGGCGTCATGTCGCATTTGGACAGCCCCTGATGTGCCTAAACAGTGGAAACCCCCCACAATTGACCCCATTTTGGAAAATAGACCCCTAAAGGAACTTATCTAGATGTGTGGTGAGCACTTTGAACCCCCAAGTGTTTCACAGAAGTTTAGAACGTACAGCCGTAAAAACAAAAAAATCCTTTTTTTTTTACAAAAATGATATTTTCGCCCCCAATTTTTTATTTTCCTAAGGGTAACAGAAGAAATTGGACCCCAAGAGTTATTGTGCAATTTGTCCTGAGTACGCTGATACCCCATATGTGAGGGTAAACTACTGTTTGGGCGCATGGCAGAGCTCAGAAGGTATGGAGCACCGTTTGACTTTTTCAACGCAGAATTGGCTGGAATTGAGATCAGACGCCATGTCACATTTGGAGAGCCCCTGATGTGCCTAAATAGTGAAAACCCCCAATTCTAACTCCAACCCTAACCCCAACACACCCCTAACCCTAGTCCCAACCCTAACCATAAGCCTAACCACAAACCTAACCCTAACACACCCCTAACCCTAATCCCAACCCTAACCCTAACTTTAGCCCCAACTCTAACCCTAACTTTAGCCGCAACCCTAACCGGAAAATGGAAATAAATAAATTTTTTACATTTTATTATTTTTCCCTAACTAAGGGGGTGATAAAGGGGGGTTTGATTTACTACTTATAGCGAGTTTTTATGATTGGCAGCTATCACACGATAGCTTTTTATTGCAAAAAATAGGTTTTTCATCACCACATTTTGAGAGCTATAATATTTGCATATTTTGGCCCACAGAGTCAGTGAGGTCTTATTTTTTGCGGTACGAGTTGACGTTTTTATTGGTACCATTTTTGAGCATATGCGTTTTTTGATCGCTTTTTATTTCGATTTTTGGGAGGTTAGAATGAACACAAAATCAGCAATTCATTAATTTCTTTTGGGGGGGGGGTGCGTTTATAGCGTTCCGCGTGTGGTAAAATTAATAAAGCAGTTTTATTCTTCGGGTTAGTACGATTACAGCGATACCTCATTTATATCATTTTTTTATGTTTTGGCGCTTTTATACAATAAAAACAATTTTATATAAAAAATAATTATTTTTGCATCACTTTATTCTGCGAGCTATAACTTTTATTTTTTCACTGATGATGCTGTATGGCAGCTCATTTTTTGCGGGACCAGATGACGTTTTCAGCGGTACCATGTTTATTTATATCAGTCTTTTTGATCGCGTGTTATTCCACTTTTTGTTCGGCGGTATGATGATAAAGCATTGATTTTTTTTTTTTAAAGGGGTTCACTAAAGGGGTTAACTAGTGGGACAGTTCTATAGGGCGGGTCGTTACGGACGCGGCGATACCAAATATGTGTACTTTTATTGTTTTGGTTTTTTATTTACAGGAATAAATGAATTTATTGGGGAATACTATTTTTCCTTTATTTTGGAATTTTTTTTTTTTACACTTGTGATTTTTATTTTTTTACTTTGTCCCAGGGTGGGACATCACTGTAGAATGTCAGATCTCTGGTCTGACAGTGTGCACAGCGATCTCACAGGCAGTGCTGCAGGCTTCCTCAGCAGGCACTGAGGAAGCCGCCTCCCTGCAGGACCCGGCGGCCATCTTGGATCGGGGCCTTGCAGGGAGGAAGGCCCCAGAACAGCACGATCACATCGTGCTATTCTGAGGGTCTCAGGTGAGCACGCAGGGAGCCCCCTCCCTGCGAGATGCTTCCCTGTGCCCCGGTACACCGCGATGATGTTTGATCGCGGTGTGCCAGGAGCTGTCCGTGACCGCTCCTGACACATAGTGCCGGGTGTCAGCTGTGATAATCAGCTGACACCCGGTAGCCAACAACTGCGCTCCCCCCGGGAGTGCAGCTGATCGCCTAGGACGTACTATCCCGTCCCTGGGCACATGGACGGGATAGTACGTCCGATGACAGAAAGGGGTTAAAGGGAACCTGTCAGCAGGATTGTGCACAGTAACCTACAGTGTCAGATCGGCGCCGTTCTGCTGATTAAAATGATAGCTTGGTTGATGAAATCCGTTTTGGGGGAAAAAAAGCTTATACCAGCAATCCTGGCACTCGTGTGATACTATTATGTCATGCGAGAGACTGGTACTGTGCGTATGAAACGATTATAAGCTTTTTTTTTTATTATTATTATTTTACTTCAGAGACTACAGCTTTTTTTTTTTTTTAAAGTGCTATTCATGTAGCTGACAACCCCTTTATTGAAAAGCACAGTTACATGTTTAGGAGCAGTTCAACCATAAATGGTATATGTAACACTGCATATTTTGCAATGGAGTTCTCCAAGAATAGTGAAGAATAATTAAAAGGAAACAAAACAAAGTCCTAAATACCTTTATGTTACTAATAAATACTCGGAAGTAATACTGGAGATACCAAGAGTTGCTGAGGTAAGAATAGGCTGCCCACACTGCTGTCGACACAGTCGTTCTGATTAGTGATGGGCGAGTAGCATCGTTGCTCGGGTGGTCTGCGAGTATTTTGTCGTGCTCGGAGATTTCGTTTTCGTCATCTCAGCTGCATGATTTGCTGCTGCTAGACAAGCTGAATACATGTGGGAATTCTCTAACAAGTATTCCACACATATAATCAGCCCGTCTAGCAGTCGCATATCATGCAGCTGAGACAACGAAAACTAAATCTCCGAGCACGCCAAAATACTCGGGAGACCACCCGAGCATGCTCAGGAAAACCCGAGAAACGAGTATACTCGCTCATCACTACTTCTGATCTAATACTGGAGTTGTCAAGAGTGTTGAAGTAAGAAGAGGCTGCTCACACTACTGTCCACCCCATCTATCTTATTAGATAGAGTATGTTTAAACTGGGTGTTTTTGCTGTGTTTTTTTTCTGCAGCAAAACTGGATTTCTTGGCAGGAAAGAAGCTGTGGCAAAAACACAGGTTTATGTGCGTTTTTGCAGCGTTTTTTCAACACCCATTCAAGCCAATGAGTGAAAAACACTGCAAAAACGCTGAAAGAAGTGACATGCTCTATGTCCAAAAGGAGCAGCAAAGCACAAAATCCTGATCACCAAAAAAACCAATGTGTGTGCATGAGATTTCTGAAATCTCATAGGCTTTATTTACTGGTACTGTAAAAAGCAGCTGAAAAATTAGCATAAAAAACGTAGCTAAAAATGCCCAGTGTGAACATACCCTTAAATAGTGAAGATACCAGGGGTGCTAAGGTATGAAAAAGCTGCTCACTGTTGTCTACCTTAGCTTTCTGATCTAATACTTAAAATGCCAGGAACGCTGAAGTTAGAATAGGCTGCTCACACTGCTGTCTACCCTGTCTTTGTGATCTCCACTGGAGTAACAAGGGGTATTGTGTTGAGAAGAAGCTGCTCACACTGCTGTCCACCCTGTCTTTATAATCTAGTACTAGCAATACCAGAAGTGCTGAATAAGAAGAAGGTGCTCATTTTGCCCTTCTGAATGCAGATTGGCTGCTGTGACCTAGAGATAACGTGACAGTACAAAGTATCGGTTAACGAGATATTCCCATCTCCAAATCCTAGCCCAATAAATAGATGTTATAATAATAATAATATTATTATTATTAGTATTAACAACACCTACATTAAAAATGTAGCATAGTTCTTCTGATAAGCTATGTCACGTACCCCATGTACAGGACATTTCAGTAGCTTAGGAATCCTTGGTTACGGATCAATCATATGGTGAGTTAGAAAAGAACTATACTAAATTTGCTAATATTATTATTACTACACTTACTACATATTGGGATAGGATCTTGGAGATGGAATTATCCCTTTAAGACTCCAATCCATAGCAGCAGAACTTCTGACTGTACATGCTCACTGGCACCTGTTCGATTAACATTCTTAGACAGATTTCTGTTACTGTAAGGCTATGCTCACATTGCATTTTTGCAACTTTTTAAAATGTTTTTGTTATGCAACTTTTCAGGTGTGTTTCACAGTACCAACAAAGAGTACGAGATTTCAAAAAATCTCATGCACACAACTTTTTGCTAAATGCAACATGTCCCTTCTTTCAGCATTTTTTCAACGTTTTTCATCCATTGAAAGCAAAGGGTAGAGCAAAAAATGCTGCAAAAACGCTGTAAATAACACAGGTATCAGGTTATTTTTTGTGCACTTTATCAGCATGTACAAGAGACAAATGTACCCTGACAAAAGCACAGTAAAACTAACTCGGCAAAAAACATGGCAAACACTCAGCAAAACCTGCTTTTTTGACGTTGCGTCTTTACTGGCAAGTGAGCAGGTTTTGCCAGTGGGAAAAAATGCATCAAAAACGCAATGTGTGAACATAGTCTAACAAGAAGGCAGCCATTATAATTCTAAAGCAATTACTTCTTTAGATAAACTGAGCATCACTTGATAATTAAAGGTGTTCAGGAATTTATTGTTAATAATTTTCTTTGTTTATCTTCTTGGAGAAGCCCTTGTAAGAAACCTGTCCACTCCAGGAACACTATCTGTAGATATAGTGGCAACCAACATGTAAATATCCAGCCTTGCCATATTTCAGCAGCAACTACAGAGAAAAAATGAAGCTACATTCTCCCTGCAGCCGCTCACTTTCAGTTATAGAGGCGATGCAGGGATCAGTTAGTGACACCAATATACGCACGTGCACACACACACACACACACACACACACTGCAGATAAGGCTGTCGAAGTGCCAGGCAGAGTTTACAGCAAGCTCACCGTCAACTGAAAAAGTGAGCGGCTGCGGGGGAGAATATAAAACTTAATTTTCCGTAGCAGCTGATTCAGTATGCTGGCTAGATAGGATTTAAACACCATTTACCTGCAGATTACTTCTATCTGTAGGTAAATAGTGTTGATGGACGTGAAAGATTCTCTATAACTATATTACGGTTATATTGCATTCTACCATTCTGATAAACAAATTTAATTTAGAAGTACCGTATATACTCAAGTATAAGCCAAGATTTTCAGCTCATTTTTTAGGGCTGAAAGTGCCCCTCTCGGCTTATACTCGAGTCATATACCAGGAGTCGGCAGTGGAGGGGGAGCGCAGCTGTCACATATACTCACCCCCTCCTGGCACGGTCTCTGCAGTCCCCCTGCTTCTCCCATGGTCTCTGGGGCCTGTGTTCAGTGGTCACGTGGTACCGCTCATTAAAGTCATGAATATGCACATATTCATGACTTTAATGAGCGGTACCACGTGACCGCTGAAGGAAGGAAGAGCTGCGGCGTCGGAGACAATGGAGAAGCAGGGGCTGCAGAGATGCGACAGGAGGTGGTGAGTATGATGGGGAGGACGGGAGGAGCAATGCTATATTCACCTGTCCCCGTTCCACCACCGCACGCCTCTGTCCTCAGCGTCCTCTGGCTGTGACGTTCAGGTCAGAGGGCACGATGATGTGGTTAGTGCGTGCCATCTGCCTGAACATTCACAGCCAGAGGACCCGGAAGACACAGCGGCGCGCGGCGGTGGAACGGGGACAGGTGAATATCGCAGGTGCCGGGGACCCGAGCCAACGGCGACACCGGCACCAGAAACGAGAGGTGAGTCTTTTTTTTTTTTTTCGCAGCAGCATATAGGGCATCTTATGGGGCCATAACCTTTATGGAGCAGCATTTGGGGCCCATTCTATGGAGCAACTTATGGGGCCATTATTAACCTTTTTGCAGCATTATTTTGTATGGAGCATCTTATGGGGCCATCATGAACTGTATGGAGCATTATATGGGGCTCCTGATTAAATATGCATATTCAAAAACATTTAACCTACTGATGTCTCAATTAATTTTGCTTTTATTGGCATCTATTTTTATTTTTGAAATTTACCAGTAGCTGCTGCAGTTCCCACCCTAGGCTTATACTCGAGTCAATAAGTTTTCCCAATTTTTTGTGGCAAAATTAGGGGGATGGCTTATACTCGAGTATATACGGTACTTTGGAGTTTACAAGGCATTGCTTTAGTTTGTACACAGGTTTCATAAGGCTGGAAAAACATGAGTAGTTATTCACAGCATGATAAAAACTCCACAAGCCTTACAAAGCAGTGATTAATGGTTCTGTTCACACTAACATCATGGTTTCAGTTTATAAAGGAAACCAAAGCACCATGACAGCTATCATTTTAAATAGAACAAAACTCGCACTCACTGATTCAAATAAGGCCTCTTTCACACGTCAGTGTCTCTGATACGTGTGGTGACAGTTTTCACACGTAACGCAGACACGTACACAGGAAGGTGCTGAGGTCAAAGAAGTTCAGCTGTCAGCGAGCAGAGACTCAGTGACGTCACCGCTTGTCACTGAATCTGTGCGCGCTGCTTTCCGTTCATTCCACAGTGGTTTACAGCCGGGCCAGTCGCATTAGCACCGCTCCCGGTTGTAAACTGATTAACCCCTTGAGATGGATTGCGTTATGGGACTCGACTGTACGGCGGACAGGTATGGGCATATTGTTGCTTTTTTATTTTGTATTTTTTCCGAGGAGAACGATGGCTTGGCTGGGAATAGAAGTTTAATAAAGATGGAAACCTGTGTGTTGTATTATTTCATTAAAAAACTTTATTCTTACTGTGTGGTGTTTAATTAACACTTTACTTACTATAGGATTAGTAATGAACAGTTGTCTTATTGACATCTCTTCATTACTAAGCCGGGCTTAACCCCTCTCTGACATCAGACGTACTATCCCGTCCATGAAACCCGTGCTGCCAATGCCAATCTGACCATGGACGGGATAGTATGTCATAGGCGATCAGCTGCGCTCCCTGGGGGAGCGCAGCTAATCGCCGCCGGGTGTCAGCTGATTATCACAGCTGACACCCGTGACTGTGTGTCAGGAGCGGTCACGGACCGCTCCCGGCACATTAACCCTTGGCACACCGCAATCAAACATGATCGCGGTGTACCCGGGGCACAAGGGAGGATCGCGCAGGCAGGGGCTCCCTGCGCGCTCCCCTGAGACCCTCAGACCAGCGCGATGTGATCGCGCTGTTCTGAGGGCTTCCTCCCTCCCAGGACCCGGATCCAAGATGGCCGCCGGGTCCTGCAGGGAGGCGGCTTCCTCAGTGCCTGCTGAAAGCAGGCACTGAGAAGCCTGCAGCTATGCCTGTGCGATCGCTGGTGTGACAGAGTGCTGTGCACACTGTCACACCAGCGATCTGGTAAAATACAGTGATGTCCCACGCTGGGACAAAGTAAGAAAGTTAAAAAAATAAAAATAAACATGTTTTAAAAAAAAATCCAAAATAAATTAAATAAAAAAAAAATATTCCCCAATAAATTCATTTCTTACAGTAAATAAATAAAAAAAAAGTACACATATTTGGTATCGCCGCATCCGTAACGACCCCCCTATAAAACTGTCCCACTAGTTAACCCCTTTAGTGAACCCCTAAAAAAAAAACAAAGCAAAAAATCAATGCTTTATCATACCGCCGAACACAAAGTGGAATAACACGCGATCAAAAAGACCGATATAAATAAACATGGTACCACTGAAAACGTCATCTTGTCCCGCAAAAAACGAGCCGCCATACAGCATCATCAGCGAAAAAATAAAAAAGTTATAGCTCGTAGAATAAAGCGATGCAAAAATAATTATTTTTTATATAAAATTGTTTTTATTCTATAAAAGCGCCAAAACATAAAAAAATGATATAAATGAGGTATCGCCATAATCGTACTGACCCGAAGAATAAAACTGCTTTATCAATTTTACCACACGCGGAACAGTAAAAGACGGATTTTGGTAAGAACTTACCTGTAAAATCCTTTTCAGCGAAGGAAGGAAAGGAGACACACTAGTCATAACTAGTGGGTAGGCGGAGCCCAGATGGAATAGACACCTCAGATTAAAAAAGAGTGTTGACCGGCCCCTCCAGCTCGGGCTCCTCCTACTCAGCTCTCCAGTTGTACACAAGCTTAAGGAAGAGCAATATCACCAGCGGAAGCAACATAACCCCTTCTGAAGGACTTCAGAGACAAAAAACACAAGAGTACAGGTTATGCATGCATTTAGGTAAAAACCACACAGTTCCAGGTACTACTCACTGGACCTGACCACTGCAATGAGCTGGCGATGCTGGAACAGAGCCGTAGCGCGTCGACCTCGACCCAGATAACCGCTATCAGAGAAGGGTCACGCCGCATCTGTAAATACAACAACACACTTCTGCCAAGGGAGGGAGCTGTGTCTCCTTTCCTTCCTTCGCTGAAAAGGATTTTACAGGTAAGTTCTTACCAAAATCCGTCTTTCAGCAGCAGAACGGAAGGAAAGGAGACACACTAGTCATAACTAGTGGGACGTCCCAAAGCAGTCCAAAAATATAGGGTGGGAAAAAACCAGAAACGGCAGAACCCAACAACCTAAGAAACTGCGCAACCAGCGCTAAAACACAAGTTAAAGGAAACTTTAAACTACCGCCGCCTGTAGGACCCTACGTCCCAAGGCTGCATCAGCGGAAGCACTAACGTCCACCTTATAAAATTTCGTAAACGTGTGGACAGAGCGCCAGGTAGCCGTCCTGCAGAGCTGAGCTGCCGAGGCCCCTTGATGGAAAGCCCATGACGAGCCCACAGCCCTCGTGGAGTGAGCTCGAACCTTAATCGGGCAAGGTTCGCCATTAAGTCGGTACGCTTCCAAAATAGCCGACCGAATCCAACGAGCTATAGAGTCCTTGGAAGCTCGTTGACCACGTCGACGACCTGCTGGAATCACAAACAGAGAGTCCGACTTCCGAAAACCTTGAGTAACAGTCAAATAAAACTTCAAAGCCCGCACCAAATCCAATGCGTGCAAGGCCCGTTCCTTCGCATTCCTTGGTCTCGGACAAAGAGAAGGCAACACAATATCCTGGTTAACATGAAATTGCGACACCACCTTAGGAAAGAAGTCGCTCCGTGTGCGTAGCACTACACGATCCGGGTGAAACTCCAGGAAGGGAGGCGAGCAAGAAAGAGCCGCCAACTCAGAAACCCTTCTCAAAGAAGTGACCGCTACTAGGAAGGCAACCTTCCAAGAGAGCAAAGAAAGACTAACAGAGTCCATAGGCTCAAAAGGCCCGTTGTTATGTTACGGTAGCTGAGGAGTGCAGGTAAAAAAAGAAATACACCAGAGCAGTTGGAATCTATGAGATTGCAGTACCCTGACTAACCACCGCAACTAGAGGCAGCCGTGGAGCGTTCCTACATTGGTCCTAGACGCCTCGTCACAGCCTGAGAAACTAACTACACCTAAAGATAGAAATAGGAAAGCTATCTGCCCCGGAGCAGAACCCCAAAGATAATAGAAAGCCCCCAAACATGTAATGGCGGTTAGACAAGAGGAAATACTGACACAGAAAGAAAATAGTATGAGCAAACGCTGGGGCCCAAACTATCTAAATAGAAAAGGACAGGAAGGGTACTTACTGCAATCTCAGAAAACCCTGAAAAAACACCAACTCTACTAATTTCAAAATCACCTGAGATCACACGACCTCTACCACCTAAATTAGTTCTCTGGTGTGAAAAAAATAAAAACAGCAGCCACTGAAAAAAAACTGGAAAAAGCAAAAGTACAAAACACAGTGGCCGGACTAAACTGAGAGGGCAAAAGCCCCCGGAGGGGACCCAGAAGGCCCCCACAGAAGTGCAGGACAAAATGCAAAAATATAGCAAAAACACAAAATAAGAAATTGTCTCATCTGATAGCAGGAGATGCAGACACGACACAGCAGGCTACAAGGGAAACTGGAAAGAAGGATTCAGACCAGAACAATTGATCACCGGCAACCCTGATGGGAAAATGACTCCCTTATATAAGACCAATCAGTAACACCTGATTCCCAGTCCTCACAATCCTCACTAGTACCGCTTGTAACCACCAGAGGGAGCCTCTGCTCAGAACTCATCTCAAACCCATTCACAACAGTACCCCCCCCTTGAGGAGGGGTCACCGAACCCTCATTTGAGCAACCAGGTCGGTCAGGATGAGTTCTATGATACGCACGGATAAGTCTCCTAGCATGGATGTCCGAAGCAAACACCCAAGAATTGTCTTCCTGACCATAACCTCTCCATTTAACCAAATACTGGAGTCTTCGTCTAGAAAAACGAGAATCTAATATTTTCTCAACCACATACTCCAGATTGCCCTCAACCAAAACAGGGTCAGGAGGCACAGCAGCAGGAACCACTGGCTCAACAAACCTCTTCAACAAGGACTTGTGGAACACGTTATGGATCTTAAATGTCCCTGGAAGAAGCAAACGAAAAGAAACAGGATTAATAATCTCCATGATCTTATAAGGTCCAATGAACCTAGGCTTAAATTTAGGAGATGCTACTCTCATAGGAATATTCTTTGAGGACAACCAGACCAAGTCCCCCACTTTAAACCGAGGACCATCAGTCCTATGCCGGTTAGCAAACCGCTGGGCCTTCTACTGAGAGAGGGACAACCTCTCCACTACCTGGTCCCAAATCTGCTGCATACGCTCAACAACAGAGTCAACACCTGGACAGACAGAAGCCTCCGTCTGTCCTGAAGAAAATCGAGGGTGAAACCCAGAATTACAGAAAAACGGAGACATCAAAGTGGCAGAGCTAGCCCTATTACTAAGAGCAAACTCAGCCAAAGGCAAAAAAGAGACCCAGTCATCCTGATCAGCAGACACAAAGCATCTTAGATAAGTCTCCAATGTCTGGTTTGTTCTCTCAGTTTGACCATTGGTCTGAGGATGAAATGCCGAGGAGAAAGACAATTGAACACCCAGTTTAGAACAAAAAGTCCTCCAAAATCTGGAAACAAACTGGACTCCTCTGTCAGACACAATGTTCTCAGGAATGCCGTGTAAACGAACCACGTGCTGAAGGAACAACGGCACCAATTCAGAGGAGGAAGGCAACTTAGGTAATGGCACAAGATGTATCATTTTGGAAAACCTATCACAAATTACCCAGATGGTGGTCATTCTCTGAGAAACAGGAAGATCGGAAATGAAATCCATAGAGATATGGGTCCATGGTCTCTTGGGCACAGGCAATGGCATCAACAAACCACTAGAGCGAGAGCAAGGCTTGGAGCGAGAGCAAGTCCCGCAGGACTGCACAAATTCCCTGACATCGCGAGACAAGGTAGACCACCAAAAGGACCGACTAACCAAGTCTCTGGTACCAAAAATTCCGGGATGCCCAGCCAATGCGGAACAATGAATCTCAGACATCACACTCTTTTTCCATTGGTCCGGGACAAACAATTTTCCAACAGGGCAGCGCTCGGGCCTATCCTCCTGACACCCCTCCAGAGCAAGTCTCAAATTGGGCGAGATGGCGGAAAGAACTACACCCTCCTTCAAAATAACAGAGGGATCAGATAGCTCAGGAGAGTCCGCAAGGAAACTCCTCGAGAGGGCACCCGCCTTAACATTCTTAGTGCCAGGAAGAAAGGAAACCACAAAATTAAAACGTGTGAAAAACAAGGCCCACCTGGCCTGTCTAGGATTGAGTCGCTTGGCAGATTCCAGATAGACCAGATTCTTATGGTCCGTAAGGACCACCACCTGATGTTTGACTCCCTCCAGCCAATGTCTCCACTCTTCAAAAGCCCACTTCATGGCCAATAACTCCCGATTACCCACGTCATAATTACGTTCAGTAGGAGAAAATTTTCGAGAGAAAAAGGCACAAGGGTTACTTTTAGAGGTCTCTGGATCTTTTTGGGACAAAACGGCACCTGCCCCAATTTCAGAGGCATCAACCTCCACCTGAAATGGCAGAGAAACATCAGGCTGCCGTAGAACAGGAGCAGAAGTGAATCTCTGCTTAAGTTCCTGAAACGCAGAGACTGCCTCAGGAGGCCAATTCACCACATCAGAACCCTTTCTGGTCAAATCAGTTAATGGTTTAACAATAACCGAGAAATTACCAATAAATTTACGATAAAAATTGGCAAAACCCAAAAATCTCTGAAGAGCCTTTAATGAAGTAGGTTGGACCCAATCACAGATGGCCTGAACCTTGACCGGGTCCATTTCAATAACAGATGGGGACAAAATGAATCCCAGAAATGAGATCTTCTGTACGCCAAAAAGACACTTTGATCCTTTCACATACAGAGCATTCTCTCTCAAAATCTGGAATACAGTTCGAACATGTTTCACATGAGAGTCCCAGTCATTAGAAAAAATCAAGATATCATCCAAATAAACAATCAGAAACTTGTCCACAAAATCCCTGAAAATGTCATTCATGAAGGACTGGAAGACGGAAGGAGCATTAGTGAGCCCAAAGGGCATCACAAGGTACTCAAAATGCCCTTCAGGGGTGTTAAATGCCGTCTTCCATTCATCCCCGTGCTTAATGCGAATAAGGTTATACGCCCCCCTGAGGTCAAGCTTGGTAAACCAAGTAGCGTTTTTCACCCTGGAAAACAGGTCAGAAATCAAGGGTAACGGGTATTGATATTTCACAGTAATATTGTTCAAGAGACGATAATCAATACACGGCCTTAATGAACCATCTTTTTTGGCCACAAAGAAAAAACCGGCACCTAAGGGTGAAGAGGATGGTCTGATATGACCCTTCTCCAATGATTCCTTGATATAAGACCGCATAGCGTCATGTTCAGGTACAGACAAGTTAAAAAGGCGACCTTTAGGGAATTTACTACCTGGCACTAATTCAATAGCGCAGTCATAGCTCCTATGGGGAGGTAAGGATGCAGATTTACTTTCGCTAAACACATCAGAAAAATCAAACAAAAAGTCAGGAACATCCTCAGCCTGGGGGGAGGCAGAAAAAAACAGGAGTGTTGGTATTAACACATTGGCAGCCCCAACTGGTTACAGACACAGATTTCCAATCCAAAACAGGATTATGAGACTGTAACCAAGGGAAACCCAGCACTATAATGTCATGCAGATTATATAGAACCAAAAATTTGCAGCACTCCTGGTGATCAGGTTCAACCCTCATTATCACCTGAGTAGAAAACTGGGGTTTATTCTCAGCCAAAGGGGTAGAATCGATCCCCAGTAAAGGAATAGACTTCTGTAGGGGTATCAAGGGAAACCCACAACGTTTAGCAAAATCATAATCCATCAGGTTAATAGCTGCTCCAGAATCAACGAAAGCCTGAGCAGAAAATGAGGACAGAGAGCATATCAGAGTGACAGTTAATAAAAACTTAGTCTGAACACTACCCAAGACAACTGAGCGTGCAAAATGTCTTCCCCGCTTAGGGCAGACTGAAATAGCATGAGAGGCATCACCACAGTAGAAACATAACCCATTGCGCTTTCGAAAATCATGACGCTGTGCCCCAGACACCACTCCATCACACTGCATGGGCTCAGCAGCTGGCTCACAAGGCAACACCACTCCACGCATACTTCTCCGCTCACGCAAACGTCTGTCAATTTGAATCGCTAATGACATAGAATCATTGAGACCAGAGGGGACAGGGAATCCCACCATAACATCCTTTACATTATCCGACAGACCCTTCCGGAAAAGGGCCGCCAAAGCATCGTCATTCCATTTGGTCAGGACTGCCCACCTACGGAATCTCTGACAGTATAACTCAGCGTCATCAAGCCACTGATTTAATGCCAACAAGGCTTTTTCAGCTTGATCAGTGACATTAGGCTCATCGTACAATAACCCCAAAGCCTGAAAAATGCATCAACATCACTCAAAACAGGATCCCCAGGTATCAGGGAAAAAGCCCAATCCTGAGGATCGCCGCGCAGGAGAGAGATGATAATTTGAACCTGCTGCGCTGCGTTTCCTGAGGACTTAGATTTTAAGGCAAGAAACAATTTACAATTATTTTTGAAATTCTGAAACTTAGCTCGATCCCCTAAAAACAAATCTGGCATGGGGATCCTAGGTTCCACAACAGGCAACCTAGCAAGATATGCAGCAATACTCTGAACCTCAGTGGCAAGCTGATCCACACGGCCAGACAACTGTGCAAACTCCATTGGGAGAAAAGATCCTCCCCAGCACCCAGAGATACAGAGGGGAAAAAAAAAAAAAAAAAATGCAACAAACAGAAAAATATCTCTGACAACTTTTCTTCCTTCAAAATATTTTTTCCCTTCTGTGAGTACCATACAATTTTTATGGCCGGTGATACTGTTATGTTACGGTAGCTGAGGAGTGCAGGTAAAAAAAGAAATACACCAGAGCAGTTGGAATCTATGAGATTGCAGTACCCTGACTAACCACCGCAACTAGAGGCAGCCGTGGAGCGTTCCTACGTTGGTCCTAGACGCCTCGTCACAGCCTGAGAAACTAACTACACCTAAAGATAGAAATAGGAAAGCTATCTGCCCCGGAGCAGAACCCCAAAGATAATAGAAAGCCCCCAAACATGTAATGGCGGTTAGACAAGAGGAAATACTGACACAGAAAGAAAATAGTATGAGCAAACGCTGGGGCCCAAACTATCTAAATAGAAAAGGACAGGAAGGGTACTTACTGCAATCTCAGAAAACCCTGAAAAAACACCAACTCTACTAATTTCAAAATCACCTGAGATCACACGACCTCTACCACCTAAATTAGTTCTCTGGTGTAAAAAAAATCAAAACAGCAGCCACTGAAAAAAAACTGGAAAAAGCAAAAGTACAAAACACAGTGGCCGGACTAAACTGAGAGGGCAAAAGCCCCCGGAGGGGACCCAGAAGGCCCCCACAGAAGTGCAGGACAAAATGCAAAAATATAGCAAAAACACAAAATAAGAAATTGTCTTATCTGATAGCAGGAGATGCAGACACGACACAGCAGGCTACAAGGGAAACTGGAAAGAAGGATTCAGACCAGAACAATTGATCACCGGCAACCCTGATGGGAAAATGACTCCCTTATATAAGACCAATCAGTAACACCTGATTCCCAGTCCTCACAATCCTCACTAGTACCGCTTGTAACCACCAGAGGGAGCCTCTGCTCAGAACTCATCTCAAACCCATTCACAACAGCCCGTGTTGAAGAGCCTCCAAAACAAGATTGAGACGCCAAGGGGACACAGGCGCCCTACGCGGTGGAAACTGGCGGGTTACTCCGCGAAAAAAGGAACGCACGTCCCTACGCGAGGCGATAGCCTTTCGGAACAGCAAGGACAGAGCAGAAACCTGACCCCTCAGAGTACTAACTGCCAAACCTTTGTCCAGACCAAATTGCAGGAAAGCCAACAAATTGGGAATGGAGAAAATCCTCGGATTCCTTGAAGAACCCGAACACCACAAAAAGAAGGCTTCCCAAGTCTTGTGGTAAATTCTAGTAGTAGCCGGACCTCTGGCCGCTCGCAAAGTGGCAATGACTTCGGCTGAAAAACCTCTACGGGTCAATATTTCGGTCTCAAGAGCCACGCCGTCAAACGCAGAGACTTCAGGTCCGGATGACGGACGGGCCCTTGGGTTAACAGGTCCGGGCGAAGAGGAAGTGGAACTGGCGGTGCCGCCAGAAGTGACACCAGTGTCGAGAACCACGTTCTCCTTGGCTAATCTGGGGCTATCACTATAGCCGAGATTCTCTCCAGTCTGATCCGACGGAGAACCAGAGGTAGTAAGGATATCGGTAGAAACACATAGATCAGCTCCAATTGGTCCAACGGAGCCACCAGAGCATCCACCGCCACAGCCTTCGGATCCTTGTACCTGGACATGAATGTCGGTAACTTGGCATTGAACCTGGATGCCATCAGATCCACTTAGGGAGTTCCCCAACGGGAGCACAGCAGTGCAAAAATTTCCGGATGAAGACTCCATTCTCCGGGATCCATCTTCTCACGACTTAGAAAGTCCGCCGTGATATTCTGAACTCCTGGAATGTGGATCGCAGAGATGGCTGGAACACTGGTCTCTGCCCATATCAGGATCTGAGATACCTCCACCATGAGTCTGGAACTCCTTGTCCCGCCTTGGTGATTGATATATGCGACCACCGTCGCATTGTCTGTCTGCACCCGAACAGGCAGACCGCTTAAAGGGACCGTCCAGTGTTGGAGGCAAAGGAAAATCACCCTCAATTCGAGGATGTTGATCGGCAAAACAGACTCTTCCGACGACCATACTCCCCGAGTCCAGAGGTCGTTCCAAACACCCCCCCAGCCTGTCAGGCTGGCATCGGTGGTTATGACAGACCACTTCGGAGGAAGGAAAGACTTCCCCAGGGATAACTCTTTCGGACGGATCCACCATCCTAGAGACTCTCGTACTTTGTGAGAGATGATAACACTGCAATCCAGTGAGGTCTGCGACCGATCCCAGTGGTTCAGAATGAACTTTTGGAGCGCCCTGGAATGAAATTCGGCAAACGGAAGTGCCTCCATTGAAGCCACCATCAACCCCAGAAGGCGCATACATCTCCGAAGGGACATTGTCATTGAAGACTTCATCACCCGTGCATGCCGAAGGAGACATGCTTGCTTGTCTGGAGGCAGGGACACCACTGCTCGTACCGTGTCGAAATGCATCCCCAAAAACAGGATTGATTGTGACGGTTCCAGAGACGACTTCTCCCAATTGACCAGCCACCCGAAGTCCTCCAGGAGCTGAAGTGATAGGTCGCGAGCCGTCACCGCCTCCTCCTTTGAGGGCGCCACAATCAAAAGGTCGTCCAGATAAGGAAGGATCGTGACTCCCTGTCTTCGTAGAATCGCCATGAGAGGCGCCAGAATTTTTGTAAAAACTCTGGGCGCTGAGGCCAAACCGAAAGGCAGGGCCACAAATTGGTAATGATCTTTTCCTATGGCAAAACGAAGGTAACGTTGGTGAGCCCTTCCGATTGGAACGTGTAAATAGGCGTCGCGAATGTCGATTGACACCAAAAAGTCGTTCTGCGACAGGGCTGCCACCACGGAGCGAAGCGATTCCATGCGAAACTTTCGGGTGTGGACATGCCGATTCAATCTTTTGAGATCCAGGATGGGGCGAAACTTGTCCTCCTTTTTGGGGACCACAAAGAGATTGGAATAAAATCCTCTTCCCCTGTCCTCTGGTGGAACCGGTACCACCACACCCTTCTGCAGAAGAAATTCGACTTCTTGCAGTAAAGCGGCACATAGCTCGGGCTCTGACGGGATGCGAGATTGGCAATAACTGTTCGGGGGTCGGGAAGAAAACTCTATGAAATAGCCTGCCGACACAACCCGCGTCACCCAGGAGTCTGGGACACGGGAAACCCAAGTCAATTTGAATTGGAGAGTCCTCGAGCGGGACCCTGGCGTCAATCCGCCTTAGCGGGCTTTTTGTCAGATTCCCTCGTCTTGACGGAAACTTTGTTTCCAGGGAGTGCGGGATTTCTGAGTGGTCTTTTTTCCCGAAAAAGAGGGACGACCCGACCCCCAAGAGGGCTGACCGAATCGTCCCCTGGACCGAAAGGACCGTCGACCACTACTGGCACCAGGTCTGCCAGGCGTAGAAGTCACAGTTCTTCGCTGCGGTAAAGCTGCTTCCTTTGCCTTTGCTTTGGCAATCAGCTCCGTGAGGTCAGATCCAAATAGCTGACCGCCCTTGTAAGTTAAAGATAGCAAACCTTGCTTGGAAACCGCATCACCGGTCCACTGTCTAAGCCACAGTGCTCTCCTGACTGAGACCGCCGAGGATTGTGTCCTGGACAGCAGTGACACAGTATCCAGGTTAGCATCATGGCCATATTGGAATGCACTTTCTAACAATTCGAACAGTTCGTCCACCTCAGGTACTTGAGGTTCACATTTCCTCCGCAAACGGTCCAACTAGACCAGGGAAGCTTTATAAGCACACATGGAGCCTAGCACTGCTCTGAAACCATGACCCGCGGCCTCGTAAATGGATTTTGCCGCCGACTCCGCTTTTCTGTCCAGTGGGTCTTGGAGACTCGCCTTCCCTTTAATAGGAAGTAAAGAAGATTTGCTAAGCTGAGATAAAGGGACATCCACTTCAGGAGAAGGAATCCAATTATCAATCGATTCCGTAGCACACGGATACAGTGACTCAAATAAACATGTCCCCTGAAAACGTTTGTCTGGACACAGACGTTCCTTCTCCACTGCTTGATTAAACTCACTCAGGGATGGCAAAGTCGAAAGTGACTTATGCGACTCCTGAAACATCCGGGCCGACTTACCAGGGCGAGTAGTTACTTCCTCCTGTAACTGTAACGCCTCCCTCATAGCTTCAATTAAAGCTTCTACACGGCCCGAAAAAGAGGCAGAGTGCCTTTGCCGAACTTCTTTATCCGAATCGGATATTCCCCCTGAACTTAAAGGGGAACCCTCCATATCAGAACTCTCTGAGTCGCTATATGTGAAAGAAGTCACCGGCCTGTGTCGCTTTCTGCCATGAGGGGGTTTGGCTGACACCCAATAACCTATAAGGTTAGACAGGCTATCAATCGAACGAGTGAGAGCCTCCATTTTTACATCACTGGGTCCTCCGACCGCTGCGCTTGACGCGGTCGATGTCTGTGTGTCAGATACGCGAGACCGATCTTGTAGCGGAGTCGGGATATGGTCCGCACTTTGATTCTGATCTGACATGTCTTACCCAGTACAATGGCAGGTTAAACCTGACAGTAACAAGAAACAGTGTGGTTTCTAGAAAAAAATAAAAAGAACACTGAAGGGTTAACTCTTAAAGAAAGGGTTACCCCAGCTGTCCCACCATTAAGGGTTAACCGCCTTGATAAGGGGTTAAAGTCACAAGCTCTCCACAACCTGTATTAATGTGACAGATGTGTGAGCCCCAGGTGCCTCTTATGAGGAAGCAGGTGCAGACAGAAAAACGTCCTCAAGGAAAGCCACACTAAACGAAAAAAAATCGCTAAAATATTGCGTCATTTTTCGCATCTCATAAACATCCTGCGACTTAAAAAGCATCGCTAACTTTAGCGACGTTCAGTGTGGCAGAGCCCTGCGCTGCGGGGGAGAGAAGTCTTTAAGCTTCTGCCCTGATAGGCAGAAGCGACTCACAGTTAAACTTCGCGGTGCTGTCTTCTTAATCTTGTGCGGGAGGAAACTGAGAGTGAGGAGCTCGGAGCGCTGTAATGGCCGCCGCACTGAGGAGGTAGCCGGAAGAGAAGGCAGGGGAAAAACGCGCTCAGTGAGCGCTTCCTGCCCGGGAGACGTGAAGCCACGCCCCCCGCCTTCAAAAAAAGCGCGGGACTCCTCCATTCTCCGGTCCCGCGATCCCGTCCTGCAGGCGTCCACCTGCGGACAAAATATAACAGTCACCACGTATAATGTAACAGCGGCTGCCGCAGCAGCTGCTGACTCACTCATACACATTATGAAAATGTGGAGTACTCACCCCGCCATGCGCCACAGGGACCCCCAGGGGTTTCTGGCGCGTGCCCATGCTTCCCCCCAGGGCGGGGATCGCAGTGACCCCTGCAGCGCGGTTTGCGTCCCCGCCAGGGAAGCCAAACTCATCCCCCCGGGCCGGCAGGGTTCTGCAGGGACCACCATATAGGGTAATACAGATCCGCCAAGGGAGAGGTTGGGGTCCAGCAGCGCTGAGACCCCTGAGACCTCTAGACCACATTTGGTGATCCAAGTCTCTTGTCCGATAAAAAATAATAAAATCTTCTGAGGAGCTGCTTCTAGCAGCGACTATCCTCTCTGACCTCAAATTGAAAACTGGAGACCTGAGTAGGAGGAGCCCGAGCTGGAGGGGCCGGTCAACACTCTTTTTTAATCTGAGGTGTCTATCCCATCTGGGCTCCGCCTACCCACTAGTTATGACTAGTGTGTCTCCTTTCCTTCCGTTCTGCTGCTGAAAACACCACCCCCAAAAGAAATTCATGAATTGCTGATTTTTGTTCATTCTAACCTCCCAAAAATCGATATAAAAAACGATCAAAAAATGTCATGTGCTCAAAAATGGTACCAATAAAAACGTCAACTCGTACCGCAAAAAATAAGACCTCACATGACTCAGTGGGCCAAAATATGCAAAAATTATAGCTCTCAAAATGTGGCGATGCAAAAAACTATTTTTTACAATAAAAAGCGTCTTTTAGCGTGACAGCTGCCAATCATAAAAACCCGCTATAAATAGTAAATCAAACCCCCTTTTATCACCCCCTTAGTTAGGGAAAAATAATAAAATAAAAAAAATGTATTTCCATTTTCCCATTAGGGTTAGGGTTGGCGCTAAAGTTAGGATGAGGGTTAGGGTTGGGATTAGGGGTGTGTTAGGGTTGGAGTTAGAATTGGGGGGTTTCCGCTGTTTAGGCACATCAGGGGCTCTCCAAATGTGACATGGCGTCTGATCTCAATTCCAGCCAATTCTGCCTTGAAAAAGTCAAACGGTGCTCCTTCACTTCTGAGCTCCGCCATGCGTCCAAACAGTAGTTTACCCCCACATATGGGGTATCAGCGTACTCTAGACCCCAAGAGTTATTGTGCAATTTGTCCTATTTCTTCAGTTACCCTTGGGAAAATAAAAAACTGGGGGCGAAAAATCATTTTTGTAAAAAAAAAATGATTCTATTGTTTTTACGGCTGTACATTATAAACTGCTGTGAAGCACTTGGGGCTTCATAGCGCTCACCACACATCTAGATAAGTTCCTTCTAGGGTCTATTTTCCAAAATGGGGTCACTTGTTGGGGATTTCCACTGTTTAGGCGCATCAGGGGCTCTCCAAATGCGACATGACGCCCCCAGACCATTCCATCAAAGTCTGCAATCCAAAACGTCACTACTTCCCTTCCGAGCCCCAACGGGTACCCATACAGTAGTTTTCTCCCACATATTGGGTATCAGCATACTCAGGACAAATTGGACAACAACTTTTGGGATCCAATTTCTCCTGTTACCCTTGTGAAAATAAAATATTGGGGGCGAAAAAATCATTTTTGTAAAAAAAAAAAAAAGATTTTTTATTTTTACGGCTGTGCGTTATAAACTTCTGTGAAGCACTTTGGGGTTCAAAGTGCTCACCACACATCTAGAGAAGTTCCTTGTGGGGTCTATTTTCCAAAATGGGGTCACTTGTGGGGGTTTCCACTGTTTAGGCGCATCAGGGGCTCTCCAAATGCGACGTGACGCCCCCAGACTATTCCATCAAAGTCTGCAATCCAAAATGTCACTACTTCCCTTCCGAGCCCTGACGTGCGCCCGTACAGTAGTTTTCTCACACATATTGGGTATCAGCGTACTCAGGACAAATTGGACAACAACTTTTGGGGTCCAATTTCTCCTGTTACCCTTGTGAAAATAAAATATTGGGGGCGAAAAAAATCATTTTTGCAACAAAAAAAAGGATTTTTTTATTTTTACGGCTGTACGTTATAAACTTCTGTGAAGCACTTGGGGCTTCATAGCGCTCACCACACATCTAGATAAGTTCCTTCTAGGGTCTATTTTCCAAAATGGGGTCACTTGTTGGGGATTTCCACTGTTTAGGCGCATCAGGGGCTCTCCAAATGCGACATGACGCCCCCAGACCATTCCATCAAAGTCTGCAATCCAAAACGTCACTACTTCCCTTCCGAGCCACAACGGGTACCCATACAGTAGTTTTCTCCCACATATTGGGTATCAGCATACTCAGGACAAATTGGACAACAACTTTTGGGATCCAATTTCTCCTGTTACCCTTGTGAAAATAAAATATTGGGGGCGAAAAAATCATTTTTGTAGAAAAAAAAAAAGGATTTTTTATTTTTACGGCTGTGCGTTATAAACTTCTGTGAAGCACTTTGGGGTTCAAAGTGCTCACCACACATCTAGATAAGTTCCTTGTGGGGTCTATTTGCCAAAATGGGGTCACTTGTGGGGGGGTTTCCACTGTTTAGGTGCATCAGGGGCTCTCCAAATGCGACATGACGCCCCCAGACCATTCCATCAAAGTCTGCAATCCAAAACATCACTACTTCCCTTCCAAGCCCTGACGTGTGCCCATACAGTAGTTTTCTCCCACATATTGGGTATCAGCGTACTCAGGACAAATTGGACAACAACTTTTGGGGTCCAATTTCTCCTGTTACCCTTGTGAAAATAAGATATTGGAGGCGAAAAAATCATTTTTGTAAAAAAAAAAAAAAAAAAAAAAAGATTTTTTATTTTACGGCTGTACGTTATCAACTTTAGTGAAACACCTGGGGGTTCAAAGTTCTCACCACACATCTAGATAAGTTCCTTGAGGGGCCTAGTTTCCAAAATGGTGTCATTTGTGGGGGTTTCCACTGTTTAGGCAGATCAGGAGCTCTCCAAACACGACATGGCGTCCAGCCAATTCTGCGTTGAAAAAGTCAAACGGCGCTCCTTCCCTTCCAAACTCTGCCATGCACCCAAACAGTGGTTAACTCCCACATATGGGGTATCAGCGCACTCAGGACAAATTGCACAATAACTTTTGGAGTCTTGTTACCCTTGGGAAAATAAAAATTGGGGTGAAAAGATCATTTTTGTGGAAAAAATATGATTTTTTAATTTTATGGCTCTACGTTATAAACTTGTGTGAAGCACTTGGGGGTTCAAATTGCTCACCAAAGATCTAGATAAGTTCCTTAGGGGGTCTAGTTTCCCAAATGGGGTCATTTGTGGGGGTTTCCACTGTTTAGGCACATCAGGGGCTCTACAAATGCAACATGGCGTCCAATCTCAATTCCAGCCAATTTTGGTTGGAAAAAGTCAAATGGTGTTCCTTCCATTCCGAGCTCTGCTGTGCGCCCAAACAGTGGTTCCCCCCCACATATGGGGTATCAGCGTACTCAGGACAAATTGGACAACAACTTTTGTGGTCCAATTTCTCCTGTTACCCTTGGGAAAATAAAAAATTAGTGACTAAAAGATAATTTTTGTGGGAAAAAAATAGGATTTTTTATTTTCACCACACATCTAGATAAGTTCCTTCTAGGGTCTATTTTCCAAAATGGGGTCACTTGTTGGGGATTTCCACTGTTTAGGCGCATCAGGGGCTCTCCAAATGCGACATGACGCCCCCAGACCATTCCATCAAAGTCTGCAATCCAAAACGTCACTACTTCCCTTCCGAGCCCCAACGGGTACCCATACAGTAGTTTTCTCCCACATATTGGGTATCAGCATACTCAGGACAAATTGGACAACAACTTTTGGGATCCAATTTCTCCTGTTACCCTTGTGAAAATAAAATATTGGGGGCGAAAAAATCATTTTTGTAAAAAAAAAAAAAAAGATTTTTTATTTTTACGGCTGTGCATTATAAACTTGTATGAAGCACTTGGGGGTTCAAAGTGCTCACCAAAGATCTAGATAAGTTCCTTAGGGGATCTAGTTTCCAAAATGGGGTCACTTGTGGGGGGTTTCCACTGTTTAGGCTCATCTGGGGCACTGCAAATGGAACATGACCCCCATGCACAGGCCCTTATGCTTTGCATGTCTTTCTGTGTACTGATGCCAGTGTGCTGCTGTTATGTGAGACCATGTGATTGATTCCAGAATTATCCTCTCCTAGTGTATTCTCACCCATCCCTGTAGACTGTGAGCCCTCGCGGGCAGGGTCCTCTCTCCTTCTGTACTTATGCGTCCCTTGTCTAGCACATGTTTATTGTATCTGTCTATATTTTTCCCCTTTTCATATGTAAAGCGCCATGGAATAAATGGCGCTATATAAATATATAATAATAATAATAATAATCAACGTCTGCATTCCAAAACGTTACTACTTCCTTTCCAAGCCCTGCCGTGCGCCCAAGCAGTTTCCCCCCTCCCCACATATGGGGTATCAGCGTACTCAGGACAAATTGGACAACAACTTTTGGGGTCCAATTTCCTTGGGAAAAATCAAAAATTTGGGACTAAAAAAATCATTTTTGTGGAAAATAGTTTCTTTTTTTTTTTCACACCCAGGCATTATAAACTTTTGTGAAACACTTGGGGTTCAAAGTGCTCACAACAGATCTAGATAAGTTCCTTAGGGGGTCTAGTTTCCAAAATGGTGTCACTTGTGGGGGTTTCCACTGTTTAGGTGCATCAGAGGTTCTCCAAACGCAACATGGCGTCCAATCTCAATTCCAGCCAATTTAAGTTTGAAAAAGTTAAACGGCGCTCCTTCCCTTACGAGCTCTGCCGTGTGCCCAAACAGTGGTTTTCCCCCACATATTGGGTATTGGCGTACTCAAGGTTGTTGTGCAATTTCTCCTATCTGTCCATTTTCTCCTTTTACCCTTGTGAAAATAAAAAAAAGTTTGTAAAAGATCATTTTTGTGGCTAAAAAGTTAAATATTCATTTTTTCCTTCCACGTTGCTTCAGCTCCTGTGAAGCACCTGAAGGGTTAATAAACTTCTTGAATGTGGTTTTGAGTACCTTGAGGGGTGCAGTTTTTAGAATGGTGTCAATTTTGGGTATTTTCTGCCATATAGACCCCCCTCAAAGTGACTTCAAATATGAGGTGGTCCCTAAAAAAAATGGCTTTGTAAATTTTGTTGTAAAAATGAGAAATCGCTGGTCAACTTTTAACCCTTATAACTTCCTAACAAAAAAAATTTTGGTTCCAAAATTGTGCTGATGTAAAGTAGACATGTGGGAAATGTTATTTCTTAACTATTTTGTGTGATATATTTCTCTGTTTTAAGGGAATAAAAATTCAAAGTTTGAAAATTGCAAAATTTTAAAAATTTTCGCCATATTTGTGTTTTTTTCAAAAATAAACGCAAGTTAGATCGAAGAAATTTTACTTCTAACGTGAAGTACAATATGTCACGAGAAAACAATCTCAGAATCGCGAAGATCCGTTGAAGCGTTCCAGAGTTATAACCTCATAGAGAGACAGTGGTCAGAATTGTAAAAATTGGCCCGGTCATTAACGTGCAAACCACCCTTGGGGGTGAAGGGGCTTACAACAGAAAGGTGACATTAACCCCTTATTAACCCCACTTGCCACCGCTACAGTGCAAGTGGGAAGAACCCGACAAAGCTCTAGAATAGGCGCATCTAATAGATGCGCCTTTTCTAGGCAGCTGCGGAATGCTGTTTTTAGGCTGGGGGCCCATATTCATTACCCTTTACCAGCCTGAGAACAGCAGCCCGCACCTGTTAGTTTTGCCAGGTTGGTTGAAAAAATAAGGGGGACCCCACGTCGGGTTTTTCATTCATTCTCCCTGCTCGCGCTGTTGCTGGCAGAGCTGGAGAGAATAATGACAGCCCCGTTCAGCACCACATGCAAGGGAACAGCGCTTACTGTAGCGCTGCTTCCCCTTTCACACGGATGTGCCACATGGACACACGGATATCTCCGGTACCAGAAATATCAGGACATGTGAAATCGGCCTAATGGGGAGTATCAGGCATACAGCAGATTTGACAAGTTGTTGAAGGCAGCAATAATCTTTCCATAAAGAGTACCCGAAAGCTTGATGGAATTCCCCCAATTATCAACAGTGGCAAAGATGAAAATCGGAGTACGCTTTCCCACAATACCAAAATGTCTTCACACACCTGCCAAAGTGTCTGATGTTAGGATAACACTAGAAACACTACAATTTTTAATGCCATTTGGGCATTCCTAATATTCTATTAGACTGGTAATTTACATGGAAATGAATTATTCCATTTTTCTTATTAATCAAAATACACTGAACAAGCAGGGGAAGACATTTTGCAGTTGCAGAAACAAAAATTCGAATGCAATTATGGATGCCAAGGATTACGATGCAACAATGCAATCAAAATCGGATACGATACATCCAATGTTACTCAGTCGCACATGCAGATTTATGCTCTAGAATGAACATCAATAAAAAAAACAACAACACTTGAATTGATTGGGCTTTCTAGTGAGACTTACCTGTGCAACAACTGTCTGTACAAAGGTATGTGGATGCTGTTGCTTTTGCTGAACAGCACTTTCTATTGCTACTTTAGCTACAGTGCTTGGATCTACACCTGCTGGCACAGCGACCATGGTAGCACTGCAACCAGCATTATTAGGGTCACTGATTGTAACAATCCTTACTCCCACTTTATTGGAATGATTGGGACAGATTCCCTGTCATTGTCCTCTACTGGTCGTTTAACAGCTTTGCATTCTGCTGTGCCATTGGTAGAACGGGTATCTGTCGTCAGAGCAGGTTGAGTAATCCTAGTTCCTATATGGGGCACTGCAATAACTTGATGACCCGGTAAAACAGAAGCCGCAGACTGTGTTGAGACAACTACAGTCGGACGTTGCTGAGGCACATCTGAATTCAAACTGGAAACTAAAGGTCCATTGGGCAAGTCTGTTACATTACTACACTGTATCTGGATTGCAAGGTTAGAAATGTCATTCGTACTACTCGCAAAATGTGACAAACTGTTGGGAAATATAGGTCCATTGGAAAGCTTCTCCACTTGATCACCTTTGGCAGTAACTTGAGCAGAATCCAGAAGGTCTTGTTGCTCTACTGGAGATATTTCACCATTTCCTACATGATTGGAAGCTTTGTGATTAGGAATGTTTTTGCTCAAATGAGAAGAGTCTCCCTTTTCAAAATCACAAACCCCATTAAGCTGTGGCTTTTTTAAGTCTGTTTTAGCATCCTGTGGATCGCTCTGTTCAGGGTTTTGTTTTAATGAAGCTCCATTTTCCCCCAGTTGCACAGATGTCCCATTAGTGACCACTTGACTGGCCTCATTCGGAGTTTTCCCTGAGTGTGAAGGAGGTAGACTGGAGTCAAACTTTTTACCATTCAACAGGTTTCCCACTTGAACTTCATTTTCATTAGCTTCCCCATTGCTGGTGCTAACAGAACCTTTTGGACAAGAAGGATTTTCCATTACTTCAATTTTACGTTCATGCACGTGTAAGCCGGTAGCTTCTTTTGCCTCTTCCTCCTTTTGGCAAATTATTTTATCACCCTTAAAAGGGGGAGAAGCAGCAGATCCGGGTAGTTGCCCACCTGGTTGTGTAAGAGCAGCTGGAAGGGTTTGTACCTGTAATCCAACTCCAGGTTGTGTCCCACTCATTGGTGCAAGAATTTGAGGTGTAGTTCCCTGGCTTACAGTTGCAGTAGCAAAACTGGTGTTTGGCACAACTGTTATTGTGACTTGATTGCCAGAAGTTCCTTGAAATATTGTAGCTGGAGAGTTTGAGATCAACTGACCTGGCAAAATCTGTAAATTTGAGATTGGAACAGTCTGTACAGCAGTTTGATTCTGCACTGTACTCTGGACTAACTGCACATTTTGTTGCCCCACCAATATTTGTGAAGTCGCAGTCTGCCCTTGCACACCAAATGAAGGAGTCTGATTATTGGCCACTTGATATACCACCTGAGGGCTTGGGGCTCTTGTGTTGTTGGGAGGTGGTATCTGTGGAGCAGGAAGGATGAGTTTTCCTCCAGGAGTTGAAGGTCCTCTTTTGGGAAGCAACAACTGTTTGATGAGGCTGGACTCAGCAGGACTGGAGAGTCCAATACCTCCACTTTGGGTCTGCTGCTGCTGAACCTGAACTTGTACCTGTTGGGATGGCTGTGATTGTTGAGCTTGCACTTGTGCCTGCGGTTGTTGCTGCGCTTGTGCCTGTTGTTGATGAGGTGCTGGTGACAACTGTTGCCTTTTTACTGAAAGCATTTGGCTAACAGTAGGAGGGGGTCCTTGTGAGAGTGCAGTGGTCTGAGGAGAAGTTATTACTGGAGGGAGCTGATTATTTGAAGTTGGGATTGGGGAAGATGAAGGTGTTATACTTGTTTGTCCAGTTAACTGAACAGTTTGCCCAGCCTGAATTGCAGTGGGATTAGTAAGAACTATTTGGTGAATGGCTGGTGCGTAAGCTTGTCCAGGCTGAGCTGGCTGACTGACAATGACTACACTCTGCTGGGGTTGCTGCTGTGATGGTTGTTGAACTACGGCTGTTGATGGGACTTGCTGAGTAGAAAGAGGTTTCGGAGCGATGTTTTGAAACCCAATTCTAGAGGTCTGAGGGCTCTGAACACCAGCTATTGTCACCACCTGCCCTGTTGCGACGTGAAAACTTTGTACAGATGTAGCAGACACAATGTTAGAAGATGACGTAGTAACATATTGTTGTGGAGTTAGGATAACTGTATCTTTTTGCTGGTTGGAAGCTGGGGATTGTTGGGATGGGACATGAACAGTTTGCGATGATGTGGTGATTAATTGTTGACCTTGTGGAAGTCCAGATGTACCTGCTGGCATACTTTGCACCCGGCCAAAAATATGCCCTTGAGGGACAGTTTGTTGTATAACGGCTACTGGAGTGCCTGATGCTAACTGACCAGGTACCACAGTGTGTAAAGGTGATTGCTGCTGAATAACAGATGGATGGTGAAACAAGGCCTGAGAACCCACAACTGTAACAGATGCCTGATGCCCTGGATTGCTGCGATTCTGAACCAGAGTAGCTTGTGTCGATCCTCCCAAAGCAATACTGACAGGAACTGAATGTTGTACAGAACCCTGTATTACTGCTGCCTTCACTACTTCACATGAAATTGGAGTTTTGTTCTGTATAACAGTCACTGTGGTATTTTGCTGCTGCTGGGTCTGGCCGTGAAGATTATGTGGCATACGGCAAACTGTCTGAGCCACACTATGGACACCTTGAATAGGGAAAGACATCTGTGTTGCAGTTAAATTAGTAGACTGGTTAGCTGCTACATTTTTCTGGAAGGGATTTCCGGCTCCTTGCAGCACTGCTGGGAAAAAAAATCAATGATTACATGAAATAGACAGATATTTGTGCAAGTGTGTGTATAACCATCCATCCATCTATATTAACACACATTCTATCAATTATGTTGTATTTAGCAGATGATACGATTTGAACATTTACAAATATGTACAGAATATTTTTTCCCTTTAACTATGTAGATTGCACATAACTGCTCACAAATGAAATAAGTAGAATAAAAAACCTTGCACACTTACCTCCTGCATTTGTGTCTGAAGGTAAATTAGAAGTTGGTTGCTGCTGATAGTACATCTGGATTGGAAGTGGTAAGGTCCTTCGTTTCACACCAGACACATGAATATGAGCTTGTCCATTATTGCTTGCATCTTCTACTTTCTTGATATTGTGGTTTGGAAACACAGACCTGTAAGAACAATGCATACTATCAAGTACAATTCCTGCAATCTGTGTTTCCTTACAACATTCTGGGTCAGTCCTGGTCATTTTAGTATAACATAATTACAAAAACTTAAAAAGATGAATAAAAATTGACGTTCTGCTTAAATAGTGGCAATAATCTGGGAAGGACAACAGTACAAATGGAAAGTAAAATTATATTCATGGAAAGAATAAAACACAAACAAACATACCCACTTCAATAAAAAGCTATTCCATCTATAGTTGGCATATTGATAGGCATTTACCTTTCAACGTATTTTGTTATTCATTTTAAAATCTGCTGTGCATACACATTTTTATTTTATTTTGACTAAAGACTCTGTATTATTATTTTGAAGAATAGTATCTGTCTTAAAATATGACGCAAAAAAAATCAAGAGTAAGTAGTAGTACCGTAGACATTTGTAGAATCCAGATGAAGTTAGAATTCCACCTCTAGCCAATTTACTACAAGTTGATAGATATTCAGAATACATGTCTGATCTCGCCACTGAAGAATCTGGATTCACTTCAAAATGCGCATTCAACCTGCAGGAAAGACACAATACAGCACCTTTAAATCAAGCTTAAATGGTAATGTATCAGACTGTTCACACCTATTCCTGTAGAGTAGTCTGCATTTGTCTACTGACACATTTCTGAATAACAATGCTCATCCATTACAGTGGCCAGGAAGCAAACACACCCTGCAGTATTCTTAATCATCCTAAAAACACCAATTCTTATTTTATTTTTCTTTAGTTTATTATGGAGCTTTTAAGTTTTCTTTTTTTCAAATCCATCTTTCTAAATTTTGTAATATATTTCCTTGGAGTCAAAGTTTCAATTCTTTTATTTATGGCAGAAAATGTACAACTTTCGCATCTCCAGGGTGGATAAAAATCAATGATTTTTTTAAAAAAATCAAAAAAATCGGATTTTTTTGATTTAAATCAGATTTTTTTTATTTAAATCGGATTTTTTTGATTTAAATCGGATTTTTTTCAATAAACTGCTTTTTGAGGAAAATATTTTACCATCCAAAGGTTCTTCCATCATGAGATAAAGCTGAGTTGTTTAACTCAGTAGAATAAAGGCTGTATATGTGTAACATTCACAATGCCATGCTCTTCCAGAGGTTTCTGTAGGATTAGTGGGCAGTTTCTCTCCTATATTATCACAGACGCTCGCTTTACTTACGCAGTTCTCAATACTGAATTTGAGTCCGCAGAGGTCCCAGCCTCTTCTTCACGGCAAAAATGTTACAACATGTCATGAACAGAGTTGAGAAAAAGACCTTAATCCTATCATTCTACAAACCTATGAATACAGAATCAACCCCTTCAGTGCCAAGTCCAAGAAGTTAGACAATATGTTTCTGATTGTTTGGAGTGGAATAGATCTGCACAACACAAGAAGAATGTGAATCTAAGTGTGAGGAGGAGGAAGGGCAAGCAGACAAGAAAATGAAAGTGAAACTTTGAGCACAATACTGCAGCATAGCCACAGACAGACAAGTCTGGATCTGTTTGTGTGTACGATCTGAGGTTTATTACATTCTTTCCTTATAATAGCAGCAGGCCGTAAAAGAGACCCAGTTTGGGAATATTTTAATGAAGCTCCTTTGCTTATCGGTAAGGCAGGCATGCGTGCAAAATGCAAACGATGCAACAAAGAGATGCAAGGCCTGGTGGCGTGAATGAGGCAACATCATGAGAAGTGCGGTGATGAAGATGACCAAAGAAACACTTCTGAACAGGCAGGATCTTCAGGTTGGTAAACATTTTTATTGAATCCTATTTCTAAAGACTGAACTGTCATGTGTGAGAAAAATTATATTTCTTATTATTACTGCATGTTACTGTCATTTGGTACAGTTATGAAGAAAAACAAATATTCCTTTTGGGGCAGTGCTGTGTTGTGTACAATAAGCAGAAATTGTATAAACAATAAAATAACAGCATTGACTTTTTTTGTTTAGGGGAATTCATGGATTCTGGAAACTATCCACCTCCAAGATCACCATCATCCTGTTCTACAGTTTCAGAGTTATCCATCCAGGATAGTGCTTCATTAGCAGCAGCATCATCATCAGACACCCACAGCCACATATCACCATCACCCAAAAGGAAGAAAAAACCTTTACCTCCTGGAACCACCATAGATAGGTTTGTGATAAGAACTAGCAGATTAGAAAAAGAGTTGATTGTTGAAAAAATTGCCCAGTTTATTTATGCAACGAACTCTTCTTTCCGTCTGACTGAGAACCCACATTTCATTAATATGGTTCAGTCACTGAGACCAGGATACAGTCCACCCAGCAGAGCTGATGTTGCAGGGAAACTGCTGGATCAAGTGTATGACATAAGCAAATAACTTATGCTGTAATGTTGTTATTGTTTCAGTTGAATAAATCTATTTAAATTGTTATTAAGGTCAGGATTATTTTTCTCCTTCCTAAGTACAACAGAACAGTGGTGTCCAAATATGAATGATTAACCCATTAAACTGGGGAGAAAAAAGTAATATAAAAAGTGATTCTAAAAATCTTCATCTACTTGCATGTTAAAGTAGCAAGAACTAGTTTAGGTAGAAACTTTGATTTAAATCACTGATTTAAATCAAGCCTTACTGACTAGTGATTTAAATCGTGATTTAAATCAGTTTGATTTAAATCAAATCCACCCTGCTTAGATACATTCTGAAGTTCGAAAATATGTTGTGGGTTTGTTAGTGGCCACTATTATGTAATTCAGTAAGGTCTCATTTAGACATCTGTTTTTCGCTTAAGTGTTCTATCCATGAAAAACACAGAAAGAACACATTCATTATGGTATATGAGGCTGTTTGTATGCCTAACAAAAATTTTTTACAGAAACCGTTTCAATTTTCTTCCTGAGTAACGGATCAAAATCAACCATACAAGTCTATGGGTGTGCGAAAATCACTTACAGCACACAGTGCCACCTGTGTGAAGTCCACTTTTAACATTTCAATGGGTAAGAGAAGTGTTGCAATTCTATATGTGTATTTTCCTCTTTATACTGATGAAACACTCATGGTACAAACCGAAACACTGTCTAAACACTGTTGAAAATCAGACCCAAAACTGATGGAAAAAAAATCAAGAATTTAGTTTGCATAACAAAGAGATCATCAATGTCTGAATGAGTTAGGCTACATGTGTTTTAGGAACTGCATTTTTCTTTTCCACCATAGCTGCAAAACAAGTTAATGTCTTGACAGATTAGTTACATGAAATCCTTAATAATCTCCATAGTTTGGACAGAAGTAATAGAACTACAAGAGGCAATATTTGTTGTAGCATATTTTATGCCATCTGTCACAAAGACCTGTGGCCGAGCAGCCAACGCGGATGTGAAAAAAGGCTAATACACTGACGAGAGGGTCTAGCGTGTTCCTATGAAAATCTAATAAATCTTTTGTTTTTCACAATAAAGAGAGTAAGCAAAAAAAGGTCTGATAAACGAACCTCATTGTTCTAAGCTTTCCTACTGCTTAGTCCTCCCTATGAAAACTGTCCCCCAAATGTGAGCAGTGTCCTACGCATTAAGGGTATGTCACACTAAGCGAGATCGCTAACGAGATCACTACTGCGTCACCATTTATGATGCAGTAGCGATCTCGTTAGCCACTTAGCTGTGTGTGACATGTAGCAGCGGTGTGGCCCCTGCTGAGATGTCGCTGATCGCTTATGAACGTTCTGAGACGTTTTTTGGTCGTTGGTGTCCCGCTGGTGAGCCTGAATCGCTGAGTGTGACACCCTTTATGAACGACTTCACCAGCGTTGCAGGTGGGACTAGGTTTTCCCAACGACCGCAGAGGTCGTTATACAGATCGCTGATGAGATGTGCTTGGAATCACAGATCGCTGATGAGTTGTGTTTTTCAATCTAACAGCTAAGTCGCTAACGACATCGCTACTGCGTCATAAATGGTGACGCAGGTGCGATCTTGTTAGCGATCTCGCTTAGTGTAGCATACCCTTTACCCTAAAATTTTGTGGCCCAGAAATCCCTGCACACGGTAGACTTTTTATTTAAAGTTTCTACATAACTCTGCTTGCTGTTCCTGAGAGATTAAGTAATTAAACAGGGTGGATAGGATAAGTGTCTGATCATCACTAGTGGTCCCACCAGTGAGAGCTCACACCTTAGGACAGTAGGGGTGGTGTGCTCTATTTAAATGTGGCAATGATGTATGTGCACTGCTCTTCCATAAGCACTGTACTTCACGGTGTCTGCCAGTCCACAGAGTGCAGTGGTTTGTGTACACTTATTGATTTAGTCATATGAATGGGGCTTGGAGAAATCTATGTGCCTGCAGCCAAAATAATCCCACTCAGATGCGTGAAATAGATTTTCAGCTGCAAAGACTTTTGAAACAAATCTGCCAAAAGTAAAATTCACTCTTAGGCCTGGGTTACCCAGTAACTTTTTGTTGTGCGTTTAATTGATTTTTAACTATTTAGTGGCAGCTGCAGACCACCCAACTGCATACTACTCAATGGATTGCATTGGACTGCAGCTGTAGCTAAATAGTTAAAATCAAATCAGTAGTGCTCCAAAAAATTTGTGCAGTCAAGGCCTAAGCTTACCAGATTTATCCAAAACCCAACACTTTTGCAGCCATATAGACGGAGAATATTTGCGATCGTATAAACAAAATGGCTGACTAACAATACATAAAGGAATTTCCATTTCTTTGGACATTTTTTTTTTTTCTTTAAAATGCCTGCATTTGGGGCCAAAATAATTTTTGAAAAATCGGATTTCTTTAACCCCTTCACAACGGAGCGTTTGTCGATTTTTTTGTTTTTTGCTCCCCTTCTTTCCAGAGCCATAACATTTTTATTATTCCGTCAATATGGCCATGTGAGGGCTTAGTTTTTGCGGGATGAGTTGTAGTTTTGAACGACCTCATTGGTTTTACCATGTCGTGTACTCGAAAACGGGAAAAAAATTCCAAGTGCGGTGAAATTGCAAAAAAAGTGCAATCCCACACTTGGTTTTTGCTTGGCTTTTTTGCTAGGTTCACTAAATGCTAAAAACTGACCTGCCATTATGATTCTCCAGGTCATTACGCGTTCATAGACACCAAACATGTCTAAGTTCTCCTTTAACTAAGTGGTTAAAAAAAATTCCAAAGTTTGCTTAAAAAAAAAAAAATTACGTCATTTTCCGAGACCAGTAGCGTATCCATTTTTCGTGATCTGGGGTTGGGTGAGGGCTTATTTTTTGTGCACCGAGCTGACGTTTTTAATTATACCACTTTTGTGCAAATACGTTCTTTTGATCACCCGTTATTGCATTTTAATGCAATGTTGTAGCGACCAAAAAAACGTAATTCTGGCGTTTTGAATTTTTTTCACGCTACGCCGTGTAGCGATCGGGTTAATCCTTTTTTTTTTATTGATAGATCGGGCGATTCTGAACGCGGTGATACCCAATATGTGTGTGATTTTTCTTTTATTGTTTAATTCTGATTGGGGCGAAAGAGGGGTGATTTGAACTTTTATTTTATTTTTTTTTTTTTTAAACACTTTTTTTTTAACTTTTGGCATGCTTTAATAGCCTTCAATAGAAGCATGCACAACTTGATCGGCTCTGCTACATATGGGCGATGAGCAGATTGCCCATATGTAGCAGATTTACAGAATTGCTATGAGCGCTGACCACCGGGCGGCGCTCATAGCAATGTGCCTGCAACAACCATAGAGGTCTCTATGAGACCTCAGATTGTTATGGCAACGCATCACTGATCCCTGATCACGTGACGGGGGTCGGCGATGCGCTTACTTCCAGCCCGGTGGCCGGAAGCTCTAGTTAAATGCCCGCTGTCAGCTTTGACAGCCGGTTTTAACTAGTTAATAGGCGCGAGCGGATCGCGATTACGCTCGCGCCTATTGCGGGCGCATGTCAGCTGTTTATAACAGCTGACACAGCTGACATGTCGCGGCTTTGAGGTGGGCTCACCGCCGGAGCCCACCTCAAAGCAGGGGATCCTTACCGATGACGTACTATCCCATCATTGGTAAGGAAGGGGTTAAAAATGTAGCACCATTTTGCATTTACAGGATCTTTTTCCTTTGAAGAGGTCAGTGGTTAAAAATCAGCTGAGAGGGGATCAGAAAAAAAAAAAAATCTTGTCAGACCATAATAGCAGGCAGACATTTGATTCTCAGTTAGCCCACTCTGCTGACAGCAATAGACAGTACAACACAAAGCCTATAGAAGGCAATCTGCATTATTTTTAATGAAACTCCATTGCAAAACTGAGACACTTACCATTGACATCCAAACTTTTCACTGTCTATTTCCACAATTCCAGGAGGTGGCACAGCATGTGCATTAACTGGTCTGGAAGCTGAAGATATAACAAAATGATGCTCAAAATGATTATCTGTATGAAGCATTTACATACAGCATAGTAGTCCTACAAGTCCTGGAACACCAAGTGTGATACCTGCTTCAGGATGCCAGTGGCAGTAGATGTTGGCGCTGGTCAGCGGAGTCCATTTTCCCAATGATATTCCTGGGGTGAACTTAAGGAATTTAAATAGCCAATGGAGGAAGCACATGTGCAGACTGAGATCTCAGAAAATCGCAATCTATACATGCGCCGCCAGAGGAGGCCATTTTCCCGAAGCCCACTGCAGGGATATCATTGGGAAAATAGACTCCGCTCACTGATGCCGACATCTTCTGAGATCCTAGGCACCGCAGCATCGCCCAACTCTGGCCATCGGCACCCTCGTGAAGCAGCGACCCAGCTCCACTGCCGCCGCCCCCATAAGCTCACTTCAGATTATAAGACGCACTCCCATTTCCTCCCAAATTTTAAGGAAAAAAAGTGTGTCTTATAATTGAAAAAATACGATAATATCTTACATAAAAAGGTAAAATATTAAATTCTAACCTGGAGCAGGGTTAGCATTAACAGAAGGGTTAACATGCTCCACTGCTTGAGGACGAATCTCAGAAACCACTTGATGACTGGAGCTCTGATGTTCAATAAGCTTCACTGCCGTTAGAGCATCAGGTCCAAACATTTGGATGTCCATAGAAATAAGACAAACCAAGGTATCTACAAAAAAAAAAAAAAACTAGAATATTGAAATTTATTACCATACAAGCAGAATTTACCATCAAAACACCGTATTAGTTGCATAAAAACAAACACACTTTTGGAACAGCACACTTTCTTTCTTACGCGTGAACATTGCTTTATAAAATGTAATGCACACTAGCATACATAAACATATGAAATATAGACATGTTTTACCTATGCTTCGCTCTACATTTGCGATCTTCACACAAGCTACTTCTCCCAGTTCTGTAAGCATGTAGAGCACCTCAAGAGTGGAGATTACAAGTAGTACATCCGGGAGAGTAAGATGACATATGATTTCCTTGTAGCTGTCCTGATCCACATACTCACATATAAGAACTCCATTATCTTCTGCCTTACATAAATTACTTAAGATTTCCATGCCTTGTGAAGAAAAAAAGTCTTAGACACATCAAATAACATAATTTATAACAAATGAGTATGATTAAAAGATTTACCTCTCATTTTTAAAAATCTATCCTGTGACATTAGGCATTTTGTTATGGTGTGGAACATTAGGTGAGTGGTTTTGAAATCAACAGGATCTAACTGAAGCTGTAGAAGAAAGACAAATAAAAGGGATTGTGGTTGTTCTGCTGCAAAAATCAAATAGAAATGAATATCACAGCAGCTAATATCAATTATAATTAATTATACACACACACAAAAAGGTACACCATGCATCTGACAAGTCGGGCTGTTATTTCAGTATTCACCCTTATTTTCTGATGATTTTTACATACACTTCAGACAGCCGATGGTTCAGGCCAAAAGTTATTCCTCCTGACCCCATACACCTGGGCTATACTTGGCATCATATGTTCTCAATGGGGAGAGGGCAAAAATCCACTGCCGAACAACTCAGCCCGTGGCTTATACCCTGTGAGAACAACATATCAGGCATGCCCTATACACATTAAATTGTCAGCTGTCTTCTAATGTTTATGGCTACATATTTGCATCAGCACTTCTCTCCTGTATGCACTTTGATCAAGCAAAACTATACATCAATACCAGGCTTATAATATTCTTGCAAAGCTTGATATTTTTTTCTTATGTACCTATAGGATAACTTGCAATGTGGTTACTGCTCACTATCTCTGCTAGACATCAAGTCACTGTTTAAAAAAAAATATTGGATGTCCTTAAATTTATATTTTTTTTAATTACCACAGAATTAAAGGAAACCTGTCAGCAGGATTGTGCACAGTAACCTACACAGTGTCAGGTTGGTGCCGTTATACTGATTAAAATGATACCTTGGTTGATAAAATCTGTTTTGGGAGAAAAAAACTAGATCTTGGGTACTCACCGTAAAATCTGTTTCTCGGAGCCTTCATTGGGGGACACAGGAAACCATGGGTGTATGCTGCTGACACTAGGAGGTTGACACTATGCAAAAGACGGATTTTGGTAAGAACTTACCTGTAAAATCCTTTTCAGCGAAGGAAGGAAGAGAGACACAGTCATTACTAGTGGGTAGGCGGAGCCCAGATAGGATTGACACCTCAGATTAAAAAGAGTGTTGACCGGCCCCTCCAGCTCGGGCTCCTCCTACTCAGCTCTTCAGTCGTACCCAAGCTTAAGGAAGAACAATATCACCAGCGAAGCAACATAACCCCTTCTGAAGGACTTCAGAGAAAAAACATAAGAGTACAGGTTATGCATGCATTCGGCAAAAAAATCACACAGTTACAGGTACTACTCACTGAACCTGACTACTGCGATAAGCTGGCAATGCTGGAACGGAGCCGTAGCGCGTCGACCTCAGTCCAGATAATCGCTATCAGAGAAGGGTCACGCTGCATCTGTAAATACAACAACACACTTCTGCCATGGGAGGGAGCTGTGTCTCTCTTCCTTCCTTCGCTGAAAAGGATTTTACAGGTAAGTTCTTACCAAAATCCGTCTTTCAGCTGCAGATGGAAGGAAGAGAGCCACAGTCATTACTAGTGGGACGTCCCAAAGCAGTCCAAAAATTAGGGTGGGAAAAAACAAAATAGGCAGAAACCCAACAACCTAGATAAATGCGCCACAGGCGCCAAATACAAGTTAACTAAAAACTTTAAATTACCGCTGCCTGCAGGACCCTACGTCCTAAGGCCGCATCAGCGGAAGCACTGACGTCCACCTTATAAAACTTTGTAAATGTGTGGACGAAACGCCAGGTCGCCGCTCGGCAGAGCTGAGCTGCCGAAACCCTTGATGAAAGGCCCACGATGAAGTCACAGCCCTCGTGGAGCGAGCGCGAATCTTAATCGGGCAAGGTTCGCCATTAAGACGGTAAGTCTCCAAAATGGCCGACCGAATCCAACGAGCTATAGAGTCCTTGAAAACTCGTTGATCACGCCTACGACCTGCTGTAATCACAAACAGGGAATCTGACTTTCGAAAACCTTGAGTAATAGACAAAATAGAACTTCAAGACCCGCACTAAATCCAATTTGTGCAAGTTCCGTTCCTTTGCATTCCCTGGGCCCGGGCAAAGCGAGGGCAACACAATATCCTGGTTAACATGAAATTGCGACACCACCTTAGGTAGAAAATCGCCCCGTGTGCGAAGCACTACTCGATCCGGGTAAAACTCCAGGAAAGGAGGCGAGCAGGAAAAAGCTGCCAACTCAGAAACCCTTCTTAAAGAGGTTACCGCCACTAAGAAGGTAACCTTCCAAGAAATTAAAGAAAGGCTAGCAGAACCCATAGGCTCAAAAGGTATATGCTGAAGAGCCTCCAAGACAAGGTTGAGCCGCCAAGGAGACACAGGCGCCTTCCGCAGTGGAAACTGACGGGTTACTCCGCGAAAAAAGGAACGTACGTCCCTACGCGAGGCGATAGCCTTCCGAAATAGCAAAGACAGGGCAGAAACCTGACCTTTCAGAGTGCTAACTGCCAAACCTTCTGTCCAGCCCGTACTGTAGCAAAGCGAACAAATTGGGAATGGAAAAAAATCCTCGGATTCCTTGAAGAACCCGAAACCACGAAAAAACCAAGTCTTGTGATAAATCTTAGTAGTAGCCGGACCTCTGGCAGCTCGCAGAGTGGCAATGACTTCGGCTGAAAAACCTCTACGGGTCAAGGTTTCGGTCTCAAGAGCCACGCCGTCAAACGCAGAGACTTCAAGTCCGGATGACGAACGGGCCCCTGGGTTAACAGGTCCGGGCGAGGAGGAAGTGGGAATGGCGGTGCCGCCAAAAACGACACCAGTGTCGAGAACCACGTCCTCCTTGGCCAATCCGGGGCTATCAACATAGCCGGAATTCTCTTCCAGTCTGATCCGACGCAGCACCAGAGGAAGTAAAGATATCGGCGGAAACACATAGACTAGCTCGAAATGGTCCCACGGAGCCACCAGAGCAACCACCGCCACAGCCTTCGGGTCCTTGTACCTGGACATGAAGGTCGGTAGTTTGGCATTTGAACCTGGATGCCATCAAATCCACTTGGGGAGTTCCCCAACGGAAGCACAGCAGCGCAAAAATTTTCGGATGAGGACTCCATTCTCCAGGATCCATCTTCTCGCGACTGAGGAAGTCCGCCGTGGTATTCTGGACTCCTGGAATGTGATCGCAGAGATGGCTGGAACCTTGGTCTCGGCCCATAGCAGGATCCGAGACACCTCCATCATGAGGCTGGAGCTCCTTGTCCCGCCTTGGTGGTTGATATACGCAACGCCGTCGCGTTGTCTGTCTGCACTCGGACTGGTAGACCGCTTAAAGGGACCGTCCAGTGTTGTAGGCAAAGGAAAAATTGCCCTCAACTCCAGGATGTTGATCGGTAGAACAGACTCTTCCGATGACCATACTCCCTGGATCCAAAGATCGTTCCAGACACCCCCCCAGCCCGTCAGGCTGGCATCGGTGGTTATGACCGACCACCTCGGAGGGAGGAAAGATTTCCCCAGGAATAACGCTCCTGGACGTAACCACCATCCTAGGGATTCTCGCACCCTGTGAGAGATGATGACGCTGCAATTCAGAGAAGCTTGCGATCGATCCCAACGACTCAGAATGAGCCTTTGGAGGGCCCTGGAATGAAATTGGGCAAACGGAAGTGCCTCCATGGACGTCAAACCCAGAAGGCGCATACACTTCCGAAAGGACATTGCTGCCGTAGACCTCATAATCTGGACATGTCGAAAGAGACATGCCCGCTTGTCTGGAGGAAGGGACACCACCGTCCGTACAGTGTCGAAATGCATTCCCAAAAACAGGATTGACTTCCAGAGACGACTTCTCCCAATTGACCAGCCACCCGAAATCCTCCAGGAGCTGAAGGGATAGATTGCGAGCCGTCCCCGCCTCCTCCTTTGAGGACGCCACAATCAGAAGGTCGTCCAGGTAGGGAAATCGTAACCCCCTGTCTTCGAAGAATTGCCATGAGGGGCACTAGAATGTTTGTAAAAACTCTGGGCGCCGAGGCCAAGCCGAATGGCAGAGCCACAAACTGGCAATGGTCCTGACCTATGGCAAAACGAAGGAAGCGCCGGTGAGCACTTCCGACGGGAACATGCAAATAAACGTCGCGAATGTCGATTGACCAAAAAGACGTTCTGCGACAGGGCTGCCACAACGGAGCGAAGCGACTCCATGCGGAATTTTCGGGATGTAAACATGCCGATTCAATCTTTGAAATCCAAAATAGGGCGAAATTTGTCCTCCTTTTTGGGGACCACAAAGAGGTTGGAATAAGAATCCTCTTCCCCGGTCCTCTGCGGAACCGGTATCACCACACCCTTCTGCAGAAGGGAATCGACCTCTCGTAGTAGAGCGGCAAATAGCTCGGCTCTGACGGAATGCGAGATTGGCAAAACCTGTCCGGGGGTCGAGAAAGAAACTCTATGAAGTAGCCTGCCAACACAACCTGTGTTACCCAGGCGTCCGCCACACGGGAAACCCAAGTCGGTTTGAATTGGAGTAAACGACCCTCCACTCGAGAGCGCTCGAGTGAGACCTAGACGTCAGACCGCTTTAGCGGGTTTTTTGCCAGCTTCTGTCTTAATGGAAATTCTGTTTCCAGGGTATGCGGAATTTCTGAGAAATTCCCCCTTTTTTTTTTTTTTAAAAAAAACAGAGAGGAACGACCCAAACCCCCAGAGGGTTGACCGGGTCATCCCCTGGACCGAAAGGACCGCCGACAACTACCGGCACTAGTCCTGCCAGACGCAGAAGTCACAGCTCTGCGCTGCGGTAAAGCTGTTTCTTTTGCCTCAGAAATCAGCTCTGTGAGGTCAGATTCAAATAGCTGACCACTTTGTAAGCTAAAGATAGCAAACCCTGCTTGGAAACCGCGTTCCACTGTCTAAGCCACAGTGCTCTTCTGACTGTGACTGCCGAGGATTGCGCCCTGGATAGCAGTGACGCAGAATCCTTCAACTTGAAAAGCCCATCTATCTCGATAGAGGGGATCCATCTTGTCACGCAGTCCGTAGACGGTCCAAACGGCTCAGGGAAACTTTACAAGTACACATAGATCCTTAATACTGAATCCATGACCCGCGGCCTCGCAGATGGATATTGTTGCCATCTCCATTTTTCTGTCCAGCAGGTCCTGCAGACTCGCCTTCCTTTACCAGGATAAAGGGACATTCACTTCAGGAGATCCAATTAACAATCAACTCCGTAGAAAACGGATACAGATTGTAAAGCCGTCGCGACCTATGCGACTCCTGAAACATCCGGGCCGACTTACCAGGACGCCTAGTTACCTCTCTCTGGTAACTGTAACGCCCTCATGGCTCCAATAGTACGGTCCATGAGAGAGGCAGAGTGTCCCTGCCGATCCTTCTTGTCCGAAACGGACATCTTCGCTACGCGAGAAGGAAGGCACCGATTTGTGTCGCTTCCTTGAGAGGATCTAGCTGACACTCCATAACCTAGAAGGTCAGACAGGCCATCATAGAAACTAGCGAGGGCCTCCATTTTGACACCACTGGAACCTCCGACCGCTGCGCATGACGCTGTCGGGGTCTGCGTGTCAGATAGTCCGCATCTGACATGTCCTTGCACAGTATATGGCAGGTTAAACCTGTCAGTAACTAGAACAGTGTGTTTCTTAAAGAAAAAACAATCGCTGAAGGGTTAAAGCTCTTAAAGAGAGAGCTACCCCAGCATTAATAGTTAACCGCCTAAGAAGGGGTTAAAGTAGCAGACTCCCCACAACCTTGATAATGAAAAAGTTGTGCGAGCCCCAAGTGCCTCTTATAAGGCAGCAGCTGCAGGACAGCTTTTTATGCCACACTAACAGAAAAACGTTCCACAAGATCGCTAAAAATTGCGCTGTTTTGTATATCGCAATGACCGCCAAAGTTGTTAAGGAGATCGCTAACCGCTTATGCGATGTTAATGAGATCGCCCAGATTGGCAGCTACTAGCGACATTAAAAAATGATCACACAAACGATCGCATTAGTATGCGTCGTTATCAGGATCGTTAGTGGGAACGTATAGTGGCAGTATTAAAATCGCAGACTTCCCACAAACTCTTTATTATTATTGAAAAGAGTGTGCGAGCCCCTTATGCGATAACAGCCGCAGGACAGCGCAGTCTGTCACTCATTAGTGCCCCAGAAGGCGCCCGCACTGTGGGGGTGAAGGGGTTAAGCTTCTGCCTGCGGGCTAGAAGCGACTCACCCAGCTGGTAACAGTGTAACATCTTGCCGGGAGGGGAGGAGGGAGAAGAGCCAGAATAAGCTTTCAGCCTGCTTCTTTAATGGCCGCTGCGCTGTGCCTCCGTGTGCTCCATGAGGGAAGCCGGAAATGGAGACAGCAGTAAAGCGCGCGCTCAGAGCGGCGCGAAAATTCAAATAAAAAGGCGCGCACTCCTCTCCTATGTCCTGCAGGCATCCACCTGCGGACAAAAAACACAGTCACCGACATGTAATGTACAGCGGCTGCCGCAGCAGTCGCTTAAACACTCACACACACATTAATAAAAATATGAGGTAAAAATGTGAGGTACTCACCAGCCGAAGCGCCACAGGGACCCCCAGGGGTTTCTGGCGCTATGCCCATGCTTCCCCCCAGGGCGGGGGACGCAGTGACCCCTGCAGCGCGGTTTGCGCCCCCGCCAGGGAAGCCATCCTCATCCCCCCGGGCCGGCAGGGTTCTGCAGGGACCACCATTAGGGTAATACAGATCCGCCAAGGGAGAGGTGGGAGTCCAGCAGCGCTGAGACTCCTGAGACCTCTAGACCACATTTGGTGATCCAAGTCTCTTGTCCGATAAAAAATAATAAAATCTTCTGAGGAGCTGCTTCCAGCAGCGACCATCCTCTGGGACCTCAAATTGTAAACTGAAGAGCTGAGTAGGAGGAGCCCGAGCTGGAGGGGCCGGTCAACACTCTTTTTAATCTGAGGTGTCAATCCTATCTGGGCTCCGCCTACCCACTAGTAATGACCGTGGCTCTCTTCCTTCCATCTGCAGCTGAAAAATGGTTAGCTCCTCCCCAGCAGTATATACCCACCAACTGGCAGAAAGCTACCGTATATACTCGAATATAAGCCGAGATTTTCAGCCCATTTTTTAGGGCTGAAAGTCCCCCTCTCGGCTTATATTCGAGTCATATACCAGGGGGTCGGCAGAGGAGGGGGAGCGCAGCTGTCCTGTATACTCACCCTTCCGCCGGCCCTGTCTCTGCAGCCCCTGCACTTCTCCCACGGTCCCAGCGCCAGTATTCAGCCTTCAGTGTTACCGCTCATTAAAGTCATGAATATGCACATATTCATGACTTTAATGAGCGGTAACACGTGACCGCTGAACACAGGCGCCGGGACCGTGGGAGAAGAGCAGGGCAGAGACGCGCCAGCGGAAGGGTAAGTATAAGCGATACTTACCTGCCCCGTTCCGCTGTGTCCTCGGGTCCTCTTGCTGTTATGATCAGGCAGAGGGCGCGATGACGTAGTTACTGTGCGCAGCGCCCTCTGACTGTTCATTGACTGCTGGAGGACCCTGTTGTGAGTGGGCTTGGGATGAGTTCTGAGCAGAGGCTCCCTCTGGTGGTTACAAGTGGTGCTGGTCTGTCCAGTGAAGATTGTGAGGATTGGGAATCAGGTGTTACTGACTGGTCTTATATAAGGGAGTCACCTTCCCATCAGGGTTGCCGGTGATCAATTGTTCTGGTCTCTATCCTTGATTCCTGTTTCCCATGTAGCCTGCTGTGTCGTGTCTGCATCTCCTGCTAACAGATAAGACATTTTCTTCTTTTCGTTTTTGTGCTTGATTTTTGCATTTTGTCCTGCACTTCTGTGGGGGCCTTCAGGGTCCCCTCCGGGGGCTTTTGCCCTCTCGGTTTGGTTCAGCCACTGATGTTTGTGCTTTTGCTTTTTCCAGTTTTTTCAGTGGCTGCTGTTTTGATTTTGTTACACCAGAGAACTGATTTGGGTGGTGGAGGTCGTGTGGTCTCAGGTGTTTTTGAGATTGGTGGAGTTGGTGCTTTTCAGGGTTTTCTGGGATTGCAGTAAGTACCCTTCCTATCCTTTTCTATTTGGTTGGTTTGGGCCCCAACGTTTGCTCATACTATTTTCTGTCTGTGTCAGTATTTCTTCTTGTCTAACCGCCATTACATGTTTGGGGGCTTTCTATTATCTTTGGGGTTCTGCTCCGGGGCAGATAGCTTTCCTATATCTATCTTTAGGTGTAGTTAGTTTCTCAGGCTGTGACGAGGCGTCTAGGACCAACGTAGGAACGCTCCACGGCTGCCTCTAGTTGTTGTAGTTAGTCAGGGTACTGCAATCTCATAGATTCCAACTGCTCTGGTGTATTGCCTTTTTTGCCTGCACTCCTCAGCTACCGAAACATAACAGTATCACCGGCCCAAAATTTAAAATTGTATGGTACTCACAGAAGGGAAAAAAATTGTGAAAGAAAAAACGGTTGTCAGAGTTGTCAGAGATATTTTTCTGTTTGTTGCATTTTTTTTTTTTTTTTCCCTCTGTATCTCTGGGTGCTGGGGAGGATTTTTTCTCTCAATGGAGTTTGCACAGTTGTCTGGCCGTGTGGATCAGCTTGCCACTGAGGTTCAGAGTATTGCTGCATATCTTGCTAGGTTGCCTGTTGTGGAACCTAGGATTCCCATGCCAGATTTGTTTTTAGGGGATCGAGCTAAGTTTCAGAATTTCAAAAATAATTGTAAATTGTTTTTTGCCTTAAAATCTAAGTCCTCAGGGAACGCAGCGCAGCAGGTTCAAATTGTCATCTCTCTCCTGCGTGGCAATCCTCAGGATTGGGCTTTTTCCCTGACACCTGGGGATCCTCTTTGAGTGATGTTGATGCATTTTTTCAGGCTTTGGGGTTATTGTACGATGAGCCTAATGTCACTGATCAAGCTGAAAAAGCCTTGTTGGCATTAAATCAGGGGCTTGATGACGCTGAGTTATACTGTCAGAGATTCCGTAGGTGGGCAGTCCTGACCAAGTGGAATGACGACGCTTTGGCGGCCCTTTTTCGGAAGGGTCTGTCAGATAATGTAAAGGATGTTATGGTGGGATTCCCTGTCCCCTCTGGTCTCAATGATTCTATGTCATTAGCGATTCAAATTGACAGACGTTTGCGTGAGCGGAGAAGTATGCGTGGAATAGTGTTGCCTTGTGAACCTGCTTCTGAATCCATGCAGTGTGATAGAGTGGTGTCTGGGGCACAGCGTCATGAGTTTCGAAAGCGCAATGGGTTATGTTTCTACTGTGGTGATGCCTCTCATGCTATTTCAGTCTGCCCTAAGCGGGGAAGACGTTTTGCACGCTCAGTTGTCTTGGGTAGTGTTCAGACTAAGTTTTTATTAACTGTCACTCTGATATGCTCTCTGTCCTCATTTTCTGCTCAGGCTTTCGTTGATTCTGGAGCAGCTATTAACCTGATGGATTATGATTTTGCTAAACGTTGTGGGTTTCCCTTGATACCCCTACAGAAGTCTATTCCCCTACTGGGGATCGATTCTACCCCTTTGGCTGAGAATAAACCTCAGTTCTCTACTCAGGTGATAATGAGGGTTGAACCTGATCATCAAGAGTGCTGCAAATTTTTGGTTCTGTATAATCTGCATGATATTATCGTACTGGGTTTCCCTTGGTTACAGTCTCATAATCCTGTTTTGGATTGGAAATCTGTGTCTGTAACCAGTTGAGGCTGCCAATGTGTTAATACCAACACTCCTGTTTTTTCTGCCTCCCCCCAGGCTCAGGATGTTCCTGACTTTTTGATTGATTTTTCTGATGTATTTAGCGAAAGTAAATCTGCATCCTTGCCTCCCCATAGGAGCTATGACTGCGCTATTGAATTAGTGCCTGGTAGTAAATTCCCTAAAGGTCGCCTTTTTAACTTGTCTGTACCTGAACATGACGCTATGCGGTCTTATATCAAGGAGTCATTGGAGAAGGGTCATATCAGACCATCCTCTTCACCCTTAGGTGCCGGTTTTTTCTTTGTGGCCAAAAAGGATGGTTCATTAAGGCCATGTATTGATTATCGTCTTTTGAACAATATTACTGTGAAATATCAATACCCTTGATTCCTGACCTGTTTTCCAGGGTGAAAAACGCTACTTGGTTTACCAAGCTTGACCTCAGGGGGGTATATAACCTTATTCGCATTAAGCACGGGGATGAATGGAAGACGGCATTCAATACCCCGGAGGGGCATTTTGAGTACCTTGTGATGCCCTTTGGGCTCACTAATGCTCCTTCTGTCTTCCAGTCCTTCATGAATGACATTTTCAGGGATTTTGTGGATAAATTTCTGATTGTTTATTTGGATGATATCTTGATTTTTTCTAATGACTGGGACTCTCATGTGAAACATGTTCGAACTGTATTCCAGATTTTGAGAGAGAATGCTCTGTATGTGAAGGGATCAAAGGGTCTTTTTGGCGTACAGAGGATCTCATTTCTGGGATTCATTTTGTCCCCATCTGTTATTGAAATGGACCCGGTCAAGGTTCAGGCCATCTGTGATTGGGTCCAACCTACTTCATTAAAGGCTCTTCAAAGATTTTTGGGTTTTGCCAATTTTTATCGTAAATTTATTGGTAATTTCTCGGTTATTGTTAAACCATTAACTGATTTGACCAAAAAGGGTTCTGATGTGGTGAATTGGCCTCCTGAGGCAGTCTCTGCATTTCAGGAACTTAAGCAGAGATTCACTTCTGCTCCTGTTCTACGGCAGCCTGATGTTTCTCTGCCATTTCAGGTGGAGGTTGATGCCTCTGAAATTGGGGCAGGTGCCGTTTTGTCCCAAAAAGATCCAGAGACCTCTAAAAGTAACCCTTGTGACTTTTTCTCTCGAAAATTTTCTCCTACTGAACGTAATTATGACGTGGGTAATCGGGAGTTATTGGCCATGAAGTGGGCTTTTGAAGAGTGGAGACATTGGCTGGAGGGAGCCAAACATCAGGTGGTGGTCCTTACTAACCATAAGAATCTGGTTTATCTGGAATCTGCCAAGCGACTCAATCCTAGACAGGCCAGGTGGGCCTTGTTTTTCACACGTTTTAATTTTGTGGTTTCCTTTCTTCCTGGCACTAAGAATGTTAAGGCGGATGCCCTCTCGAGGAGCTTCCTTGCAGACTCTCCTGAGTTATCTGATCCTTCTGTTATTTTGAAAGAGGGTGTAGTTCTTTCCGCCATCTCACCCAATTTGAGACTTGCTCTGGAGGGGTGTCAGGAGGATAGGCCCGAGCGCTGCCCTGTTGGAAAATTGTTTGTCCCGGACCAGTGGAAAAAGAGTGTGATGTCTGAGATTCATTGTTCCACGTTGGCTGGGCATCCCGGAATTTTTGGTACCAGAGACTTGGTTAGTCGGTCCTTTTGGTGGCCTACCTTGTCTCGTGATGTCAGGGAATTTGTGCAGTCCTGCGGGACTTGCTCTCGCTCCAAGCCTTGCTCTCGCTCTAGTGGTTTGTTGATGCCATTGCCTGTGCCCAAGAGACCATGGACCCATATCTCTATGGATTTCATTTCCGACCTTCCTGTTTCTCAGAGAATGACCGCCACCTGGGTGATTTGTGATAGGTTTTCCAAGATGATACATCTTGTGCCATTACCTAAGTTGCCTTCCTCCTCTGAATTGGTGCCGTTGTTCCTTCAGCACGTGGTTCGTTTACACGGCATTCCTGAGAACATAGTGTCTGACAGAGGAGTCCAGTTTGTTTCCAGATTTTGGAGGACTTTTTGTTCTAAACTGGGTGTTCAATTGTCTTTCTCCTCGGCATTTCATCCTCAGACCAATGGTCAAACTGAGAGAACAAACCAGACATTGGAGACTTATCTAAGATGCTTTGTGTCTGCTGATCAGGATGACTGGGTCTCTTTTTTGCCTTTGGCTGAGTTTGCTCTTAATAATAGGGCTAGCTCTGCCACTTTGATGTCTCCGTTTTTCTGTAATTCTGGGTTTCACCCTCGATTTTCTTCAGGACAGACGGAGGCTTCTGTCTGTCCAGGTGTTGACTCTGTTGTGGAGCGTATGCAACAGATTTGGGACCAGGTAGTGGAGAGGTTGTCCCTCTCTCAGGAGAGGGCCCAGCGGTTTGCTAACCGGCATAGGACTGATGGTCCTCGGTTTAAAGTGGGTGACTTGGTCTGGTTGTCCTCAAAAAATATTCCTATGAGAGTAGCATCTCCTAAATTTAAGCCTAGGTTCATTGGACCTTATAAGATCATAGAGATTCTTAATCCTGTTTCTTTTCGTTTGCTTCTTCCAGGGACATTTAAGATCCATAACGTGTTCCACAAGTCCTTGTTGAAGAGGTTTGTTGAGCCAGTGGTTCCTGCTGCTGTGCCTCCTGACCCTGTTTTGGTTGAGGGCAATCTGGAGTATGTGGTTGAGAAATATTAGATTCTCGTTTTTCTAGACGGAAACTCCAGTATTTGGTTAAGTGGAGAGGTTATGGTCAGGAAGACAATTCTTGGGTGTTTGCTTCGGACATCCATGCTAGGAGACTCATCCGTGCGTACCATAGAACTCATCCTGACCGACCTGGTTGCTCAAATGAGGGTTCGGTGACCCCTCCTCAAGGGGGGGGGGTACTGTTGTGAGTGGGCTTGGGATGAGTTCTGAGCAGAGGCTCCCTCTGGTGGTTACAAGCGGTGCTGGTCTGTCCAGTGAAAATTGTGAAGATTGTGAGGATTGGGAATCAGGTGTTACTGACTGGTCTTATATAAGGGAGTCACCTTCCCATCAGGGTTGCCGGTGATCAATTGTTCTGGTCTCTATCCTTGATTCCTGTTTCCCTTGTAGCCTGCTGTGTCGTGTCTGCATCTCCTGCTAACAGATAAGACATTTTCTTCTTTTTGTTTTTGTGCTTGATTTTTGCATTTTGTCCTGCACTTCTGTGGGGGCCTTCAGGGTCCCCTCCGGGGGCTTTTGCCCTCTCGGTTTGGTTCAGCCACTGATGTTTGTGCTTTTGCTTTTTCCAGTTTTTTCAGTGGCTGCTGTTTTGATTTTGTTACACCAGAGAACTGATTTGGGTGGTGGAGGTCGTGTGGGTGTTTTTGAGATTGGTGGAGTTGGTGCTTTTCAGGGTTTTCTGGGATTGCAGTAAGTACCCTTCCTATCCTTTTCTATTTGGTTGGTTTGGGCCCCAACATTTGCTCATACTATTTTCTGTCTGTGTCAGTATTTCTTCTTGTCTAACCGCCATTACATGTTTGGGGGCTTTCTATTATCTTTGGGGTTCTGCTCCAGGGCAGATAGCTTTCCTATATCTATCTTTAGGTGTAGTTAGTTTCTCAGGCTGTGACGAGGCGTCTAGGACCAACGTAGGAACGCTCCACGGCTGCCTCTAGTTGTTGTGGTTAGTCAGGGTACTGCAATCTCATAGATTCCAACTGCTCTGGTGTATTGCCTTTTTTGCCTGCACTCCTCAGCTACCGAAACATAACAGGACCCGGAAGACGGCGGCGAGCAGCGGTGACAGGTAAATATCGCTGGTGCCGGGGCCCTGAGCGATCGGTGACACCGGCACCTGTCCCCATAGCGCGCCGGTGTCCCCGCCTGCTCAGGACACCGGCACCTGGCCCTCCAGCAACGAGAGGTGAGTATACCTTTTTTTTTTTTTTTTCGGTTGCAGCAGCAATTGAGGCCTACACTGTGGAGCATCTATGGGGGCATAATCTATGGGGCATTATCTATGGGGGAATAATCTATGGGGCATTATCTATGGGGGCATAATCTATGGGGCATTATCTATGGGGGCATAATCTATGGGGCATTATCTATGGGGGAATAATCTATGGGGCATTATCTATGGGGGAATAATCTATGGGGCATTATCTATGGGGGCATAATCTATGGGGCATTATCTATGGGGGAATAATCTATGGGGCATTATCTATGGGGGCATAATCTATGGGGCATTATCTATGGGGGAATAATCTATGGGGGAATAATCTATGGGGCATTATCTATGGGGGTATAATCTATGGGGCATTATCTATGGGGGCATAATCTATGGGGCATTATCTATGGGGCATTATCTATGGGGGCATAATCTATGGGGCATTATCTATGGGGGAATAATCTATGGGGCATTATCTATGGGGGAATAATCTATGGGGCATTATCTATGGGGGCATAATCTATGGGGGCATAATCTATGGGGCATTATCTATGGGGCATTATCTATGGGGGCATAATGCCCCATAGATTATGCCCCCATAGATAATGCCCCATAGATTATCTATGGGGGCATAATCTATGGGGCATTATCTATGGGGGAATAATCTATGGGGGCATAATCTATGGGGGAATAATCTATGGGGCATAATCTATGGGGCATCTATGGGGGCATAATCTCATTTTCCACCCTTGGCTTATACTCGAGTCAGTAAGTTTTTCCAGTTTTTTGTGGCAAAATTAGGGGGGTCGGCTTATACTCGGGTCGGCTTATACTCGAGTATATACGGTATTCAGTTTTAGCTTAGTGTCAGTAGGAGGTGGACACGGGCTGCTCTCAGCCCCATATCTACCTTTAGGTTTTGCTGTTTTTTATTAATGATCTCTATTTTTCAGGTCCAGCTTGTGATTTGGGAGTAAGTGAGAAAGCAGCAGGAGAAGCAGAGAACGCAACAGAATGAACAACAGTAGAATCTGATAAACGTAATAAACAGTAAAAACAAGGGCGGGTGCTGTGTTCCCCAATGAAGGCTCAGAGAAACAGATTTGACGGTGAGTACCTAAAATCTAGTTTTCTCTGTCGCTTCATTGGGGGACACAGGAAACCATGGGACGTCCAAAAGCAGTCCCAAGGGTGGGAAGAATACCCTCAAGTCAGAGCTCAGGCCACTGTGGCTTGCAGGACCTTTCTTCCAAGGTTCGCGTCTGACGAAGCACGAGTATGAACCTTATAGAATTTGGTGAAAGTATGAATGGAGGCCCATGTAGCAGCTTTGTAGAGCTGCGAGGCCGATGCCTGATGACAAACTGCCCAGGAGGCTCCTACCGAACGCGTGGAGTGCGCGGTAATCCTTAGAGGCTGTGCTCAACCTCTTAGACGGTAAGCTTCCAAAACGGTGGAACGGATCCATCGAGCAATGGTAGAGCGAGACGCAGGAAGACCTCTTCGAGGACCCTCAGGGATAATGAACAAAGAATCTGAGCGTCGAAAAGGCTCAGTTCTGGATAAACTTGTAGGGCCCTTACAAAATCCAGTCTGTGCAGCGACCGCTCTCGGGGATGAGACGGAGACGGACAAAAGCACAATGTCCTCATTCAGATAAAAGCCGGAAACCATCTTGGGGAGAAATGATGGAACCAGGACGCAGAACAACCTTATCCTGGTGTAGAATCAGATAAGGAGTACGACGAGAGCGCCGCCAACTCAGAAACACGCCTGATTAAGGTGATCGCGACCAGGAATGCGATCTTCCAGGAGAGGAATGTGAAAGAGACCTCACGCAATGGTTTGAATGGAGACTTTTGTAAAACGTCAAGTACTAAATTAAGATCCCAGGGATCCACTGGTGGATGGTAGGGAGGAACGGAGTGGGCTACTCCCTGAACGAAAGTTTTAAGCGGTCGGCGAACTGCTAAGTTCTTTTGGAATAGAATTGAGAAAGCAGAAATCTGTCCCTTAATGGAACTAAGAGACAGTCCTGATTCCAAGCCCGATTGTAGAAAAGACAAGATGGATGGTAGGTGAAACACCATTGGAGAGATTTGGTGAACCTCACACCAGCGGAAATATGCTTTCCATGTTCGGTGATAAATCTTGGAAGATGAGGGCTTCCTAGCCTTGATCATGGTTTGAATGACCTGGTCGGGAAACCCAGCTGATTTCAGCACTGCGGCTTCAACAGCCATGCCGTTAAACTGAGCGACTGAGAACTCTGGTGGAAGAGGGGCCCCTGCGACAAAAGGTCTGGGCGATCCGGGAGTCTCCACGGCGTGTCCGCTGCGAGGTTGACTAGCATACCAGGGTCTCCGAGGCCAATCTGGGGTGATGAGAATAACGGGAATTCCTTCCGCTTTTATCTTTTTGACTACTCTGGGGAGTAACGGCAGAGGTGGGAATAGGTACGGAAGGGAGAACTGTGCCCAAGATATTGCCAGGGCATCGAACCTGCTTGCCAGCGGGTCGCGAGATCTGGACACAAACTGTGGAACCTTGTGGTTGAGTCTGGATGCCATTAGGTCAACGTCTGGAGTCCCCTACCTGAGACAAATTTTGTTGAAGACTGACTGGTGCAGAGACCATTCGCCTGCGGCCAGCTCTTCTCTGCTGAGAAAGTCTGCCACCCAGTTCTCTACCCCTGGAATGTGCACCGCGGAAATCGCTGGAACGTTCTGCTCGGCCCAAGACAGGATTCGAGCGACCTCTGACATTACTGCCCGACTCAGAATCCCCCCTTTGTGGTTGATGTACGCCACCGCAGTGGCGTTGTCGGTCTGAACCCAAATCGGGTATCCCTGAAGAAGATCCTGCCAATGTACCAGGGAAAGGAATACTGCTCGGAGCTCCAGAATGTTGATGGGGAGAGCCGATTCCCGAGCTGACCACTGGCACTGGACCGTCAGATCCTGGAAGACTGCTCCCCAGCCGAGAAGACTGGCATCCGTTGTGATTATTTTCCAATGTATGGGTAGGAAAGACCTCCCGAGATGGATCGACTGGGAGTGCTCCCACCATTTTAGGGACTGTTTTAGCAGCGGTGGAATCGAGACCACACGATCCAGGGAACGAATTGACTTGTTCCATCTCGCCAGAAGGAAGAGTTGGAGAGGGCGAGTGTGAAATTAAGCAAATGGAACTGCTTCCATTGAGGCAACCATTTTGCCTAGCACACTCATGCAGAAACGGAGGGAGCGACCTCTCAGATCGAACTCCGCGTATGAGAGCCAGGAATTTGTCCTTGGGTAGGAAAATCTTTGCTTGAGCGGTGTCGAAGAGCATTCCAAGAAAAAACAGACGTTGGACCGGGGTCAGAGAGTACTTCGCGGTGTTGACTATCCAGCCTAGCCGAGTGAGAGTGTCCACGGTGATCTGGAGGCTCTCCTGACACGCCGCGGGGGATGCGGCTGTGATGAGGATGTCGTCTAAGTAAGGAATGACGAGAATGCCTCGGCTGCGTAGAATAGCCATCGCTGTCGCCATCACCTTGGTAAAAACACGGGGAGTGGTAGCTAGGCCGAACGGCAGTGCCGTGAATTGGAAGTGGACCCCCTGAATGGAAAAACGAAGGAACCTCTGGTGTGGAGGGAAGATGGGAATGTGTAGGTAGGCATCATGGATGTCCACCGAACAGAGGAACTCCCCTGGTTCCATGGAGGCTATCACGGAACGAAGGGACTCCATTTTGAAGTGGCGCAGGCGTACGTATCGGTTCAGGAGCTTGAGGTCCAGAATGGGACGAACAGAGCCGTCTTTCTTCGGAACCACAAACAGGTTGGAATAAAAACCTGAAAAGTGCTCCTGTATGGGAACGTAAACGATGAATCCGGCTTCGAGGAGGGAGTCCATGGCCTTGAAAAACCCTGGAATGAGGGAGGTATCTCTTGGAGGACAGGACTCGAAAAAAACGAGATGGAGGGAGAGAAGAAAACTATTTTGTAACCGTAGGAGACTACGTCTTGTACCCTGGCGTCGTTGACTACAGACAGCCACTCGTCCCGAAACTGAAGGAGCCGACCACCCACCTTGAGAGGATTCCCAGATGGGGGCATCCCGTCATGCAGACGAAAACCTGTTGGAGCCAGACCTGGTGGGTCGGCTTTGGGTAGGTCTTGAGCGTCAGGTAGGGGCTGGATTAAAGGAGGGTCTTTTCCTTTGTTGAGGCACTGGGGATCTGTCTTGTCGCGGGTTGCTCTGTGGTTGAAACCTCCGAAAGAACCGAAAAGGAGCAGTGCGACGTGGCGTGCGCTTGAGCCTCTGCTGTGGTAAAAGTGTACTCTTCCCTCCCGTAGCGTTGGAGATTATCTTGTCCAGCTCTTCTCCAAATAGGCGAGAACCGTGGAAGGGAAGGCCCGTGAGGGACTTCTTCGATGCAGAGTCAGCGTTCCAAGCTTTAAGCCACAGAACTCTGCGGATCGCGACGATGTTGCCGGCAGCTATGGCTGAGCAGGTGGCTGCATCTAGAGACGCGTGATCCCGCGTGATCTGGTCCGCCAGATCGGCTAGGTCGTCGACCGGAGCCCCGGCGACGACACCCCGGCGGAGGTGCTTTGCCCATGCGGAAACTGCCTTAGCCACCCAAGTGGCGGCGAAGGAGGGGCAGAGGGAAGAGCCCGCGGCCTCGAAGGCGTATTTAGCCAGAGACTTTATGTGTCTGTCAGAGGGGATTCCTTTAGCGAGGAACTGTCAGACAGAGGAAGTATAGTCTTGGTGGCCAGCCGGGAGACCGGAGGGTCCACCAAAGGAGACGCTGCCCACTTGCTAAGCAGGTCAGGCTGAAAAGGATACAAGACGGCCATGCTTTTTCTTGTCTGGAAGCGCTTGTCTTCCTGAAAGACACAGTCTGATCAGAGGGAGGTAACTCAGAGTCTTTAATATCAAGAGTCTCATTAACAGCAACAATCAAACTAGTCATGTGTCACGCAGTTTGGAGACCTGTGCTGAGTCCAGATCAGAATCTGACTCAGAACGGGGGTCTGACTCTAGCGCCTCTGACTGAGGGGACGGAGGGGAGACTGGCGCCCTGGAAAGCGGTGATGAAGATGATGAGCTGTACGGTGAGATAATGCAGGAACGCTTTCTTGTAGATCTGGATTTTCTCTGAGGGGAAACCCTCCGGGGTTAATGATCGATGCCTCAGAGGGGGGTAGTTGAGACCCGCTAGCAGGTGCAGGATTAGGAAGCAGCTCCAATACCGAGACCAAAGCGTGAGATACCTTGGTTAGGTCAGCTACTGACTGAGACAGAGATGTCACCCACTCAGGAGGGGGCACGCTCTCGCTGCGAGTAGTGGGGGGCTCCTGGGAAGACATTTTAGATTGTTTGCAATTAAGGCAGAGGGATGAGGTCTGACCAGAGGGAAACTTCTTGTGGCAGGACGAGCATGCAAAGTGTACTACAATGACAGGAGGATGGGAGAGAGGCTCCCTATGGATAGACATAGACTTAGAGAAGCTATGAGCCAGTGGGGATCTGCCGGTAGGCACTGCAGATCGGCGGAGGGGCCAGGGACGGGAAGACATACCCTCAGCTGTGGTCAGCTGTGGTCACACCTCATGGGAGATATAATTATATATAGAATTTTTTTTTTTTTTAAAGGAGCCCCCCCGCTACCGCACTCAGATGCAGCGCTGGGAGACGAATCTGTGGTTGTACCGCGGGGCCACTAACCGTCAGGTAATGACTTCGTCTTCCTCCCCTGAGCGACCGGCTACGGAGGGCGGGCGGCGTAGGGGGACAGCGGCAATGACCAGTCTGCATTTTTTCTTTCTTTCTTCCCCTGAGCGACCGGCTATGAAGGGCGGGCGGCGTAGAGGTGTAGTGGCCAGGACCAGTCTGCATCTTCGGTCCTGCGGATGCCCCAAACACGCTTGAAGTGTTAGGAGGCATGGGGTCCTGCTTGGCAGACACGAGAGGGTACAGTAGTGATGCATTCCCACACTGTGCTCTCGGTCTCTAGGGAGGAGAGCGGAGTGAGCTGTTACACTCCGTCGCCCAAATCACAAGCTGGACCTGAAAAATAGAGATCATTAATAAAAAACAACAAAACCTAAAGGTAGATACGGGGCTGAGAGCAGCCCGTGTCCACCTCCTACGGACACTAAGCTAAAACTGAATAGCTTTCTGCCAGTTGGTGGGTATATACTGCTGGGGAGGAGCTAACCATTTTTTTGCATAGTGTCAACCTCCTAGTGGCAGCAGCATACACTCATGGTTTCCTGTGTCCTCCAATGAAGCGACAGAGAAAAAAAGCTTATACCAGCAATCCTAGTACTCGTGTGATACTATCATGTCATGCGAATGCTGCTGGCAATGTCATGCGAGAGACTGGTACTGCTGATATGATATACTCGTGCTCCGGGGCGGATCTTCATATGGTGCTCTGTTTAGCTATTCATACTGATGGCTTATGACAGGTAACTGATCCCACCATGACCTGCCCTCTATTTTACAAACTGAATATTATTTGGATTGAAAAAAAAAAAGTCACCTTCACCAGGCAGGTGGCGGCGCCATGTGATCATGCTGCAGTGCAGGCGCAGCCACCTGCCTGGTGAAGGTGATTTTTTTTCAATCCGTATAATATTCAGCATATAAAATAGAGGGCAGGTCATGGTGGAATCAGTTAGAACACCACATAAACTCCCCTGCCCCCCCCCCCACACATCTGCCCCGGAGCACGAGCATATCATTAACTCAAAACTGAAAATCAAGATTAAACAACCAAGGTATCATTTTAATCAGTATAACGGCGCCGACCTGCCACTGTGTGTAAGTTACTAAGAACAACCAAGGTATCATTTTAATCAGTATAACGGCGCCGACCTGCCACTGTGTGTAAGTTAGTAAGCTCACTCCTGTTGACAGGTTCCATTTAAGGCTACACTTACGCTGCGTTCTTTACAATATGAATAAATGGAAAGCATAAAAGCTCTATCACGTTGCAGGCAAGACAACCTAAAGTCAGGCAAACTGTTGGCTTCTGTTCTTGTACAGAGTGATTTTAAGAAATGAACAACAGCCCTCACCCAAACACTGAGGCACAGAGAAGGTAGAATACGTAAAATCATTCTTTCACATTGACTGATAACAGTTTAAAATGCCAAATCTAAATTACATTTAGAACATGAACATAGAATTTTATGCCGAGTTCATTATGAACTCAATTTTGGGTACAGATAAAGAAGAAGCTGTATCAAAAAGTAAAAAATCATTACACGTCATTACATGTACACATCTGCCACAAGCACACATCTTACCTGCTGCTATATTCCCCAAAGTATCAAGTCCGAGTTGTCGGAGAGAAATAAAGTGACTATGAGCAGACAGTAACAAGAAGCGGAGACATGTCCGATTAGCTGCCAGAAGTTTAACGTTGCTTTCTTCAAAGGAAAGATTCCTCAAAATTACTGCTATCTGGAGAACACGTTGTCCTTCAATATCATTAATGCCCAACTTTCTTGGAGGGTGAAATAATGAGTCCCATAAGGACTCTGGAGATGTACCTTCTGCAAAACAAAATATAAACTAGTGTAGAAAAAAATTACGTGTACAAACACAAAAGGATGATAGGGCTGTCCTACAATTAGAAGTAGTAAAGAACCAACTATGTGAAGTTATGTTGCGTAGAAACATTTACGTTAGAAAAAAAACATACCTGTGAAACAGCTTGCTAAGTGGTGGTTATACTAATGCAATTGGCTTAAATTGAACAAAATTCCTTAATTTTGTGACAATTTTCAAGGTAAATTTTTTATTCGAAAAGAAAAACAGAACAATATACCTTCCCAGTCTGGTAATATCAACTCAAAGCTCTCTGCTTTATCTTTGCTGGTTACTAAAGATGAGGGTACCCCACGTCATTTTTTCATTCATTTATTAGGTTAATTCACGTACAGTAAACTACACATGCAAGGCACTAATTATATATCTCACTGATATTCATCTATATCTTTGCACATCTTTGACACCTAAAATCTTTAATTTCTATTTTGCATTCTATTTAGGCATGTGTCAGACAGATGGCTAGACACCCCCTGAGGTTATAAAACAGTTAAATGCCGCTGTCAATCACCGACAGTGGGATTTAATACACACCACACGGAAGTGCATCATTCATACCACCCATGTCACGTTATCAGGATGCGCCAATAGATTGTCATGACAGCTGGGGGTCTGCTGAAGGTCCCCGTGCCTTTCATTACGATACACCTTGCCGATGTTCATAGGAGATTGTTATTTCTGCTATATATAGTATAAAGCAGAAGCAATCGGATGATTGCAGCTTAGTCCTAAGGGTACTATTAAATAAAGTTTTATATATAAAAAAAAAATCGCCCCCCATTTGCTGCATTAAAAATTAAGCAATAAAAAAAGCACATATTTGGTATTGTTGATTTCAGAAATTTCCGATGTCCGATGTATCAAAACAGCAAATAATTTAATCCAATCGCTAAATGGCTTAACGAGAGAAAAGAAAGAAAAAGTGCCAGAATTAGGGTTTTTTTTTGGCAGTTGCAATATTGCAATAAAATGCAATAAGAAGCGATAAAACATTGTATCTTCCCCAAAATGGTATTGATAAAAACATCAGCTCAGGGAGCAAAAAATAAGCCCTCACCCAGCCTCAGATCCCAAAATATGAAAATATTAGGGGTCTCAGAAAATGGCGACACTAGCAAAAGTTTTTTCTTATAAATTTCTGAATTTTTTTTCCAACGAAAAACCAATACATGTTTGGTATCTGCGTACTTGTTAATCATATTTCCAGGTCAGTTTTCCAAATGGTGACTATGTTAAATAAATAAAAACAATTGTGGAATTGCACTTTTTTGGAATTTTAATGCAATTGAAACTTTTTTCTCCGCTTTCTAGTTCATCACATCATAAAATGGATGGTGCCATTCAAAAGTACAACTCGTCCTGCAAAAAACAAGTCCTCATAAGGCTACATTGAGAGAAAATAAAAAAAAGTTATGGCTCTTGGCATAAGGGGAGGAAAAAAAGAAAGTGCAAAAACAGAAAATCGCAAGGTCATGAAGAGGTTAATTAAAACTTCCCTAGCATCTTATTCTGTACATGCTTATTCACACCATGTTTTTACATTCTATTGAAAGGTACTGTTTTTTATATCCAATAAAAAATTTACCTTGAGAAGTATCACAAAAATCAAATGCTTTGTGGATGGTACGGGGTTGTCAGGGGGTTATATAACCATTGATGCACAGGTGCTTATTAACCCCTTAACGACCGCCGATACACCTTTTAACGGCGGTAGTTAAGGGTACTTAAACCACAGTGGAAAAAGACGGATTTTGGTAAGAACTTACCTGTAAAATCCTTTTCAGCGAAGGAAGGGAGACACACTAGTCATTACTAGTGGGTAGGCGGAGCCCAGATGAGATAGACACCTCAGATTAAAAAGAGTGTTGACCGGCCCCTCCAGCTCGGGCTCCTCCTACTAAGCTCTCCAGTTGTACACAAGCTTAGGGAAGAGCAATATCACCAGCGGAGCAACATAACCCCTTCTGAAGGAATTCAGAGAAAAAAACACAAGAATACAGGTTATGCATGCATGTAGGCAAAAAACCACACAGTTCCAGGTACTACTCACTGGACCTGATCACTGCGATGAGCTGGCGATGCTGGAACAGAGCCTTAGCGCGTCGACCTCAGCCCAGATAATCGCTATCAGAGAAGGGTCACGCCGCATCTGAAAACAACAACACTTCTGCCATGGGAGGGAGCTGTGTCTCTCTTCCTTCCTTCGCTGAAAAGGATTTTACAGGTAAGTTCTTACCAAAATCCGTCTTTCAGCAGCAGATGGAAGGAAGAGAGCCACACTAGTCATTACTAGTGGGATCCCCCAAAGCAGTCCAAAAATTAAGGGTGGGAAAAAACCAAAAGAGGCAGAATCCCAACAACCTAGATAAAATGCGCAATAGGCGCCAAACACAAGTTAACTAGAACTTTAAGCTACGGCCGCCTGCAGGACCCTACGTCCTAAGGCCGCAGCAGCGGAAGCACTGACGTCCACCTTATAAAACTTTATAAACGTGTGGACGGAACGCCAGGTCGCCGCTCGGCAGAGCTGATCTGCCGAGGCCCCTTGATGAAAGGCCCACGAGGAAGCCACAGCCCTCGTGTAGTGAGCTCGAATCTTAATCGGGCAAGGTTCGCTTTTAAGTCGGTAAGCCTCTAAAAAAAGACCGACCGAAACCAACAAACTATAGAGTCCTTGGAAACTCGTTGACCACGCTGACGACCTGCTGGAATCACAGAGAGTCCCGACTTCCGAAAATTTTGAGTAATAAACAAATAGAACTTCAAAGCCCGCACCAAATCCAATTTGTGCAAGGCCCGTTCCTTCGCATTCCTCGGCTCCGGACAGAGCGAGGGCACCTTAGGTAGGAAGTCGCCCCGTGTGCGAAGTACTACGCGATCCGGGTGAAACTCCAGGAAAGAAGGCAAGCAAGAAAGAGCCGCCAACTCAAAAAAACCTTTCTCAAAAAGGTAACCACCACTAGAAAGGCAACCTTCCAAGATAGCAAAGAAAAGCCAGCAGAGTCCGTAGGCTCAAAAGGCCCATGTTGAAGAGCTTCCAATACAAGATTGAGCCGCCAAGGCGACACAGGTGCCTCCGCGGCGGAAACTGACGGGTTACTCGGCGAAAAAAGGAACGTACGTCCCTACGCGAGGCGATAGCCTTCCGAAAAGCAAAAGCAGGGCAGAACCTGACCCTTCAGAGTGCTAACTGCCAAACCCTTGTCCAGCCCGTACTGCAAAAGGCCAACAAATTGGGAATGGAAAGAATCCTCGGGTTTCTTGAAGAACCCGAACACCACAAAAAGAAGGCTTCCCAAGACTTTGTGATAAATCCTAGTAGTAGCCGGACCTCTGGCAGCCCGCAAAGTGGCAATGACTTTGGCTGAAAAACCTTGATGGTCAATATTTCGGTCTCAGGAGCCACGCCATCAAACGCAGAGACCTCAGGTCCGGATGACGAACGGGCCCTTGGGTTAACAGGTCCGGGCGAAGAGGAAATGGAAAAGGAGGCGCTGTCAGAAGCGACACCAGTGTCGAGAACCACGTCCTCCTTGGCCAATCTGGGGCCATCAACATAGCCGGGATTCTCTCCAGTCTGATCCGACACCACCCCAGAGGAAGTAAGGGTATTGGCAGGAACACATAGATTAGCTCGAATTGGTCCAACGGGGCCACCAGAGCATCCACCGTCACAGCCTTCGGGTCCTTGTACCTGGACATGAAAATCGGTAACTTGGCATTGAACCTGGATGCCATCAAATCCACTTGGGGAGTTCCCCAACGGGAGCACAGCAGTGCAAAAATTTGCGGATGAAGACTCCATTCTCCGGGATCCATCTTCTCGCGACTGAGAAAGTCTGCCGTGATTCTGAACTCCTAAAATGTGGATCGCAGAGAAGGCTGGCACTCTGGTCTCGGCCCATACCAGGATCCGAGAAAACCTCCACCATGAGCCTGGAACTCCTTGTCCGGCCTAGATGGTCGATATACACGACCGCCGCCGCATTGTCTGTCTGCACTCGGACTGACAGACCGCTTAAAGGGACCGTCCAGTGCTGGAGGCAAAGGAAAATTGTCCTCAATTCCAGGATGTTAATCGGCAGGAGACTCCTCCGACGACAGTACTCCCTGATCCAGAGATCGTCCAGACACCTCCCCAGCCCGTCAGGCTGGCATCGGTGGTTATGACCGACCACCTCGGAGGGAGGAAAGACTTCCTCAGGGATAACGCTTCCGGACGTAACCACCATCCTAGAGACTCTCGCACCCTGTGGGAGATGATGAGACTGCAATCCAGCGAAGTCTGCGATCGATCCCAACGGCTCAGAATGAGCCTTTGGAGGGCCCTGGGATGAAACTGCGTAAACGGAAGTGGCTCCATGGGCCACCATCAAACCCAGAAGGCGCATACACCCTCGAAGAGACATCGCTGTCGAAGACTTCATAACCTGTACATGTCGAAGGAGACATGCTTGCTTGTCTGGAGGCAGAGACACCACTGCTCGTACCGTGTCGAAATGCATCCCCAAAGAACAGGATTGACTGCGACGATTCCAGAGACGACTTCTCCCAACTGACCAGCCACCCAAAGTCCTCCAGGAGCTGAAGGGATAGATTGCAAGCAGTCACTGCCTCCTCCTTTGAGGACGCCACAATCAAAAGGTCGTCCAGGTAGGGAAGAATCGAAACCCCCTGTCTTCGAAGAAATGCCATGAGAGGCGCCAGAAATTTTTGTAAAAACTCTGGGCGCTGAGGCCAACCCGAATGGCAGAGCCACAAACTGGTAATGGTCCTGACCTATGGCAAAACGAAGGAAGCGTTGGTGGGCCCTTCCGATTGGGAAGTGCAAATAAGCGTTGCGAATGTCGATTGACACCAAAAAAGCGTTCTGCGACAGGGCCGCCAAAACGGAGCGAAGCGACTCCATGCGGAATTTCCTGGCGTGGACATGCCGATTCAATCTTTTGAGATCCAGAATGGGCCGACATTTGTCCTCTTTTTTGGGGACCACAAAGAGATTAGAATAAAAACCCTCTTCCCCGGCCCTCCGGCGGAACCGGCACCACCACACCTTTCTGCAGAAGGGAATCTACCTCCCGCAGCAGAGCGGCAAAAAAGCTCGGGCTTTGACGGAACGCGAGGCTGACAAAAAAACTGTCTGGGGGTCGAGAAAGAGACTCTATGAAGTAGCCTGCCAACACAACCCGTGTCACCCAGGCGTCTGACATGCGGGAAGCCCAAGTCAGTTTGAATTGGAGTAAACGACCCCCCACTCGAGAGCGCTCGAGTGAGACCCAGGCGTCAGTCCGCCTTAGCGGGCTTTCTACCAGCTTCCCGCTTGTCTTAACGGAAGTTCTGTTTCCAGGATATGCGGAATTTCTGAGAATTCCCCCTTTTTTTTTTTTTTTTAAAAAGAGAGGGACGACCCAAACCCCAGAGGGTTGACTGAATCATCCCCTGGACCGAAAGGACCGCCGACAACTACCGGCACTAGTCCTGCCAGACGCAGAAGTCACAGCTCTGCGCTGCGGTAAAGCTGTTTATTTTGCCTTTACCTTGGCAATCAGCTCCGTGAGGTCAGGTCCAAATAGCTGACCACCTTGCAAGCTAAAGATAGCAAACCCTGCTTGGAAACCGCGTCCCCGGTCCACTGTCTAAGCCACAGTGCTCTTCTGACTGTGACTGCCAAGGATTGCGCCCTGGATAGCAGTGATGCAGTATCCTCCAACAACTGGAAAAGGCCATATACCTCGATAGAGGAATCATAGAATCATAGAATGGTAGAGTTGGAAGGGACCTCCTGGGTCATCTGGTCCAACCCCCTGCTCAAAGCAGGACTCTCTAAATCATCCCAGACAGATGTCTATCCAGCCTCTGTTTGAAGAATTCCATTGAAGGAGAACTCACCACCTCTTGTGGCAGCCTGTTCCACTCATTGATCACCCTAACTGTCAAAAAGTTTTTTCTAATATCTAATCTGTGTCTCCTCCGATTCAGTTTCATCCCATTGCTTCTAGTCTTTCCTTGCGCAAATGAGAATAAAGATGATCCTTCTACAATGTGACAGCCCTTGAGATATTTGTAGACAGCTATTAAGTCTCCTCTCAGTCTTCTTTTTTGCAAGCTAAACATTACCAAATCCTGCAACCGTTCCTCATAGGACATGGTTTGCAGACCGGTCACCATTCTGGTGGCTCTTCTCTGAACTTGCTCCAGTTTGTTGATGTCTTTTTTAAAATGTGGTGCCCAAAACTGGACACAGTATTCCAGATGAGGTCTGACCAAAGAGGAGTAGAGGGCAATAATGACCTCACGTGATCTAGACTGTATGCTTCTGTTGATACATCCTAGAATTGCATTTGCCTTTTTTGCTGCTGCATCACACTGTTGACTCATGTTAAGTCTGTGATCAATTAGTATACCCAAGTCTTTTTCACATGTGCTGTTACTTAGCCCTATTCCTCCCATTTTGTATATGCTTTTTTCATTTTTATTGCCCAGATGTAGTACTTTGCATTTTTCCCTGTTAAAATCCATTCTGTTAGTTGCTGCCCACTGCTCCAGTTTATGTATATCTTTTTGAATCCTCTCTCTCTCTTCTCTAGTATTAGCTACCCCTCCTAGCTTTGTGTCATCAGCAAATTTGATCAGTTTACCCTCAATTCCTTCATCTAAATCATTGATAAAGATGTTGAACAATACAGGGCCCAAAACAGAGCCTTGTGGTACCCCACTTGAGACATTCTTCCAACTGGATGTGCAGCCATTTACAACCACTCTTTGGGTCCGATCACTAAGCCAGTTATGAATCCACCTAACAGTTGCCTTGTCCATTCCATACTTAGTCATTTTTTCAATAAGGATTGTGTGAGATACTTTGTCAAATGCTTTGCTGAAGTCAAGATATACTATATCTACAGCATTTCCCTGATCCACCCAGTCAGTGATTCTGTCATAGAAGGAAATTAAGTTAGTCTGACATGACTTATTAGTTACAAACCCATGCTGACTCTGTTTAATCACTTCATTCTTATCCAGGTACTTGCATACATGTTCTTTAATAATTTGTTCAAAGATCTTTCCTGGTATAGAAGTCAGACTCACCGGCCTGTAGTTCCCTGGGTCCACCTTCTTCCCCTTTTTGAAGATAGGAACAACATTTGCTCTTCTCCAGTCTTCTGGGACTTCTCCTGTTCACCAAGAATTTTCAAAGATTATGGACAGTGGTTCAAGAATTTCTTCTGCTATCTCCTTCAGTACCCTGGGGTGTAATTCATCTGGACCTGGAGACTTGAATTCATTTAGGTTAGCTAAGTGTTTCCTCACTGTCTTTCTGTTTATAGATATCCTGGATTCTTCTATTCCTTTAATAGGACAGTGAAGATCAGTTGATGTTACATTTCCTTTCTGAGAGAAAACAGATGCAAAATAGGAATTTAAAAGTTCAGCCTTCTCAACATCCTGACTTACCATTTCATCATTTTCATCCTGTAAAAATCCTATAGCATCTTTGACTTTTCTTTTACTTTTGACGTATCCCCAAAATCCTTTTTTGTTGCTTTTGACGTCACTTGCAAGCCTTAATTCATTGTCAGCTTTAGATAATCTGATTTGTGCCCTGCAGGTTCTGCAGACGGCATTATATTCTTCTTTAGATATGCCTCCCTCTTTCCATTTGATAAACATTTCTTTCTTCCTTTTTAGCATGTGTTTAAGTTCTATGTTCATCCATCCTGGTTTCCTTAAATGCTTCCCATTCTTCCCTCTTTTCGGAATTGTTAACGATTGTGCTTTGAGAATCTCATTTTTCAAGATTTTCCATCCTTCCTGGACATTTTTGTCCTTAAGGATATCCAGCCATTGGATCCCTCCAATTCTCTTTCTGAGTTCCTTAAAATCTGCCTTTCTGAAATCTAACCTTGACGTCTGAGTCTTCACAGGTCTTCCTCCTCTTGTTATCCAAAATTCTAAAATAGCATGGTCACTACCTCCTAGGGTCCCAGCCACTCTTACCTCCTCCACCATTTCCTCCCTGTTTATGAGGATTAGATCCAAGGTAGCAGATCCCCTTGTTTTCTCCATTACCTTTTGGAAGATAAAGTTGTCAGCAAGAGAGGATAAGAATTTCCTGGACCTGTTAGTTTTGCCTGAGAGAGATTCCCAACAAATGTCTGGATAGTTGAAATCTCCCATGACCACTATGTCATATTTTTTGGAGAACTTGGCCATTTGATGCATAAAGAGTTCATCCATATCTTCAGCTTGCACAGGCGGCCTGTAGTAAATGCCTACAATGGTGTCCTTTCCATTGTTCTGTCCTTGTATTCTTACCCAAACAGTTTCCACAGAACTCCCAATCTCTGAAGCTTCAATCTCTGTGCAGATATACGCTTTTCTAACATACAATGCAACACCTCCTCCTCGTTTATCAAGTCTGTTTCTTGCAAATAAGTTGTAACCTTCTAGCCTTGTATTCCAATCATGTGTATCGTCCCACCAAGTCTCAGTGATTCCAATGACATCATATTTCTTCTCCTGCATTAGTAGCTCCAGTTCTCCTTGTTTGTTGCCCATGCTTTGTGCATTCGTATAGAAACACTTTAGTTTGTGATTGGTTTCTCTTTCTTCAATATTTTTATTATGTAGATTTTTTTGTCTTTGTTCTTCCCCTTCACTTCTAATAGCAGAGTTCTCAATAGCATTTGTCAGGTGTATGGCTTTTGCTGGCGTTTTGCTTCCCTTCCCACATTGTTCTAGTTTAAAGCTCTCCTGATGAGTGTAGCAAGGCGACTTCCAAATACATGTTTTCCAGTCTTCGTAAGGTGCACCCCATCTCTAGCAAGTAGTCCATCGTACAGGTAATTCACTCCGTGATCCAGAAATCCAAATCCTTGCTGACGGCACCATCGACGTAGCCAGTTGTTCACCTGCAGAATCTTATTCCACCTCCTTGTTCCATGGCCATCCACTGGAAGGATGGAGGAGAAGACCATCTGCGCTCCCAGTTCTTTCACTTTCTTACCTAAGTTTTCAAAGTCACTGCAGATGGTTTCCAGGTCACTTCTTGTGGTGTCATTTGTCCCCACATGTATTAGCAGGAAGGGTAGTCATCTTTAGGTCTGAGGAGTCCTGATATCCTGTCAGACACATCTTTAATTTTTGCACCTGGAAGACAGCACATTTCTCTTGAGGTTATATCTGGTCTGCAGATAGCAGCCTCTGTTCCTCTCAACAGGGAATCCCCCATGACAACAACTCTCCGTTTCTTCTTCACAACATTTTTCTTTCTCCATTCAGGAGGACTCTGAGGGCGTACAAGGTTACTCTTTGTGGGCAAAGTCTTATCCTGATGTATTTCTTCATCGTTCTCCTGTGTAAGAGTCTGGTACTGGTTTCTGAGCAGAATTGGTGCTGACTGCCTCCTGATCCTCCTGCTTCTTTGGGTCACATGCTTCCATTCCTCTGTTTCTTCAGTGGCACTTCGAATTTCTTCTCTTTCTGTACCATGAAGAGATAATTCTGCTCTGTCTAAGAACTCTTCACCTTCCTTAATGGTCTTCAATGTAGATAACCTCTCTTCCAGATTTTGCAACTTTTCCTCCAACAGGGACACAAGCTTGCATTTGTGGCATGTGAAATTTGGCTTTTCCACTGGTAAGTCTATGAACATGTAGCAAGAAATGCAGCTCACCACATGGCTCCTGGCCTCTTCCATGTTCTTATTGTTCAAGAGATAATCAAGCGGTGAAATATAAGCCAAAACGGCGCGCGGTTTACTGATGTCCTCCTTTCAGCTGCAACAGCCAAAATCCAGTGTTCCTTGAGCTCGCGGAGACTCTTCACTTATCCCAGAAGGCACTGGGAATATGCAAATTATCTCCTCGGGACTCCTCCCCTGGTTTACTGATGTCCTCCTTTCAGCTGCAACAGCCAAAATCCAGTGTTCCTTGAGCTCGCGGAGACTCTTCACTTATCCCAGAAGGCACTGGGAATATGCAAATTATCTCCTCGGGACTCCTCCCCTGGTTTACTGATGTCCTCCTTTCAGCTGCAACAGCCAAAATCCAGTGTTCCTTGAGCTCGCGGAGACTCTTCACTTATCCCAGAAGGCACTGGGAATATGCAAATTATCTCCTCGGGACTCCTCCCCTGGTTTACTGATGTCCTCCTTTCAGCTGCAACAGCCAAAATCCAGTGTTCCTTGAGCTCGCGGAGACTCTTCACTTATCCCAGAAGGCACTGGGAATATGCAAATTATCTCCTCGGGACTCCTCCCTGGTTTACTGATGTCCTCCTTTCAGCTGCAACAGCCAAAATCCAGTGTTCCTTGAGCTCGCGGAGACTCTTCACTTATCCCAGAAGGCACTGGGAATATGCAAATTATCTCCTCGGGACTCCTCCCCTGGTTTTGATCCACCTTGCCACGCCGTCCGTAGACGGTCCAACCGGCTCAGGGAAACTTTACAAGCACACATGGATCCTTAATACTGAATCCATGATCCGCGGCCTCGCAGATGGATTTTTCTGCCATCTACGTTTTTTGTCCAGCGGATCCTGCAGACTCGCCTTCCCCTTAACAGGAGGATTTTGCTAAGCTGGGATAGAGGGACATCCACTTCAGGAGAAGGATCCAATTATCATCAACTCCGTAGAACACGGATACGGTGTCTCAATTTTCTGGACACAGGCGCTCCTTCTCCACTGCCCCATTAAGCTCATCCAGTGATGGTAAAGCTTGATTGATTGAAAGATATCCGGGCCGACTTACCAGGACGTCCAGATACCTCCTCCGGTAACTGTAACGCCTCCAATAAGAACCTCTTTACGGCCCAAAAGAGAGGCAGAGGGTCCCTGCCGATCCTCCTTGTCCGAATCGGACATTTTCGTTACGCGGGAAGGAAGGCACCGGCTTGTGACGCTTCCTGACATGAGAGATCTAGCTGACACTCAATAATAAGAAAATGAGACAGGCCATCAATAGAAACTAGCGAGGGCCTCCATTCTGACACCACTGGAACCTCCGACCGCTGCGCTTGACGCCGTCCAGGTCTGCGCGTCATAATACGCGAGACTGATCCTGTAGCGGATCTGGGAGACGGTTACACAGTACATGGCAGGTTAAACCTGTCAGTAACTATAAAGTGTGGTTTCTTAAAGAAAAAAACGAACGCTGAAGGGTTAAAGCTCTTAAGGAGAGAGCTACCCCAGCTGTCCCCCATTAAGAGTTAACCGCCTAAAAAGGGGTTAAAGTCGTAGACTCCCCACAACCTTAATAATGAAAAGGGTGTGCGAGCCCCAAGTGCCTCTTATAAGGCAGCAGCTACAGGACAGCTATGCCACCTGGTAGCTACTAGCGACATTAAAAATGGTCACACAAACGATCGCATAGTATGCGTCGTCGTTAGCAGGAACGTATAGTGGCAGTATTACTGTCGCAGACTCCCCACAACCTCTTTATTGAAAAGGTGTGCGAGCTTCCTTACGAGATAACAGCTGCAGGCAGCGCAGTCTGCCACCCATTTGTGCCTCAGAAAGGCGCCCGCGCTGTGGGGTGAAGGGGTTAAGCTTCTGCCCTATGACGGGAAGAAGCGACTCACCCAGCTGGTCGCGGTGCAGCGCTGCCGAGAGGGGAGGAGAGCGATGTCCGAGGGAGCTTTCAGCCTGTCAGTAATGGCCGCCGCGCTGTGTCTCCGTGTGCTTCATGAGAGAAGCCGGAAAAGGAGACTGCCGTAAAGCGCACGCTCAGAGCGGCGCGAAATTTAATAAAAAAGGCGTGCAGCTCCTCTCTCCCCCGTTCCTATGTCCTGCAGGCATCCACCTGCGGACAAAAAAACACACAGTCACCGCATGTATACTGTAACAGCGACTGCCGCAGCAGTCGCTGAAAACACTCAAACACATATTAAAATGTGGAGTACTCACCAGCCGAAAGCGCCACAGGGACCCCCAGGGGTTTCTGGCGCATGCCCATGCTTCCCCCCAGGGCGGGGAACGCAGTGACCCCTGCAGCACGGTTTGCGTCCCCGCCAGGGAAGCCATCCTCATCCCCCCGGGCCGGCAGGGTTCTGCAGGGACCACCATATAGGGTAATACAGATCCGTCAAGGGAGAGGTGGGGGTCCAGCAGCGCTGAGACCCCTGAGACCTCTAGACCACATTTGGTGATCCAAGTCTCTTGTCCGATAAAAAATAATAAAATCTTCTGAGGAGCTGCTTCCAGCAGCGACTATCTTCTCTGACCTCAAATTGAAAACTGGAGAGCTGAGTAGGAGGAGCCCGAGTTGGAGGGGCCGGTCAACACTCTTTTTAATCTGAGGTGTCTATCTCATCTGGGCTCCGCCTACCCACTAGTAATGACTAGTGTGGCTCTCTTCCTTCCATCTGCTGCTGAAACTGTATAGCGCCCCCCACAGTCGCATTTTCTCTGGGGTTTCGGCTACCGGTATTTACCGACCCTGGTGTTGCGATCACCGTTATAACAGTATAAAGGCAACCGCAAAAAAAAAAAAAAAAAAAAGATTTATCTCCCCTCTGATGAGATCGCACATCAGAGGGGTGAGAATTAGGGTCCCCAGGACCCCCGTTCTCTCCCCCCCTGTACCTCCGGGTGTCACCTCTGTCAGCCGGCAGCTCCTGCCTCTTCATCCTGTAAAAAAAAAATGGCGGCGCGGGCCTGGTGGCAGATTCAAAAAAATGAATGAAAGTACATTTTGATCACTGTCAAACTATCACAGTGATCAAAATAAAAAAAAAAGTACATAAACCCACCCTTTATCACCCCCTTAGTTAGGGACATATAATAAAATATAGAAATTGTATTTATTTTAATTTTTCCGTTAGGGTTAGGGCTAGGATTAGGGTTATAATTAAGGTTAGGGTTAGCATTAGGGTTAGGCTGTGTTCATACTGCGTTATGGCAGTCCGTTAGACGGACTGCGTTACACCGCGGTATAACGCGATGTAACGCAGTCCGTTAACGCTGCCATTCACCCCCATTTGAGGGCGCATCGCGACGCATGTCGTAAAGCGGCATGCGTTTGCGACGTGCCGTCATTCAGTGACGGAGCCTTGGACGAGTCCTGCAGCGTCTGGGCTCCGTCACCGCTAGCGCAAATGAATCATCTGCTGATTCCTCTGCGCTAGCGGGTATTGCATAACGCGATCGCGTTATGCTATACCGTTACCAGCCAGTCAACGCTATGTGTTGAACGGGCTGGTAAAACGCAATATGAACCTAGCCTTAGGGTTACAATTAGGGTTAGGGTTACAATTAGGGTTGGAATTAGGGTTGGGATTAGGGTTAGGGGTGTGTTGGGGTTAGGGTTGGAGCTAGAATTGAGGGGTTTCCACTATTTAGGCACATCAGGGGGTCTCCAAACACGACGTAGCATTCAAAAAGTCAAAAGGCGCTCCCTCCCTTCCGAGCCCTGCCGTGCGCCCAAACAGTAGTTTACCCAACATATGGCGTACTCAGGACAAATTGCACACCAATTTTGGGGTTCTAATTTCTCCTGTTACCCTTGGGAAAATAAAAAATAGCTGGCTAAAAAAATCATTTTTGAGGAAAAAAATGATTTTTTATTTTCACGGCTCTGCGTTTATAAATTTCAGTGAAGCACTTGGGGGTTCAAAGTGCTCACCACACATCTAGATAAGCTCCTTGGAGGGTCTAATTTCCAAAATAGTGTCACTTGCAGGGGGTTTCTACTACTGTTTAGGCACATCAAGGGCTCTGCAAACACAACATGATGCCCGCAGAACATTCCATCAAAGTCTGCATTACAAAATGGCGCTCATTCCTTTCCAAGCTCTCCCATGCGCCCAAACAGTGGTTCCACCCCACATATGGGGTATCAGCGTACTCAGGAAAAATTGCACAACAACTTTTGGGGTCCAATTTCTCCTGTTACCCTTGGGAAAATAAAAAAAATAGCTGGCTAAAGAATCATTTTTGAGGAAAAAAATTATTTTTTATTTTCACGGCTCTACGTTATAAACTTCTGTGAAGCACTTGGGGGTTCGAAGTGCTCACCGCACATCTAGATAAGTTCCTTAGGGGGCTAGTTTCCAAAATGGGGTCACTTGTGGGGGGTTTCCACTATTTAGACAAATCAGGGCCTCTAAAAACGCGAAATGGCGTCCAGCCAATTCTGCGTTGAAAAAGTCAAACGGAGCTCCTTCCCTTGCGACCTCTGCAGTGCGCCCAAAACGTGGTTTACCCCCACATATGGGGTATCGGCGTATTCAGGAGAAATTGCACAACAAATTCTGTGGTTCATTTTTTCTTTTAACACTTGTGAAAATAAAAAAAATTGGTTCCGAAGTAAAGCTTTTGCAAAAAAAGTTAAATGTTAATTTTTTTCCTTCCACATTGCTTCAGTTCCTGTGAAGCACGTAAAGGGTTAATAAACTTCTTGAATGTGGTTTTGAGCACCTTTAGGGGTTCAGTTTTTAGAATGGTGTCACTTTTGGGTATTTTCTATCATATAGACCCCTCAAAGTGACTTCAAATGTGATGTGTTCCTTTAAAAAAAAAATGGTGTTGTAAAAATGAGAAATCGCTGGTCAACTTTTAACCCTTATAACTTCGTAAAAAAAAAAATTTTGTTCCCAAAATTGTGCTGATGTAAAGTAGACATGTGAGAAATGTTATTTATTAAGAAATTTGTGTGACATATCTCTCTGATTTAAGGGCATAAAAATTTAAAGTTTGAAAATTGCTAAATTTTCAAAATTTTCGCCATATTTCCGTTTTTGTCATAAATAAACGCAAGTCATATCAAAAATTTTTTACCACTAACGTGAAGTGCAATATGTCACGAAAAAACAATGTCAGAATCAGCAGGATCCGTTAAAGCGTTCCAGAGATATAACCTCAAAGTGACAGTGGTCAGAATTGTAAAAATTGGCCCGGTCATTAAGCTGCAAATTGGCTCTGTGACTAAGGGGTTAAGGTCATAGTTTTAGCTGACACAGGACAAAAATGGTCACAGGTTCCCTTTTTAGCCGATTGCAATAGTATAACCACCCGTTACCACGTTGTTTCACAGGTACGTTTCTTTCTAATGTAAAGGTTTTGACACAATGCTTAACTCCTTCACATAACTGGTTCTTTATAAATAAATAAAATAAAGCTTTTTTTGTGTGTGTATGTATTCTTTTTATTATTCCACTTCTGAGGCAGCTGCAAGCTGGTATTTTTATGCTGGAAGGGCCCAATAACCAGGAACCTTCAAGGCCTCACAGCGGTCTGTTTTAACTTGGCTGGTTAGAAAAAATGTGGGGACACCTAAGTAATTTTTTTTCATGTATTTATTTGCATAATACATTTACAGTTAGTTACACACACAAGGCACTAATTAAATATCTCATGGATATCTATTTATCCATCATCTATTTACCCCATATCTATGTTTGCACATCTTTAACACCTAAAAATATGCAGTTTTTATTCTGGTACGTGTCATAAGGATGGTACACACGGACGGCCAAAGGAAAACCACCACATGGATAGTAAAAATGGACAGTCTCACGCTTACGGTTTTTTAAAGGGAATCTGTCACCCCATTTTAGCCATATGAGATAAAGATATCATTGCATAGTGCGTCCCATAACTAATCTATGGGTACCTATGATATCTCCTGACACCCCAGTTTTCATGTAAAAATATCTTTGTAAAGTTCGTTTTCTAGTATGCAAATCTGGGCGGTCCGGTTCGATGGGCGGCGTTTTTTTTCTCCCTCCCCCCGGCTTCTCTTCCATATGTTCGTCTTTGACTAGCACAGACGGCGTAGTGTTTCCGCGATTGCGCTTTTCAAAATCCCCTCGCGCATGCGCACTTTCCTTGCCCCGGAAAAGACTGCTTGCCTTGGACGACTTCCAGGGCAAGGAAAGTGAAGGAAAATAGTTGCGCATGCGCTGTAATGATTTTATGCTTTGCCCACTGTTGGGCAAAGCACACTGCGCGTGGTGATTTTGAAAAGCGTAAACGTGGCAAGCCGACGGGAAAGAAAAAAAATCTGCGTAGGGCAAGAATGGAGGCGGTGGGGGAATGCGAAGAAACGCCGCCCATCGGACCGGACCACAGGAATTTGCATACTAGAAAGCGAACTTTACAAAGGTATTTTTACATGAAAACTGGGGTGTCAGGAGATATCATAGGTACCCATAGATTAGTTATGGGACGCACTATGCAATATCTTTATCTCATATGGCTAAAATGGGGTGACAGATTTCCTTTAAGCGGACATGTGAAAGGGGGCCTAAACTTGGGTCTTGAAAACGAAAAATAAAAGGGATTAACAGTTTTTATTGTTACCATTTTGGGGTACATAACATTTTTTATGGTATTTTATTCATTTTTTCTGACACTACAAGAATAAATACCAGCAATTCACGAATTGTTGTTTTTTTTCTTAATGCTGGTCACTGTGCGGTAAAAGTGATAAGACAGCTTTGTTCTTGGGGTTAGTACTATTGCAGCAATACCAGATTTATAAATACAGACAAACAGACCACTCACTGACCAAACAGACCAAATCACTCATTACAAATTTGGGGTAATTTTGCTTTTACGGGCTCTTTATTTGTCTGCATGTTCAACTTTAATGTCTTCTGTGGCTATAAATCAGCTGAGAGAAGCTCAGAAAAAGACAGATTTAAAAAAAAAAAAAAGTTATAGTCTGTCAAAATGATAAAGAGGTCAGCTACTTTCTCTGAATAGTGCAGATTTCCTCATACACGGTCCCACTTCTGTTCATATAATGATTGCTGGAGGAGGACATGTGACCACAACAGTGCATCAGGCTCCTCCAATAGTAAAACCCTTCACAAGAGAAAGCTTTTTTCCTATTGGAAGACTGGTCTAATCACATGCTCCTCCATGGACAGCCTATATGGACAGTAGTGCTGGTCAGTGTGTATGAAAAGCTTAAAAGGAACCTGTCAGCAGGATTGTTGCACAGAAACCTACAGACAGTGTCAGGACGGCGATGTTTTACTGATTAAAATGGTACCTTGGTTGATGAAATCCGTTTTGTGGCTGTTCTTTAATCCTTATTTTCAGTTTTGTGTTAATGATATACTCGAGCTCCAGGGCGGCCTGAGAGGGGTCTTCATGTGGTGCTCTGATTAGGTATTCATAATGCAGACTGCTGACAGGTCACTGATCCTTCACTGACCTTCCCCCTAGTTTGCATAATGAATACCTGTACTGAAGAAAAAAAAAACATGCTTCTGCAGGCAGAAAATGGAGCCTGCCACACCATCTTGGAGAAGGAAATTATTTTTCATGGGCACAATTTTCAAATTGTTTTTTTTTTTTTTTTTACTTGCTCAATAACATCAAGGTGCACAGATGGCATCTGCCTGCAGAAGAGTTTTTTTCTTTTCTTCAGTATGCACAGATAATCATTATGCAAACTAGGGGGCAGGTCAGTGAGAGGTCAGTGACCTGTCAGCAGTCTGCATTATGAATACCTAATCAGAGCACCACATGAAGACCTCCCCCCCACGAGCACAAGCATATCATTAACTAAAAACTGAAAACAAAGATTAAAGAACAACCACAACATGGATTTAATCAACCAAGGTATCATATTAATCAGCATAATTGCGCCGACCTGACACTGTGTGTAGGTTACTGTGCACAATCATGCTGACAGGTTCCCTTTAACCAACAAGACAAAGTTGCTGACCTCTTTACCGGAGAATCCATCAGTGAACTTGTTTTGACAGTGTAACAAAAAAATATCTAACTATTTTTTATCTGTTGTTTTCCGAGCTCCTCACCCGATTAAGGCCACATACTGAACTAAAGTTGAATGTACAGAGCAACAAAGCCTGTAAAAGCAAAGCAGAGCAAAATGTGTAATGAAAACCAAAAGCAAAAATGCATTTAGCATAAAATACATGAATTAAATTAAAAAGAAAATTATTTATCCCTATAATGTGGCCAAACCTTTTAATTTTACATTGCATTTAAAAGGCAAATGAACTACGATAAAAATCCAGTGTGACAGTATGCACATCTGGTCATTACAAAGAAAAACTGTGCAGTAAATATGAATACAATTTGTTTATGTGGATTTCTACGGTTTTATTATGTACAGATGAATAGAAAATCCCACCTTGAGATCTGCATTTGTCATATATGAGGTCACGTACTTCATTATCATCAACAATATCCTTCCAGAACTAAAAGATGGGGAATAAAAAAACAACATTTACCATAGAGAAAGAACTAAAGTCATAATTATCAGCACAAAAAAACTTTTGTTTTCAAAGAAATTCAGCATGTGGCCGATTTTATGTTTCAACACGAGCTCCCCACCTCTCATCTCATCATATTTCGATAGCCACAACCTATTTTTACAAGTACTATCGCATCACAGGCCTGTGTGCCTAGATTAGGCCTTTTGGATGCCCCGCCTCTTAAAGGGAACCTGTCAGCGGGATTGTGCACAGTAACCTACAGTCAGGTGGTGCCGTTATACTGATTAAAATTATATCTGGGTTGATGAAATCTGTCTTGTGGTTGTTGTTTAATCTTTATTTTCAGTTTTGTGTTAATGATATGCTCGTGCTCTGATTAGGTATTTATTTGTATGGCTTCTGACAGGTCACTGATCCCCCCAGTGACCTGCCCCCTAGTTTACATAATGAGTATTACATATATCACTTACCTATCATAAATATAATTAATTTGTTTGATGTAATCCTGATATTCATAAAAAAAAATTAAAAAAATCAGTTTGAAAATGGCGCCGGCCACGCCTGTGCAGTAGCAACTAACATCTGATAGCTGCTAATGCGCACGCACCGCCATCTTGGAGGATTTTTTTTTCTCTAGCAAGATGGCGCCACTAGTGCCTGCGAAGTAGCAGCTATCTGTGATCCAATAGTTGCTACTGCGCAGGTGCAGCCAGAGCCATTTTCAAACTGATTTTTTTTTTTATGAATATCAGGATTACATCACATTAATTATATGCACAGCTCTGGCAAAAAAAATAAGAGACCACTGCAAAATTATCAGTTTGTCTGATTTTTCTCTTTATAGGTATAGGTATATCTTTGAGTAAAATGTAAATTGCTCTTTTATTCTATAAACTACTGTCAACATGTCTCTGAATTTCCAAGCAATAAATTTTGTATTTATTTTCAGAAAATGAGAAATGGTCAAAGTAACAAATGCAGTGCTTGCAAAGGCTTTTTTTCTAGCTTTACATGACTTGAGCCCTGCCTCTAGGAGCCTGTTACAAACTGTTCTTGCTGTGCACTTCACCCCAGCTGTCATTTGCTATTCCTTTTGTAGGTCACTTGATGTCATCCTGCAGTTGCTGAGTGACATTCGAATAAGATGACGGTCATCCCAGTCAGTGGAGAGTCGTTTTCGCCCTCTGCTGGTCTGTAGCTTTGTTGTCCCAATGTCTGCTGCTTGACCTTGTTGTAATGGACTGCTGTCTTAGAAATTTTAAGGATGGACTCAACATGACGCTCATTGTATCTCTCTGTTAGTAAAGCCAGAACTGAGCCCTTCTTTTCCTCACTCAAGACTTTTCTTTTCAACTCCTTTGGCATGGTTAAAAGTTATTTTTTCATTCCTATTAATTTTGGGATATTACTAGCACTTGTTTTGCCATCCAGCTTGTCCTATTGCAAGAGGATTGTGAACACCACAGCAGTGTTTTTTTATACTTTCCCTCGTTAAGATTTGGTTCAAGGGATCACCTAATCAGAAGCACATTAAGTAGAATGAGGTGTACTCTGGTTGGAATTCAATTGACACTGGAATGGAATGGCTGTCAGACATGTAGAGAAGCTGATTTTTATAAAACTGCGCAGAGGTCTCTTAATTTTTTGCCAGAGCTGTATGACCTGTCAGAAGCCATACTGGTGATTACCTAATCAGAGAACCACATGAAGACCCCCACAGGCCACCCTGGAGCACAAGCATATCATTAACTGAAAATAAAGATTCAACAACAATCACAACGTGGATTTCATCAACCAAGGCATTATTTTAATGAGTATAATAACTGTAGGTTACTGTGCACAATCCTGCTGACCATCTAGCCAAAATGTATATGTTACGAAGCAGTTTCCTCTATTACAGAGGCAGTACTAAATTCTACAGTGCCAGCAAAAAAAATCTTTACACTTGTGCGGCAAAAGAGATAACTATACATGTAATATCAGCATCATCATTTCACTTCTTAAGTGCATACAATAGAGAAGATAATAAAAAAACTGTCTAAAGGTACTGTCACACTAAGCGAGATCGCTAACGAGATCGCTACTGCGTCACCGATTTTATGACGCAGTAGCGATCTCGTTAGCGACTTAGCTGTGTGTGACATGTGGCAGCGATGTGGCCCCTGCTGAGATGTAGCTGATCGCTCATGAACGTTCTGAGCCGTTTTTTGGTCGTTGGTGTCCCGCTGGTGAGCCTGAATCACTGAGTGTGACACCCTTTATGAACGACTTCACCAGCGTCGCAGGCGGGACTAGGTTTTCCAAACAACCGCAGAGGTCGTTATACAGATTGCTGATGAGATGTGTTTGGAAGCTAACTAGCAACAACATAGCGATCGCACTAGCGATCTCGCCAGGTCGTGTCGTTGTCGTGATCGTTAGTGCGATCGCTAAGTGTGACAGTGCCTTAATACCAAAACTGGCTCAGTAAAATGTAAATTTAATACCAATTAATAACTAAATACTAATTGCAACAAAACATCCACAATAAAACACTTGAATGTTAAGATTTTGTGGTTTCATTGAACTTGTAAAGATTTTTTTCCCGACACTATTATGTATAGAGAATTATATAGCAAAGAGGAAGTTAAGAGACATTCATTGGATCTTATGCAAGCAGCTAGTAGGATTACAACACATTTGTTATTTCCGAAAACTCAATTTATACTGTCCTCTCTTATAATTGTGTTGTCCAACAACTCTCTTGTTGCAAATCATAGAAACATTTTATGAAAGTTGCTTAAAACTTGAAGTTACCTGTACAAAATCACGATCCATTTTTTCCTTCCATTCATCACCAAACACTGCAGAAAATGTTCCCAGGGCTATTGAATAATAAACAGAAAAAGGTCACAATACATAAGGACCAGAAGTTTTTCTTTTGTTTGCTTTTTTTTTATATAATGGGTAATATTTTTTTTTTTTAAATTAACATTCTTTGCTAGAGAATTTTGCAGTCCGAACTTACGTGACAATTCAAATTAATTTGATTTAGTCCTCATCTTCATGCTCATCCCTACATATAAAATAGGTGACTTCCAGGATGCAACGATACTAAAAAGTCAAAATTCAGCAGCTTTTATGTGGCTATAAAACCAGAGTGCCAATTTAAAGGGGTTATCTGGGACTTTAAAATTGCTGGCCTATTCTTAGGATAGGTCATCAATGTCTTATTGGTGGGGGTGCGTCACCCGGCTCCCCCGCCAATCAGCTTTTCCTGCTGTTGGAGGACTAGTGGATGTGGCAGAGTAATGCACATTCACCCTGTGACCACTGTACAGTTAATATAGCTGTTCTGTGCAGCTCTGTAACTGACCAATTCTGACCACCGCCAACACCGGGAATAGCTGATCGACGAAGGTGCCGGGTGCTGTACCTCCACCGATTAGACATTGATGACCTATCCTAAGACTAGGCTATCAGTGTTAAAGTTCCGGACAACCCCTTTAAATAGGTCAGGACAAAATGACTGTTCAAATTAAACCATAGGCTCTTGCTGCACCACTGGCTTGGCCAAACAGTTTAATGCACTTTCTCAACCTATGGTCCTGATTCATCAAAACCACCAATTTTCACACTGGTCTCCAAGCTTGGAGTCAGATGTTCCAGATTTATTAAGAGGTGTACATTAATCACGACTATCTGACAAGTGGTTCGAACCTCAGTATGCGCCTCACTATAAATCTTACACCAGTCAGGGACTGTAATAAGATTTCTGGCGTAAAGTACTACAAAACTCGTCATTTTGACGGAGCTGGGTGAAACCAGTATGAAAATAACAAAAGTTGCAAAATTTTTGTGCAACAACTTAAGGCCCCGTCTCACATAGCGAGATCGCTGCTGAGATCGCTATGTCTGACACGTACCAGCGATCAGGTCCCTGCTGTGTATTGCTGGTCGTGTCAGAAATGTCAGGACTTTTTTTTGATCGCTGGTCTCCCGCTGGCCAGCACGCATCACTGCGTGTGACAGGCAGGAGACCATTGATCAGCTGGTAACCAAGGTAAACATCGGGTTTCCAGGCGCGGGGCTGTGCCTGGAAACCCGACGTGTACCTTGGATACCCGCGCGCTGCTGCAGGGGAGCTGGTAACCAAGGTACACGTCGGGTTTCCAGGAACCGCGCAGCGCCTGGAAAACCGATGTGTACCTTGGTTACCAGCTCCCTGCATCAGTGCGCTGGTATCCAACGTACACTGCGGGTAACTAGGCGACGTTACCCGCAGTGTCGCTGTCCTGACCGCTGCCTGAGCTGCCTGTTTGGCAGCTCAGCAGCGATCATGTAGCGACACACCAGCGATCCTGATCGTTGTCGGGATCGCTGGTGTGTCGCTATGTGAGACGGGGCCTTTACATTGTTTTGATGTAAAGGAGCCTATGTGTTTTGCATTTATATTCACCACAGCTCTTCCTTGAATTACAGACTTGTCTTCACAGGAGCCAAATAATGGCCAAGATAGATGAAAAACAACTAGATGGGACGCTACACTGATCAGTTTGGGAACGTAACAAAGAAGCAATCTCTGCACATATTTTTCTAGCACGTCGAAGACACTCTGATAGTACCTAAGCATGCATGGATAACATCTTATCCGAGCACATTATCACTAATTAATACTCAACTTGACCGCTCACCTCAGCTGCTCGCTCTCCCTTGTACTGTCCTTGGCACCACTTAAGCCCCCGTATCACATAGCGATATCGCTAGCAAGATCGCTGCTGAGTCACTAGTTTTGTGAGGCAGCAGCGAGCTCACCAGCGATATCGCTGTGTGTGACATTCAGCGACGATCAGCCCCCCTGCTGGGTATCGCTGATCGTCGCTGAAAGGCCAGGACATTTTTTTGATCGCTGGTCTCCCGCTGACAGGCACGCATCGCTGCGTGTGACAGGCGGGAGACCAGCGATCCGCTGGTAACCAAGGTACACAGCGGGTTTCCAGGCACCGCGCAGCGCCTGGAAACCCGATGTGTACCTTGGTTACCAGCTCCCTGCATCAGGGCGCTGGTATCCAAGGTACACTGCGGGTAACTAGGCGACGTTACCCACAGTGTCGCTTGTACTGATCGCTGCCTGAGCTGCCTGTTTGGCAGCTCAGCAGCGATAATGTAGCGATACACCAGCGATCCTGATCGTTGTCGGGATCGCTGGTGTATCGCTATGTGAGACCCAGCCTTTACAGTGGGGGAAATAATTATTTGATCCCTTGCTGATTTTGTAAGTTTGCCCACTGATAAAGACATGAACAGTCTATAATTTTAAGGGTAGGTTAATTTTAACATAGAGATAGTATATCAAAAATAAAATCCAGAAAATCACATTGCATAAATGTTATAAATCTGCATTTTGCCGTGAGAAATAAGTATTTGATCCCCTACCAATCAGTAAGAGTTCAGGCTCCTGCAGACCAGTTAGACGCTCCTAATCAACTCGTTACCTGCATTAAAAGACAGCTGTGTTATATAGTCACCATTATAAAACCCTCCTGTCCACAGACTTAATTAATCAGTCAGACTAACCTCTAAAACATGGGCAAGACCAAAGAGCTTTCTAAGGGTATGTTTCCACTATCAGGAAACAGTCCGGATTAGCTGCGTGTTTGACTCTGTGCGTTGGCGCAGCGTCAAACACGCAGCGTCCAGATGTTACAGCATAGTGGAGGGGATTTCAAGAAATCCCGTCTCCACTATGCTGCAAAACACGCAGGCGGAAGACATGCGTTTCCGGACATGCGGCGCGTCTTTTCAGACCGCAGCATGTCCTAAGTCCCTTGCGGCGACGCTGCGTCGCCGCAAGGGAAATAACACAAGGCTATGCAGCCCTGCGATCATTCCGGATGTGTTCCTGAACACATCCGGAATGAGCGCGCGTTCAGAAGGGGGCGGGGCTTTGGGCGGAGCGGAATTTCCGCTCCGTCCAAAGCGCTGTGTTTCCGTACCATGGAAACACAGCCTAAGGATGTCAGGGAAAAGATCTTAGACCTGCACAAAGCTGGTATGGGCTACAAAACCATAAGTAAAACGACGGGTGAGGAGACAACTGCTGGTGCAATAGTTAGAAAATGGAAAAAATACAAAATGACTGTCAATCGACATCAATCTGGGGCACAATGCAAAATCTCACCTTGTGGGGTATCCTTGATTATGAAGAAGGTGAGAGATCAGCCTAAAACTACACAGGGGAACTTGTTAATGATCTCAAGGCAGCTGGGACCACAGTCACCAAGAAAATCATTGGTAACACATTATGCGTAAAGGTCTAAAATCCTGCAGTGCCCGCAAGGTCCCCCTGCTCAAGAAGACACATGTGCAGGCCCATCTGAAGTTTTCCAATGAACACCTGGATGATTCTGTGATTGATTGGGAGAAGGTGCTGTGGTCAAATGAGACAAAAATTGAGGTCTTTGGCATTAACTCAACTTGCCGTGTTTGGAAGAGAAATGCTGCCTATGAACCAAAGAACACCTTCCCCACTGTCAAGCATGGAGGTGGAAACATTATGTTTTGGGGGTGTTTCTCTACTAAGGGCACAGGACTATTTCATTGCATCAAAGGGAGAATTGATACCGTAAAATGCTGAGTGACAGTCTCCTTCCCTCCGCCAGGACATTAAAAATGGGTTGTGGCTGGGTCTTCCAGCAAGATAATGACCAAAAACATACAGCCAAGGCAATAAAGGAGTGGCTCAAAAAGAATCACATTAGGGTAATGGAGTGGCCTAGCCAGTCTCCATACCTTAATTCCATAGAAAACTTATGGAGGGAGTTGAAGCTCCGAGTTGCCAAGCGACAGCCTCAAAATCTTAACAATTTAGAGACGATCTGCAAAGAGCAGTGGGCCAAAATTCCTCCTGACATGTGCGCAAACCTCATCATCAACTAGAAAAAACGTCTTGCTGTGCTTGCCAACAAGGGTTTTGCCACCAAGTATTAAGTCTCATTTGCCAGAGGGATCAAATACTTATTTCTCACTGCAAAATGCAAATAAATTTATATTATTTATACAATGTGATTTTCTGGATTTTATTTTTGATATTCTATCTCTTAATGTTAAAATTAACCTACCTTTAAAATTATAGATTGTTCATGTCTTTGTCAGTGGGCAAACGTATAAAATCAGCGCGGAATCCAACTTATTTCCCCCACTGTACCTCCACCAAGCGCTGAAACTCCAATCATTTTCACGATAAGCTGGGATTTGCAGTCACGATTAGGCCGAGGATGTTCCTCGCATGTGAGCTTTCACATTAGCAGGCGTACTCTAGCAGAGATATGTCTGTGCATGAATGTTGTAGGGTCTTGACGTCACTGCAACCTTACAGTGTGCATGCACAGTGATGTCCCTGGACCAGCCCTAAGATGCATACTCTACGCCGGGAATTTTGGTGCAGCTAATCCTGGGATGACACTGTTACACTGTGGCCAGAAGTCTCAACCTAGTACGAAAATTTCGAGAGTTTTCAGCAAGTGGCAACAGTAAGAAAAGATGCAAAAATCCGTAAGAGGGACAGAGTAGATGAGCAGTGAGGTATTACTTTTTTTTTTTATTTTTTAAATACATCTTGTGTTTATTATGCCATGGAATTTCTTCAAATCTCAGAACATATTAAGGAACATTCAATTTGTGGAGAATAAATTTGCTGCAAATCAAATTTCTCTGTAAAATCAGTGTGATTTACGGAATTCAAATCTCATCATCAAATCCGCTCATCTCGCATTAACTCTGTTATAATTGACAGTGGATACCTTGTATTGCTCCTTGGAATAGATACCACAAATAAGAGATCATTCAAAAGGAATATATAGATATATTACAGATGCCAAATAAAATGTTTGTTTTATTTCAGGATAACCCAATATCGCAGCCAGATATTTTTCCCTAAAAGGACACCCTTGATCATCCTGCAGGTAGTTAACTAATACAGGATAAAACCAAATTACTTGTAAAATTATCTACAAAACCTGCAACTATCCAGTGAAGAATGCTGTCAGATCATAATTACAAAACATTTGCTCTTCAGCAGTGTACAGATTACGTTAAAGATATGGAGTGTACGAAACCTTTCATTTGCTGAGTAAACGACATTTAAAAATAAAACGCGTACAAAAAAAGGCTCGGTTTTGTATTATTTCAGTTAACAAATGGCTTTACTGTTTACATCTTTAAAAGGAAGTGACTAGAATACAAGCCTCCTGGAACAGGAGACCAGATTTCCTAAATCCCTCAGTTTCATAAAGAGATTTATCAACAGACTAAAGCCATAGTACACAGAAGGGGGACAGGTCTGCCCTTCTATTAGTCACATAAAAAAAATGTTCCTTACGGTTAAAAGCAATCTGAGAATACATTGGACATTTAACTATGCAACATAGTGATGAAGCACTCTTCCTGCTGCACACTGCAGTGATTGACAGGTGGCTGCATATAGCAGCACAAAAGCAGCCAATCTGTCATGGTCCTCAGGTTCTTATATGTATAAGGCAAAATCATACAGCTGTTCTGTACAGATGTATGCAGATAAGTGTGTGTGGAGTTAGATAAATAAAAACTCAACATATACTCACTATCATCAAATACACCAGCATTTGCAAGCAACAAAGTGACAATTTTTGGGTCCTTTTCAAGCTGCATAACATGCTTGCTTTCATTAGACAGTAGGGTGCAAACATTAATTGCAAAGTCCACTTCATTCGGGAGCCCAGATAATAGTGAAAGCACCAGTTTGTTGTAATCATTTGGTGTATTGAAGTCCATTGTAAGCCCATAACTTTGACGCAAATAATCTGTTGAAAAATAACAAAAAAAACATAAGCATAGCATTAAAAACTGTACTTTATTAAATGCACACAACTAATTGCAATGATGCATTTGACATTACAAGACCATTATTTCTTTTAGAGCACCAATGATTCCATGGTGCTGTTGAAAAGAAGAGGTAACAAACAAATATGAATATAGAATACAATCAACAAACTAACAATGGGAGACATCTACAGAATGGAAAGGGCCCAGCCCTTGTGGGCTTACAGTCTACAGGATAATGGGGAAGCAAACAGTAGGTTAGGGTTTGCGGCAGCCCTCCGAGGTGGTGAGGTGGCAGCGGGTCATTGCTAGCAGTAAGCTTTTTTGAAGAGATGGGTTTTCGAGATCCATCCGAAAGTTCCAAATGTGGTGTATAATTGTACGCGAGTTGAGGCTAGTGATGAGCGAGTATGCTCGGGTGAAAAACCAACAAAAAGGCTAAGGAATGTTATATATAGAAGCACCAGCAAAAGTCAACAAATTAAGCTGAAGTAGAGCAAATTAAAATAATCCAAAGCCACAATATGGGGGTTATTTTAGAAAAATATATAAAGTTTATTGCACAAATATAAATAGCACACAAAAAAAAGACGGATTTTGGTAAGAACTTACCTGTAAAATCCTTTTCAGCGAAGGAAGGAAGAGAGACACAGTATTCATTACTGATGGGTAGGCGGAGCCCAGATAGGATTGACACCTCAGATTAAAAAGAGTGTTGACCGGCCCCTCCAGCTCGGGCTCCTCCTACTCAGCTTTCTCCAGTTGTACACAAGCTTAAGGAAGAGCAATATCACCAGCGGAGCAACATAACCCCTTCTGAAGGACTTCAGAGACAAAAACACAAGAATACAGGTTATGCATGCAAATAGGCAAAAAACCACACAGTTCCAGGTACTACTCACGGAACCTGACCACTGCGATGAGCTGGCAATGCTGGAACAGAGCCGTAGCGCATAGACCTCAGCCCAGAAATCGCTATCAGAGAAGGGCCACGCTGCTTCTGTAAATCAACAACACACTTCTGCCATGGGAGGGAGCTGTGTCTCTCTTCCTTCCTTCGCTGAAAAGGATTTTACAGGTAAATTCTTACCAAAATCCGTCTTTCAGCTGCAGATGGAAGGAAGAGAGCCACAGTATTCATTACTGATGGGACGTCCCAAAGCAGTTCAAACATTAGGGTGGGAAACAAAACCAAAATAGGCAGAAACCCAACATCCTAGATAAAAGCGCAGCAAGCGCCAAAAACAAGTTAACTAGAACTTTAAACCACCGCTGCCTGCAGGACCCTATGTCCTAAGGCCGCATCAACGGAAGCACTAACGTCCACCTTACAAAACTTTGTAAATGTGTGGACAGAACGCCAGGTCGCCGCTCGGCAGAGCTGAGCTGCCGAAGCCCTTTGATGGAAGGCCCACGATGAAGCCACAGCCTTCGTGGAGTGAGCTCGAACCTTAATCGGGCAAGGTTCGTCTTTAAGTCGGTAGGCTTCCAAAAAGGCCGACCGAATCCAACGAGCTATAGATACCTAGGAAACTCGTTGACCACACCTGCGACCTGCAGGAATTACAAACAGAAAATCTAACTTCCGAAGAAAACTTGAGTAATAGACAAATAGAACTTCAAGACCCGCACCAAATCCAATATGTGCAAGGCCCGTTCCTTTGCATTCCTCAGCCCGGGCAAAGCGAGGGCAACACAATATCCTGGTTAACATGAAATTGCGACACCAACTTAGTAGAAAGTCGCCCCGTGTGCGAAACACTACTCGATCAGAGTAAAATTCCAGGAAAGGAGGCGAGCAGAGAAGAGCCGCCAACTCAGAAACCCTTCTCAAAGAGGTTACCGCCACTAAGAAGGCAACCTCCCAAGAAAGTAGAGAAAGGCTAGCAAGACTCATAGGCTCAAAAGGCACATGTTGAAGAGCCTCCAAGACAAGGTTGAACCGGCATGGAGACACAGGCGCCTTCCGTGGCGGAAACTGACGGGTTACTCCGCGAAAAAAAGGAATGCACGTCTCTACGGGAGGCGATAGCCCTCCGAAACAGCAAGGACAGAGTAAAAACCTGACCTTTCAGGGTGCTCACTGCCAAAACTTTGTCCAGCCCATACTGTAGACAAATGGGAAAACCCTCGGATTCCTTGAAGAACCCGAACACCACGAAAAGAAGACTTCCCAAGTCTTGTGATAAATCCTAGTAGTAGCCGAACTACTGGCAGCTCGCAGAATGGCAATGACTTTGCTGAAAAACCTCTAAGGGTCAAAATTTCGGTCTCAAGAGCCACGCTGTCAAACGCAGAGACTTCAAGTCCGGATGACGAACGGGTCCCTGGATTAACAGGTCCGTGCGAAGAGGAAGTGGGAATGGCGGCGCCGCCAAAAGCGACACTATTGTCGAGAACCACGTCCTCCTTGGCCAATCTGGGGCTATGAAAATAGCCGGAATTCTCTCCAGTCTGATCCGACGCATCACCAGAGGAAGTAAGGATATCGGCGGAAACACATAGACTAGCTCGAAATGGTCCCACGGATCCACCAGAACGTCTACCGCCCCAGCCTTCGGTCCTTGTACCTGGACATGAAGGTCGGTAGTTTGGTATTGAACCTGGACGCCATCAAGTCCACTTGGTGAGTCCCCCAACGGAAGCACAGCAGTGCAAAAATTTTCGGATGAAGACTCCATTCTCCGGGATCCATCTTCTCGCGACTGAGAAAGTCCGCCGTGGTATTCTGGACTCCTGGAATATGAATCGCAGAGATGGCTGGAACCCTGGTCTCGGCCTATATCAGGATCCGAGACACCTCCATCATGAGCCTGGAACTCCTCGTCCCGCCTTGGTGGTTGATATACGCGACCGCCGTCGCGTTGTCTGTCCGCACTCGGACTAGCAGACCGCTCAAAGAGACCGTCCAGTGTTGGAGGCAAAGAAAAATTGCTCTCAATTCCAGGATGTTGATCGGTAGAACTGACTCTTTCGATGACCATACTCCCTGGACCCAAAGATCGTTCCAGACACCCCCCTCAGCCTGTCAGGCTGGCATTGGTGGTTATGACCGACCACTTCGGAGGGAGGAAAGACTTTCCCAGGGATAACGCTCCTGGACGTAACCACCATCCTAGGGATTCTCGCACCCTGCGAGAGATGGTGACGCTGCAATCCAGTGAAGCTTGCGGTCGATCCCAACGACTCAGGATGAGCTTTTGGAGAGCTCTGAAATAAAATTGGGCAAACGGAAATGCCTCCATGGACGCCACCATCAAACCCAGAAGGTGCATTCCTTCCTAAGGGACATTGCTGTCGCAGACTTCATAACCTGTACATGTCGGAGAAGACATGCCTGCTTGTCTGGAGGTAGGGACCACCGCCCGTACCGTGTCAAAATGCATCCCCAAAAACAGGATTAACTGTGACGATTCCAGAGACGACTCCCCCCAATCGACCAGTCACCCGAAATCCTCATGGAACTGAAGGGATAGATTGCGAGCCGTCACTGCCTCCTCCTTTGAGGCCACAATCGAAAGGTCGTCCAGATAGGGACGAATCGTAAGCCCCCGTCTTTGAAGAATTGCCATGAGATTTAGGCGCCAGAATCGTTGTAAAAGTTCTGGGCGTTAAGGCCAAGCCGAATGGCCGAGCCCCAACCTGGTAATGGTTGATCTATGGCAAAAACGAAGGAAGCGCTGGTGAGCTCTTCCGACGGGAACATGCAAATAAGCGTCACGAATTCGATTGACCAAAAAGTCGTTCCGCGACAGAGTTGCCATAGCGGAGCGAAGTGACTCATGCGGAATTATCTGGTGTGGACAAGCCGATTCAATCTTTCCAGAATAGGGCGAAATTTGTCCTCCTTTTTGAGGACTATCAAGAGGTTGAATAAAAAATCCTCTTCCCCGGTCCTCTGCGGAACCGGTATCACCACACCCTTCTGCAGAAGGGAATCGACCTCTCGCAGTAGAGAGGTAAAAAGTTCGGCTCTGACGGAAAGCGAGATTGGCAAAAAAACTGTCCGGGGTCGAGAAAGAAAACTCTATGAAGTAGCCTGTCAACACAACCTGTGTCACTCAGGCGTCCGACACACGGGAAACCCAAGTCGGTTTGAATTGGAGTAAACGACCCCCCACTCGAGAGCGCTCGAGTGAGATTCAGATGTCAGTCCGCCTTAGCGTTTTTTTTTTTGTTTTGTTTTTTTGCCAGCTTCTGTCTTAACAGAAGTTCTGTTTCCAGGGTATGTGGAATTTCTGTGAATTCCCCTTTTTTTTTTTTTAAAAAGAGAGAGATGACCCAAACCCCCAGAGGGTTGGCCGGATCATCCCTTGAACCGAAAAGACCGCCGATAACTATCGGCACTAGTCCTGCCAGACGCAGAAGTCACAGCTCTGCGCTGCGGTAAAGCTGTTTCTTTTGCCTTTGCCTTGACAATCAGCTCCGTGAGGTCAGCTGAACACTTTGTAAGCTAAAGATAGCAAACCTTGTTTGGAAAAACCGCGTTCCACCGTCCAAGTCACAGTGTTCTTCTGACTGTGACTGCCGAGGATCGCGCCCTGGATAGCAGTGACGCATTATTCCTTAACTTGAAAAGACCATCCACCTCGATAGAGGGGATCCATCTTGCTACGCCGTCCTTAGACGGTCCAACCGATTCAGGGAAACTTAACAAGTACACCTAGATCCTTAATACCGAATCTATGATCCACGGCCTTGCAGATGGATATTGTTGCCATTTTCTGTCCAGCGTGTCCTGCAGACTCGCCTTCCCTTTACCAGGAAGATTTGCTAAGCTGGGATAAAGTGACATTCACTTCAGGAGAAGGAGTCCAATTAATAAACAACTCCGTAGAAAAAACGTATACAGTTTGTAAAGCCGTCGCGACGGATGCGATGAAACACCCGGGCCGACTTACCAGGACGTCTAGTTACCTCCTCCGGTAACTGTAACGCCCTTACGGTTCCAAAGAAATTTTAGTACGGCCCATGAGAGGCAGAGTGTCCCTGCCGATCCTCCTTGTCCGAATCGGACTTCTTCGCTAAGCGAGGAGGAAGGACCGATTTTGTCGCTTCCTTGAGAGGATCTAGCTGACACTCCATAACCTAAAAGGTCAGACAGGCCATCAGTAAAAACTAGCGAGGGCCTCCATTTTGACACCACCGGAACCTCCGACCGCCGCATGAGTCGAGGTCTGCGTGTCAGATACGCGAGACTGATCCTGTAGCGGATCTGTCTCTGACATGTCCTTGCACAGTATATGGCAGGTTAAACCTGTCAGTAACTAGAACAGTGCGTTTCTTAAAGAAAAAACAAACTCTGAAGGGTTAAAGCTCTTAAAGAGAGAGCTACCCCAGCTGTCTACCATTAAGGGTTAACCGCCTAAGAAGGGGTTAAAGTAGCAGACTCCCCACAACCCTGATAAAGACAAGGGTGTGCGAGCCCCAAGCGCCTCTTATAAGACCGCAGCTGCAGGACAGCTTTTTATGCCACACTAAACAGAAAAAACGTTCCACAAGATCGCTAAAAAATTGCGCTGTTTTGTATATCGCAATAACCGCCAAAGTCATTAAGGGGATCGCTAACCGCTTATGCGATGCCAATGAGATCGCCCAGATTGGCAGCTACTAGCGACATTAAAAAACAGTCACACAAACGATCGCATAGTATGCGTCGATCGTTAACTGAAACGTATAGTGGCAGTATTAATGTCGCAGACTCCCCACAACCTCTTTATTATTATTGAAAGAGTGTGCGAGCCCCATATGCGACAACAGCTGCAGGACAGCTCAATCTGTCACTCAGTAGCGCTCCAGACGGCGCCCGCGCTGTGGAGGTGAAGGGGTTAAGCTTCTGCCCGGCGGGCTAGAAGCGACTCACCAAGCTGGTTCTTGCCGGGAGGGGAGGGGAGCGATCCGGAGAGCTTTCAGCCTGCTTTCTTATCAGCAATGGCCGCCGCGCTCTGTCTCCGACGTGCTCCATGTAGAGGAGCCGGAAATGGAGACTGCTGAAAAGCGCGCTCGCTCAGAGCGGCGCGAAATTCAAAAATAAAAAAGAGCGCGTACTCCTCTTCTTTCCCCCGTCCTGCAGGCATCCACCTGCGGACATAAAAAAAACTAGTCACCGGCATGTATATGTACAGCGGCTGCCGCAGCAGTCACTGAGGCACTCACACACACTTTTAATAAAATGTGTAATACTCACCAGCCGAAGTCGCCACAGGGACCCCCAGGGGTTTCTGGCGCGTGCCCATGCTTCCCCCCAGGGCGGGGATCACAGTGACCCCTGCAGCGCGGTGTGCGTCCCCGCCAGGGAAGCCATCCTCATCCCCCCGGGCCGGCAGGTTTCTGCAGGGACCACCCTTAGGGTAATACAGATCCGCCAAGGGAGAGGTTGGGGTCCAGCAGCGCTGAGACCCCTGAGACCTCTAGACCACATTTGGTGGTCCAAGTCTCTTGTCCGATAAAAAATAATAAAATCTTCTGAGGAGCTGCTTCCAGCAGCGACCATCCTCTGAGACCTCAAATTGTAAACTGGAGAAAGCTGAGTAGGAGGAGCCCGAGCTGGAGGGGCCGGTCAACACTCTTTTTAATCTGAGGTGTCAATCCTATCTGGGCTCCGCCTACCCATCAGTAATGAATACTGTGGCTCTCTTCCTTCCATCTGCAGCTGAAACAGGGTATTCAAAAGAAAAAGTAAGTGGCAGCTAAAGAGTTAATATGCTGCATGATGAAAAAGCAGCATATGGAGAAACAGGCGTCTCCCAGCAGAACTGTAAGTTAGTAAATCAAATGAATAACACAGACATAAAACTGATTAAGGGTATGTTTCCACGGTAAGGAAACACTGCGTGTTTGACGCTGTGTACAGCCGCAGCGTCAAACACGCAGCATCCAGATGTTACAGCATAGTGGAGGGGATTTCAAGAAATCCCGTCTCCACTATGCGTAAAAACACGCAGGTGGTAGACTTGCGTTAACGGACATGCGCCGCATCTTTTCAGATTGCAGCATGTCCTTTTCCCTTGCGATGACGCTCTGTCGCAGCAAGGGAAATAACACAGGCCTATGTAGGGCTGCGGTGATTCCGGATGTGTTTAATGAACACATCCGGAATCACCGCGTGTTCTGAAGGGGGCGAGGCTTTGGGCGGAGCTCCGTCCAAAGCACTGTGGTTCTGGAACGTGGAACCATACCCTAAGTCCTTAACAGAAGAGACAAACTACATGCAGTAATAAGGCACTGGCTGCATAAACAGATCAACAAAATCAGTAAATCGGCATCCATCCATATATAATACCTTGAGACATCTTGAATGTCAGGAGCAGAAGTTCTGGGAGAACGCGCAAGAGCCTCAACGCGCGTTTCACCGCCCTCGGCCTCGTCAGGAGGCGTCTAACCGCTCTACTTCAGCTTAATTTGTTGACTTTTGCTGGGTGCTTCTATATAAAACATTCCTTAGCCTTTTTGTCGTTTTTTTGTCTTTAAAGGTTTGGGGGTTAGTCCAGCTAGCCACGTGGACATATTTTGTAGGTGTATTTAGAGAGTATGCTCGGGTGATCTCCGAGTATATGGGCGTGATCGGAGATTTAGCATGTGTCGCCACAGCTGCTTGATTTGCGCCTGCTAGACAGCCTGAATACATTTGGGGATTGCCTGTTTGTTAGGAAATCCCCACATGTATTCAGGCTGTTCAGCAGCTGCAAATCATGCAGCTGCGGCAACACAAACTAAATCTCCGAGGACGCTCAAATACTAGACAGTGATGGCGAACCTTGGCACTCCAGCTGTTGGAGAACTACAACTCCCAGCATGCCTCAACTGCTGCAGGTTGCAAGGGCATGCTGGGAGTTGTAGTTTTACAACAGCTGGAGTGCCAAGGTTAGCCATCACTGTACTAGGAGAACACAAGAGCATGCTCGGGAAAACCCGAGCAACAAGCATCTCGCTCATCACTAGTTGGGGCACAGAATTTCAGAGGATGGAGGATATTCGAGAGAAGTCTTCAGACGATTGGGTGAAGAACGCACAAGTGTGGAGGAGAGAAGGAGGTCTTGGGAGGACTGGAGATTACGTGTGGGAAGATATTGGGAAAGATTAGTTCGGAGATATACGGGACAGATTATAGGACACTGTGTAGGTCAAGGTTGGTAATTTGAACTGGATACATTGGGGCATTGGGAGTCAATGGAGGGATTCACAAAGGGGAGAAGTAGAGGAGTAGCGAGGTGCATAAGTCGAACGGAATGGACAGGTGCGAGACTGAGGCGGGAGATAATGAGGGCATGCACTAACATTTTAATAGATTTAGAGTTGAGGAAGGGACAGATTCTGAAGTGGCAGGAGGTTGTAAGGGCTTGGATTTGTGGTTTAAGAGAAAAGGCAGAGCTGATGGTTACTCCGACCCGGCGGACTTCTGGTACAGGAGAAAGCGTGATGTCATGTATTGTGATAGATAGATAGGGTAAGTTGAGTTATGTGGGATGGAAGAAAGATTTTTAGTTCGGTTTTGTCAACATTGTGCTTTAGGAAAACATGGCTTAGAGCAGGAATCTCAAACTCAGATGGGTAAATAGACCAAACACACAAAAAAATTGAATATGAAGGGCAGCGTTCTTTGAGGGAGAAGATTACATTTTCAGTGATACCATTATTTTTCTATATGACTCTTTGATCATTTTTTGGGGACGTCTATTGGTATTCATCATATGGGTTATGGCACAGGTCTTTTCTTTTACTTCAATTTTTATATAAAACAGCATTTTTAGTGGCCAAATATTTTTCCATTTTTTAAAATTCTTTATTTCACTTTTTTTTTTTACCCTTAAATCGGTCTCATACAGAAATATCATTTTACAATTAGCTCCATATACTAATTCTGTCCCCCATCCTGTAACAATGTCCTCAATTCTGCAATAACGTCCTACCTTACAGAAATATCCCCATCCTTGTCTCCTTCTTGTAACAATGTCCCCCATTCTGCTGCTCTTTATATACACATTAACCCCTTACCGACCTGTGACGCCACATAGGAGTCATGAAAGTCGGTGCCAATCCGACCTGTGATGCCTATGTGGAGTCAAGGGGAGATCGAATTCCTGCAGGTCGAGTGACCGGGGTCACAAAGGTCACCCGACCCGCAGGCACAGGAGGCTTTCTGCTTCACCCCAGGGGGGGTGGCTTTGCCCCCCGTGGCTACGATCGCTTTGATTGGCTGTTGAAAGTGAAACAGCCAATCAGAGCAATAGTAATATTTCACCAATGAAACTTGGTGAAATATTACAATCCAGCCATGGCCGATGTTGAAATAGAATCGGCCATGGCTGGAGACACTATTCGGAACCCACCCCCACACCGACCGACGGGGGCGATCTGCCACCGCAACCGACTGACGGCGGAGATCTGCCGCCACCATCAGTATTTGCTCCCCCTCCCCTGCCCTTTTCCCTGCCTTCCGATCCCCCCCTTTCTCCCCCGGTACTAATCAGACTCCCGGCGTCCCTGCCGGTGTCTTCCGTCTTCCTCCGTGGGCGCCATCTTCCAAAACGGCGGGCGCATACACAGTGCGCCCACAGAATCTGCCGGCCGGCAAATTCATTTACTCACTCCAGGTACATTTTGATCACTGTGATAGACCCTATCACAGTGATCAAAATAAAAAAAAATAGTAAATAAACCCCCCTTTATCACACCCATAGGTAGGGACAAATATTGAAATAAAGAAAATATATTGTTATTTTTCCATTAGGGTTAGGGTTAGAATTAGTGTTGGAATTAGGGTTAGGGTTGCAATTAGGGTTGTAATTAGTGTTAGGGGTGTGTCGGGGTTAGGGTTGGGATTAGGGTTGGAGTTAGAATTGAGGGGTTTCCACTCTTTAGGCACATCAGGAGCTCCCCAAAAGTGACATGGCGCCACCATTGATTCCAGCCAATTTTGTGTTCAAAAATTCAAACGGTGCTCCCTCCCTTCCAAGCCCCGACGTGCCCAAACAGTGGTTTACCCCAACATATGAGGCATCAGCATACTCAGGAAAACTTTGGGGTCTAATTTCTCCTGTTACCCTTGGGAAAATAAAAAAATTGGGGCTAAAAAATTATTTTTGTGGAAAACAAATGATTTTTTATTTTCACGGCTCTGCGTTATAAGCTTCTGTGAAGCACTTGGGGCTTCAAAGTGCTCATGACACATCTAGATAAGCTCCTGGGGGGGGGTCTAGTTTCAAAAATGGGATCACTTGTGGGGAGTTTCTACTCTTTAGGCACATCAGGAGCTCTGCAAACGTAACATGACGCCCGCAGACCATTCCATCAAAGTCTGCATTCCAAAACGGCGCTCCTTCCCTTCCGAGCTCTGCCATGCGCCCAAACAGTGGTCCCCCCCCCACATATGGGGTATCAGCGTACTCAGGACAAACTGGACAACAACTTTTGGGGTTCAATTTCTGCTGTTACCCTTGTGAAAGTAAATATTTGGGGGTGAAAAGATCATTTTTTGTGGGAAAAAAGTGATTTTTTATTTTCCCGGCTCTGCGTTATAAATTTCTGTGAAGCACATCTAGGTAAGTTCCTTGGGGGGGTCTAGTTTCCAAAATGGGGTCACTTGTGGGGAGTTTCTACTGTTTAGGCACATCAGGGGCTCTCCAAACAAGACATGACACCCGCAGACCATTCCATCAAAAGTCTGCATTACAAAACGTCACTACTTCTCTTCCGAGCCCCGACATGTGCCCACACAGTAGTCTTCTCCCACATATGGGGTATTAGTGTACTCAGGACAAATTGGACAACAATTTTTGGGGTCCAATCTCTCCTGTTACCCTTGGGAAAATAAAAAATTAGGGACTAAAAGATCATGTTTGTGGAAAAAATATCTTTTTATTTTCACGCTCGGGCGTTATAAACTTTAATGAAACACCTGGGGGTTCAAAGTGCTCACCACACATCTAGATAAGTTCCTTGAGGGGTCTAGTTTCTAAAATAGTGCCATTTGTGGGGGTGTTTCCACTGTTTAGGCACATCAGGGGCTCTCCAAACGCGTCCAGCCAATTCTGCGTTGAAAAAGTGAAACGGCGCTCCTTCCCTTCCAAGCTCTGCCATGCACCCAGTGTTTTATCCCCACATATGGGTTATCAGCGTGCTCAGGACAAATTGCACAATAACTTTTGGGGTCTTGTTACCCTTGGGAAAATAAAAATTGGGGTGAAAAGATCATTTTTGTGAAAAAATATGATTTTTTAATTTTACGGCTCTACGTTATAAAGTTGTGTGAAGCACTTGGGGGTTCAAAGTGCTCAACACAGATCTAGATAAGTTTCTTAGGGCGTCTGGTTTCCAAAATGGAGTCACTTGTGGGGGGGTTTCCACTGTTTAGGCAACATCAGGGGCTCTGCAAACTGAACATGACATCCATCAAAGTCTGCATTCCAAAATGTCATTACTTCCGTTCCGAGACTTGCCGTGCACCCACACTCAGGACAAATTGGACAACTTTTGGGGTCCAATTTCCTTGGGAAAAATAAAATATTGGGGACTAAAAAATCATTTTTGTGGAATTTTTTTTTTTTTTTCACACCCAGGCATTATAAACTTTAGTGAAACACTTGGGGTTCAAAGTGCTCACAACAGATCTAGATAAGATACTTAGGGGGTCTAGTTTCCAAAATGGTGTCACTTGTGGGGAGTTTCCACTTTTAAGGCACATCAGGGGCTCTCCAAAACGCAACATGCCGTACAATTTCAATTCCAGCCAATTTTGGCTTGAAAAAGTCAAATGGTGCTTCTTCCCTTCCGAGCCCTGCCGTGCGCCCAGACAGTGGTTTTCCCCCATATATGGGGTATTGGTGTACTCAGGAGAAATTGCAAAACAACTTTATCTGTCAATTTTCTCCTTTTACCCTTGTAAAAATAAAAAATTTTTTTGTAAAAGATCATTTTTGTGACTAAAAAGTTAAATGTTCATTTTTTACTTCCACGTTGCTTCAGCTCCTGTGAAGCACCTGAAGGGTTAATAAACCTCTTGAATGTGGTTTTGATCATCTTGAGGGGTGAAGTTTTTAGAATAGTGTCACTTTTGGGTATTTTCAGCCATATAGACCCCTCAAACTGACTTCAAATGTGAGATGGTCCCTAAAAAATGGTTTTGTAAATTTTGTTGTAAAAATGAGAAATTGCTGGTCAACTTTTAACCCTTATAACTTCCTAACACAATGCTTCAAAACATTGTGCTGATGTACAGTAGACATATGGGAAAAGTTATTTATAATTATTTTGTAAATTGTGTTTCCAATTTTGTGCTGATGTAAAGTAGACATATGGGAAATGTTCTTTATTAACTATTTTGTGTCACATAACTCTCTGGTTTAACAGAATAAAAATTCAAAATTTTAAAATTGCGACATTTTCAAAATTTTTGCCAAATTTCCATTTTTTTCACAAATAAATGCAAAAAATATTGACCTAAATTTACCACTAACATGAAGCCCAATATGTCACGAAAAAACAATCTCAGAATTGCTAGGATCCATTGAAGCGTTCCTGAGTTATTACCTCATAAAGGGACACTGGTCAGAATTGCAAAAAAAATGGCCAGGTCATTAAGGGCAAAATAGGCTGGGTCATGAAGGGGTTAAAAAAAAAATCTCACCTGACCTCGCTCCCTTGGCAAATTGCGTCCTCTTCCTCCTCCACAGCCAGGGTGCTTAGCAGTGACATCATATACAGCCATGCCGCTGTCAGCTGCTGGCCTCTGGTTAGTGGCTTGTATTGTGGTGCAGAGAGCAGATGGTCTCTGCATTGCAATACATTTCAATTGAATGTGTGTTCAGTCAAGGAAAAAAAGGGGTTGGGTACCGTGTTAGCCAGTTGAAAAAATAATGTTCTCCGTGTGAAAAACAAGAAAATCTTGTAGTTATGATAAATTTTAATGGCTATCAAAAATAAAATAAATGAGGTTACAAAGCAAGCTTTCGGAACTTCTTAGGTTTCTTCCTCAGGGACCTCAGTTAGGACCTAAGACCTGAGGAAGGGACCTGAAATACAACTTCGCATACCTGAAACAACGTGTTGCTGGTAGTTGTATGTGCATGGTATTGCACCAATAGGGAGCTGAGGTTTGGGATTGCCAGGCTGGACTTCCTCATCATCTTCACCAAAATGATGTACTTTTTCATATTTTTCCAAGTAGCTGCAAGCAAAATATGATAAAACATCTGTTAATAAAAAGAAAATATGTGCACACACTAGGATATCAGCACTTAAAATGCCTCAGTAAGTCGCTCTAAAGGCGTATGCACAATGATAATTTGGACAAACTCGTATAAATGTGGTACAATCACTTCCAGAAGTACGATCTTCAGACCATGTTTACATGCAGTATGTAGATAAACTGGAACACCTTACAGAACAGAGTATGCCATAAAATCTGGATTTTTTTTTTACTGTGCATTAGGCCACGTTCACAGGTTCAGTATTTTACATCAGTATTTATAAGCCAAAACCAGGATTGGGTGAACAATGCAGAAGTGGTGAAGAGGTACTATTATATTTTTCCTCTGATTGTTCCACTCCAGATTTTGGATTGCAAATATTGATGTAAATTACGGTACTGACCAAATATTGAACATGGCCTTAAAATTTGATTTTGTATAGTGTTATTCACTTTTATTGTAAAAGAACGTTCAAAAGCTAGTTTTCACCTTCTACATATTATTTGTATAGTAATTTTCAGTATATGCAAACTTTGGGAGGGTGTTGGGTGTCTTTTTAACATCATTTGTCATATAGTATAAATATGATTTTATTCTGGTGGCTCAGTGGTTAACAATGTTGCTTTGCAGTGCTGGGGTCCTGGGTTCAAATCCCACCAAGGGCAACATCTGCAAGGAGTTTGTATGTTCTCGCTGTGTTTGCGTGGGTTTCCTACGGAATCTCTGATTTCCTCCCACACTCCAAAGACATACTGCTAGGGAATTTAAATTGTTAGCTTCAGTGGGGACAGTGATGACAAGATCTGTAAATCGCTGAGGAATATGACGGCACTATACAAGTAACCATAATAAATAATATTCCATAAGCTGTTAAAATCAGGAAAGCCCCTTTAAGTTTCTTCAGCCAATAGACTTGCACTAGATAATAAATTCAGCGTTACTCACATTCCTCTGGTGGAACAGCAGCTCTCTGCTGCTGCCTCTACAGCAGTCATATAACAACTACAGCAGACGTGACTGCTGCAACCAATCATTGGGCTTAGCGGCATTGTAGAGGTCTCTGCTGCAACCTCTAAACAATCACAGTGAGCAGTGGCGTAGTGCCACTGTGGAAACTTACGCTATTCTTTTTAGCTAGTGGAAGCCTATGGTTTAAAGAAACTTGAAAGTGAATTAAACTCTAAAGATTGTGCATACAAAGGTATGACATTAAACCCCCAAAGATATGGATTTTTATGTAAAAATATTTTTTTTTTCAGCTCCACTATAGAACTTCAAGCCTCTTATTGCTTTATTTCTCCTTCAATATTTTGATCATAATATAGAAAAAACGAAACTGGCAAAATACATGAGTGTGACAATATAGTGGTGTCTGTGAATCAGACCACCCGATATACCCATACACATGGATGCCTTATGGACAAATAAAGACCAACTGTTATAGACATAGCAAAACAGAAAAGAGAGCAACAGTCATGTGGTCCAATAAAAATGTATATACTTTATTTAGAAATTCTAAAATATACAGGTAAGTGGCAACATGAAGGGAAATGCAACCTAAATACACATGATCTGAAAAAAGGGCCAAGGAGAAAGCAGGACCCCTGCTAACACATCAACCTGCCAAAGTGGCAGTATAGATATGAGCCATACAAAGACGATAGGTATCAGGTGCAATACACACAGCAAGTGCTAATTATGTTAAGTATCGACATAGATGTTAAGTGCACGTACCGATCGATAGATGGATGGCTCTAGTAATGTAAGTGCAAGAATATTTACTCAAATAATGCAGGGGTCCGCAGTCACCTGGCCCACCCCGACGCGCGTTTCGGAGTGATAGCACTCCTTTCTCAGGGCTATCACTCCGAAACGCGTGTCGGGGTGGGCCAGGTGACTGCGGACCCCTGCATTATTTGGGTAAATATCCTTGCACTTACATTACTAGAGCCATCCATCTATCGATCGGTACGTGCACTTAACATCTATGTCGATACTTAACATAATTAGCACTTGCTGTGTGTATTGCACCTGATACCTATCGTCTTTGTATGGCTCATATCTATTCTGCCACTTTGGCAGGTTGATGTGTTAGCAGGGGTCCTGCTTTCTCCTTGGCCCTTTTTTCAGATCATGTGTATTTAGGTTGCATTTCCCTTCATGTTGCCACTTACCTGTATATTTTAGAATTTCTAAATAAAGTATAGGGGGTAAGGTTTCTCCTTGTGGAGAGTGACATACCAGCTCTGGCGTGTCGAGGTAAGGAGGCTTATTCGCCGTGCAATGCTCCTCTGGGAAATTTTAATATGCAAATTGCCTCTTCAAACAAAGAGGACTTGTACTCTATAGCGCCACCTATTGGAAGCAGCGATCCTACAAGTCACAATCAACCCTTTAACGAGTCTTGTAATATGACTTAGGATAAAAGCCAAATGGAGATTCTGATTTGGCTTTTATCCTAAGTCATATTACAAGACTCGTTAAAGGGTTGATTGTGACTTGTAAGATCGCTACTTCCAATAGGTGGCGCTATAGAGTACAAGTCCTCTTTGTTTGAAGAGGCAATTTGCATAAATAAAGTATATACATTTTTACTGGACCACATGACTGTTGCTCCCTTTTCTGTTTTGCAATATTTTGATCATGACAGTGTACTCTGTGGGCCGTAGTACTTTGTGATGAAGAGCACTGGACTTCTTGCCTCAAGCCTTATGTCTCATGTTGCACAAGTGGTGCTCTACATCTTACATACAATTTATCAAAAATCATAAAGTATGTAACTAAATATACGGTATGTTTCAATATTTTATTTTATCTTTCCATGGAACAACACTGAAGATGACACTTCTTATAGCCTAGGCCATATTTGTGTAAGCAACAATTCTTTTTTTCAGATACTCAGAGTTCTTTGCCAGGAGGAGCCATGTTGAACTTCCAGTGACCAGCATAAGAATGTAAGAGCGATAACACCAAATTTACCACATTTGTGTCTCAAAAAATTAGAATATCATCAAAAAGTTAATTTACTAACACTTGAAATAGATCACTCTGCTTGTAATGACTCCATATAATATATGAGTTTCACTTTTTGTATTGAAGAACTGAAATAAAGTTTTTGATGATATTCTAATTTAGTGAGAAGCACCTGTATTTTGCAGAGGGGCATTGTGTATGTGTGTAGAGGGAGTATCATGCATAGAAGCAGTGTGCACCTGTATTCCAACAAGGCAAAATTAGATCCAGCAAATAGGCATAGCATGCTACTATAAAATGTAACTTTTAATCCAAGTTAATAACATGCCATATACATATTGTGTCGTGCACTAACACACTAGTAGGAAAGATCAACGCGTTGCGACTTGCATCTTAGGCTACTTTCACACATCAGTTTTTTGCCGTCAGGCGCGATCTGGCTTTTTTTTTTTTTTTTTTTAAAAACGGATCCTTTTTTTTCTACCGCTGGATCAGCTTTTTCTAATTGACTTTCATTAACGCCGGATCGCACCACATGTCCTTCCATTTCGTCCGTTTTTTTCTGGATCCGGCATAAATTTCAATTCCGGCGGCTGGACAAAACGGCCAGAGGAACGTTTTTTGTTTCCGACGCAAACACCGGACAGCGCCTGAAGCGGCGCCTTAGGCTGGTTGTTACAATAGAAGTCAATGGGTGCCGGATCAGGCAAAAGACTGATCCGGCCGCCGGACTCCGTTTTCTTCCTCTACGCATGCCAGGAAAGAAGAAATCAAGGTCTCTCCCTCTCCGTTCCAGGCATGCTCACACTGCATTTCTCGGTTCAAAAGTTCAGGACGGATCCGGCTAAAAACTGGATCTGTCGCATCAGTATTTTACAATCTACGCTGAATCCGTCTTTTTCAAAATTGGACGGATTGTGCCTGATTGTAAAAAATGGATGTGTGAAAGTAGCCTTAGTCATGATCAGATCGTGTGTGTGTTGCATGCCTCCTGTAATGTCCGCACTGGCCCCAGGTTAAGTTTTCGTGTTTGCACTTTGTGATAAATAAGTGGGTTTTGGGTTGCTGCTTGGGAACTCAGTCTCTAAAAGGTTCGCCATCACTGCCCTAGGATATCACAAAAGCAACAAGTATGTGGATTGAATCACAATGAATTTTTTTAGGTCAAGCTCAACCATGCCGCTTCCTGCTAAGCACCACCAACTTTTCATGAAGATGCCAGAGTTGGTGTAAAAACATCCAAAGATTAAAGCTGCTGTTACACTGCGCAATGCTAAACTGTTTAAAGTCAATGCTGGTGGGCGGTTGTTTATTGGACTGTTTAGATACACCAATTTAGCTTCAGATACGCACAACTTGATCTGTAATAGATTGTTCAGTGTGCATAGGTTGCCACTGTTCTCTGTAGCACAAGTACTGTTTGCACAGGACTATGCACTCCTGAGAATAATGATCTTTTGTGCAGTGCAAAAGATCATTTCACCGCTCGTTAACAGGAAATGAGCCTTCTTATTAGTACCCATTAACTATAAGGTTATTTTACCCTGCACCATTAAGGGGCCAATTCATAAAATAGTTTGCAACAGAATTCTGTTGCAAAACTGAAAGGTAGTAAAATTTTTGCACAACTTCCAGGTGCACAAACATTTTGCAACCTTTCAGTTTTACAATAAAATTCTAATGCAAACTTAATTGAGCACTTGTGTATTTTTCGTGACAGTTCATGTGTACACCTGATAAAAGCTTTCTATGAACTAATATATGCCTAAACAGTGTTCTCCTTGCACACTGTGTTCCAATGTATTTGCATACATTTGTTGTTTATTTTTCATATTAGAGTGGCTAATGTTTATTTTCACCAAAAAGTATAAATCTTATAACCCATATTTCCTTTTTACAGGTTTTAATACACACTAACAGTTCTTTTCACAACGTGCTTATTATAAATTGACAAGATCACATTATTAACCCTTTCTTTAAATCTGCCGAACACGCATGCCACATTGCCACATGCCGGGTTTAGGTGTATGGAGCCCATACCATACTCAGCAGATGCTGGCTGTGTTATACAGCTAAGCTCCGATTGCTGCTGTTAACCCCCTTAAATGCCGCTGACAATCCCCTTACTGCAGGGCGATCACAGGGCTCCAACTGACAATCAGGTTGTTACTCCCGGGAAACCCAGTCACAGGCTAAAGCTTGTGATTTTAGCTACCTACTATAATACTATGGCACTGATCAAGTAATCACACTGGTTAAAGTCCACTAAGAAGACTAAAGAAACAATCATCCCTACAAGTGAGTATGTGGGATAGCATGATGGATCCTGTTGATTCAAGGTTGTCTATATCAAATATGAGTCCGACAATGGTCACAAAGAGCCACCTCAATAACAAGGGGACATGTACATTTTGTTGATAACATGCATATAAACCATGCAACACGAGTCAAGACACAGAATAGTATCGGTTGAGGCCAAAAAAGGAATTCTCTCACCCATTTTAAAGTCCTTATTGTGGACAGGTATTGCAGTGTCCAAAATAATCATATAAAAACTTACTTAACCGTACGGTAAATACCGTGAAGAAAAAAAAAATTGAAAATAACAGAATAGTGGGTTTTTCTTTTCAGTCTCTGACCTCCTTCACACAAAATAATGCAATAAAATGAAATAAAAATATGTACCCAAAAATGGTACTAATAAAAACCATCAGCTTGTCATGCAAAAACAATCACCAAACAGATCCGTTGACTGAAAATTAAAAAAAAAAAAAACCCAACTAATATACAGCTGTGGCAAAAATTAGGAGACCACTTTCAAATTTCAGTTTGTCTGATTTTTCTCTTTATAGGTATATTTTTGAGTAAAATGTAAATTTTTCTTTTAGTCTATAAACTTCTGACATGCCTCCAAATTTCCAAGCAATAAATTTTGTATTTTTTTTTCTGACAATGAAAAAATGGTCAAAATTAATAAAAAAAAAAAAAACAGTGCTTTCAGACCTCAAATAATGCAAAGAAAACAAGTTCTAATCATTTAGAAACAACAATACTAATGTTTTAACTCCGGAAGAGTTCTGAAATCGATATTTTGTGGAATAACCATGATTTTTAAAAACAGCTTTCATGCGTCTTGGCATGCTTTCCATGAGTCTTTCACACAGCTTCTGGCACACAAAAAATAAGCAGTTCTTTGTTTGATGGCTTGTTACTATCCATCTTCCACTTGATTACATTCCAGAGGTTTTCTATGGGGTTCAGGTCTGGAGAATGGGCTGCCCATGACAGGGTTTTGATGTGGTGGTCTCAATTTTTGCCAGAGCTGTATATCACACTATCTCTATCTGTTGAGAAGTCACCATTTATGCTGAGCACTGTATATAAAATACAATACACGTGTATGTATGCATGTAGCGTATAGAGATATATCAATACAATATATACATACACACAAGTGTATAATGCCTCTGTGTATATACAAACATACGCCTGTGTATAATTTGTATGTATAATACAGATATATGTAATAAATACACAAACTTGTATACCCATGTGTGCATGTATGTGCTTTAGGTCTAGAAATAATTGGTTAGTGACACAAGTTTTTGGCATTTTAGCAGTTTGCCAAAATATTCAAGATACAGTTATGTAATCCATGTCGGTTTAAAGTGCAGATTGTCAGCTTTAATTTGAGGGTAGTCACATCCTAATTGGAGTATGAGTTTAGGAATTACAGCTTTTTATAATATGTAGCTGCCTCTTTTTCTCAAAATATCTTTAATGGGCTGCGTGGGCTATTCCCTCGTTAATCCATCATTTCCATCAATTTAGCAGGTAAAAGGTCAGGAGCACTGCATTGGAAGCTGTTGCTGTGAACCCACAACATGAGGTCAAATGAGCACTCAATGCAAGAGAAAAAGACCCCCATTAGGCTGAAAAAAGAAGACATTTATCACAGATATAGCAGAAATGTTAGGAGTAGCTAAATCAACAGTTTGGTACATTCTGCAAAAAAATAAACGCATAGATGAGCTTGAGAACGCAAAAAAGGCATGGACAGCAATGGAAGACAACAGTGGTTCATGATCGCAGAATCCTCCCCATTGTGAAAAAAAAAAACCTTCACAACACCCACTCAAGTGAAGAACACGCTCTAAGTAGTAGGCATTTCAGTATCTAAGTCTACCATAAAAAGAAATCTTCATGAGAGCAAATACAGAGCCACATGGTGAAAATCAGCCTTAAAAATAGAAAGGCCAGATGAGAATTATCCTTAAAAAACATCTAAAGAAGCCAGACCAGTTCTGGAAAGCATTTTTTGGACATATGAAATAAACTATCCAGCAAAGCCACTAAAGGAGACTCAAGGTCTCCAAAAATTCAATATAAACAGCAAACAAAAAGGCAGCAACACTCACCTGCCCAGATCTCAGAACAAATGCACTACAGGATGCAGCCAGCCCATAAAGCAAGATGTTAGCAGCACAGGTGCAAAATACCAGATTAAACAGCCACTCTCCACATACCCATTCAAGGAGGGGGTGACTGCCCAGTATACAATTGCACAATAGAGGCCCGCATAGGGTGCCGTTCACACAAGGATACTGCACATTGTCTGGTTCACAGCCTATTAGTCACGCCCCTACTATTCGACTAGGCGGGCTGACCAGTACACTCTCAATGCGCACCAGTGTGAACACCCCTCATGCGAGACCAGACGTGCCTGGGCCTGGCTGCACCCCGAAAAATAAAGTGCAAAAAATACAAAAATAGTGGGGTATTAGTTGATATTTTGGCCAAAATACGTAAGCTTGTAATCTGTGCCAAAGGTCCCCACGCTTACAAGTCCTACACTACACTATCCAGCAAAGCCACTAAAGGAGACTCAAGGTCTCCAAAAATTCAATATAAACAGCAAACAAAAATGTAGCAACACTCACCTGCCCAGATCTCAAAACAAATGCACTACAGGATGCACCCAGCACATAAAGCAAGATGTTAGCAGCACAGGTGCAAAATACCAGATTAAACAGCCACTCTCCACATACATAAACGTGGGAACTTTCTGCTCAGATTCAACAGAATGTAGTAAGGTTGATAGGACAGTGCTTCACAGTACAGATGAACAATAACCCAAAACATACTGCAAAAGCAATCCAAGATTCAAGGCAAAAGAAGTGCAATATTCTGCAATTGCCAAGTCAATCAGATCAACCCCATCAAGCATACATTTCACATGCTTAAAACAGAGAACCACTATCAACCAGTGAAGTCAGCGGCAGTAAAGGCAACAACAAGGAGGAAATCCAGCATTTGGTGACATCCGTGGCTTACAGACTTCAGACAGTCATTGCCTGCGAAGGATTCTCTACAAAGTATTAAAAATTAACATTTTATTTATAGTAAAGTTAATTTTTCCAATTACCTTTGAGCCCCCGAAATGAGGATTCTAGAAAAATGGTTGCAATTCCTAAACAGTTCACAGGATATTTTTGTTCAACTCCTTTAACCCCTTACCGTCCAATCACAGACACAGTCCGTCATGGCCGGGTGTCAGCTCCCGCACCAGGACGCACTGTCATGCCATGCCACACAGCTAGGTCAATCAATGTGTGGATGAAGGACCACCACATCAAATCCCTGTAATGGCCAGCTCAATCTCCAGACCTGAACCCCATTGAAAACCTCTGGAATGTAATCAAGAGGAAGATGGATAGTCACAAGCCATGAGACAAAGAAGAACTGCTTAAATTTTTGTACCAGGAGTGGAATAAGGTCACCCAAAAGCAGTGTGAAAGACTGGAGGAAAGCATGCAAAGACGCATGAAAGCTGTCATTAATAATCATGGTTATTCCACAAAATATTGATTTCTGAATTCTTCCTAAGTTAACTCCTTAATGACTACCAATACATCTTTTTACTGACCTTAGAAATAAGACAATAGCACACAATAGCTGACAACTTGCTGTATCAACCATGATCACTGATGGCACCGTCCAAATCTGTTTAACCACTTAGATGCTGCTGTCAATAATGACTACATCATATAAAAGGATAACAGGGTGTGGGGGCTTCTTCTTTAACTCCGTCGGCACCCTGAGATCATGATTGTGTGGACCTGATGTGGGCTATGGCCATTCACGGTCAAATAGCGGCCTTGGAGTCTGCCAGATATAGCGGCCTGCTCAGAAGTTAGAAACATTTAGGTGGTAAAAATACACTTTTTCATTCCGTTCATGTTACCTTGCATTCATTCGTGAACAGCACCCGAAGGGTTGATAAACTACATGACAGCAGTTTTCAATATATTGACGGGTGCTGTTTTTAAAATGGTATCACTTTTGGAGGTTTTCCAATATAAAGGACCCCCTAAGGCCCTGTGCACATGTTGTGTTTTTAGATGCGTTTCTGCTGCGTTTTTCAACGTGCGGAAACGCATCCAACCCGCAGCACAGTGCACATGCAATGTAATCCAATGGGAACCGCATGTCTGCTGTGCACATGCTGCGTAAAAAAACGCGCGGTTTCGCCGCACTTTATTTTCCGCAGCATGTCAATTCTTTGTGCGGAACTGCAGCGGTTCGGCGCCCATTGACTTGCATTGAGTCGGGCACTTCCGCAGCAAAACCGCAGATCTAAAAAAGATCTGCGGTTTTGCTGCGGGTGAAACTGCTGCAGTTCGGGAGGAGGGAAGTGTGTGGGAGGTGCGTGGGCGTGTATAGTGTGCGGCGGTGTGTGTGTGTGGGCGGTGCGTGTTTAGTGTGCGGCGCTATGTGTGTGGGCGGTGCGTGGGCGTGTATAGTGTGCGGCGCTGTGTGTGTGGGCGGTGATTGTGTGCCGGTGTCTGTGTGATCGGTGTGCGGGGCTGTATATGCAGGCATCGTAGGATGGGACTACAAGTCCCATCCGGCTATGCCTGCTACAGTGACAGTAACTGACACATTAGCCAATGATGGGACAGTAGTAGTCCCATCATCCGGCTAATGTGCTGAATGTAAAAAAAAAACAACATACATGACATACAACATATAACATACACATGACATACAACATATAACATACACATGACATACAACATATAACATACAATGACATAAAACACATATCCATGGCCCCTTCCTAGGCTATGAATATCAGCCCGCAGCTGTCTGCGTAGCCTTTCTGTCTATAAATTATAGGGGGACCCCACGTCATTTATTTTTTTTTTGGGGGGGGGGGGTCCCCTATTTTAATAGCCAGTGAAGGTTAGCTGCGGGCTGATATTCATAACCTGGGAAGATCTATGGGTATTAACCCCTTCCCAGGCTAGAAATATTGGCCCCGGCTGTCGGCTTTCCCCCTCTGGCGCAGAAAATTGCGCGGGAGCCCACGCCATTTTTTTTCCTATTTTTTTTTTTATTAACTATTGCGTTAAGATTTTGTGTGTGTGTACGCATGTGTGTCTTTAACTATTTATGTACCATTTTATCTATCTACCTATATAGCTTTCTGTCTATCTATATATCTATCTTTCTATATATATATTTCTAACTATCTATTATCCATCTATCTATGTATTTTCTATCTATCTAACTACTGGTATCTATTATCTATCTATGGCCGGCGTCACACTTGCGAGTGTGATGCGAGTAAGTCGCACGACTTTCTCGCATCAACACCCGGCACGGCCGCCCGCTCTCGGACCCGAGTGTGCGGCTGCATAAAGAATACATGTATAGAAATACATGCAGCCGCACACTCGGGTCCGAGAGCGGGCGGCCGTGCTGGATGTTGATGCGAGAAAGTCGTGCGACTTACTCGCATCACACTCGCAAGTGTGACGCCGGCCTATCTCTATCTGTGTGTGTGTAATGGAGTGTGGGTTGGACAAATGTAAAAGAGGAGGTTGGACAAGAAATTACATCACAAATCTTTATTTTTTGTTAAACAACATATCTTTATTTAGCTGTCAAAACCGCATGAGAAAAATCATGAAAAACCGCGTCAAAAACCACGCCTGCGGTTTCTGCCAAGAGGTGCGGTTTCGGCGCGGAAAAATCCGCAGGCAAACCCGCAATGTGTGCTCAGGCACTAAGTCACTTCAAACCTGAATAGGTCCATCAAAAAAAATAAATTTTGTAACTTTCCTTGAAAAAATTAAAAATGAATGCTACAATTTTAAACATCCTAAAAGGCTAACAAAATAAATAACATTTGACAAATGGTGCTGATGTAAAGCAGACATGAGGGAAATGTTCTTTATTAATGTTTATCTGAGGTATAACGATCTGAATTAAAGGGATAATCATTCAAAGTTTGAACATTGCTACATTTTTAACATGTTTGTCAAATTTCTGATACTTTATATAAACACAAAACATATTGACCTAAATTTACCATTATCTTAAATTACAATGCTTTTTCGTGGCACAATCTCAAAATCATTGGGATTTGTTGAAGCGTTCCAGAGCTATTACCACATAAAACGACACTGGTCAGATTTTAAAAATTTGGCCCGGTCATTAAGGGGTTACAATATTAGTATTGTTGTTTCTAAATGATTATGAACTTGTTTTCTTAGCATTATTTGAGGTCTGCAAGCACTGCATTTTTTTGTTATTTTGACCATTTCTCATTTCCTGAAAATAAATGCAAAATGTATTGCTTGGAAATTCGGAGACATGTTGTCAGTAGTTTATAGAATAAAAGAGCAATTTACATGTTACTCAAATATATACATATAAAGAGAAAAATCAGACAAACTGAACATTTTGCAGTGGTCCCTTAATTTTTGCCAGAGCTCTATATATAATATTGTTTTACATTTTCCCTTCTAATAGAATGAAGCAATATAAGAAGACTAAAGACCCCCATACACAATAGACTTAAATTGCAGGGCTTGGTAGACAGTCCAATGTGTATAGCCCCCCCCCACTTCAACAAAGGATTTCAAACTGTCAATTGTTTTGTTTGCAGTGAGATAAATCACCGCCAGGTGTCACTCTCTCATAGAAAACACAGCAGCACTTCTGTACTTGCGAATGGAGAAGTTGGGAGAGAGGGGCGACCTCAGATTGAGAGGCACAATCATATTTCGACTGCTAGCTATTGTCTCGGATCTCCACTTTTATGAATGCATTCTTACACATGATTGTTGAGGTGATTTGACAGGTTGTCCATGCACCAAAGTCTTCTCAAGCTGACATCTTAACCAATAAGCAAGAAAAATATTTAGGGTATGTGCTCACGTTGCGGATTCTGTTGCAGTTCCGCAGCGGATTTTGCCCTGCGGATCCGCAGCAGAACTGCAAGTGATGTACAGTACCATTCTAGTCAATGGAAATCAAAAAACACAGTGCACATGCTGCAGATTTTTCTGCGCAGATTTGCTGCAGTTTTAAAACGCAGCATGTCACTTCTTTTGTGCAGATCTGCAGCGTTTTGAGACCTGCTCCATTATAGGAATCCGCAGGTCTCAAAACGCAGGGGAAATCCGCACAAAAACTGCAGTAAATCTGCAGGTAAAACGCAGGTCATTTTACCTGCAGATTTAGCAAAATCTGCGCAGAAAATTCAACAGCAGAATCCGCAACGTGTGCACATAGCCTTACATTGCTTCAGAAGGCAAATGGAAGATTTTACACTTCATTAGCAAATAATGAGCCTCATAACGCTGGGGATAAAGACTATTCAAGGGTTAGCTCCGCATGCAACTACTGCATGAATCTTCTCTGTATAGCCTCATAGCAAAAATAAAACAATCAGATTGTTGCGCTCATCTTTCTAGTTATCCAATTTCTTGCTACATATGAGTGCTGGTTATCCCACTAGTCAGTATAAAGTGTTTTACATACTTCTCTATATCACAAAAACTGACCAGCACCTCCTAACAGAACAAAGCAAGTGTGAACAGGTATAAGCTGCTATGACTGCAGCACTCTGTAAAACTATGTTCACACGCTGCTTGTTTGCGGCAGTTTTTTCCTAAGGCAAAACCTGCTCTCTTGGCAATAAGAAACATGCTGCAAAAAAAGCATGTTCTGCTAAGATTTTATTGAGTTTTTTTGCAGTGGTTTTGTCAGGGTACATTTGTCTCTTGTGCATGCTGATACAGTTCAGTGCATGAAAAAAAAATTGGATTCACAAAGATCTATGTTATGATTGGTAGCTGAGGAGAGCAGGCAAAAAAGGAAATACACCAGAGCAGTTGGAAACTATGAGATTGCAGTACCCTGACTAACCACCACAACTAGAGGCAGCCGTGGAGCGTTCCTACGTTGGTCCTAGACGCCTCGTCACAGCCTGAGAAACTAACTACACCTAAAGATAGAAAGAGGAAAGCTATCTACCCCGAAGCAGATCCCCAAAGAACATAGAAAGCCCCCAAACATGTAATGGCGGTTAGACAAGAAGAAATACTGACACAGACAGAAAATAGTATGAGCAAACGTTGGGGCCCAAACTTACTAAATAGAAAAGGATAGGAAGGGCACTTACTGCAATCCCAAAAAACCCTGAAAAGCACCAACTCTGCTAATTTCAAAAACACCTGAGATCACACGACCTCTACCACCTAAATTAGTTCTCTGGTGTAACCAAAAACAAAACAGCAGCCACTGAAAAACTGGAAAAAGCAAATGTACAAACAATAGTGGCTGAACTGAACTGAGAGGCAAAAGCCCCCAGAGGGGACCCTGAAGGCCCCCACAGAAGTGCAGGACAAAATGCAAAAATCAAGCACAAAAACAAAAAGAAGAAAATGTCTTATCTGTTAGCAGGAGATTCAGACACGACACAGCAGGCTACCAAGGAAACAGGAATCAAGGATTGAGACCAGAACAATTGATCACCGGCAACCCTGATGGGAAGGTGACTCCCTTATATAAGACCAGTCAGTAACACCTGATTCCCAATCCTCACAATCTTCACTGGACAGTCCAGTACCGTTTGTAACCACCAGAGGGAGCTTCTGCTCAGAACTCATTTCCAGCCTATTCACAACAGTACCCCCCTTGAGGAGGGGTCACCGAACCCTCATTTGAGCAACCAGGTCGGTCAGGATGAGTTCTATGATACGCACGGATGAGTCTCCTAGCATGGATGTCCGAAGCAAACACCCAAGAATTGTCTTCCTGACCATAACCTCTCCATTTAACCAAATACTGGAGTTTCCGTCTACAAAAACGAGAATTCAAAATTTTCTCAACCACATACTCCAGATTGCCCTCAACCAAAACAGGGTCAGGAGGCACAGTAGTAGGAACCACTGGCTCAACAAACCTCTTCAACAAGGACTTGTGGAACACGTTATGGATCTTAAATGTCCCTGGAAGAAGCAAACGAAAAGAAACAGGGTTAAGAATCTCCATGATCTTATAAGGTCCAATGAACCTAGGCTTAAATTTAGGAGATGCCACTCTCATAGGAATATTTCTTGAAGACAACCAGACCAAGTCCCCCACTTTAAACCGAGGACCATCAGTCCTATGCCGGTTAGCAAACCGCTGGGCCCTCTCCTGAGAGAGGGACAACCTCTCCACTACCTGGTCCCAAATCTGTTGCATACACTCCACAACAGAGTCAACACCTGGGCAGACAGAAGCCTCCGTCTGTCCAGAAGAAAATCGAGGGTGAAACCCAGAATTACAGAAAAATGGAGACATCAAAGTGGCAGAGCTAGCCCTATTATTAAGAGCAAACTCAGCCAAAGGCAAAAAAGAGACCCAGTCATCCTGTTCAGCAGACACAAAGCATCTTAGATAAGTCTCCAATGTCTGGTTTGTTCTCTCAGTTTGACCATTGGTCTGAGGATGAAACGCCGAGGAGAAAGACAATTGAACACCAATTTTAGAACGAAAGGTCCTCCAAAATCTGGAAACAAACTGGACTCCTCTGTCAGACACAATGTTCTCAGGAATGCCGTGTAAACGAACCACGTGCTGAAGGAACAAAGGCACCAATTCAGAGGAGGTAGGCAACTTAGGTAATGGCACAAGATGTATCATCTTGGAAAACCTATCGCAAATCACCCAGATGACGGTCATTCTCTGAGAAACAGGGAGGTCGGAAATGAAATCCATAGAGATATGGGTCCATGGTCTCTTGGGCACAGGTAATGGCATCAACAAACCACTAGAACGAGAGCAAGGCTTGGAGCGAGAGCAAGTCCCGCAAGACTGCACAAACTCCCTGACATCACGAGACAAGGTAGGCCACCAAAAGGACTGACCAACCAAGTCCCTGGTACCAAAAATTCCGGGATGACCGGCCAACGCGGAACAATGAATCTCAGACATTACACTCTTTTTCCACTGGTCCGGGACAAACAATTTCCCAACAGGGCAGCGCTCGGGCTTATCCTCCTGGCACCCCTCCAGAGCCAGTCTCAAATTGGGCGAGATGGCGGAAAGAACTACACCCTCTTTCAAAATAACAGAAGGATCAGATAACTCAGGAGAGTCCACCAGGAAACTCCTCGAGAGGGCATCCGCCTTAACATTTTTAGTGCCAGGAAGAAATGAAACCACAAAATTAAAATGTGTGAAAAACAAGGCCCACCTGGCCTGTCTAGGATTAAGTCGCTTGGCAGATTCCAGATAAACTAGATTCTTATGGTCAGTAAGGACCACCACCTGATGTTTGGCTCCCTCCAGCCAATGTCTCCACTCAATAACTCCCGATTACCCACGTCATAATTACGTTCAGTGGGAGAAAATTTTCGAGAGAAAAAGGCACAAGGGTTACTTTTAGAGGTCTCTGGATCTCTTTGGGACAAAACGGCACCTGCCCCAATTTCAGAGGCATCAACCTCCACCTGAAATGGTAGAGAAACATCAGGCTGCCGTAGAACAGGAGCAGAAGTGAATCTCTGCTTAAGTTCCTGAAATGCAGAGACTGCCTCAGGAGGCCAATTCACCACATCAGAACCCTTTTTGGTCAAATCAGTTAATGGTTTAACAATAACCGAGAAATTACCAATAAATTTACGATAAAAATTGGCAAAACCCAAGAATCTTTGAAGAGCCTTTAATGAAGTAGGTTGGACCCAATCACAGATAGCCTGATCTTTGACCGGGTCCATCTCAATAACAGATGGGGACAAAATGAAACCCAGAAATGAGATCCTCTGAACACCAAAAAGACACTTTGATCCCTTCACATACAGAGCATTCTCTCTCAAAATCTGGAACACAGTCTGAACATGTTTTACATGAGAGTCCCAGTCATTGGAAAAAATCAAGATATCATCCAAATAAACAATCAGAAATTTATCCACAAAATCCCTGAAAATGTCATTCATGAAGGACTGGAAGACAGAAGGAGCATTAGTGAGCCCAAAGGGCATCACAAGGTACTCAAAATGCCCTTCAGAAAAAGAGCTGCCAAAGCATCGTCATTCCATTTGGTCAGGACTGCCCACCTACGGAATCTCTGACAGTATAACTCAGCGTCCTCAAGCCCCTGATTTAATGCCAACAAAGTTTTTTCAGCTTGATCAGTGACATTAGGCTCATCGTACAATAACCCCAAAGCCTGAAAAAACGCATCAACATCACTCAAAACAGGATCCCCAGGTGTCAGGGAAAAAGCCCAATCCTGAGGGTCGCCGCGCAGGAGAGAGATGACAATTTGAACCTGCTGCGCTGCGTTCCCTGAGGACTTACATTTTAAGGCAAAAAACAATTTACAGTTATTTTTGAAATTCAGAAACTTAGCTCGATCCCCTAAAAACAAATCTGGCATGGGAATCCTAGGTTCCACAACAGGCAACCTAGCAAGATAGGTAGCAATACTCCGAACTTCAGTGGCAAGCTGATCCACACGGCCAGACAACTGTGCAAACTCCATTGAGAGAAAAAAAAAATCCTCCTCAGCACCCAGAGATACAGAGGGAAAAAAAATGCAACAAACAGAAAAAAAAAAAAAATCTCTGACAACTCTGACAACTTTTTTCTTTCACAATATTTTTCCCTTCTGTGAGTACCATACAATTTTCAGTTTTGGGCCGGTGATACTGTTATGATTTGGTAGCTGAGGAGAGCAGGCAAAAAAGGAAATACACCAGAGCAGTTGGAAACTATGAGATTGCAGTACCCTGACTAACCACCACAACTAGAGGCAGCCGTGGAGCGTTCCTACGTTGGTCCTAGACGCCTCGTCACAGCCTGAGAAACTAACTACACCTAAAGATAGAAAGAGGAAAGCTATCTGCCCCGGAGCAGATCCCCAAAGAACATAGAAAGCCCCCAAACATGTAATGGCGGTTAGACAAGAAGAAATACTGACACAGACAGAAAATAGTATGAGCAAACGTTGGGGCCCAAACTTACTAAATAGAAAAGGATAGGAAGGGCACTTACTGCAATCCCAAAAAACCCTGAAAAGCACCAACTCTGCTAATTTCAAAAACACCTGAGATCACACGACCTCTACCACCTAAATTAGTTCTCTGGTGTAACCAAAAACAAAACAGCAGCCACTGAAAAAACTGGAAAAAGCAAATGTACAAACAACAGTGGCTGAACTGAACTGAGAGGCAAAAGCCCCCAGAGGGGACCCTGAAGGCCCCCACAGAAGTGCAGGACAAAATGCAAAAATCAAGCACAAAAAGAAAAAGAAAATGTCTTATCTGTTAGCAGGAGATTCAGACACGACACAGCAGGCTACCAAGGAAACAGGAATCAAGGATTGAGACCAGAACAATTGATCACCGGCAACCCTGATGGGAAGGTGACTCCCTTATATAAGACCAGTCAGTAACACCTGATTTCCAATCCTCACAATCTTCACTGGACAGTCCAGTACCGTTTGTAACCACCAGAGGGAGCTTCTGCTCAGAACTCATTTCCAGCCTATTCACAACAGATCTTCATTAGGTTTTGGCACCAAAAAAACCTGCAAAACCTGATACCTGCGTTTTTGTAGCTTTTTGTTCGACCACCTATTTCTTTCAATGGATGAAAAACGCTGAAAAAAAAACGCTGAAAGAAGGGACATGCAGCATTTGGCAAAAACACAGGTATTGCTCAAAATACTGAGGACAAAAAACCAAGCTGTGTGCATGAGATTTCTGAAATCTCATAGATTTTGCTGGTACTGTAAAAAGCAGGGGACAATTTGCATAATAAACACACTGAAAAAACGCAACATGTGAACATTTATTTAGCCTTAACATAGGCTATTAACATAGCCTAACCATTCTATTCAAACACAACTAAACTAATATTATAAAGGACTTGTATAAAACGTCACTTATTTATGAATATTAATCAAGGGATTGAAAACCTGCAGCGTTCATGTCCCTATGAACTTCAGTCACATTGCAATATGCAATAACAGAAGGCGGCTGTACCGTCTACAGTTATGCATCACCTCACAGTTTATCAGGGCAGGACTCCTGGTCTTTTCGAAAGACTCAGAAAAATTCCCTTTGACCTTTTTCGCAGCACAATACGGCATAACACCAGGGAAATCCACAGCAGCAAATATGCACCAAACAGTTTGAATTCTGTTGTGGTTTTGCCAGAGGATTTCAAAGGCCGTTCGTTTACACAAGAGCTGGGTAAACCGCGGCCTACACGCCACACCTGGCCCTCTGTTTCAGTCCAGCCTGTGGACAGAGGCTGAAACAGTAGTCCACGGGTGGCACCATCCCTTCGCCCGCCGCCGCCAGCTATCGGCGATATCCACATTTTCAGGATGAAGACAGCAGTGAATACATTTCTTAAAGGATGGAGCCGCCAGCTCCTTCTTCCACCAATCAGCGTGCAAGATAGCAGATGCGATGACATCATTTCATCGCGTATGTTGTGCTCAGTGAGTCAGTTCAAGGAGCAGACTGTTGGGGAAACGGGAATGAGGCAAGTAGGTTTTGCATGTATACAGGAGGCTATGTGGGAACTCATGCTGTATATGGGCTACGTGTGTTCACACAGTATACACGGGGTGGGTCATTCCATTTGAAGTGATCCAAATCTGAATATTTTTTTACCCGATATCTTAGGATGCTTATTTTCTTTGGTGTTTTCTGAAGTGTTACTTTACTGAATTAAAAATAAATGTTGAATATTTATCTTCTTAGTTGTTTATAGATTTCTAACATTTGGAAAAGACGGAATTTTGGGCTTGCATGACTTTAGATTTTTTTTATCTTATTTTGAGCAAGAATTAAGATAGGGAGATGGGAGAGAAACCATTTTGTTCAGAATGGTCTTTGCTTTAATTTGAAATGTCACAGGACTGTTTTGTTTTTGAGTAGTCAACTTCTAAATTTTGATGAGTGATTTCGAGAAAACTATGTTATTGATTACATTTGTTCAGGGATTCAAGTTGGGATCTCTGTAGGATCACATTTCGAAGCGTGATTTTCTAAATACGGTCTTATTTTAATCATATGTTTAACACTAAATTAAAAGAATCATTATTTTTAACTTTTTAAAATATACATGTAACAATTTTTTTATTATTACGTCACTAGACATGTCCTTTTTCAAGCTTTGAAAAATAGTACAGTAGTTAAATAAATCATCAAGCTATAAAATAAAATATGAATTAGTCTTAATTAATAGTAAGTCTTTAGGGTATGTGCACACGTTGCGGATTGGGCTCAGGAATTTCCTGAGCGGATTCTGCATCTCTTGCCAGAAAATGCATCTAAAAATCCATGCTTTTTTTGCGGATTTTGTGCGGTTTTTTTGTGCGGAATTTGAGCAGATTTTTTTGCGGATTGGCATGCGTTTTTACCCCTGCGGATTTCATTAATTCAATGGGTGTAAGAACGCAGATCTGCAAAAAGAATTGACATGCTGCGGAAAATAAACCGCTGTGGAATCCGTGCAGAATTTTCAGCAGCATGTGCACAGCGTTTTTTTTCCCCATTGAATTGCTGCAGCGAAATGTGCACGTACCCTAAAACTGACCTTTTATCATCAATTTGTCTTTTCTTCTGGGTGAAATTGAATCTTGTCCACAATCTCTTTTTCACGGATTTACTGCGACAGAAAGAAGCGAGAAGACTGCAGCGTCTGAGTTCTCCTATTCCTGCGCTGAATAGAAGCACTTCACCTTCTTATCAAAGAGTGTAAATTTATTTGGGCAGTGCAGGGGTTAATCTGTTTTGTTGAGAGTTCTTGGAGCTAAGGTTCTCAGCTGTGCAGTTAGCCACTCCCAACCCATATATAATCTGGGTTCTGACTAAGGGTCCCGTTACACATATCGACTCACCAGCGATCCCGACAACGATATGCACTTGTCAGGATCGTTGGTGAGTCGCTACATGATCGCTGCTGAGCTGCCAAACAGGCAGCGATCAGGCCAGCGACTATGCCGGTAACAAGCGACGCACGTGCTTAGTTACCGGCAGTCTACCTTAGATACCAGCGCCCTGGTAACCAAGGTACACATCGGATTTCCAGGCGCCGCTCGGAGCTTAGAAACACGCTGTGTACCTTGGTTACCAGCTCCCTGCACCAGTGCGCTGGTATCTAACGTACACATCGGGTTCCCAGGCGTTGTTTACCTTGGTTACCAGCTCCGGCTGGCTGATTGCTGGTCTCCCGCCTGTCACACGCAGCGATGCGCGCTGGCCAGAGGAGATTAGCGATCAAAAAATGGTCCAGTACATTCAGCAACGATCAACGACACCCAGCAGGGGGGCTGATCGTCGCTGAGTGTCACACTAAGCGAGATAGCTGGCTAGGTCGCTGCTACGTCACAAAATCGGTGACGTTTCAGCGATCTCGCTTAGTGTAACGGGGCCTTAATACACATGGTCAGATTTAGCTTATGCTTCATGGCTAGGAGGATAGGGCTTGGTGGATTTATCTGTGACAGTAGCTTGGTTTTGTGATAACTCCCTTTTTTCTCCTACTTTGGTTTTACCCCATCTTCCACTCCCCGATGTATACCTCTGTTATATGCGAGTGTATTTTTATATGTTTGGTATTTTCAGTTACCCTGCTCGGATAAGCTTGTTAATCTGGTTGGTGTACTACGGTGCTCTACTACTCCCCTCTCCGCTGAGTGAGGGAAGGGTACAGACTGAGGGCGGATTCAGGAGCTAAGGCAAAGTACGTGGCCCCAGCATCTTCACCTTCAAAAGTAACCTGGGGAACAGGGTGAGATAGGCCGCCCCCTTAAAGTTAGGGACAGGGAAGGGGCCCCTGGTTCCAAGACATCTGATAACAGTCGTGACACTCTTACTAAAAATGTCTGTTTCCTTGTGTCAGAGTATGTACGGCTGTTCTGGGGTTTGGCTCCACCCGAGGTAATATCTGATTTTTGTTTACTTTTAAAATGTCTCGATTTCGTGGATACACAAAAAGATGCTGATGGACCAGAAAGTGCAAAAGAAGTTATATCTACTTCTTCCTTATCATAATCTGTGAAGAGTACAATAGCCAGCGGTGCAGATCATATTCACAGGTGACATAAGCAGTTCTGTCATCCATTGCCAAACGTCTGCAATCTTCAATCACTTCATGTACTTTACTGTAGTTTCTGAATGAAAAAATCCTTGTTTTTATTTCTGTTTCACTACATGGAATGAAAGTGTGATATTGCGGAGTCCCTTTGATGGATTTTGCTTCCTGTAACTGATGTTTTAGCAAACTCTCCTCTTCTTCCTAGTCCTGGTGTGTACAGTACATGAACTGCATGTCTGGAATATTTTTCTCGCTCCAGTTGAAAAGCATGGGTGTTAAGATTTGGTGTGAATATGGCCTCTAGAGGCTAGCTCGAGCTGCAAGACATTTCGTTTAATTTCATTCAGCTTCAACTCCAAAATCTTTCTTGTGATTGTATACATTTTTCACTTTTTTCCTGTTTCTGTACTGTGCAGAAGGGCCATCAGAGGAGTTTTCGACCTTGCTCAAATTTGGTAGGATGTCAGTTATCACTGAAATCAATATTTTTTTGGAACAAATGAACAGCTAGGAATCAAGAAGTTAACACTCAGATATCATAACTATACTTTTGCATTTTGTTTCTGACTGTGTTTCATCCTGTACAACAAAGAAACAGTTCTCTGAAAAACCAAAGTTTGTTACTGCCTAATTCTAATGTTTTCTTTTAGGAGATTGTAGTAGTCCACCTGTTAGAGGGCCATAAATTAGTGTTTTTTAAAGGGTTAGTCTGAAATACATAAGTAAATTGCAATCAATAAATCTTTAAAAGGTGAAGTCACTGGTCTCTGTCATACATAGTGACACTGCTCTGCTGCCGGCTTATTACTATTCATCTAAGCAAACCGAACGCTGCTCTCATTGCACAGGGCACTGAGGTTAGACACTGTACAAAGAAGACACTGCAGGGACCAGCCTCTGAAACGAACATCACACTGATGATGCTTCTTTTCAGTGGAGCAAACAAAGCACGGTGAGTTTCAGGATGTCCCAGGACACCACATCCCCCTCCAATGGCGCTTTGATTCAAGGCGGAAAGGGGTGTGACGGTAGTTTCAGTTTTGAGCCAGGAGATGACGATTCGCTTGCGTATCCCATCATGCACTGGGATTCTCATGTGAATCGTCATAGGAAGTGGGTAATATAAACAGAACCCTAAGGCCCCGTTCACACTTTGCGGTTTTAGATGCGTTTCCGCTGCGGTTTTGAACGCAGCGGAAACGCATCCAACCCGCAGCACAATGCACAGCCAATGAATCCCTATGGGAACCGCAGGTCTGCTGTGCACATGCTGCGGAAAAAAACGCGCGGTTTAGCCGCGTTTTATTTTCCGCAGCATGTCAATTCTTTGTGCGGAACTGCAGCGGTTCGGCGCTCATTGACTTGCATTGAGTCGGGCACTTCCGCAGCAAAACCGCAGATCTAAAAAAGATCTGCGGGTTTGCTGCGGCTGAAACCGCTGCAGTTCGGGAGGAGGGAAGTGTGTGGGCGGTGCGTGGGCGTGAATAGTGTGCGGCGCTATGTGTGTGGGCGGTGCGTGGGCGTGTATAGTGTGCGGCGCTATGTGTGTGGGCGGTGATTGTGTGCCGGTGTCTGCGTGATCGGTGTGCGCGATCGGTGTGCGGGGCTGTGTATGTGCGGCGGTGTGCGGGGCTGTGTGCGTGTCTCCGTGTATGCAGGCATCGTCGGATGGGACTACAAGTCCCATCCGGCTATGCCTGCTACAGTGACAGTGACTGACACATTAGCCAATGATGGGACAGTAGTAGTCCCATCATCCGGCTAATGTGCACTGCTGAATGTAAAAAAAAAAAAAAAAATTACATGACATACAGAACATATAATGACATACAGAACATATAACATACAGTAACATACAACACATAACATTGAGCACATACTCACCTCTTCCCCGACGCCATCCATCTGTGTATCGCTCTGCCGCCGGGAGAGAATGACGTCACTACAGTTCATTCTCTCACGGCAATGCTGGGTGAGAAAATTCCCACGCAGCATTGCCATAAAGTGAGAGAATGGACTCAGTGATGCACTGCAGGAGCCATTGTCTCCTGTCAGTGCAACACTGGGAGGCCCTATAGAACGGTGGCATCATCTGATGTCACTGTTCTATAGGGGAGACCGTCTGGGACACTCGTTATTAATTGGACTGCGTCGGACAGGGAGTATACGGTTGTTTTATTTTTTTACGTTTTTTTTACAGGAGATCGAGGGCGTCGCTTGGATCTGAGTGTGTAATAAAGATATGAAAACTGTGTTGTGTTTTATTTCATTAAAATAATTTATTCTTATGCGTGTGTTGTTTTTTTTAACCCTTTATTAATATAAGATTAATAATGGATAGGCGTCTTATTGACGCCTCTCTATTATTAACCGGGCTTAATATCACCTTACAATAGCAAGGTGATATTAACCCCTTATTACCCCATATCCCACCGCTACAGGGGAGTGGGAAGAGAGGGGCTAAGTGCCGGAATTGGCGCATCGTACAGATGCGCCAACTCTGGGGCGGCTGGGTGCTGGTATTTTTAGCCAGGGGGGGCGCCAATATCCATGGCCCCTTCCTAGGCTATGAATATCAGCCCGCAGCTGTCTGCCTAGCCTGTCTGGCTATAAATTATAGGGGGACCCCACGTCATTTTTTTTGGGGGGGTCCCCCTATTTTAATAGCCAGTGAAGGCTAGCTGCGGGCTGATATTCATAGCCTGGGAAGATCCATGGGTATTAACCCCTTCCCAGGCTAGAAATATTGGCCCCGGCTGTCTGCTTTCCCCCTCTGGCGCAGAAAATTGCGCGGGAGCCCACGCCATTTTTTTTCCTATATTTTTTTTTTTTTATTAACTATTGCGTTATTTTGTGTATGTATACGCGTGTGTGTCTTTAACTATTTATGTACCATTTTATCTATCTATCTGTCTATCTATCTATCTACTGGTATCTATTATCTATCTATGGCCGGCGTCACACTTGCGAGTGCGATGCGAGTAAGTCGCACGACTTTCTCGCATCAACACCCGGCACGGCTGCCCACTCTCGGACCCGAATGTGCGGCTGCATAGAAATACATGTAGCCGCACACTCGGGTCCGAGAGCGGGCAGCCGTGCCGGGTGTTGATGCGAGAAAGTCGTGCAACTTACTCGCATCACACTCGCAAGTGTGACGCCGGCCTATCTCTATCTGTGTGTGTGTAATGGAGTGTGGGTTGGACAAATGTAAAAGAGGAGGTTGGGCAAGAAATGACATCACAAATCTTTTTTTTTTTTTGTTAAACAACATATCTTTATTTAGCTGTAAAAACCGCATACAAAACCGCATGAGAAAAAACGCATCAAAACCGCACCAAAAAACGCATCAAAACCGCGCCAAAACCGCGTCAAAACCGCGCCTGCGGTTTCTGCCAAGAGGTGCGGTTTCGGCGCGGAAAAATCCGCAGGCAAATCCGCAATGTGTGCACAGGCCCTAAGGCCTCTTTCACACATCCGTTTTTGGCCTTCAGGCACAATCTGGCCAACAAGTAAAAAGACGGATCCGGCGTACATTGGGGAAAAACTGATGCAACGGATCCGTTTTTTAGCCGGATCCGTTGTAAACTTTTGAACCTGCGAAACGCAGTGCACATGTCTGGAAGAGAGAGAGATTAAGCCAAAAATGTGAAGATGTGCCTATGGGATGGATGATGTGTGATGGGGATATGGGCGCGGGAGTGGGTGATTCATTTCTGTCAGAAATCTCACATCATCCCGTCAGCCAGAACCACCAGACTACTACCCCTAATATCTCACATCATCTCGTCAGCCAGTGCCACCTGACTACTAATATCCCACATCATCCTGTCAGAGCCACCGGACTACTACCCCTAATATCCCACATCATCCCATCAGCCAGAGCCACCGGACTACTCCCCCTGATATCCCACATCATCTTGTCAGCCAGAGCCACCAGACTACTAGCCCTAATGTCCCACATCAGCCCATCAGCCAGAGCCACCGGACTACTCCCCCTAATATCCCACATCATCCCGTCAGCCAGAGCCACCGGATAACTACCACTAATATCCCACATCATCCCGTCAGCCAGAGCCACCGGACTACTCCCAATATCCCACATCATCCCGTCAGCCAGAGCTACCAGACAACTCCCCCTAATATCCCACATCCCGTCAGCCAGAGCCACCGTACTACTACCCCTAATATCACACATCATCCCGTCAGCCAGAGCCATCGGATAACTACCCCTAATATCCCACATCGTCCCGTCAGCCAGAGCCACCGGACTACTCCCTCTAATATCCCACATCATCCTGTCACAACCGCCATAACTTCCATACTGGGGATCCTTTAATAGAAGCCTGGGGTGAGAATCAGAGCGTACAGTGGATTAGCCCTCACTTCCGTACCGGGTATCCCTTTAAGAGGGAAGATGTGTGATGGGGATATGGGCGCGGGAGATTCATTTCTGTCATCTGCGCTCTGCTTCTGTCTGGGGGGCAGACAATGGTTGGGAGCTTATGTTCCCGGGGATGCGATTTCTCCCACCTGGTCAGTGTCAGCTGAGGTGTTGTCGTGGAGTGAGAAAACTGTTGCTCATAGCAACCAATCACAGCTCAGCTTCTATCAAACAGCTCTGGCGATATGAAAGATGCTTAGGGATTGGTTGCAAGGTAAACTGTTGCTCATACCAACCAATCACAGCTCAGATTCTTTTAAACAGCTCTGGTTAAATGTAAGATACTCCGTGATTGGTTGGTGATACACACATTCAATTTTATACATATATATATATATATATATATATATATATTTTATATATAGGAGTAGTCCGGTGGCTCTGGCTGACGGGATGGGATGTGGGATATTAGGGGGAGTAGTCCGGTGGCTCTGGCTGACGGGATGATGTGGGATATTAGTGGTAATAGTCCGGTGGCTCTGGCTGACGGGATGTGGGATATTGGGGGGGGTAGTCCGGTGGCTCTGGCTGACGGGATGATGTGGGATATTAGGGGTAGTAGTCTGGTGGCTCTGGCTGACGGGATGATGTGGGATATTAGGGGGAGTAGTCCGGTGGCTCTGTCTGATGGGATGATGTGGGATATTAGGGGTAGTAGTCCGGTGGCTCTGGCTGACGGGATGATGTGGGATATTAGGGGTAGTAGTCCGGTGGCGCTGGCTGACAGGACGATGTGGGATATTAGGGGTAGTAGTCCGGTGGCTCTGGCTGACGGGACGATGTGGGATATTAGGGGTAGTAGTCCGGTGGCTCTGGCTGATGGGACGATGTGGGATATTAGGGGTAGTAGTCCGGTGGCTCTGGCTGATGGGATGATGTGGGATATTAGGGGGAGTGTGGGATATTATAGTGAATGTTACTATGCGGAGTGGGCTATACACTCAGCTTTAAATATAGAGATATATAGCTCTTCAGCAAGCTCTCTGACGTTTCCCGGCGCCTGCGCACTGCAGTACTCTGCCCTGCCCTCACCAGGGAGCCGCGACGAGAAGCTAAGAAGAGGAGGGCTTCGCTAGAAGATTGGAGGCGCCGGACCGCGACGCCTATAGGACCGGACGGCAGACCGCCCCGGGGTGAGTATAATCTAACACGTTTTTCTTCTCTTTCAGGTGACATCGGGGGCTTATCTACAGCATTACAGAATGCTGTAGATAAGCCCCTGATCGCGGTGGCTACAGCTGATGGTCGAAAAATGGGGTGACAGATTCCCTTTAAAGAATACTCATTTCAAGTAATTTTTCAGAATAAGCTGTCATGTTCGTGTACAATGAATAACATTTCCAGCCATTATGTCACTTCTCTTCTGCAATTTTCACCAGTTCACACCTTTGCAGCCTCTCTAATTTTCAGTTCTGTTTGATCTAATGGAGATGGATTCTTGCTCTTCTATCTCTATAGCACACAGACAGAAGCAGTAGAGGAATAAAAAAAAATTTATACAGCAGTAATGAGCTGTATGGCTGTGAATCCAGCACTTACCGTATATACGCGTGTATAAGCAGAGTTTTTCAGTACATTTTTTTGTGCTGAAAACGCCCCCTTATCTTATACACGAGTCATTGTCCCAGAAGACGGCAGAAGAGGGGGAGCGGTGGGTCACAGGAGGCAGGAGCTGGATTTGTGGCTAAAGGCTGTGTCCCCTGCTAAAGAGAAATGATATTCACTACACTGACAATGAATATTCATTTCTCTTATAGCACGCACTGTTACAGCCGCCGGCTTCCAGCAGCTGCTGGGCTCTCACGGGTGCCCTGCCCACTTATTAAGGTAAAGAATATTCACCTCTCTCCACTCCCATAGGCATGAAGAGGTGAATATTCATTAACCTTAATGCAGGGGTCGACAAAGTTGTTCAGAATCTAGGAGCCAGCCAAAAAATTTAGGAGCCAGAATTTTTTTTTCATTTCATCATCATCTCCTCCCCATCATCATCATTGACTCCTCATCATCATCATGGTCTCCCCATCATCATCAATTCCTCCCCATCATCATCATTGCCTCCTCATCATATCATCGCCTCCCCATCATCATCATCGCCTCCCATCATCATCAATGTCTCCCCATCATTATCAATGCCTCCCCATCATCATCATCGCCTCCCCATCATCATCATCGCCTCCCCATCATCATCAATTCCTCCCCATCATCAATTCCTCCCCATCATCATCAATGCCTCCCTATCATCAATGCCTCCCTATCATCAATGCCTGCCCATCATCATCAATGCCTCCCCATCATCAATGCCTCCCCATCATCAATGTCTCCCCATCATCAATGTCTCCCCATCATCAATCCCTCCCCATCATCATCAATGCCTCCCCATCATCATCAATGGCTCCCCATCATCATCAATGCCTCCCCATCATCATCAATGCCTCCCCATCATCATCAATTCCTCCCCATGATCATCAATGCCTCCCCATCATCATCAATGCCTCCCCATCATCAATGCCTCCCCATTATCAATGCCTCCCCATCATCATCAATGCCTCCCCATTATCATCAATGCCTCCCCATCATCATCATCAATGCCTCCCCATTATCATCAATGCCTCCCTAACATCATCATCATCATCAATGCCTGCCCATCATCATCAATGCCTGCCCATCATCATCAATGCCTGCCCATCATCATCATAGCCTCCCCATCATCATCAATTCCTCCCCATCATCATCAATGCCTCCCCATTATCATCAATGCCTGCCCATCATCATCAATGCCTCCCCATTATCATCAATGCCTCCCCATCATCATCAATGCCTCCCCATCATCAATTCCTCCCCATCATCATCAATTCCTCCCCATCATCATCAATTCCTCCCCATCATCATCAATGCCTCCCCATCATCATCAATGTCTCCCCATCATCATCAATGCCTCCCCATTATCATCAATGCCTCCCCATTATCATCAATGCCTCCCCATTATCATCAATGCCTCCCCATTATCATCAATGCCTCCCCATCATCATCAATGCCTCCCCATCATCATCAATGCCTCCCCATCATCATCAATGCCTCCCCATTATCATCAATGTCTCCCCATCATCACTGCCCTCCCCCCACCACCATCACACATGCAGCACACAAGAACTCTCACATACACACACACACACTGATGCACACAGACACACACACACATACACATCACATCTCACCTGTCCGGCGTCCGCGCTCTCTGCCACAGCCGGCCGCTGAATGATGACGTCATTCAGCGGCGCTGCTGTGAGAGGAAGCGCCGGCGCCCCCTGGAGCCCGGAGCTGTGGCAGCGGAGGCACGGGAGAGGTAAGTATTGTGCCAGCTGCTGCCGGGGCCCTGAGCAGGCGGGGGCGGGTGGCGGCGCTGACACCGCTCTCCTCCGCTAACGGGCGCCGGGGTGCCCGCCCGACGGCGAGTGGGCCCCCCGCCTGATCAGGGCCCCGACAAACCCGGGCGCCAGGCATGATTTTCTAGGCGCCACTGGCGACCTGGCGCCCGGGTTTGTCGAACCCTGCCTTAATGAGTGGGGACACGTGATCGCCCGGTCGCAGGACCTGCTGGCATCGGAAGAAAATGCTGCGAAGGCGCGCAGGGAAGGTAAGTACCATGGTTTTTTTTATGCTATTCTCATGGGAGTCACACATACAAGGAAAGAGATGAGGAATCACGCAGATAAAGATAGGGATGAGGAGCTACGCATGCAAAGATGGGAATAAGGAGCCATGCATGCAAGGATGGGAATAAGGAGCCATGCAGACAAGGATGGGAATAAGGAGTCAACCAAACAAGGATGGGGATGAGGGGACAATGCATACCCAGCTTATACTCAAGTCAATAAGTTTTCCCAGTTTTTCGTGGCAAAATTAGGTGCCTCGGCTTATACTCTGGTCTGCTTATACACGAGTATGTACAGTAAGTGAATTAGATTTGCTAGAAGCTGCAACGTTATCTGCCTATGTCTATCTAGTACCACATTGTGCTGGGTGGGTCCTCACTTCTCCCCTCTGAATAAGAGTTTAACAGGGTCTGTGACTTTACACCGTATTTTTTGGACTATAAGACGCACCTAGGTTTTAGAGGAGGAAAGTAGGAAAAAAAATTGAAGCAAAAAATGTCCTAGTATGCATGGCCCCATCCCTATCCTTGTATGTGTCTGTATTGCAGCTGCAAGTCAGACCATTACACCTTCTGCTAGGATTTGTGGAAATTCAAATTTGTTGCATCACTGAAGGCTGAGGACTTAAAGGGAACCTGTCAGGACCCCCTTGCCCGCCAACCCAGCAGCATTCGCTTATTTATGAGTACATTCCCTGCCTAACCTTTCCTGTATAGCATTTTTCTGTACAAATGAGGTTTAAAAAGAAAAAAAAAGCATTTATAATGTTTCCATTTGCTACGCTAATGAGGGCTTTGACTAGTTGATGGGGCGTTAGTTGCCCAAGACTTGTCAGCCCTCTTTCCATGTTATCACGTCCCTGTGGGCGTGATAACATAATTTGAATCAATTGTCTTCATCGCCAGCCCCTGCAAATCTCGATGCACCTCTGCAGCCGGGTGTACTCTTCATCGCTTTAGAGGTGACCTGTGCATGAACAAAAGCCATCTTCTGATCTTCCGGTCATGCACAGTGCGCCTCTGAAGACGGGAAGCGTACATCTGGCTTCAGAGACACAGTGACGCTACTGGAATGAGCGGCGACGACGCTGCTCGTGCAAATTATACTATTATGCCCACAGGGGCTTGATAACATGGAAAGCGAGCTGACTAGTCTGGGCCAACAAATGTCCCATTGACTAGTCAAAGCCCTCATTAGCATAGCAAACGGGGACAACATAAATGCTTTTTTTTTTTTTAAATCTTATCTTTAAACAAAAAAGTTATTGAGGGCTGGTTAGGCAGGGAATTTACTCATAAAATAAGTGAATTCTGCTTGGTTAGAGGGCATGGGGACCAGACAGGTTCCCTTTAATATATTTTTTCGTGACACATTGTGCTTTATGTTACTGATAAATTTGTCTATTTTTTGCGGCTGTGAAAATATTAGCTTTTTTTGCAAGCTTTTTGGGAAATTTCGCAAATTTTCAAACTTTTAATTTATGTCTCTTTTACATCGTCATTTTGTTAGGAAGTTAGAAGGGTTAAAAGTTTATCAACAATTTCTCATTTTTCCAATAAAATTGACAATCAAATTTTTTAGGGAACACATCACATTTGAAATGATTGAGGGCCTATATGACAGAAAGTACCCAAAAGTTACACAATGTTAAAACTACTGCAGCCCTCAAAGTGCTCAAAACCATATTCAAGATGTTTATTAACCCTTCAGGTGCTTCACAGGAACTAAAGCAATGTAGAAAGAAAACTTTTTTTTTTTTTACAAAAATTTTATTTAAGCCCCAAATTTTAATCTTCAGAATGGTAACAAGAGAAAATGTACACCAAAGTTTGTTGTGCAATTTCTCCTGAGTAAACCGATAACACATGTGGTCGAAGATTGCTTTTGAGGCACAGTGCACAGCTCAGAAGGGAAGGAGCACCTGTCATGAATGTGATGCATTCTGTTGGGACCTGTGGTACATATGAGATTAGAAGATCGCAGTGTTTAGCTAACTATAGGTTTTCTTTAAATCTACAAGGTTGTTCATGAGTTAACAGTTTTTTTGTTTTATGGAAATGGTTTAGCGTTTCTCGTGGTTCATTGGCTATGCTGCTTATTGGAACCACACCCTTCCGTTATATAAAACTGTGCCTGGTTTCCCTCCTAGCAAACAATAGAATCTTCATTCTCTTCTTGGCTGCATTGGAGGAGGTCTTGTTTCTTTTCAGATTGCTGCATGTGATTTGTTGTGAATACCTCTTCCTTACACTTTTTGGCATTCCTTAGTGTTGCTTTTCTGCCTCGTTATAGTGCTCCCATCTTCCCTTTGTATTTTACCCTGTGAGCCAGTCGTTTGATTGTGAATTGATTTTCCTCTGTCTGTCCAGCCGGTGTTACCCCTTTAATTCCTGTCCCTTCCCTCCCTGGGGGGAGGGTGGGAGCTGTGAAGGATTTTGTAGCAGCACAGAGGTAGGAGAACCGGGTATCTCCACCTTCAGAAGTAACCCAGGGGTTAGGGATAGACTAGGGCTTCCCTAGATCAGGGACAGTAAAGGGTCCCTCTTCCCCAACATTTCTACGTCATAGTGTGATATTCTTGCTTGCCCCATATTTTCTGATCATATCATGGACTTGGTTGCTGTACTAGCTAAGCAAATGCAGACTCTGTCTTTGGAGGTGACAGATCTGCAATGTATAGCTGTACAGCAACAGGAGCAAACTACGGATCTGAGGGTCTCAACCTCCATCCAGACCCAGCCTGAACCCAAGCTGGCCCTCCCGGATCGGTTCTCTGGGGGGGGGCGATAAATTTGTGGTTTTCAGGGAAGCCTGTAAACTGTACTTGAGGATACATCCTTGTTCCTCTGGGAGTGAGGAACAACGGGTGGGGATTGTTGTCTCTCTACTTCACGGGAATCCCCTATCCTGGGCCTTTTCTCTACCGGCTGACCCCTAGTCTCTCCGTTCAGTATAATAATTTTTTGCGGCCCTAGGCCTCATCTATAATGATCCTGACTGGGTCTCCCTCGATGAGTCAAGACTACGCAAGCTACAGCAGGGGGATATGCCAGCAGAGGAGTTTTGATCTGAGCTCCGGAGATGGGCCACTGACACAAGGTGGAATGATTCGGCACCCTCAGAAGCCAGTTCTGTCAAGGCCTGTCAGAAAGGCTGAAGGACGAGTTGGTCCTGTATGAAACTTCTGAGTCCTTCAAGGCCGCTGTGGCCTTATTCATCCGGATTGACAGACACCTGAGAGATAAACCTGTGATGACCCCACACCCAACTGTACTCCATAGGGGGGAGAGCTCCCTCACGTATCCTGATGAACCTATGCTGTTGGGGAGGACTTCAGTTCGTGCCGAACCTCCTGCGGTCCGCCGCAGAATGGGAGCTTGTTTCTGTTGTGGTCACAAGGGTCACTTCACTAAGTTCTGTCCTTCTGCACTTGTGTGGAGGATTACAACCTGGGCGTATACATTTCCTCCATGTGTACCTCTAAGTTTGTCTTGCCTGCAGAAGTGGTTGTTGGTATGAAAACTGAAAAAGAGTGTCTATTCATTTGGATAGTAGGGCAGGGGCCAATATGGTGGATGTGTGGTTTGCCCAGTCTCATGGCTTGTTTTTAGTGTTCTGGCAAAAAACAATCCCTATATTTTCTATTGATTCTGTGCCTCTTGTTTAGGGGTGTGTCACACTAGTGGAGCAAAATTGTGGCCTGCACATTGGGGTCCTTCATAAAGAACACATTTCTTGCTATGTGCTTGTAGGTCCTCATATTGTGGTGGGTCTCCCATAGTTAGTTATGCATAACCCCGTTATAGATTGGTAATATAGGGAAATATCAAAATGAAGTGACTTCTGTAACAATAACTGTTAATATCTGCCTCTCTAGATTTCCCACAAAACCCTACCCTTTTTTCTGTATGGTTTCGAGGAGGTGTTTTCTGAAGAGGGGTACCAGGAATTGCCTCTTCATCAATGACTGTCCCGTTAACTTGCTCACTGGAGCAAAACTACCAAAATCCAAGTTCTACCATCTTTTAGGCCCCGAAAGACCGGTCATGAAGGACTGTCATGTAAAGTATAGCCAATGGGCATATCAGACCTTCCTCTTCCCCCGTTTCTGCTGGTTTCTCTTTTTGTCAACAAACAAGATAGATGTCTGCCTCCTTGTCTAGATTTTTGGGAGTTAAATTGATTACCATCAGAGACTCTTATCCCTTACGCTCACTCTGGAATTGTTTAACCAGATTGTTGGTGTAAAATAGCTTTCCAAGTTGGACCTTGAGGCCCCGTCTCACATAGCGAGATCGCTACCGAGATCGCTACTAAACAGCGATCTCAGCAGCGATCTCGCTATGTCTGACACGTACCAGCGATCAGGTCCCTGATGTCAAATCGCTGGTCGTGTCAGAAATGTCAGGACATTTTTTTGATTGCTGGTCTCCCAGTGGCAGGCACGCATCGCTGCGTGTGACAGGCAGGAGACCAGCGATCAGCTGGTAACCAAGGTAAACATCGGGTTTCCAGGTGCGGGGCTGTGCCTGGAAACCAGACGTGTACCTTGGATACCAGCGCGCTGCTGCAGGGGAGCTGGTAACCAAGGTACACGTCGGGTTTCCAGGCACCGCGCAGCGCCTGGAAACCCGACGTGTACCTTGGTTACCAGCTCCCTGCATCAGTGCGCTTGTATCCAACGTACACTGCGTGTAACTAGGCAACGTTACCCGCAGTGTCGCTGTCCTGATCGCTGCCTGAGCTGCCTGTTTGGCAGCTCAGCAGCGATCATGTAGCGACACACCAGCGATCCTGATCGTTGTCAGGATCGCTGGTGTGTCGCTATGTGAGATGGGGGCATTACAGGGGTCTGTAATCTGTTTAGAATCAGAGAAGGGGATGAGTGGAAAACTGCATTTAACACCCCTAAATGGCATTTCGAAAACGTCATCATGCCATTTGGTCTGACTAATCTGATATTTTTTAACATTTTATCAATGATATCTTCTGTCATCTGGTGGGCAAATTAGTGGTGGTAAACCTCAATGACATGTTAATTTACTCACCTGATTTTGGGACAAATCAGGGACACGTTAGACAGGTACTACAGATATTGCGAGATAATAAACCGTATGCTAAGGGCCCCGTCACACATAGCGACACACCAACGATCCCGACAACGATATGCATTTGTCAGGTTCGCTGGTGTGCCAAACAGGCAGCTCAGGCAGCGATCAGGACAGCGACTCTGCGGGTAACGTCGCTTAGTTACCCGCAGTGTACGTTGGATACCAGCAGCCAGGAGACCAGCGATCAGCTGGTAACCAAGGTACACATCGGGTTTCCAGGCGCTACGCAGCACCTGGAAACCCGATGTGTACCTTGGTTACCAGCTACCCTGCAGCAGCGCGCTGGTATCCAAGGTACACATCGGGTTTCCAGGCGCCGCCAGGCGCCTGGAAACCCGATGTGTACCTCGGTTACCAGCTGATCGCTGGTCTCCTGCCTGCCACACGCAGAGATGCGTGCTGGCCAGCAGGAGACCAACGATCAAGAAAATGTCCAGGACATTCAGCGACGATCAGCGATACCCAGCAGGGGGGCTGATCGTCGCTGAATGTCACACACAGCGATATCGCTGGGGAGATCGCTGTTGTGTCACAAAACTAGTGACTCAGCAGCGATCTCGCTAGCGAGATCACTGTGTGTGACGGGGGCTTAAGGCTGAGAAATGTGTTTGCCACTCAGGAGATCCAATTCATGGGTTATCTGGCATCTGCTTCAGGTTTCCAGATGGATTCTGAGAAGGTATTTAACCCCTTCCCGACCTTTGACACAGCGTATGCGTCATGAAAGTCGGTGCCAATCCGACCTATGACGCATACCCTGCGTCATGAAAGGATCGCGTTCCTGCGGGCCGGGAGACCGGGGTCACTCAAAGGTCACCCGACCCGCAGTTACAGGACCCTTTGTGCTTCACCACAGGGGGGTTGGCTTAACCCCCCCGTGGCCACGATCGCTCTGATTGGCTGTTAAAAGTGAAACAGCCAATCAGAGCAATCTGTAATATTTCACCAATTTAATTGGTGAAATATTACAATCCAGCCATGGCCGATGCTGCAATAGCATCTGCCATGGCTGGACACCGAGACCTGACCCCCCCACACGTAGTCACGGCGGCGATCGGCCGCCGCCACCGAAAGATGGCAGCGATCGGTCACCGCCGTCACTAACAGCTCCCCTCCTCCTTTGCTCCGGTGCCCCCACCTTCCGATCCCCCCCCTAACCTTCCGACCACCCTACTCACCTCTCCCGATCCACCGATGTCCCTGGATCGGTCCCGGCGTCCGCCCGGGCCTCTTCATGGGCACCGCCATCTTGGAAAATGGCGGGCGCATGGGCAGTGCCCCCGCCGGCCGGCGCATGCGCAGTGCGCCCCCCAGTGTCCAAAAATTTATTTTGATCACTGTGATAAACTGTCACAGTGATCAAAATAAAAAAAGTAAATGAACCCCCCCTTTTATCATAGGTAGGGACAAATAAAAAAAATAAAGATTTTTTTTTTTTCCTATTAGGCCCTGTGCACACGTTGCGTATTTTGCTGCGGATTTCGCTGCTGATCCGCAGCGATATCCACCGCAGATCAGCAGCGAAATCCGCCGCGGATCCGCAGCAAAATACGCCGCGGATCCGCAGCAAAATCCGCAACGTGTTGCGGATTTCGCTGCGGATCCACGGCGGATTTCGCTGCACATCCGCAGCGGATTTCGCTGCTGATCCGCGGCTGATTTCGCTGCTGATCCGCGGCGGATTTCGCTGCTGATCCGCGGCTGATTTCGCTGCTGATCCGCGACTGATTTCGCTGCGGATCCGCGACTGATTTCGCTGCGGATCCGCGACTGATTTTGCTGCGAATCCGCAGCGGATTTCGCTGCTGATCCGCGGCGGATCCGCGGCTGATTCGCTGCTGATCCGCGGCGGATTTCGCTGCTGATTCGCGGCGGATTTCGCTGCTGATTCGCGGCGGATTTCGCTGCTGATTCGCGGCGGATTTCGCTGCTGATTCGCGGCGGATTTCGCTGCTGATTCGCGGCGGATTTCGCTGCTGATTCGCGGCGGATTTCGCTGCTGATTCGCGGCGGATTTCGCTGCTGATTCGCGGCGGATTTCGCTGCTGATTCGCGGCGGATTTCGCTGCTGATTCGCGGCGGATTTCGCTGCTGATTCGCGGCGGATTTCGCTGCTGATCGCGGCGGATTTCGCTGCTGATTCGCGGCGGATTTCGCTGCTGATTCGCGGCGGATTTCGCTGCGATTTCGCGGCGGATTTCGCTGCTGATCCGCTGCGGATTTCGCTGCTGATCCGCTGCGGATTTCGCTGCGGATCCGCAGCGGATTTTGCTGCTGATCCGCGGCTGATTTCGCTGCTGATCCGCTGCGAATCCGCAGCGGATTTCGCTGCTGATCCGCGGCGGATTTCGCTGCTGATCCGCGGCGGATTTTGCTGCTGATTCGCTGCGGATCCGCAGCGGATTTTACTGCTGATCCGCGGCTGATTTCGCTGCTGATCCGCGGCTGATTTCGCTATTGATCCGCGGTTGATTTCTCTGCTGATCCGCGGCGGATTTCGCTGCTGATCCGCGGCGGATTTCGCTGCTGATCCGCGGCGGATTTCGCTGCTGATCCGCGGCGGATTTCGCTGCGGATTTCGCTGCTGATCCGCGGCTGATTTCGCTGCTGATTCGCGGCGGATTTCGCTGCTGATTCGCGGCGGATTTCGCTGCTGATCCACGACTGATTTTGCTGCTGATTCGCTGCGGATCCGCAGCGGATTTCGCTGCTGATCCGCGGCTGATTTCGCTGCTGATCCGGGCTGATTTCGCTGCTGATCCGCGCTGATTTCGCTGCTGATCCGCGGCTGATTTCCTGCTGATAAGCGGCGGATTTCGCTGCTGATTCGCGGCGGATCCGCGGCTGATTTCGCTGCTGATCCGCGGCGGATTTCGCTGCTGATCCGCGACTGATTTTGCTGCTGATTCGCAGCGGATTTCGCTGCTGATCCGCGGCTGATTTCGCTACTGATCCGCGGCGATTTCGCTGCTGATCCGCGGCTGATTTCGCTGCTGATCCGCGGCTGATTTCGCTGCTGATCCGCGGCTGATTTCGCTGCTGATCCGCGGCGATTTGCTGCTGATTCGCTGCAGATCCGCTGCAGATCCGCGGCGGATTTTGCTGCGGATCCGCGGCTGATTATCTGCTGATTCATCTGCGCTAGCGGGTATAGCATAACGCGATCGCGTTATGCTATACCGTTACCAGCCGGTCACCGCTACGTGTTGAACGGGCTGGTAAAACGCAATATGAACCCAGCCTTAGGGTTAGAACTAGGGTTAGGGTTAGCATTAGGGTTAAGGTTAGAATTACGGTTAGGGTTGGAATTTGGGTTAGGGCTGGAATTAGGGTTAGGGTTGGAATTAGGGTTAGGGTTGGAATTAGGGTTAGGCTTGTAGTTAGGTTTATGGTTAGAGTTGGGATTAGGGTTAGGGGTGTGTTGGGGTTAGGGTTATGATTAGGGTTTGTATTAGGGTTAGGTGTGTGTAGGGGTTAGGGTTGGGGTTAGAGGTGTGTTGGGGTTAGGGTTGGAGTTAGAATTGAGGGGTTTCCACTATTTAGGCACATCAGGGGGTCTCCATACGCGACATGGCGCCACCATTGATTCCTGCAAATTTTGCGTTCAAAAAGTCAAACAGTGCTCCCTTTATTCCAAGCCCCGACGTATGCCCAAACAGTGGTTTATCCCCACATATGGGGTATCAGCGTACTCGGGAAAAATTGCACAACAACTTTGGGGGTTCTAATTTCTCCTGTTAACATTGGGAAAAAAAATTGGGGACTAAAAATTATTTTTGTGGAAAAAAAATGATTTTATATTTTCACGGCTCTGCGTTATAAACTTCTGTGAAGGACTTGGGGGTTCAAAGTGCTCACCACACATCTAGATAAGTTCTTTGCCGGGTCTAGTTTCCAAAATGGGGTCACTTGTGGGAGTTTCTACTGTTTAGGCACATCAGGGGCTCTGCAAACGTAACAAGATGCCCGCAGACCATTCCATCAAGTCGGCATTTCAAAGAGTCACTACATCCTTTCCGAGCCCTGACGTGTGCCCAAACAGTGGTTCCCCCCCACATATGGGGTACTAGCGTACTCAGGAGAAACTGGACAACAATTTTTGGGGTCCAATTTCTCCTGTAACCATTGTGAAAATAAAAAACAGTGGGCTAAAAAATCATTTTTTGAGAAAAAAAAATGATTTTTTATTTTCGCGGCTCTGCGTTATAAACTTCTGTGAAGCACCTGGGGGTTCAAAGTGCTCACTATGCATCTAGATAAGTCCTTAGGGCGTTTAGTTTCCAAAATGGGGTCACTTGTGGGGGAGCTCCAATGTTTAGGCACACAGGAACTCTCCAAATGCGACATGGCAACCGCTAAATATTCCAGCATATTTTCCATTCAAAAAGTCAAATGGCGCTCCTTCCCTTCTGAGCCCTGCAGTGCGCCCAAACAGTGGTTTTAGACCACATATGAGGTATCTGTGTACTCAGGAGAAATTGCCCAACAAATTTTAGGATCCAATTTATACTGTTGCCCATGTGAAAATGAAAATAACTGAGGCTAAAAGAAAATTTTTGTGAAAAAAAAGTACTTTCTTTATTTACGGATCAATTTGTGAAGCACCTGGGGGTTCAAAGTGCTCACTATGCATCTAGATAAGTTCCTTAGGGGGTCTAGTTTCCAAAATGGGGTCACTTGTGGGGGAGCTCCAATGTTTAGGCACACAGGGACTCTCCAAATGTGACATAGCAACCGCTAAATATTCCAGCATATTTTCCATTCAAAAAGTCAAATGGCGCTCCTTCCCTTCTGAGCCCTGCCGTGCGCCCAAACAGTGGTTTATGACCACATATGAGGTATCTGTGTACTCAGGAGAAATTGCCCAACAAATTTTAGGATCCAATTTATACTGTTGCCCATGTGAAAATGAAAATAACTGAGGCTAAAAGAAAATTTTTGTGAAAAAAAAGTACTTTCTTTTATTTACGGATCAATTTGTGAAGCACCTGGGGTTCAAAGTGCTCACTATGCATCTAGATAAGTTCCTTAGGGGGTCTAGTTTCCAAAATGGGGTCACTTGGGGGGGAGCTCCAATGTTTAGGCACACAGGGACTCTCCAAATGCGACATGGCAACCGCTAAATATTCCAGCATATTTTCCATTCAAAAAGTCAAATGGCGCTCCTTCCCTTCTGAGCCCTGCCGTGCGCCCAAACAGTGGTTTATGACCACATATGAGGTATCTGTGTACTCAGGAGAAATTGCCCAACAAATTTTAGGATCCAATTTATACTGTTGCCCATGTGAAAATGAAAAAACTGAGGCTAAAAGAAAATTTTTGTGAAAAAAAAGTACTTTCTTTTATTTACGGATCAATTTGTGAAGCACCTGGGAGTTCAAAGTGCTCACTATGCATCTAGATAAGTTCCTTAGGGGTCTAGTTTCCAAAATGGGGTCACTTGTGGGGGAGCTCCAATGTTTAGGCACACAGGGACTCTCCAAATGCGACATGGCAACCGCTAAATATTCCAGCATATTTTCCATTCAAAAAGTCAAATGGCGCTCCTTCCCTTCTGAGCCCTGCCGTGCGCCCAAACAGTGGTTTATGACCACATATGAGGTATCTGTGTACTCAGGAGAAATTGCCCAACAAATTTTAGGATCCAATTTATACTGTTGCCCATGTGAAAATGAAAAAACTGAGGCTAAAAGAAAATGTTTGTGAAAAAAAAGTACTTTCTTTTTTTTACAGATCAATTTGTGAAGCACCTGGGGGTTCAAAGTGATCACTATGCATCTAGATAAGTTCCTTAGGGGGTCTAGTTTCCAAAATGGGGTCACTTGTGGGAAGCTCCAATGTTTAGGCAGACAGGAACTCTCCAAATGCGACATGGCAACCGCTAAATGTTCCAGCATATTTTCCATTCAAAAAGTCAAATGGCGCTCCTTCCCTTCTGAGCCCTGCCGTGCGCCCATACAGTGGTTTATGACCACATATGAGGTATCTGTGTACTCAGGAGAAATTGCCCAACAAATTTTAGGATCCATTTTATCCTGATGCCCATGTAAAAATGAAAAAATTGATGCTAAAAGAAAATTTTTGTTGGAAAAATTAAAATGTCCATTTTTTTCCTTCCACGTTGCTTTAGTTCCTGTGAAGCACCTGAAGGGTTAATAATCTTCTTGAATGTAGTTTTGAGTAGCTTGAGGGGTGCAGTTTTTATAAAGGTGTCACTTTTGGGTATTTTCTGCCATATAGACCCCTCAAAGTGACTTCAAATGTGAGGTGGTCCCTAAAAAAAATGGTTTTGTAAATTTTGCTGTAAAAATGAGAAATCGCTGGTCAACTTTTAACCCTTATAACTTCCTAACAAAAAAAAATGTTGTTCCCAAAATTGTGCTGATGTAAAGTAGACATGTGGGAAATGTTATTTATTAACTATTTTGTGCCACATAACTCTCTGGTTTAACAGAATAAAAATTAAAAATTTGAAAATTACAAAATTTTCAGAATTTTCGCCAAATTTCCATTTTTTTCACAAATAAACGCAAAAATTATCTACCTAAATTTACCACTAACATGAAGCCCAATATGTCACGAAAAAACAATCTCAGAATCGCTAGGATCCGTTGAAGCGTTCCTGAGTTATTACCTCATAAAGGGACACTGGTCAGAATTGCAAAAAATGGCAAGGTCTTTAAGGTCAAAATAGGCTGGGTCTTGAAGGGGTTAACTTTCTAAAAAAAAAAAATTTTCCCCAGCTTCAGTACTCATTCAGCCTGATGCTTCACAACAGTTTATTGTGGAGGTGGGCACGTCCGAGGTGGCAGTTGGTGCCGTCTTATCACAGGGATCATCTCCTGGGAAATGGCGCCCATGCGCATTCTTCTCTAAGAAACTGTCACCAGTCAGAAGAAATTATGACATAGGTAATGGAGAACTTTTGGCCATTAAGTTGGCCTTTGAAGTGTGGCATCATTTTATGGAGGAGGCAACTTGCTGTTATCATGGTAATTGCTGACCATAAACCACCGAGACAAGCTCACCCAAACCCAACCTGACCAGAACACCAATCACAACAACCTGACAAAAGCCGAAATCAGGAAGATGGTAGACGAAGGCCAGGAGAGGTATGTCAGTGACTGGAAGAACGACATCATCAGCTCCCAGAAACTGACCATGTACCGGAGTCTACAGAGAGACTACAGTCTGGCCCCATACCTGGAGAAACTCCCAGACCCCAGAGACCGCCAGATCCTGAGCCGGTATAGACTCAGCGCCCACAGTCTGGCCATCGAATCCGGCCGACACAGGCAGAGCTACAAGCCCAGGGAGGAAAGACTATGCCAACACTGTGACCAGGAGGCCATAGAGGACGAAACCCACTTCCTGCTACACTGCTCCAAATACTCAGCAGTGAGGGACACTCACTTCAGGAGACTCTCACATCTCTTCCCGGATTTCATCACCATGAAGGAGGAAGAGAAAACATATATCTTGCTGGGGGAAGAAGAGAGAGCAGCGGAGATAGCAGCGCGGTATGTGAGCGAATGTCATAGACTGCGAGAAAGAGAACTATGATATGCCATGGACTTCTATAGCCCCCACCCCGGATCTGCCCCCATCACCCCTCCCTATGCCATGGACTTTTATAGCCCCCACCCTGGACCTGCGCCCCCATCACCCCTCCCTATGCCATGGACTTCCATAGCCCCCACCCTGGATCTGCCCCTACTCAACATCCCTATCCCCCTTTGGTACACTTGCTTTGGCAAAACTAATGTGTATTTAGTCCTGCCAATAAAGCTTCTTTGAATTTGAATTTGACAAGCTAGGTGGTCTTTATTTTTTACCAGGTTTAATGTCACTTATCCTGGGTTTAAAAACATCAAGGCTGATGCCTTGTCCAGAAGTTTCCCTAGGGAGATAACACTGAGGGCTGAGTGAAAATTGCAAGTTTGTCATTGTAGTGCATGTACATTGTAGTGGGCAGTACATTATGCCCAGCTTGTGCTTCTGGAGACATCCACCCCATAAATTAAGTGGGCTCTCATCACTACAGAAATGCCAAACATGTGGATGATAAATGTGGTTTAGGCACACTGGGGCTCAGAAGGGGGAGGGGGTTTTATTTAGACTGAGAAGCGCAAAATTTGCTAGATTTCTTTTTTTTTGGAGGGGAGGGGTTGGTCTGAATCACATATTTCAGATATTTACACGGAAATCCCAGTGTAAGCTCTCAGCACAGGATAAATGTGAGGCAAGCGTTACTACAACATTTGGGAGGCGGAATGAACTATAGCAGATCAAGAATTGGGTTATTTTTTATGCCGTTTCTCATGCGCTATAAGTGATCAGTTGACTTTATTCTTTAGATTGGTTTTACATCGATTTACATTGTTTTTCAGGCTATCACAAACTAAAAAAAAACATATTTTGAGAGCTATTTTTCTATATTTCTACCAACAGTTACGTGAGGGCTTGTTGTTTGTGGGACACGTTGACTTTTTTATTGCTAACATTTTCTGGCACATAACATTTTTTTGATCGCTTTCTATTCCAATTTTTGGGAGTCAGAATGAAGAACTGGAAATTCAGGAATTGTTTCCTGTTTTTTTTTTTTTGTTTTTTTTATGCTGTTCACTGTGCAGTAAAATTTGATACAGCAGGTTTATTTTTCGGGCCAGTATTACAGCGATACCACATTTATATAATTTTTTTATGTTCTGGCTCTTTTACACAAACTTTACAGAAAAAAAATTGTTTTTGCAACAATTCTGAGAGATGTAACCTTTTTTATTTCCCTGCTGACGGAATTGTATGGCAGCTTGTTTTTTGTGGTATAAGATAACGTTTTTAGCTATACCATTTTTATTTGCATTTGACTTTTTGATCTCATTGTATTCCACTTTTTTGGCAGTATGATGAAAAAGCAGTTTTTCTGCCACACTTTCAATTTTTTTTGTTGTCTTCAATAAAAAGGGGGTTAAATATTGTGAATCTTATAGATATGGTCATTCCAGATGTGACAATACCAAAAGTGTACTTTTTGGTTTACATAAATATATGCATTTATTGCTATAATATTTGTATTTATTTTCTGAATTTTTTTCTTTCAAAAATATTTTTACAATTTTTTTTATATAGTCCTCCATGGGACTTCAACTTTTACCACTTTGATCGCTGGTATAATGCAATGCTGGCATGGTCCAAGCAGGCCACCAATGCTGGCAGATCTGACGGTAGTCAAAGATCTTGGGTTGCCATAGCAACAATCAAGCCCTTGTTATGAATGGGAGAAATACAAATAGGCAACAGCCCATGTGAAATAGACTTGGGTATACTAATAGACCATAGACTGCTAATGAGTCAACGGTGTGATGCAACAGCAAAAAAGGCACACACCTCTAGAATGTAATAAGAATAGAGTCTAGATTAAAAAAAAAAAAAACACAACTGCCAGGATGGCGAGTGGACTGCAAAATATGCCCTACGAGGAACGATTAAAGGTTCTGGGAATGATTAGCTTGCAAAAAAGAAAGCTAAAGGGTATGCCACACTAAACGAGATCGCTAACGAGATCGCTAAAACGTCACTATTTAGCGATCTTGTTAGCGACGTCGTTGTGTGTGGCATGTAGCAATGATGTGGCCCCTGCTGTGATGTCGCTGATCGTTCATTAGCGTTCTGGACCGTTTTTTGATCGTTGGCGTCCTGCTGGTGAGCCTATATCGCTGTGTTTGGCACCTTTTGCAAACGACAAGCGACCTCGTTTGTGACGCATATGACAGCGGCGCAGGCGGGACTAGGGTTTTTTAGCGTCACGGAGTGGATCGTAATATCTGTAGGTTCTCTTTTGCGTCACAGAGAGGATCGAAGAAGTTGCAAAGCAGGCTAGCAGGACGCAGAGAGCAGGAGCGATGCTGGAAATTCCTATGAATCAGAAGCGCTCAGTACATGCTAATGACATCCTAACGACCGCCAAAGTCGTTAAAGAGATCGCTGACCGCTGATGTGTCGTTTATGAGATCTCCTGTTTGGCAGCTACTAGCGACCTAAAAGCGTTCACACCAACGATCTCGTTAGCTTGCGTCGTTATCGTGATCGCTAACGAGATCGCTAAGTGTGGCAGTACCTTAAGAGCAAACTTAATAGCAGTCTACAAATATCTGAAGGGATGTCACAGTGTAGAGGGATCATCATTTTCATTTGCACATGGAAACACGAGAAGCAATGGAATAAAACTGAAAGGGAGAAGATACAGATTAAACAGTAGAAAAAAATTTTTTGACAGTGAAGGTGCTCAATGAGTGGAACAGGCTGCCACAAGAGGTGGTGAGTTCACCATTAAATGGAAGTCTTCAAACAGAGGCTAGACTAGGCTAGAGGCATCTGTTCGAGATGGTTTTGGTTTAGCGTACCTAGCACTGCATTGAGCAGGGGGTTGGACACGATGACCCTTGAGGTCCACTCCAATTCCATGATATCACGGGGCGCAGATCTGAAGGGAGAGAAAGCCCCTCCGGACAGTGACAGCCTGGACTCTGCTTTCATGACGTAAAGTTACCGCATATACTCATGTATAATCCGACCCGTGTATAAGCCGACCCCCCTAATTTTGCCACAAAAAACTGGGAAAACTTATTGACTCGCGTATAAGCCTAGGGTGAAAAATGATTATGCCCCCATAAACTGCACAGATTAGGCCCCGTATGATCCACAGATTATGCCCCCATATGCTGCACAGATTATGCCCCCATATACTCCACAGATTATGCCCCCATATGCTGCACAGATTATGCCCCCATATGCTCCACAGATTATGCCTAATATGCTCCACAGATTATGCCCCCATATGCTCCACAGATTATGCCCCCATATGCTCCACAGATTATGCCCCCATATGCTCCAGATTATGCCCCCATATGATCCAGATTATGCCCAATATACCCCAGATAATGCCCAATATACCCCAGATTATGCCCAATATGCTCCAGAGATTATGCCCCCATATGCTCCAGATTATGCCCCCATATGCTCCAGATTATGCCCCATAGTATGTTGATTATGCTGCTGCTGCTGCAAAAAAAAAATGACATACTCACCTCTCGTCGCTGGGGGCCAGGTGCCGGTGTCCTGAGCAGGCGGTGACACTGGCGCGCTATGCCGGTGTCACCGCTCGCTCAGGACCCCGGCACCTGAGATATTTACCTGTCCTCTCTGCACCGCTGCACGCCGCTGTCTTCCGGGTCCTCGGCAGTGAATGATCAGGCAGGGGGCACGGCGCGCACTAACGACGTAATCGCGCCCTCTGCCTGAACATTCACAGCCAGAGGAGTCGGACGAGGGAGCAGCGCAGCGGTGGAGAGAGGACAGGTAAATATCGCTATACTCACCCCTCCGCCGGTCGCGTCTCTGCAGCCTATCCTCTTCTCCCGGCGGTCTCCGCAGCTCTTCAGTCCTACAGCGGTCACGTGGTACCGCTCATTAAAGTCATGAATATGTGCATATTCATGACTTTAATCAGCGGTACCATGTGACCACTGCAGGAAGGAGCCGGAGATCGTGGGAGAAGCAGGGGGGCTGCAGAGAAGCGCCGGCGGAGGGGTGAGTATGATCCGACACCCCCGCTCCCCCTCCCCCGCCGACATTCCCCAGTATATGACCCGCGTATAAGCCGAGAGGGGGACTTTCAGCCCTAAAAAATGTGCTGAAAATCTCGGCTTATACACGAGTATATACGGTACGTCAAATGTGGTCAAGGGATTAAAGGAAACTTGTCATGTGAAATAATGCTATTAACCTGTAGGTTAATAGCATTTTGACAGTGTGTCACCTGCACAGAGAGCCCCGGCAGCATTCGGTCTTTCAGTCATATTGTGGCGACAGAATGGCTTTAGTCACCAGTCTTTGCACAGAGGACGGCCGCTGTAACCAAGCCCCCGCACTGACTGACAGCAGACCCTAATGCTGAGCTCAATACGAGTGTATTGCGCGGAGCAGGAAACAGTTTAATTGGGTTCTGGTCGGTAGCATACATATTGCTTACTTGCAATCACGTAACCGCCGTTCCCCGGCCCTGACAAAACCCTACAGTGTGCGAGTTGAGAAGATTCTGAAGATTCAGAATTCTGCAGTCACATAGTGTAACTAAAATCAAAAATATCCTATTGTCCATTTTATTCTATCTGTAGCATCTATGCTATCTCCTCCCTTGGTTACAGACCACTTAGGCCTCATTCAGACGTCACTTTTTTGATCTACAAGAAACACTGACAGTTTCATCAGCTTTATAGCAATGTAAAAAAAAAATTAACTGATGGAAAAAAAAAAAGAAGAACAGAGCAAGGATGCTGTTAGATTTTTCAATGCTGAGACTTGCCTTGTCAATTTTCATCTCACACTAGGATCAATATAGGACACATCTCCAGGATTTTACACGGACCACTTTGTCTGAGAAAAAAAAATCTGGCATGTGAATACTGCTATAGACTGTCATAGGCGGCACAAGTGCTGTACGTGAACGAAATGGATAGCACTCATACATGAAAGACTGACAAGTAAAGGAGTTATATGTGAAAACATCATAATGACAACCCAAAACATCCAAATGACCCTGATCAAAAGTTCACATACCCCATTTCTTAATACCGTGTATTGCCCCCTCTAACATCAATGACAGCTTGAAGTCTTTTGTGGTAGTTGTGGATGAGGTTCTTTACTTTCTCAGATGGTAAAGCTGCCCACTCTTCTTGGCAAAAAGCCTCCAGTACCTGTAAATTCCTGGGCTGTCTACCATGAACTGTGCGCTTGAGATCTCCCCAGAGTGGCTCAATGATATTGAGGTCAGGAGACTGAGAAGGCCACTCCAGAACCTTCACTTTGTTCTGCTGTAGCCAATGACAGGTCGACTTAGGAATGTGTTTTGGATCGTTGTCATGTTGGAACGTTCAAGTGCGTTCCCATGAGCAGCTTCCGGGCTGATAATCACAAATTTGCCTCCAGTATTTTCAGATAAAGTGCTGCATTCAACTTTTTTTCAACTTTGACCAAGTTTCCTGATCCTTTGTAGCTCACACATCCCCAAAAAATCAGCGATCCACCTCCGTGCTTTACAGTAGGAATGGTGTTCCTTTCATCATAGACCTTGTTGACCTCTTTCCAAATGTAACGTTTATGGTTGTGGCCAAAAAGTTCAATTTTGAGCTCATCACTCCAAATTTCCTTGTTCCAGAAGTTTGTCTCTGTGCTGTTTTGCATATTGCAGGCGAGATACTTTGTGGCATTTGCGCAGTAATGGCTTTCTTCTGGCGACTCAACCATGCAGCCCATTTTTCTTCACGTGCCTCCTTAGGGCCTGTGCACACATTGCGGATTTGCCTGCGCATTTTTCCACGCCGAAACCGCACCTCTTGGCAGAAACCGCAGGCGCGGTTTTGACGCGGTTTTGATGCGTTTTTTTGGCGCGGTTTTGACGCGTTTTTTCTCATGCGGTTTTGTATGCGGTTTTTACAGCTAAATAAAGATATGTTGTTTAAAAAAAAAAAAAAAAAGATTTGTGATGTCATTTCTTGCCCAACCTCCTCTTTTACATTTGCCCAACCCACACTCCATTACACACACACAGATAGAGATAGGCCGGCGTCGCACTTGCGAGTGTGATGCAAGTAAGTCGCACGACTTTCTCGCATCAACACCTGGCACGGCTGCCCGCTCTCGGACCCGAATGTGCGGCTGCATGTATTTCTATGCAGCCGCACATTCGGGTCCGAGAGTGGGCGGCCGTGCCGGGTGTTGATGCGACAAAGTCGTGCGACTTACTCGCATCACACTCGCAAGTGTGTCGCCGGCCATAGATAGATAATAGATACCAGTAGATAGATAGATAAAATGGTACATAAATAGTTAAAGACACACACGCGTACACATACACAAAATAACACGTTAATAAAAAAAAAAAAAAATATATAGGAAAAAAAATGGCGTGGGCTCCCGCGCAATTTTCTGCGCCAGAGGGGGAAAGCAGACAGCCGGGGCCAATATTTCTAGCCTGGGAAGGGGATAATACCCATGGATCTTCCCAGGCTATGAATATCAGCCCGCAGCTAGCCTTCACTGGCTATTAAAATAGGGGGAACCCCCCCCCCAAAAAAATGACGTGGGGTCCCCCTATAATTTATAGCCAGACAGGCTAGGCAGACAGCTGCGGGCTGATATTCATAGCCTAGGAAGGGGCCATGGATATTGGCGCCCCCCCTGGCTAAAAATACCAGCACCCAGCCGCCCCAGAGTTGGCGCATCTGTACGATGCGCCAATTCCGGCACATAGCCCCTCTCTTCCCACTCCCCTGTAGCGGTGGGATATGGGGTAATAAGGGGTTAATATCACCTTGCTATTGTAAGGTGATATTAAGCCCGGTTAATAATAGAGAGGCGTCAATAAGACGCCTATCCATTATTAATCTTATATTAATAAAGGGTTAAAAAAAACAACACACGCATAAGAATAAATTATTTTAATGAAATAAAACACAACACGGTTTTCATATCTTTATTACACACTCAGATCCAAGCGACGCCCTTGATCTCCTGTAAAAAACGTAAAAAAATAAAACAACCGTATACTCCCTGTCCGACGCAGTCCAATTAATAACGAGGGTCCCTCGACGGTCTCCCCTATAGAACGGTGACATCAGGTGATGCCACTGCTCTGTAGGGCCTCCCAGTGATGCACTGACAGGAGACAATGGCTCCTGCACTGCATCACTGAGTTCATTCTCTCACTTTATGGCAATGCTGCGTGGGAATTTTCTCACCCAGCATTGCCGTGAGAGAATGAACTGTAGTGACGTCATTCTCTCCCGGCGGCAGAGCGGTACACAGATGGATGGCGTCGGGAAGAGGTGAGTATGTGCTCAATGTTATGTGTTGTATGTTACTGTATGTTATATGTTCTGTATGTCATTGTATTTATATGTCTGTATGTCATGTAATTTTTTTTATTTTACATTCACAGTGCACATTAGCCGGATGATGGACTACTACTGTCCCATCATTGGCTAATGTGTCAGTCACTGTCACTGTAGCAGGCATAGCCGGATGGGACTTGTAGTCCCATCCGACGATGCCTGCATACACGGAGACACGCACACAGCCCCACACACCGATCGCGCACACAGACCCGCACACCGATCACGCAGACACCGGCACACAATCACCGCCCACACACACAGCGCCGCACACTATACACGCCCACGCACCGCCCACACACATAGCGCCGCACACTATTCACGCCCACGCACCGCCCACACACTTCCCTCCTCCCGAACTGCAGCGGTTTCAGCCGCAGCAAACCCGCAGATCTTTTTTAGATCTGCGGTTTTGCTGCGGAAGTGCCCGACTCAATGCAAATCAATGGGCGCCGAACCGCTGCAGTTCCGCACAAAGAACTGACATGCTGCGGAAAATAAAACGCGGCTAAACCGTGCGTTTTTTTCCGCAGCATGTGCACAGCAGACCTGTGGTTCCCATAGGGATTCATTGGCTGTGCACTGTGCTGCGGGTTGGATGCGTTTCCGCAGCGTTAAAAAACGCAGCGGAAACGCATCTAAAACCGCAATGTGTGAACGGGGCCTTATTGTGAACAACACTAGTTTTCAGAGAGTCCAGTATTTCAGCTGATGTTATTTTCCAGGCAGTTGAGGGCAAAATCTTTGTAGGTCTACCTGACCGTGGTTTTGTTTTTACAGAGCCCCTGATTTTCCATTTGTTAACAGTTTGAACGTTGCTGACTAGCATTATCAATTCCTTGGATATCTTTTTGTATCCCTTCCCTGTTTTATACAGTTAAACTACCTTTTACCATAGATCTGTTGACAATTCTTTTGCTTTCCTCATGACTCACTGTCCAGAAACTTCAATGGCTAGATGAAAGATACAAGAGTCTGTCTGGATCCCAGAAACCCACTCCGCTTTTATGCACACACACTGATTATAAGTAAACAGGTCACAGGTGAGGATGTTACCTTTAAGGGCCCGTCTCACATAGCGATATCGCTACCGAGATCGCTGCTGAGTCACTAGTTTTGTGACGCAGCAGCGAGCTCACCAGCGATATCGCTGTGTGTGACATTCAGCGACGATCAGCCCCCCTGCTGGGTATCGCTGATCGTCGCTGAAATGTCAGGACATTTTTTTGATCGCTGGTCTCCCGCTGACAGGCACGCATCGCTGCGTGTGACAGGCGGGAAACCAGCGATCCGCTGGTAACCAAGGTACACAGCGGGTTTCCAGGCGTGGGGCTGTGCCTAGAAACCCGCTGTGTACCTTGGATACCAGCGCCCTGATGCAGGGAGCTGGTATCCAAGGTACACAGCGGGTTTCCAGGCACCGTGCAGCGCTTGGAAACCCGCTGTGTACCTTGGATACCAGCTCCCTGCATCAGGGCGCTGGTATCCAAGGTACACTGCGGGTAACTAAGCGATGTTACCCGCAGTGTCCTTGTGCTGATCGATGCCCTGAGCTGCCTGTTTGGCAGCTCAGCAGCGATCATGTAGCGATACACCAGCGATCCTGACAAGTGCATATCGTTGTCGGGATCGCTGGTGTATCGCTATGTGAGACCCAGCCTTTAGTAGCCATTCAAACCTATCTGTGTCAACTTCTGTGCATGTTATCAGGCCAAAGTCACCAGGGTATGTGAACTTTGATCAGGGTCATTTGGATGTTTTGGGTTGTCATTATGATTTAAAAAGAGAAAACACAGTAGATTAACAATAAATGGTTTCACCCAACCACTAACCATGAGTGGAGAAAAAGGTTTGGCGTTCTTCATATTCTCTGAAAAAAGGCCAAGAAAGCAAAAATTCTGCCAGGCTATGTAAACTTTTGAGCACAACTGTACCATTACTTGACAATGTGTTAAAAGGGGTTTTCCAGTTTCAGAAAACCCCTGCCCTGGGGGTTTGGAGTACACATCAGTGTTTCCAATCAGTAACTCAGAAACCAGAAGCACCTATGTTGTCTGTATTTGAACATCTAAAAAACAATGTCACCTCTACATCACCATTTTCAGACTGAAGGTTACTATTTCTATTAATATAATACATAGTAACATAGTCAGCAAGGCCGAAAAAAGACATTTGTCCATCCAGTTCAGCCTATATTCCGTCAGAAAAAATCCCCATACCTACGTCCTTCTAAAGAACCTAATAACTGTAAGATACAATATTGTTACGCTCCAGGAAGACATCCAGGACTCTCTTGAACTCCTCGACTGAGTTCGCCATCAAAACCTCCTCAGGCACGGAATTCCAGATTCTCACTGCCCTAACAGTAAAGAATCCTCTTCTATGTTGGTGGAAAAACCTTCACTCCTCCAGATGCAGTGAATGCCCCTTGTGACCGTCACCTACCTTGGTATAAACAGATCCTCGGAGAGATATTTGTATTGTCCCCTTATATACTTATACATGGTTATTAGATTGCCCCTCAGTTGTCTTTTTTCTAGACTAAATAATCCTAATTTTGCTATTCTCTCCGGGTATTGTAGTTCCCAATTCCCTTTATTAATTTTGTTGCCCTCCTTTGTACTCGCTTTAGTTCCATTATATCCTTCCTGAGCACTGCTGCCCAAAACTGTACACAGTACTTCATGTGCGGTCTAACCAGGGATTTGTACAGAGGCAGTATAATGCTCTCATCATGTGTATCCAGACCTCTTTTAATGCACCCCATGATCCTGTTTGCCTTGGCAGCCGCTGCCTGGCACTGGTTGCTCCAGGTAAGTTTATCATTAACTAGGATCCCCAAGTCCTTCTCCATGTCTGATTTATTCAGTGGTTTACCGTTCAGTGTGTAATGGTGATATTGATTCCTTCTTCCCATGTTTATAACCTTAAATTTATCATTGTTAAACCGCATTTTCCACCTTTTGGCCCAAGTTTCCAATTTGTCCAGATCCATCTGTTGCAGAATACTATCTTCTCTTGTATTGACTGCTTTACATACTGTATATACTCGTGTATAAGCCGAGTTTTTCAGCCCCTTTTTTGGGCTGAAAAAGACCCTCTTGGCATATGCAGGACTCAGCAGGAGTCATACGCCAGAAAGCCGGTGGGGGAGGAGGAGCGGGTGAGCAGGAGACATCATACTCACCCTCCTGTCGTCAGCATATCAGGCTCTGCTACATCTCAGTCCCGACATCTCTCTTCCTGTGCGGTCACATGGTACCGCTCATTAAAGTAATGAATATGGAAGCATCTCCACTCCCATAGTGGTGGAGAGCATATTCATTACTTTAATGAGCGGTACCATGTGAACGCACAGGAAGAGAGATACCGGGACTGAGATGTAGCAGAGCCCGATATGCAGATGCCAGGAGAGTGAGAAGGACTGGAGGGAAGGTGAGCCATGCCATATTTACGTGTCCCCATTCCACCGCTGTCTCCCGGGTCCTCTGGCTGTGATGTTCAGGTCAGAGGGCGCGATGCCATGATTAGTGAGCGCCCTCTGCTTGAACAGTCACTGCAGAGAGACGGAAGACACAGCGGAGCAGCGACGAGAGGTGACTATGTCATTTTTTAAATCGCAGCAGCAGCAGCATTATATAGGGCACATATTAATATGGAGCATGCTATGGGGCCACCATTAACCTCTGTGCAGCATTATATGGGGCGTATACTAATATGGAGCAACTTATGGGGCCACCATTTTACTTTTATTGGTATCTATTTTTATTTTTGAAATTTACCAGTAGCTGCTGCATTTCCCACCCTAGGCTTATACTCGAGTCAATAAGTTTTCCCAGTTATTTGTGGCAAAATTAGGGGCCTCGGCTTATACTCGTGTCGGCTTATACTCGAGTATATACGGTAGTTTTGTATCATCTGCAAATATTGAAATTTTACTGTGTTAACCTTCTACCAGATCGTTAATAAATATGTTAAAGAGAACAGGTCCCAACACCGACCCCTGCGGTACCCCACTGGTCACAGCGACCCAGTTAGAGGATATACCATTTATAACCACCCTCTGCTTTCTATCACTAAGCCAGTTACTTACCCATAGATGGAGGCCCGATGCTACTGCATCGGGAGGGCGGTAATGTCAGGATGGGGGCAGACTTTGCAGTGTTGATAATCTCTTTCCCCCATGTGCTCACCCACCTATCCACTCTCTCTTTCCCCATGTGCTGACTTCTCCCCTCTGTGCTCTCTTCTTCGACCTGTCTACTCCATGTGCTATCCCCCTTGTCTGCTGTCTCTCTCCTTCCTGTGCTGGCCCCCTTGAGCTGTCTCCCACCTGTGCTCTGTCTCTCACCCCTGTGTCTGACCGTGTACAGAACATACCACAGCTCCTTGGCAGGTGAGGAAGCAAAAGACAATACTGAGATTACAGCAGTAGACCGCAGAGGATACATTTTGTGAGGTAAAATATTGTTTAAAAACAGTCAGTTAAATATTTTACCTCACAAAATGAATCCGCTGTGGGAAAACCCCTTTAATGTGACCGGCTTCCTCTGCCTGTAGACACGTCGCGCATCTGCCGCCGGGATCAGCCGAATGATTCGCTGCGCCTGCGCGGAATTCATGCAGGCGCAATGCAACGGTGTTCCGCTGGTGGTACCGTGCAAGAGACTGCGTGAGTGTAAGAGTGTGTGAGCCTGAGTGTGTGAGCGGTGCGTACGAGGTATAGAGTGAGTGAGTGTGTGTGTGTGTGTGTGTGTGTGTGTGTGTGGTGTGACAGTGTTCCGCTGGTGGTACCGCGCAATAGGTTGGTACCAGGCAGCAGTTTCCATATTGAGACACCATCACTGGGGTGTCCCAATATGGCGGTCGGTGAACTTGAACTTCCTCCGCTTGGATTTCTGGGATACGGTGACATCTGGACAGGACAGGAAATTAAAACATTACAAGGCAATTATATACCGTATATACCGTATTTTTCGGACTATAAGACGCACCGGACCATAAGACGCACCCCAAATTTTCAGAAGAAAAATTGGGAAAAAAAAATTATGTGTCAAATGGGGGTCCGTCTTACAGTCCGAATTTAGCTTACCACTGTGTGGGGTGGTTGGGCACTGTGGGGTGGCTGTGTTATGTGGGGTGGCTGTGTTCTGTGGGGTGGTTGGGCACTGGCTGTGTTATATAGGGTGGCTGTGTTCTGTGGGGTGGTTGGGCACTGTGGGGTGGCCAGGGTGGCCATATACTCACAAATCCGGTGGCGGCGGCGGCGCTCCCAATGCAGCTTCCCTGCGGTGCGGTGGTGGTGTCCGGGCAGCAGCGGGCCTCTGGGCTGCGTGGGGGGCTCCGCCGGCATCTCGACCCAGCCGGAAAGCCCCCCGCAGCTGCGACGCGGTGCCGGCATGAGGAATGGCCGCCTGGGGCCTCCGGCAAGATGGCCGCCGCATACTCTGGTTCAAATCTCGGCAACGAGATCTTGTCCTGAGATCTCGGGAGACGAAATCTCGGGAAGAGATCTTGTTGCCGAGATTTGAACGAGAGTATGCGGCGGCCATCTTGCCGGAGGCCCCAGGCGGCCATTCCTCATGCCAGCACCGCGTCGCAGCTGCGGGGGGCTTTCCGGCTGGGATGAGATGCCGGCGGAGCCCCCCACGCAGCCCAGAGGCCCGCTGCTGCCCGGACACCACCACCGCACCACACTCTGCATCGGGACCGCCACCGGAGGCCCCTGGAGGCCTTCAGCCTGGCACCGCGTCGCAGCTGCGGGGGGGGCTTTCTGGCTGGGACGAGATGCCGGCGGAGCCCCCCACGCAGCCAAGAGGCCCGCTGCTGCCCGGACACCACCACCGCATCGCAGCGAAGCTGCATTGGGAGCGCCACCGCCACTGGACTTTCCGGTATATTGCGACCTAAGACGCACCCCCATTTTCCCCAAAAATTTTGGGGGAAAAAAATGCGTCTTATGGTCCAAAAAATACGGTACTCGTGTATAAGCCGAGATTTTCAGCCCATTTTTTAGGGCTGAAAGTCCACCTCTCGGCTTATACGCGGGTCATATACGGGGTTCGGCGGGGGAGGCGGAGCGGGGGTGTCGGATCATACTCACCCCTCCGCCGGCGCGTCTCTGCAGACCCCCTGCTTCTCCCACGATCTCCGGCTCCTTCCTGCAGCGGTCACATGGTACCGCTCATTAAAGTCATGAATATGCACATATTCATGACTTTAATGAGCGGTACCACGTGACCGCTGTAGGACTGAAGAGCTGCGGAGACCGCCGGGACAAGAGGAGAGGCTGCAGAGAAGCGCCGGCGGAGGGGTGAGTATAGCGATATTTACCTGTCCCCGGACCACCGCTGCTCCCTCGTCCGACTCCTCTGGCTGTGAATGTTCAGGCAGAGGGCGCGATGATGTCGTTAGTGCGCGCCACGCCCTCTGTCTGATCATTCACTGCCGAGGACACGGAAGAGGGAGCAGCGCAGCGGTGGACCGGTCCGGTGACAGGTAAATATCTCAGGTGCCGGGGTCCTGAGCGAGCGGTGACACCGGCACCTGTCCCCCATAGAGCGCCGGTGTCACCGCCTGCTCAGAACACCGGCACCAGGCCCCCAGTGACGAGAGGTGAGAATGTCATTTTTTTTGCAGCAGAGCGGCAGCATAAGGGACCTATACTATGGGGTATAATCTGTGGAGCATATGGGGCATAATCTGTGGAGCATATGGGGGGCATAATCTGTGGAAACATATGGGGGGCATAATCTGTGGAGCATATGGGGGCATAATCTGTGGAGCATATGGGGGCATAATCTGTGGAGCATATGGGGGGCATAATCTGTGGATCATATGGGGGGCATAATCTGTAGAGCATATGGGGGCATAATCTGTAGAGCATATGGGGGCATAATCTGTGCAGCATATGGGGGCATAATCTGTGCAGCATATGGGGGCATAATCTGTGCAGCATATGGGGGCATAATCTGTGCAGCATATGGGGGCATAATCTGTGCAGCATATGGGGGCATAATCTGTGCAGCATATGGGGGCATAATCTGTGCAGCATATGGGGGCATAATCTGTGCAGCATATGGGGGCATAATCTGTGCAGCATATGGGGACATAATCTGTGGAGCATATGGGGGCATAATCTGCTTGGGATCGTGGATATGGGGCATAATCTGTGGAGCATATGGGGGCATAATCTGTGGCAGCATCTACATATGGGGGCATAATCTGTGACAACCATATGGGGGCATAATCTGTGCAGCATATGGGGGCATAATCTGTGGGCATCATAATCTGTGGAGCATATGGGAGGGGCATATAATCTGTGGAGCATATGGGGGGGCATGATAATCTGTGGATCATAATTGGGCATAATCTGTGGAGCATATGGGGGCATAATCTGTGGAGCATATGGGGCATAATCTGTGAGCATATGGGGGCATAATCTGTGTCAAGGCATATGGGGGCATAATCTGTGCAGCATATGGGGGCATAATCTGTGCATAATACATTGGGGCATAATCTGTGGAGCATATGGGGCATAATCTGTGGACATATGGGGCATAATCTGTGGAGCATATGGGGCATAATCTGTGGACATATGGGGGCATAATCTGTGGAGCATATGGGGCATAATCTGTGGAGCATATGGGGGCATAATCTGTGCAAAGGCATAATCTGTGGAGCATATGGGGCATAATCTGTGGAGCATATGGGGCATAATCTGTGGAGCATATGGGGCATAATCTGTGGAGCATATGGGGGCATAATCTGTGGAGCATATGGGGGCATAATCTGTGGAGCATATGGGGGCATAATCTGTGGAGCATATGGGGGCATAATCTGTGGAGCATATGGGGCATAATCTGTGAAGCATATGGGGCATAATCTGTGCAGCATATGGGGCATAATCTGTAGCATATGGGCATAATCTGTGAGCATATGGGGCATAATCTGTGAGCATATGGGGCATAATCTGTGGAGCATATGGGGCATAATCTGTGGAGCATATGGGGCATAATCTGTGGAGCATATGGGGCATAATCTGTGGAGCATATGGGGCATAATCTGTGGAGCATATGGGGCATAATCTGTGAGCATATGGGGCATAATCTGTGGCATATGGGGCATAATCTTGGACATATGGGGCATAATTGTGAGCAAGGGCTAACGGAGCATAGGGCATATCTGTGAGCATATGGGGCATAATCTGTGAAGCTTGGGGCATAATCTGTACAGCATATGGGGCATAATCTGTACAGCATATGGGGCATAATCTGGGAGCATCATATGGGCATAATCATTTTTCACACTAGGCTTATACGCGAGTCAATAAGTATTCCCAGTTTTTTGTGGCAAAATTAGGGGGGCGGCTTATACACTGGTCGGCTTATACATGAGTATATACGGTAAATAGATTTGCACACATTTTCCGCAGACCCAGCATTCTCATTTTGTGTACCAACCTCTTGTGTGGCACGGTATCAAACACTTTGGAAAAATCAAGATATACCACGTCCAATGACTCACCTTGGTCCAGTCTATAGCTTACATCTTCATAAAAATGATTAGATTGGTTTGACAGGAGCGATTCCTGATAAACCCATGCTGATATGGAGTTAATCAGTTATTCTCATTGAGATAATCCAGCATAAAAAATCTCACAACCCCTTCAAATATTTACCAACAATAGAGGTTAGACTTACTGGCCTATAATTGCCAGGTTCACTTTTAGAGCCCTTTTTGAATATTGGTACCACATTTGATATGCGCCAGTCCTGTGGAACAGACCCCGTCGCTATAGAGTTCCTAAATATAAGAAATAATGGTTTGTCTATTACATTACTTAGTTCTCTTAGTACTCGTGGGTGTATGCCATCCGGACCCGGAGATTAATATATTTTAATCTTATTTAACTGGTTCCGCACCTCTTCTTGGGTTAGATTGGTAACCCTTAATATAGGTTTTTCTTTGTCTCTCGGAATTTCACCTAGCATTTCATTTTCCACCGTGAATACCATGGAGAAAAAGGTGTTTAATATATTAGATTTTCCTCGTCATCTACAACCATTCTTTCCTCACAATTTTTTAAGGGGCCTACACTTTCACTTTTGATTCTTTTACTACTGATATAGTTGAAGAACAGTTTGGGATTAGTTTTACTCTCCTTAGCAATGTGCTTCTCTTTCCAGCTTTAATTATTTTTTTTTTAGATAAAATATTTTTCTTCCTATAGTTTTTTAGAGCTTCAACGGTGCCATCTGCTTTAGTAGTTTAAATGCTTTCTTTTTACTGTTAATTGCCCCTCTTACTTCTTTGTTTAGCCACATTGGGCTTTTCCTGTTTCTTGTCCTTTTATTCCTACAAGGTATAAACCGCTTACAGTGCCTATTAAGGATGTTCTTAAACATTTCCCATTTATCTGTATGATGATATTTTCTGAACCATTACATTATTTTCAATGTTTATCATACACTTCTAAAGCTTTACAGAAGATACATCATGTACCATAAATTGTGTCTAACTACACAACAGCAAGTCTAGGCTCCCAGCCCTTGAGAATGGCATGACAGGTAGTGGGTATGAAGAAAGACAACTCTGTGCCAGTCATTTTGGACCACTAGGAGTTCCACAAATTAAGGTCCAAGGGGGAAGTGACATGCCTTGCCTGACATGCCAGTGTGAGTAGACTTTTAAACCTTGCAATGCTCCTCTGAGAAATTAAATATTCAAATTGCCTATTCAGAGAGGAAGAGGACTAGAACTCTAGTGCCACCTACTGGAAGTATCAATCCTAAAAATCAATACTGACCCTTTAACAAGCACCGTTCTTATCCATGCAGATTTTACAAATGACGCATAATGAAACAACATGGCCAAAAAGGTAAAAAAAAAAAAATTATCAGGGTAAAGGAATACACTACTTCCCTCAACCTTCTGGGAGGATGAGGGAAAATTAAGTTTAGGAACAAAGTCAGAAACATTTTATTGGTAATTGCAATCTGATACTGAGATGAGGACAGTGTCACTGAGGACCACTGGCTTCTCTGTTCACTGAGGCGAAAAGTGAAAATGGTTGTCCTTCCTTACAGTGCAATAGGAATATACAGTGAACAAATACAAGTCTTTACTCCATTTTTTTTTTCCGGGTGGATGGACGGGTTACTTACGGTGTCCATTTGCATGATAAAAAAAATACCTGTTATGTTTATTGATAATGTCTGAAGGTATATACAATGCTTGCATTGATAATTATCACTTTTTTTTAAGGTGTGGTAAATGAAAAAATGCAATTCAAGCATTTTGATTATTTTTCTGTTTGTGGCATTACCATAAGGAAGGACTTATTTTAATTTTTTATAGAATGGACTTTTGCAGATGTGGAGGTACTAATTTTTTTTTCATTATTTTTAACCACTTCAATATGTGGCAACTTTTTTTTTTAATTTCGTCATTTCACTTCCTTGTTTCCAAGAGCCATAACTTTTTCATTTTTTCATCAATATAGTCGTATGAGGGCTAATTTTTTTGCAGGAAAAGTCATACTTTTGAATGACACTATTCATTTTATTAAGTAATCCACTGAAAACCAGGGGAAAAAAAGTGTAATTTGGAAATTGGTAAAAAAAAAAAAAAAAAAAAAAACTTGTCTCACCATTTTCCAAGACACACAACGTTTTTACTTAACAGGATCTGGGGCTGGGTGAGGGCTTATTTTATTCAGCCCTGAACAGACATTTTTATCGATACCATTTTGGGATAGATATGAAGTTTTGACTGCTTCTTATAGTAATGCTGAGGTAACCCAAAAAAAACATGATTCTGGAGTTTCGATTTTTTTTTATGATTATGCCATTTACCAAAGAGATTTATTCATTTTATATTTTGATAGACTGGATTTTTACTAACGCAGAAATACCAAATATATGAGTTTCTTTTAACCCCTTTCCGACATCGGTCATAATAGTACACCGATGTCAGACTCCCTCCCTTTGATGTGTGCTCTGGCACTGAACCCACATCATTTCCGGCACATGTCAGCTGTTTTGAACAGCCAACATGTGCCTCTAAGAGCCGCGGGTGGAATCTCGATCCACCAGCGGCTGTAAAACCATTAAATGCCACTGTCAATCTCTGACAGCGGCATTCAATGTGCGCTTATGGCAACCGCGCCGGAAATCCCGCCTATCGGTGACCCCGTCACGTGATCGCGGATCACCGATGGGATTGCATGACAACCAGAGGTCTCCAGTAGACCTCTATGGTTGTCACTGCCGAATTGCTATGAGTGCCGCCCGATGGTCGGTGCTCATAGCAAGTGAGCAATTCTGCTACATACAGGCGATCGGATCACTGCCTGTATGTAGCAGAGCCGATCGGATTATGGCAGCTTCTAGTCTCCCATGGACTATTGACGCATGCCAAAAGTTTAAATCACGCCACATTCAAAATAAAAATATAAAATAAAAATAAAACATACACATATTTGGTATCGCCACGTTCAGATTCGCCCAGTCTATCAATATAAAAAAAGAATAAACCCGATTGCTGCACTGCGTAATGAGAAAAAAAAGTCAAAGCGCCAGAATTACAATTTTTTGGTCGCCGCAACATTGCATTAAAATGCAGTAACAGACGATCAAAACACGGATTTTGGTAAGAACTTACCGGTAAAATCCTTTTCAGCGAAGGAAGGGAGGGAGACACAGGAATTCATTACTGATGGGTAGGCGGAGCCCCAGATCAGGATGTTACCTCAGATCAAAAGAGTGATGACTGGCTGGCCCCTCCAGCTCGGGCTCCTCCTACTCAGCTCCAGTCGTACCAAAGCTTTTAGGAAAAGAGCCAAGATCACCAGCGGAGCAACATAACCCCTTCTGAAGGAACTTCAGAGAAAAAACACAAGGATACAGGTTATGCATGCAAAGAAAGCCAAAAACCACAGAGTTCCAGGTACTACTCACGGAACCTGACTACTGCGATGAGCTGGCGATGCTGGAACAGAGCCTTAGCGCGCTGACCTCAGCCCAGATAATCGCTATCAGATAAGGGTCGCGCTGCATCTGAAAACATCAACACACTTCTGCCTTGGGAGGGTGCTGTGTCTCCCTCCCTTCCTTCGCTGAAAAGGATTTTACCGGTAAGTTCTTACCAAAATCCGTGTTTCAGCTGCAGAATGGAAGGGAGGGAGACACAGGAATTCATTACTGATGGGACGTCCCAAAGCAGTTCAAAAATAAGGGTGGGAAAAAACCAACAAGAGGCAGAAACCCAACAACCTTAACAACAAAGCGCAACCAGCGCTAAACACAAGTTCATCCAGAACTTTAAACTACAGCTGCCTGCAGGACCCTACGTCCGAGGGCTGCATCAGCGGAAGCACTGACGTCCACTTTATAAAACTTCGTAAACGTGTGGACAGAGCGCCAAGTCGCCGCTCGGCAGAGCTGCACTGCCGAGGCACCTTGATGAAAAGCCCACGATGAGGCCACAGCTCTCGTAGAATGGGCTCGAATCTTAATCGGGCAAGATTCACCCCGAAGACGGTAAGCTTCCAAAATAGCTGACCGGATCCAACGAGCTATAGAATCCTTGGAAGCTCGTTGACCACGCCGACGACCTGCTGGAACCACAAACAGGGAGTCCGTCTTACGAAAACCTTGAGTAATAGATAGATAAAACTTCAAGGCCCGCACTAAATCCAATGTGTGTAAAGCACGCTCTTTCACATTCTTCGGATCCGGGCAGAATGAAGGCAACACAATATCCTGGTTGACATGAAATTGTGACACCACTTTAGGCAAAAAATCACCCCGAGTGCGAAGCACTACACGATCCGGAAAAAACTCCAGAAAAGGAGGCGAACAAGAAAGAGCTGCCAACTCAGAAACTCTCCTCAAGGAAGTGACTGCAACAAGGAAAGCCACCTTCCAAGAAAGTAAAGAAAGGCTAGCAGAAACCATAGGCTCAAAAGGTTTATGCTGAAGAGCCTCCAAAACAAGGTTGAGCCGCCAAGGAGACACGGGTGCCTTCCGCGGCGGAAACTTACGAGATATACCTCGGAAAAAGGAAAGCACGTCTCTATTTGAAGCAATGGTTCTCCGAAACAATAAGGACAGAGCAGAAATCTGACCTTTCAGAGTGCTTACTGCCAAACCCTTGTCTAGCCCATGCTGTAGAAAAGCCAACAGGTTGGGAATGGAAAATTCTCTCGGGTTCCGAGAGGACCCCAAACACCACGAAAAGAAGGTTTCCCAAATCTTGTGGTAAATCCTAGTAGTAGCCGGACATCTTGCAGCACGAAGGGTAGCAATGACCTCGGCTGAGAAACCTCTACGGGTCAAGATTTCGGTCTCAAGAGCCACGCCGTCAAACGCAGGGACATCAAGTCCGGATGACAAACGGGCCCCTGAGTCAACAAGTCCGGTTGAAGAGGGAGTGGAAAAGGAGGTGCCGCCAACAGCGACATTATTGTCGAGAACCACACCCTTCTTGGCCAGTCTGGAGCTATCAAAATAGCTGGAATTCTCTCTAGTCTGATCCGACGCAGTACTAGAGGAAGTAAGGATATCGGCGGGAATACATAGATCAGCTCGAACTGATCCCACTGAGCCACTAGAGCATCCACCGCCACCGCCTTCGGATCCTTGTACCTGGACATGAATGTCGGTAACTTGGCATTGAACCTGGATGCCATCAAATCCACTTGGGGGGTTCCCCAGCGAGAGCACAGTAGTGCAAACACATCCGGATGGAGGCTCCATTCCCTGGAATCCATCCTTCTGCGACTGAGAAAGTCCGCTGTAACATTCTGAACCCCTGGAATGTGAATCGCCGAAATGGCTGGTACATTGGCCTCTGCCCAAATCAGAATTCGGGACACCTCTACCATGAGTCTGGAACTCCTTGTCCCACCTTGGTGATTGATATACGCGACAGCCGTCGCATTGTCTGTCTGCACACGGACTGGCAGACCGCTCAAAGGGACCGTCCAATGTTGGAGGCAAAGGAAAATCGCCCTCAATTCCAGGATGTTGATCGGAAGCACAGACTCTTCCGGTGACCATACCCCCTGAATCCAGAGATTGTTCCAAACACCCCCCAGCCCGTCAGGCTGGCATCGGTGGTTATGACTGACCACTTCAGAGGGAGGAAAGACTTCCCCAGGGAATGCCCCTGGACGTAACCACCATTCTAGAGAATCCCGCACCGCGCGAGAAATGGTGACACTGCAATCCAGCGATTGCGACCGATTCCATCGACTCAAGATGAACCTTTGAAGAGTCCTGGAGTGGAACTGGGCAAAAGGAATTGCCTCCATGGACGCCACCATCAGTCCTAGAAGACGCATACACTTCCGTAGAGACATTGCCGTTGAGGATCTCATAATCTGTACATGTCGAAAAAGACATGACTGTTTGTCTGGTGGTAGGGAAACTACCGACCGAAACGTGTCGAGATGCATTCCCAAAAAGAGGATTGTCCTCGATGGTTCCAGGGACGACTTCTCCCAATTGACCAGCCAACCGAAGTCCTTCAGAAACTGAAGAGACAAATCCCGAGCCGTCAACGCCTCCTCCTCCGAGGAAGCCATGATCAAAAGATCGTCCAGATAAGGGAGAATCGTAATCCCCTGTTTTCGAAGGATTGCCATGAGAGGCGCCAGAATTTTTGTAAAGACCCTTGGCGCTGAGGCTAAGCCGAACGGCAGAGCCACGAACTGGTAATGATTCTGACCTATGGCAAATCGAAGAAAGCGCTGATGAGCCTTTCCGATGGGAATATGCAAATAGGCGTCGCGAATGTCGATTGACATCAGAAAATCGTTCTGTGACAGAGCTGCCACAACGGAACGAAGCGACTCCATGCGAAATTTCCGGGCATGGACATGCCGGTTTAATCGCTTGAGATCCAGAATCGGGCGAAATTTGTTCTCCTTTTTGGGAACTATAAAAAGGTTGGAATAAAAACCTTTCCCTCGGTCCTCTGACGGAACCGGTATCACTACACCCTTTTGTAGTAGTGATTCGACCTCTCGCTGTAGAGCGACAACAAGCTCGGGTTCCGACGGAACGCGAGATTGACAAAAAACATTTGGGGGTTGAGAAGCAAACTATGAAATAGCCTGCCGACACTATCCGCGTTACCCAGGAATCTGGAACGCGAGCCATCCAAGTCTCCTTGAAAAGAAGCAGGCGACCCCCCACTCGAGAATCCTCGAGTGGACTCCTGGCGTCAATCCGACTTTGCGGGTTTCTTGTCAAGTTCCCGCTTGTTCTGGCGGAAACTCTGCTTCCAGGGAGTACGAGTTTTCTGAGAAGATTTCTTTCCTGAGAAAGAAGGACGACCCGATCCCCACGAGGAGTGACTAGATCGTCCTCGGCCCCGAAAGGACCGCCGACCACTATAAACACCAGGCTTACTGGACACCGAGGCCATGGCCCTTCGCTGTGGTAATGCTGATTCCTTCGCCTTAGCCTTGGAAATCAGCTCTGTGAGGTCGGATCCAAAAAGATGGCCACCCTTGTAAGGTAAGGCCAACAACCCTTGTTTGGAAACTGCGTCCCCGGCCCACTGTCTGAGCCATAAAGCTCTTCTGACTGTGACCGCTGAAGCTTGCGCTTTGGCCAGCAGAGATGCCGTATCCAGACCGGCATCAAAGATATAACAGGCTGCCGTTTCTAACCATTCACAAGTTTCCCGTATCTCAGATAACGGAGATTCATTTTGCAACTCCGTCTTCAGACGTGCCAACCAGCTTAGAGAAGCTCTAGCAGCACACATGGATCCTAGCACTGCTCGAAATCCATGACCCGCAGCCTCATAGCTTGCTTTTGCCGCCAATTCTGCCTTTCTATCCAAAGGCTCCTGTAAGCTCGCTTTTCCCTTAATAGGGAGTAGAGAGGATTTACTAAGCTGAGACAAAGACACATCCACTTCAGGAGCAGAAGTCCAATTAGCCTTTAACTCCGTAGAGCAAGGATAAAGTGTATCAAAGAAATGCGTTCCATGAAAACGCTTATCTGGACATAGACGTTCCTCCTCTATTACACCATTAAGCTCATCCAGAGTTGGCAATGTTGTGCGCGAAGCACGGGACTCCTGGAACATGCGTGCTGATTTACCAGGACGACTAGTTACCTCCTCCGGTAACTGTAGTATATCTCTCATGGCTTCAATTAATGCCTCCGTACGCTTCGTCATAGAGGAACGCCCCTGCGGCTCGTCCGCATCTGAATCGGATATTTCTCCATCCGAATTTAAAGGGGAACTCTGCCCAATATCAGATACATCTGACTCGCTCCGTGTAGAGGCCGGTAACGGCCTGCGTCGCTTCCTCTGAGAAGAATTAGCAGACACATATTGACCTAAAAGGTCAGACAAGTTGTTGATCGATCGAGCGATATCGTCCAATTTTTCACCGCTGTCGACCGCAGCGCTAGACGTTGTGGAGGTCTGCGTATCTGATTGCCGCAATGGCACTGGGACGTGATCCGCGGCATCTGAACTCTGTTCAGACATGTCTCACCTGTATGAGCAGGTCAAAGCGGTAATACCAGCAAAAAACTATGCGGTTTTTTTTTTTTTTTTTTTTTTTTTTTTCAAACGCTGAAGGGTTAACGCTCCACCAAGCAGGGTTACCCCAGCGGTATTCAGTCAGCAAATTTAGCTGGTAGAAATAACCCTCAGAGGGGTTAATATTGCAAACTCACCAAAATATATATATATTTGTGAGCCCCAGCCAATTTTTATGTCTCTGATGAGACTGCAGCTGCAGGATAGCGATCGCTGCGCTGCGGGGTGAGGAATCCGCACTCACCCAGCTGGCCGTGGTGTCTTATGAGGAGAGGAGCGGTCCGAGGAGCCCAGGAGCCTGAGTAATGGCCGCCACAGTGAGGGGGTCGCAGGAGAAACGCCAGAGCGCGCGTCTTCCTGCTCAAAAGACCGGGATAGATAGGCCACGCCCCCCGCCAGCTCAAATAATGAGCGCGAACTCTCCCCGCTCCTGCTCCCTCTCTGTCCTGCAGCTATCTGCCTGCGGACAAAAAATCACCACATCTACTTGTAACAGCGCTGTCACAGCAGCGCTGAAGCATACTGACATTACATGTAGTAGCGCTGTCACAGCAGCGCTGAAGCATACTGACATTACATGTAGTAGCGCTGTCACAGCAGCGCTGAAGCATACTGACATACATGTAGTAGCGCTGTCACAGCAGCGCTGAAGCATACTGACATTACATGTAGTAGCGCTGTCACAGCAGCGCTGAAGCATACTGACATTACATGTAGTAGCGCTGTCACAGCAGCGCTGAAGCATACTGACATACATGTAGTAACGCTGTCACAGCAGCGCTGAAGCATACTGACATTAGTAATAGCGCTGCTCATTCAGACGCTAAAGCACTCACACATAATTATTATTAAAATTTGTGTGGAGTACTCACCAGCCAAGGCGCCACAGGGACCCTCAGGGGTTTCTGGCGCAGTGCCCATGCTTCCCCCCAGGGCGAAGAACGCAGTGACCGCACGTGTGGTTTGCGTTCCCGCCAGAGAAGCTCTCCTCATCCCCCAGGGCCGGCAAGGATTCTGCAGGGACTTTGAGTAAATACAGATCCGCCAAGGGAGAGGTTGGGGTACAGCAGCGCTGGTACCCCTGAGACCTCTAGACCAACTAGTGATCCAAGTCTCCTGTCCGAATATTAAAATAATAAAATCTTCTGAGGAGCTGCATTAGCAGCGACCATCCTCTGGACCTCAAATCTTAGACTGGAGCTGAGTAGGAGGAGCCCGAGCTGGAGGGGCCAGCCAGTCATCACTCTTTTGATCTGAGGTAACATCCTGATCTGGGGCTCCGCCTACCCATCAGTAATGAATTCCTGTGTCTCCCTCCCTTCCATTCTGCAGCTGAAAGATCGTATCTGCACCAAAATGTTATCAATACAAGCATCAGCTTAGTGCGCAAAAAAATAAGCCCTGACCCAACCCAAGACTACGAAAAATGGAGGCGATATGGGTATCGGAAAATGGCGCATTTTTTAACAAACTTTGGAATTTTTTTTTTTGCCACTTAGATAAAAAAGAACCTAGACATGTTTGGTGTCTATGAACTCGTAATGACCTTGAAGATCATAATGGCAGGTCAGTTTTAGCATTTGGTGAAGATAGTAAAAAAAAACAATACACGATATGTTAAAGGGAATCTGTCACCCCATTTTTCGACCATCAGCTGTAGCCACTGCCATAAGGGGCTTATCTACAGCATTCTGTAATGCTGTAGATAAGCCCCCGATGTCACCTGGAAGATAAGAAAAACAAGTTATATTATACTCAACCAGGGGCGGTCCGCCGTCCGGTCCGATGGGCGTCGCGGTCCGGCGCCTCCCATCTTCTAGCGAAGCCCTCCTCTTCTTAGCGTCCCGTCGCGGCTCCTGCGCAGGCGCACTGCTCTGCCCTGGTGAGGGCAGAGCAGAGTACTGCAGTGCGCAGGCGCCGAACCTCTCTGACCTTTACCGGATTCACCGGACATCAGATTCACTCATAAATATAGTTTGGATACTATTTCATTTCTAGATTTGGATTTACAAGGTATAAGTAATTATTATTACTAAGACTCATAAAAAAACGTTTAGTGGAAATACCATTTTGCATGCGACAAGTAGTCACCCAAAACATACTATAAAGGCAGTTCCGGTGGGGGAATATATAAGACATAAAAGAAATTGTAGCAATGAAAATAACGTGCAATCAGAGTTTGATATGGTAAATGAAAAATTACAAAAACGCAGATATCCAAATTGGATGCTGGGAAGAGCGTGGTTTATAGCAGATAAAAAATACAGGAGAATTTGACTACACCTACCACCACAAAAAATAGGAACAATGATAGAAATAAAGACAAACCTTATGTTTCTTTGCAATATAGTACACAATTTGGACAAATAAAATCCATTATTAATAGGTTTTTGCCAATTTTTTTTTAGGATAAAACTTTAGCTACAATATTGAACGGAGGAATTAATGTGGTGGCAAGGAGAGGTAAAACCATTGGTAATTTTGTATCCACTAGTATGTATAGTTCCTAAATTAGGAAAAAAACCTGGTTGGATATTCAGGGTTTTTAGAAATGTGGGAGTACATAAACTGTACCACATGAAAGCATGCATTAGTAACCAAAACATTTAATAATCATGAAAACAGGCAGGAGTTTACTATTAAAAGATACATTAATTGCAATTCTACAAATGTGGTCTATAAAATAAATTGTTCCATCTGTAATATGTCCTACATAGGTTGTACCACACGTAAATTAAAGACACGTGTTACAGAGCACTTGAGGGATATTCATAACAATGCATTAAGCCGCAATATATCAGGGGCGGTGAAGCATTTTGTTTTGGAACATGGAGGGAGTACAGCAACACTACAAATTAGCGGTATAGAACAAATCCATAGGATTGAACGTGGAGGAGGCGTCAAAAGACGCCTCCTCACACGTGAAGCCTTTTGGATATACTATTTGAACACTAGGGCACCCAGCGGTTTCAACAAGCGCAGAGAGATGTTTTACTATTAAGGCTGTAATATATATTATTTTTTTATTTTGTATATACTGTTGCTTTGGCTTTAAATGTCTTGTCTGTTTGAATAATCTGTGAAGGAACCAGACAGGAAACAGTTAACCTATGAAAGTTGTTACTAATGTGCACCTGCTGAATAATTATCTCAGGTGTAGGTTTTACCAATTGGTTCTTGCATGGTATAAATGTTCATGAATGTCAGTAGGTAAAGAGCTTTGAAAAATATCTGTAATAGATCGAAATGCGTCGCTTGTACCGATGCATGCACACTGTCTGTGGAGTTTTTTACCGTTTGGATTTATAATTTTGGAATAATAAAGGATCAAGTTTTTATAGGAGCTGGAACATTTTCGTCTCTTCATTGCTAGTAAAGTTTCCATTATAGATTTGCTTTGTTTTTGTTCCACTCCTGGTTTTAACTTACAAATGATGCAAAACACTCACTAACATACTGCCATCTGGGGGTGAATGAATGATTTTACAATTGGTGTCTGTCACTAAGCAGTGGACAGAATATAATTAGGCCACTGCCCACAGAGCTCAAGGAATTTTATTCTTGATACATATATAATACAGGAGGACTAGATACTGTGTTCACTTCACATTTGCCAATAATGGCCAGGATAAACAGCAACGATTCTTTGAGACATGTATTAGGCCTCTTTCACACTTCCGTTGTGTGACGTCAGCACAAGTGAGAAAATGGCGGATCCGCTTTTTTCACATTTTGACGGATTTTGACTGACGTCGCACGACTGAAATGTGAAAGAGGCCTTAGGCTACTTTCACACATCAGTTTTTTTGTGTCAGGCATAATCCCTCGAATACCTGATAGGACGGATCCGGTGCTGAAATAAAAAAACTGATGCAGCGGATAATTTTTTTTTGCTGGATCCGACCTGAAGTTTTGCAGGCAGAAAATGCAGGTACGCATGTCCGGAGAGAGTGGAAGTAGAAGTAGTAGTAGTAGTGGTAGTGGTATGGTAGTGGTAGTGGTAGTAGTAGTAGTATTCCAGAATCCGGATCAGTCTTTTGACGGATTTCACAAAAGACTGATCCAGTTCCATAAACTTGTATTATTTCCGGCCGCCTGATGCGCCGATTCAGGCACTCTCAGGCGGTTCCGGAAAAGAAAAAAAACGTTGCAGTGACCGTTTTGTCCGGCCGCCGGAATGTACATTTCCGCCGGATCTGGCCAAAAACGGATGCAACGCAATGACATCAGGCGCGATCCGGCACTAATGAAAGTCAATGCAAAAAAAACGCATCCGGTACCGGATCCGTTTTTTTAAAAACACGCCGGATCACGCCTGACGTCAAAAAACTGATGTGTGAAAGCAGCCTTAAACTTTTTCACAATTTTGCCCATCTGAGTAACCTGCATGTAAATTTTTTTTTTTATTGTAACTATTGCATATGTATGCATTGTATATTTTCTAATGTATGTAGACAACGGGATGTAAATGGAGCCTTAACAGCACATTTGTAAAGCAAGCAATAAAATGTCATTTGTTTTTTAACCCCTTAACTACCGCGGATATGCCAATTAATGGCGGCAGCTAAGGGTACTTAAACCACAGCGCCGCTTCTTTAACAGCGCTGAGTTTTAAGGTTGTAGCGCCCCCCCAGCGTCGGAATTTTTCCGGGGTCTCAGCTATCGGGGGGTAGTCGAGACCCAGAGAACATGATTCAGGTCGGTTTTTACCGACCCCAGTGTTGCGATCGCTGTTATTAACCCCTTAACCCCCCAAGGGTGGTTTGCATGTTAGTGACCGGGCCAATTTTTACAATTCTGACCACTGTTTCTTTATGAGGCTATAACTCTGGAACATCAATGGATCTTGGCGATTCTGAGACTGTTTTCTCGTGACATATTGTACTTCATGTTAGTGGTAACATTTCTTCGCTATAACTTGCGTTTCTTTATGAAAAAAACGGAAATATGGTGAAAATTTAGAAATTTTCAAACTTTGAATTTTTATGCCCTTAAAACAGAATAATATGTCACATAAAATAGTTACTAAATAACATTTCCCACATGTCTACTTTACATCAGCACATTTTTGGAAACAATTTTTTTTTGTTAGGAAGTTATAAGGGTTAAAATTTGACCAGCGATTTCTCATTTTTACAACAAAATTTACAAAACCATTTTTTTAGGGACTACCTCACATTTGAAGTCAAATTGATTTTTATGCCAAATCTTGAATCCTACCAATTAAAATACGTAGGGAACATTACATAGTGGAAATATAGTACAAAATACCAAGTAGCAAAGTATTAGCCAAGCTGTATATACATATACCGTATATACTCATGTATAAGCCGACCCGTGTATAAGCCGACCCCCCTAATTTTGCCACAAAAAACTTGGAAAACTTATTGACTCGCGTATAAGCCGGGTGTATAAGTTGCCGTCCTGCTCTGTGCTCCCCATCCAGCTCTGTGCGCCCCCATTCTCCTCTGTGCTCCCCTCCTCCTGCTCCATTATCCTGTCCTGCTTGTGCTTTCCATCCTCCCCCCGTCCTGCTCCGTGCTCCCCCATCCAGCTCTGCACTCCCCCATTCTCCTCTGTGCCCACCCCCCATCCTGCTCCGTGCTCTCCGTCCTCCCCCCGTTCTGCTCCGTGCTCTCCGTCCTCCCCCCGTCCTGCTCCGTGCTCTCCGTCCTCCCCCCGTCCTGCTCCGTGCTCTCCGTCCTCCCCCCCGTCCTGCTCCGTGATCTCCATCCTCCCCCGTTCTGCTCCGTCCTCCCCCCCCGTCCTGCTCCGTGCTCTCCGTCCTCCCCCCCGTCCTGCTCCATGCTCCTTGTCCTCCTCCATGCTCCCCCCATCCTCCTCCATCATACTCACCCTCCCCGTGCCATCGCTGAACGTCCCGGCCGGCAATCCTGCGTTCTCCCCGGCTTCCTGCAGCTCTCCCCGGCTTCCTGCAGCTCTCCAGCGCTGAGCGGTGACGTAATACCGCTCATTAAGGCCATGAATATGGAGGCCACGCCCATGGGAGTGGCGTCGCGTCCATATTACATGACCTTAATGAGCGGGTATAACGTCACCGCTCAGCGCTGGAGAGCTGCAGGAAGCCGGGGAGAGCTACAGGAAGCCGGGGAGAACGCAGGATTGCAGGGACGTTCAGCGATGGCACGGGGAGGGTGAGTATGATGTCCCAGCCACCGGCTCCTGCCGCCGCATCCCCTCCCCCGCTGGTTTCTGCCCTATGACTCGTGTATAAGCCGAGGGGGCATTTTCAGCACAAAAAAAGGTGCTGAAAATCTCGGCTTATACACGAGTATATACGGTACCTAAAAGCCCAAATACGCTACCACTCCTATTTGTGAATACTATCTAGTAGATGACCCGTGCACCCAAATTCAAACTTTATACTGGAATAAGCAATTGGCAAGAGACAAGAAACAGGGAGTTAATCCAACATTTCAGAATAGACCTACGAAACGCAGACTGAGCCTATGATGCTGTAGTCATTGCAGATTCACGTGTGGAGTCAATCTAGGACAGCCAATAGGAAGAAGACAGCCTGAACAGTGAAAGCTCCTGGAGTAACACAAGCCATGAGTAGAATGTGTGTGATGACAGCCTCAGAGTACACACATCGCCTATCTCAGCTATAAGGAAGTTACATGCAAAGCACCCAAAGCTCATTCAATAGATCATGAATGAAGCAAACAGGTAGGACCTAAACACATCATCAAGTGACAAAGTATTGGGCGAAACTAAAAGCAAAAATATTCAGCACAAACTATGAAGCACTGCTGATGTTACTAAGTTGCAGGTAATCTCACTAAACCAGAAGTTAGCTCTATAGGCAGGACAAATGTTACGTGATACTTTTAATGCAACTGCATTCTCAAAAATCAGTTTAGAAGTTGAAAGCTGAAATCTGCCTGCTATAGGCCACACAATATTTTCTATCAGATGGTTTTAGTAATAAAAATAAAAAACAGAAAAATAGAATGTTTGTAATTAAAGGGACTGTCAGCACAGAATGAGGGTACGTTCCAACAATCCGGAAGTAGCAGCGTATTTTCGCTGCGTTCTAATCACGCAGGTAAATCTGTGCGGATTTAACGCATCCAAATACATTCTATTGTTGAAATTGGTATGCTGCGGCTCGTAAACCCACGCCGCATGTCAAGTTTCCAAAGGTGATCCACACGTTCACATACACACACAGTGGACATGGGAATCCTGTGTCAAAATCGCAGCAATTCCTGATCGTTGGCACATACCCTGACTGTCCAAAATAAGTCCCACCGCACAGTGCACAAAAGGTGGGTTCAACTATTTAAATACACCTTTCCACCTGCTTGTTCTGCCCATCTCCTGCACCTCACCCCCTTCTTCCATGACTAACAGCTCTGGCTTCATAGAGCCAGAGAAGGGCAGACACAAAGGGTAAACAAGCAGATGGGAAGGTGTATGTAAGTGACTGGCCACGCCATGATGCACCAAGCACCTGAACTTGTTTTTGTTTAAACAGTCATTCTCTGCTGACAGAGTCACTTTAAAGAGACTCTGTCATCACAGAATGGCTGTTTAAACCAAGTACAGGCGCCCGATGCTACAAGGCAGGGCCAGTCACTTACATACACCTTCCCACCTGCTTGGTTTTTCACCTATCTCCACCCTTCTTTAGCTCCAGGAAGCCAGAACTGTCAATTAAAGAAGAGGTGGGGTGAAGACTGAGGGAAAACAAGCAAGTGGAAAGGTGTATATAGCCGACTGGCCCCACTGTGGAGCAGCGAGACTTAGTTTGAACAGTTATTCTGTGCTTACAGAGTCCCTCTAAAGGGGTCACCAGGCCCTCTATTTGACTGCAGATTCGTGACACCATGTGGTGTGTACAGTCATGGCCAAAAGTTTTGAGAATGACACAAATATTATATTTTCACATGATCTGATGTCCTCTGGTTTTTATGTGTGTTTGACAGATGTTTTTATCACAGACAGAAATATATATTTGCAAACATATGAGTAACAAAAGCTTATATTGACAGTTAGAATGAGTTAATGCAGCAAGTCAATATTTGCAGTGTTGACCCTTCTTCTTCAGGACCTCTGCAATTCTCCCTGGCATGCTCTCAATCAACTTCTGGACCAAATCCTGACTGATAGCAGTCCATTTTTGCACAATCAATGCTTTCATTTTGTCAGAATTTTTAGGTTTTTGTTTGTCCACCCGTCTCTTGATGATTGACCACAAGTTCTCAATGGGATTAAGATCAGGGGAGTTTCCAGGCCATGGACCCAAAATCTCTATGTTTTGTTCCCTGAGCCATTTAGTTATCACCTTTGCTTTATGGCAAGGTGCTCCATCATGCTGGAAAATGCATTGTTGATCGCCAAACTGCTCTTTGAGGGTTGGGAGAAGTTGCTCTTGGAGGACATTCTGGTACCATTCTTTATTCATGGCTGTGTTTTTAGGCAAGACTGTGAGAGAGCCGATTCCCTTGGCTGAGAAGCAACCCCACACATGAATGGTTTCAGGATGCTTAACAGTTGGCATGAGACAAGACTGGTGGTAGCGCTCACCTTGTCTTCTCCGAATGAGGCGTTTTCCTGATGTCCCAAACAATCGAAAAGGGGATTCATCAGAGAAAATAACTTTACCCCAGTCCTCAGCAGTTCACTGCCTGTACCTTTGCAGAATATCAGTCTGTCCATGATGTTTTTTCTGGAGAGAAGTGGCTGCTTTGCTGCCCTCCTTGAGACCAGGCCTTGCTCAAAGAGTCTCCGCCTCACAGTGCGTGCAGATGCACTCACACCTGCCTGCTGCCATTCCTGAGCAAGCTCTGCACTGCTGGTAGCCAAATCCCGCAGCTGAAACACTTTTAAGAGACGGTCCTGGCGCTTGCTGGTCTTTCTTGGGCGCCCTGGAGCCTTTTTGGCAATAATGGAACCTCTCTCCTTGAAGTTCTTGATGATGCGATAGATTGTTGACTGAGGTACAATCTTTCTAGCTGTGATACTCTTCCCTGTTAGGCTGTGGTTCCACGGTCCGGAACCACAGCGCTTTGGACGGAGCGGAGATTCCGCTCCGTCTAAGCCCCGCCCCCTTTATGACGCGCGATCTTTCCGGAGGTGTTCAGGACACCTCCGGAACACCTCCGGAAAGAGCGCAGGGCTACATAGCCCTGTGTTAATTCTGTTGCGGCGACGCACCGTCGCCGCAATACGCGAGGACATGCTGCGGTCTAAAAAGACGCGCCGCATGTCCGTTTACGCAGGTCTGCCACCTGCGTATTGTTACGCATAGTGGAGACGGGATTTCTTGAAATCCCCTCCACTATGCTGTAACATCTGGACGCTGCGTGTTTGGCGCTGCGCCAGCGCACAGCGCCAAACACGCAGCGTTTCCTGACCGTGGAAACTCACCCTTAGGCCATTTTTGTGCATTGCAATGATGACTGCACGTGTTTCTTTAGAGATAACTATGGTTAACAGAAGAGAAACAATGATGCCATGCACCAGCCTCCTTTTAAAGTGTCCAGTGGTGTCATTCTTACTTAATCATGACAGATTGATCTCCAGCCATGTCCTCATCAACACCCGCACCTGTGTTAATGGAGCAATCACTGAAAAGAGGTTAGCTGGTCCTTTTAAGGCAGGGCTGCAATGATGTTGAAATGTATTTTGGGGGATAAAGTTCATTTTCTAGCCAAATATTGACTTTGCAAGTAATTGCTGTTAAGCTGATCACTCTTTATAACATTCTGGAGTATATGCAAATTGCCATTAGAAAAAGTGAAGCAGTAGACTTTGTAAAAATTAATATTTGTGTCATTCTCAAAACTTTTGGCCATGACTGTACACAGGCACGCTTCACCAGTATTCCCGGGGGCCCACGTGACTGCATGTATTTGATGGCTTACCTGCGGTCACATGCTAACTGCACACAATCAATTTCTGTCAATAGAAGTGAACTGAGAGAACTCAGAGGGGTCGCATCAGAACATGACTTCAAGTATGCAAATAGCATTGGGAAGACCAGGGAATGGTGCCATTGTGTTCACCACAAACTGTTAAAATTTGGCAATCTCCAGTCACACAGAAAGCGCCTGGAGACATCTGGCCCAAGCCTGGATAACCGCTTTAATATATTCATAAGCCTGCCTATGTTAACCAACAGATAGAAACCATCAAAAATTACACATTCTCGCACTTTTGTGATTATGAAATACTACTTCAGAATTCAGTAAAGGTAACCAAGTACAAACTTACAAAATGCAGTATTGCTTTCTTGCGATTATTATCAAATGGGTCACCATTTTTAATACATAGAACGAATCTAACAACACTTAACCCAAAACCGTGAGGTAAATACAGTTGATTAATGAAGCGATCCTTGAAAATAAAAAAAAAATAATTTATTGAAACACATGTAAAACAGATCATTAAAAAAGCTGTATAGGGAACACTGGATTAGTCAATAGAAGGAAAAATGCACTTATAATTGGGGTATAATAATAACTGTACAATTACACCCCCCAAGCCGCGGTTCAAAGATAATTATTATTATTATTATTATTATTATATATTTATATAGCGCCATTTATTCCATGGCGCTTTACATATGAAAAGGGGAAAAATATAGACAGATACAATAAACATGTGCTAGACAAGGGACGCATAAGTACAGAAGGAGAGAGGACCCTGCCCGCGAGGGCTCACAGTCTACAGGGATGGGTGAGAATACACTAGGAGAGGATAATTCTGGAATCAATCACATGGTCTCACATAACAGCAGTACACTGGCATTAGTACACAGAAAGACATGCAAAGCATAAGGGCCTGTGCACACGTTGCGGATTTGCCTGCGGATTTTTCCGCACAGAAATCCGCACCTCTTGGCAGAAAACGAAGGTGCGGTTTTGACGCGGTTTTTGTGCAGATTTGCCCTGCGGTTTTACACCTATAATGGAATATGTGTAAAACCGCAGCGGAATTGACATGCTGCGGTTTTAAAACCGCACCAAATCCGCGCGGAAAATTCTGCAGCGTGTGCACAGCTTTTTTTTTTCCATAGATTTACATTACACAGTGCCCTGCCTGCGGAACTGCAGTGGAACCGCAGGGCAAAAACCGCTGCGGAACCGCAGGCAAATCCGCAACGTGTGCACAGGCCCTAGAGGTAAGTATAGAGAGGGAGAAACCAATATAAAGTATAGGGTATCAAATTCCACTATATACTGATGTTGTCACCCATGACATACATGGAATTAGCAACGGAGCGAGGCGCTAGTATACACTATACAGCTCTAGTGAGCCATAAGCCACATGAATTGAGTACTATAAATTAAATCAGATACACCTGTTTGTAGAATATTCACTGAATCACCAGCAAAGATCCGATCAGAGTCCCCTCACCCCGACGCGCATTTTGCCACCAGCTTCTTCCATGGGGGGTGCCAGGGTGAAGGGACAAGGTTTTGTTTTTCCCTCAATTGTTTTGCATGTGTTACTTTATTTATATTCCCATATAATTATGAATAATGCTTTAAATTTCAATGTATGAGTTGACCAATGCCTGGCCATCCCTAGTATATGCACTTTGGTTGCTGTCACGCACTGTCACTTTAATATTGAATTTCGGATTATGATGCAAGCAGGTCACATTATCATACGGATGTTACATGCACATATTATACTAATATTGATGTCACAATCATTGTAACTTCACCATTTTTTCAGTTTCTTTTACCTAGTATCACAATGAATTTATTTTTAATTCACAGGTTGTTTTTCTTCCTTCTTTCATCACTATTAGCACCTTGGCACTCCAGTCAATATGACTTGCCGGTTTATCACTTTTTTTTATTGCACTCTTCATTATTGCATTAACCCCTTCATGACCCAGCCTATTTTGACCTTAAAGACCTTGCCATTTTTTGCAATTCTGACCAGTGTCCCTTTATGAGGTAATAACTCAGGAACGCTTCAACGGATCCTAGCGATTCTGAGATTGTTTTTTCGTGACATATTGGGCTTCATGACAGTGGTAAATTTAGGTCGATAATTTTTGCGTTTATTTGTGAAAAAAATGGAAATTTGGCGAAAATTCTGAAAATTTTGTAATTTTCAAATTTTAAATTTTTATTCTGTTAAACCAGAGAGATATGTGCCACAAAATAGTTAATAAATAACATTTCCCACATGTCTACTTTACATCAGCACAATTTTGGGAACAACATTTTTTTTGTTAGGAAGTTATAAGGGTTAAAAGTTGACCAGCGATTTCTCATTTTTACAACAAAATTTACAAAACCATTTTTTTTAGGGACCACCTCACATTTGAAGTCACTTTGAGGGGTCTATATGGCAGAAAATACCCAAAAGTGACACCTTTATAAAAACTGCACCCCTCAAGCTACTCAAAACTACATTCAAGAAGATTATTAACCCTTCAGGTGCTTCACAGGAACTAAAGCAACGTGGAAGGAAAAAATGGACATTTTAATTTTTCCAACAAAAATTTTCTTTTAGCATCAATTTTTTCATTTTCACATGGGCAACAGTATAAATTGGATCCTAAAATTTGTTGGGCAATTTCTCCTGAATACACAGATACCTCATATGTGGTCATAAACCACTGTTTGGGCGCACGGCAGGGCTCAGAAGGGAAGGAGCGCCATTTGACTTTTTGAATGGAAAATATGCTGGAATATTTAGCAGTTACCATGTCGCATTTGGAGAGTCCCTGTGTGCCTAAACATTGGAGCTCCCCCACAAGTGACCCCATTTTGGAAACTAGACCCCCTAAGGAACTTATCTAGATGCATAGTGATCACTTTGAACCCCCAGGTGCTTCACAAATTGATCTGTAAAAAAAAGAAAGTACTTTTTTTTCACAAAAATTTTCTTTTAGCCTCAGTTTTTTCATTTTCACATGGGCAACAGTATAAATTGGATCCTAAAATTTGTTGGGCAATTTCTCCTGAATACACAGATACCTCATATGTGGTCATAAACCACTGTTTGGGCGCACGGCAGGGCTCAGAAGGGAAGGAGCGCCATTTGACTTTTTGAATAGAAAATATGCTGGAATATTTAGCGGTTGCCATGTCGCATTTGGAGAGTCCTTGTGTGCCTAAACATTGGAGCTCCCCCACAAGTGACCCCATTTTGGAAACTAGACCCCCTAAGGAACTTATCTAGATGCATAGTGAGCACTTTGAAACCCCCAGGTGCTTCACAAATTGATCCGTAAATAAAAGAAAGTACTTTTTTTTCCCAAAAATTTTCTTTTAGCCTCAGTTATTTTCATTTTCACATGGGCAACAGTATAAATTGGATCCTAAAATTTGTTGGGCAATTTCTCCTGAGTACACAGATACCTCATATGTGGTCATAAACCACTGTATGGGCGCACGGCAGGGCTCAGAAGGGAAGGAGCGCCATTTGACTTTTTGAATGGAAAATATGCTGGAATATTTAGCGGTTGCTATGTCGCATTTGGAGAGTCCCTGTGTGCCTAAACATTGGAGCTCCCCCACAAGTGACCCCATTTTGGAAACTAGACCCCCTAAGGAACTTATCTAGATGCATAGTGAGCACTTTGAACCCCCAGGTGCTTCACAAATTGATCCGTAAATAAAAGAAAGTACTTTTTTTTCACAAAAATTTTCTTTTAGCCTCAGTTATTTTCATTTTCACATGGGCAACAGTATAAATTGGATCCTAAAATTTGTTGGGCAATTTCTCCTGAGTACACAGATACCTCATATGTGGTCATAAACCACTGTTTGGGCGCACGGCAGGGCTCAGAAGGGAAGGAGCGCCATTTGACTTTTTGAATGGAAAATTAGCTCCAATCGTTAGCGGACACCATGTCGTGTTTGGAGAGCCCCTGTGTGCCTAAAGTTTAGAGCTCCCCCACAAATGACCCCATTTTGGAAACTAGACCCCCTAAGGAACTTATCTAGATGCAAAGTGAGCACTTTGAACCCCCAGGTGCTTCACAGAAGTTTATAACGCAGAGCCGTGAAAATAAAAAATCTTTTTTTTTTCTCAAAAAATGATATTTTAGCCCACTATTTTTTTTTCACAATGGTTACAGGAGAAATTGGACCCCAAAAGTTGTTGTTCAGTTTGTCCTGAGTACGCTAGTACCCCATATGTGGGGGGGAACCATTGTTTGGGCACACGTCAGGGCTCGGAAGGGATATAGTGACGCTTTGAAATGCCGACTTGATGGAATGGTCTGCGGGCATCTTGTTACGTTTGCAGAGCCCCTGATGTGCCTAAACAGTAGAAACCCCCCACAAGTGACCCCATTTTGTAAACTAGACCCCCAAAGGAACTTATCCAGATGTGTGGTGAGCACCTTGAACCCCCAAGTGCTTCACAGAAGTTTATAATGCAGAGCCGTGAAAATAAAAAATCATTTTTATCCTCAAAAACTGATTTTTTTAACCCGCAATTTTTTATTTTCACAAGGGTAACAGGAGAAATTGGACCACAAAAGTTGTTGTACAGTTTGTCCTGAGTACACTGGTACCCCATATGTGGGGGGGAACCACTGTTCGGGCACACGTTGGGGCTCGGAAGGGAAGTAGTAACGTTTTGAAATGCCGACTTTGATGGAATGGTCTGCGGGCGTCATGTTAGGTTTGCAGAGCCCCTGATGTGCCTAAACAGTAGAAACTACCCACAAGTGACCCCATTTTGGAAACTAGACCCCGCAAAGAACTTATCTAGATGTGTGGTGAGCACTTTGAACCTCCAAGGGCTACACAGCAGTTTATAACGCCCGGGCATGAAAATAAAAAAATCATATTTCTTCCATAATCAGGATTTTTAGTCCCTAATTTTTTTATTTTCCCAAGGGTAACAGGAGAAATTAGACCCCAAAAGTTGTTGTCCAATTTGTCCTGAGAACGCTGATACCCCATAAGTGGGAGAAAACTACTGTATGGGCGCACGTCGGGGCTCGGAAGGGAAGTAGTGACGTTTTGAAATGCCCACTTGATGGAATGGTCTGCGGGCGTCATGTTACGTTTGCAGAGCCCCTGATGTGCCTAAACTGTAGAAACTCCCCACAAGTGACCCCATTTTGGAAACTAGACCCCGCAAATAACTTATCTAGATGTGTAGTGAGCACTTTGAACCTCCAAGGGCTACACAGAGATTTATAACGCCCGGGCATGAAAATAAAAAAATCATATTTTTTCCACAAACATGATCTTTAGTCCCCAATTTTTTTATTTTCCCAATGTTAACAGGAGAAATTAGACCCCCAAAGTTGTTGTGCAATTTTTCCAGAGTACGCTGATACCCCATATGTGGGGGTAAACCACTGTTTGGGCATACGTCGGGGCTTGGAATAAAGGGAGCACTGTTTGACTTTTTGAACGCAAAATTTGCAGGAATCAATGGTGGCGCCATGTCGCGTATGGAGACCCCCTGATGTGCCTAAATAGTGGAAACCCCTCAATTCTAACTCCAACCCCAACACACCCCTAACCCCTACACACCCCTAACCCTAATACAAACCCTAACCATAACCCTAACCCCAACACACCCCTAACCCTAATCCCAACTCTAACCATAAACCTAACCACTAGCCTAACCCTAATCCCAACCCTAACCCCAAAACACCCCTAACACTTATCCTAACTCTAACCCTAACCACAAACCTAACCCTAATCCCAACCCTAACCCAAATTCCAACCCTAACCCAAATTCCAACCCTAACCCAAATTCTAACCCTAACCCTAAGGCTGGGTTCATATTGCGTTTTACCAGCCCGTTCAACACGTAGCGTTGACCGGCTGGTAATGGTATAGCATAACGCGATCGCGTTATGCTATACCCGCTAGCGCAGATGAATCATCAGATGATTCATCTGTGCTAGCGGTGATGGAGCCCAGATGCTGCAGCCCGTGTCCGAGGCTCTGTCACTGAATGACAGCACGTCGCGAACGCATGCCGCTTTACGGCATGCGTTGCGATGTGCACACAAATGGGGTGAATGGCAGCGTTAACGGACTGCGTTACACCGCGTTATACCGCAGTGAAACGCAGTCCATCTAACGGACTGCCATAATGCAATAAGAACCCAGCCTAACCCTGAGGCCTCGTGCACACGTTGCGGATTCACTTGCGGATTTTTCTAAAATCCGCAGGTAAAATGACCTGCCTTTTACCTGCGAATTTAGCGCAGATTTGCTGCGGTTTTTCCCTGCGGTTTTACAACTATAATGGAATAGGTGTAAAACCGCTGCGGAATCCGCACAAAGAATTGACATGCTGCGCATTTAAAACCGCAGCAAATCCGCGCTGAAAAATTCGCAGCATGTGCACAGCGTTTTTTTTTTTTACCATTTATTTGCATTGTACTGTACATGGTTTCTGGATCTGCTGCGGATCAGCAGCGAAATCCGCTGCGGATCAGCAGCGAAATCCGCTGCGGATCAGCAGCGAAATCCGCTGCGGATCAGCAGCGAAATCCGCTGCGGATCAGCAGCGAAATCCGCTGCGGATCAGCAGCGAAATCAGCTGCGGATCAGCAGCGAAATCAGATGCGGATCAGCAGCGAAATCCGCTGCGGATCAGCAGCGAAATCCGCTGCGGATCAGCAGCGAAATCCGCTGCGGATCAGCAGCGAAATCCGCTGCGGATCAGCAGCGAAATCCGCTGCGGATCAGCAGCGAAATCCGCTGCGGATCCCCAGCGAAATAAGCTGCGGATCAGCAGCGAAATCAGCGGCGGATCAGCAGCGAAATCCGCTGCGGATCAGCAGCGAAATCCGCTGCGGATCCCCAGCGAAATCCGCTGCGGATCCCCAGCGAAATCCGCTGCGGATCAGCAGCGAAATCCGCTGCGGATACGCAGCGAAATCCGCCGCGGATCAGCAGCGAAATCCGCTGCGGATACGCAGCGAAATCCGCCGCGGATCAGCAGCGAAATCCGCTGCGGATACGCAGCGAAATCCGCCGCGGATCAGCAGCGAAATCCGCTGCGGATACGCAGCGAAATCCGCCGCGGATCAGCAGCGAAATCCGCTGCGGATACGCAGCGAAATCCGCCGCGGATCAGCAGCGAAATCCACAACATGTGGACAGGGCCTAAAAGGAAAAAATATATATTCTTTATTTTATTTTTTTGTCCCTACTTATGACAGGGGGGGGAGTTAATTTACTTTTATTTTGATCACTGTGAGAGTTTATCACAGTGATCAAAATAAATTGTAATTTGGAAGGCGCACTGCGCATGCGCCGGCCGGCGGGCGCACTGCGTATGCGCCCGCCATTTTCCAAGATGGCGGCGCCCATGAAGAGTCCCGGGCGGCCGCCGGGACGGATCAAGAGGCCGCAGAAGACCGGAGGAGGTGAGTATATTGGCGGGGGGGTGATCGGAGGGCGGGGGGGAGCGGAGCACACCGGAGGGGACAGGATCGGAGCGGCCAGCAGATGATAGTAACGGCGGTGACCTTTCGGCCGATCACCACCGTTACTCGGTGTGGGGAGGGTGGGAACACAGTGTCCAGCCATGGCCGATGCTATTGCTGCATCGGCCATGAATGGATTGTAATATTTCACCACTTTTCAGTGGTGAAATATTACTAATCGCTCTGATTGGCTGTTTCACTTTTAACAGCCAATCAGAGCGATCGTAACCACGTGGGGGTTAAGCCACCCCCACTGTGGTGATGCGCAAGGGGTCCTGTGCCTGCGGGTCGGATGACCTTTCAGTGATTTCGGTCCCCCGACCCGCAGGAACATGATTTATAGCATGACGCCTACGTTGGCGTCATGGGTCGGGATGGCACAGGTTTTCATGACGCCAACGTAGGCGTCATGGGTCGGGAAGGGGTTAAAAGCAGTTTATGGCTGTCCATGTGTCATCTTAATTACTCTATCGTGTATTACCCCATTCTTTCGGTCTAGTCCTCTGCTGACAGTGTGCATACATCTCCTCCCATGCCTCTGGTACTTCCGGGGACGCTCACACACTGACACGCAGGCTATTGATCTTGCATCTCAGACATAGAGCGTCTACAGGAAGAACATCATGAGGAAGCGGGCAGTCAGGTCATGCGCCACTAACGTCAGCGGTGTTCTCTGCCCCTCTGAGCATTGATTGGAGGGTGCTTCATTTAAATATATGGATGCCCCTCACCCTGACACCCCCCCTGGAAGAAGCTGATAGCGAAACGCGTGTCGGGGTGAGGGGACACTGAGCGGATCTCTGCTGATGATTCAGTGAATTGTCTACAAACAGGTATATCTGATTTTATTTATAGTACTCAATTGATTTAGCTTATTGATCACTAGAGCTGTATAGTTGCTAATTCCATCTATGATGATATAGTTATGGGAGACAACAACAGCATATACTGGAAATTGTATACCCTATACAGGTTTTTCCCTCTCTATACTTAACTCAATAGAGACTTAGGATGTTTCCACGTTCAGTACTTGCTGCGGATTGGACGCTGCATACAGCTGCAGCGTCCAGTCCGCAGCGTCCATATGTTACAGCATAATGGAGGGGATTTTATGAAATCCCATATCCACTATGCGTACAAAGACGCAGGTGGCAGACCTGCGTATATGCACATGAGGCGCGTCTTTCTAGACCGCAGCATGTCTATTTATCCTGCGGAGAAGCTCGGTCTCCGCAAGATAAATAGCACCGTCCTATGTATAGGATGTGGTGATTCCACATGTGTTCAGTGAACACATGCGTTATCACTGCGAGTACAAAAGCTGGCAGCGCTTTGTCCAAAGTGCTGCCAATACTGAACATGGAAACATACCCTTATGTTTTGTCTTTCTTTGTACTAATGCCAGTTTACAGCTGTTATGCGAGACCATAATCGTTGGGTGAGACGATTATTATACCCCAAATATAAGTGCATTTTTCCTACTATAGACTAGCTCAGCGTCCCCTATACAGCATTTTCTGGTTTTTTTTTTAACGATATGTTTTACATGTGCTCCAATAAAATATAGTTTTTTTTTTTATTTCACGATTCAATTCATTACTGAACCATATGGTTTTGGGTTAAGTGTTGTTGCATATAGTACAAAGTGTCTTTCTATATTATTAAGGACTATTAGTGTGTAAAAAGAACGAATCGAGTCTATACCCACAGGCATTTCCCTTCTGCTTGTAAACATTTCCTTACAGTTTTTATGAAATGGACGGTAAAGGTATGCTTCCACGTAGCGAAAACACTCAGGATTAGCTGCGGATTGAACGCTGCGTCCTACCACAGCGTCCAGATGTTCCTGCATAGTGGAGGGAATTTTATGAAATCCCTTCTCCACTATGCATCTGATTACGCGGGTGACACACCTGCAAAACCGGACATGCGGCGTGTCTTTTCAGAACGCAGCATGTCCATTTACCTTGCGGCGACGGAGCATCGCCGCAAGGTAAATAGCAGAGTCCTATGAAGGGGTGCGGCGATTCCGGATGTGTTCAATGAACACATCCGGATTCACCGCGCGTTCTGAAGGGGCCGGGGCTTTGGGCAGAGCAGAGTTTCCGCTCCGTCCAAAACGCCAGCTCTCCGCTACGTGGAAACGTAGCCTAAGGCAAGACGAAAAGCTCAAATGTTACAAAAACTATGAGATGCCTTCTAACAACAGCCTGAACTACAATAGCTAAAGTATCAGGGAAGACAAAACCAGAAGCAAAGATTTCCTAAAGGAGCAGACGTATTAACATCAATGCGTGATAAAAACGTACACCAATAAATGAAAAACAAACAACAAAAAAAAGAAAATGCACAAATCGTCTGAATCCATGGGCAATACAATGTTGAAAAGTCCAAAGGCAAATGCATGAGGTAATAGTACCTGGGGCATGACAGGGAGGCAGGCTAAGCACATCACATCTGACAGCACAGCCAGCAGCAGAGCTGGCCGCACACACAACTCACCGCAAGTAATACTGTTTGAGAGCGAAGGCAGCATTGGCGCAGGCCCGAGGAAAGCCGAACTCTTCTGCGATTTCTCCCCACTGGTTCTTCTCCGAGATCTAGGACATGAAGCAGAGCACAGCTGTAAGAGAGGGCGCCTCACACCGGCAGTACACCGCCACTTCACGCCGCTGTGCCCGCGTCACACAGGGAGGGAGAGAGGGAGGGACAGGCGGGGCCGAGAAAGCCGTCAGTCCCTCCCCCAGCCTCAGCGCCGTGCTCTGGGGACGATTAGCGATGTGGAAAGCTTTGCCCGCTAATTTTGACTTGCACGGAAAGTAGTGAGTGAGGGAAGCCGCACACATGGAGCCGCGTCCGGCCGGCGGCCAGCTGGGATGTACGCCGCGGCCTGGAGTGCGTGCGTACACGGAAGGCCTGCTAGGCCCACAAGTGCCTCATACAGCTAGCCTGCAGCCCCGGGGGAAGCTGCCAGCTCCACCGTCACACAGCTAGCCTGCAGTCCCGGGGGACGCTGCCAGCTCCACCGTCATACAGCTAGCCTGCAGCCCCGGGGGACGCTGCCAGCTCCACCGTCATACAGCTAGCCTGCAGCCCCGGGGGACGCTGCCAGCTCCACCGTCATACAGCTAGCCTGCAGCCCCGGGGAAGCTGCCAGCTCCACCGTCATACAGCTAGCCTGCAGCCCCGGGGGACGCTGCCACTGCCAGCTCCACCGTCACACAGCTAGCCTGCAGTCCCGGGGGACGCTGCCAGCTCCACCGTCATACAGCTAGCCTGCAGCCCCGGGGGACGCTGCCAGCTCCACCGTCATACAGCTAGCCTGCAGCCCCGGGGGACGCTGCCAGCTCCACCGTCATACAGCTAGCCTGCAGCCCCGGGGGACGCTGCCACTGCCAGCTCCACCGTCATACAGCTAGCCTGCAGCCCCGGGGGACGCTGCCACTGCCAGCTCCACCGTCACACAGCTAGCCTGCAGTCCCGGGGGACGCTGCCAGCTCCACCGTCATACAGCTAGCCTGCAGCCCCGGGGGACGCTGCCAGCTCCACCGTCATACAGCTAGCCTGCAGCCCCGGGGGACGCTGCCAGCTCCACCGTCATACAGCTAGCCTGCAGCCCCGGGGGACGCTGCCACTTGCCAGCTCCACCGTCATACAGCTAGCCTGCAGCCCCGGGGACGCTGCCACTGCCAGCTCCACCGTCATACAGCTAGCCTGCAGCCCCGGGTGACGCTGCCACTGCCAGCTCCACCGTCATACAGCTAGCCTGCAGCCCCGGGGACGCTGCCAGCTCCACCGTCACACAGCTAGCCTGCAGCCCCGGGGAAGCTGCCAGCTCCACCGTCATACAGCTAGCCTGCAGCCCCGGGGGACGCTGCCAGCTCCACCGTCAACAGCTAGCCTGCAGCCCCGGGGGAAGCTGCCAGCTCCACCGTCATACAGCTAGCCTGCAGCCCCGGGGACGCTGCCACTGCCAGCTCCACCGTCATACAGCTAGCCTGCAGTCCCCGGGGGACGCTGCCAGCTCCCACCGTCATACAGCTAGCCTGCAGCCCCGGGGGACGCTGCCACTGCCAGCTCCACCGTCATACAGCTAGCCTGCAGCCCCGGGGGACGCTGCCACTGCCAGCTCCACCGTCACACAGCTAGCCTGCAGCCCCGGGGGACGCTGCCAGCTCCACCGTCATACAGCTAGCCTGCAGCCCCGGGGGACGCTGCCACTGCCAGCTCCACCGTCATACAGCTAGCCTGCAGCCCCGGGGGACGCTGCCAGCTCCACCGTCATACAGCTAGCCTGCAGCCCCGGGGGAAGCTGCCAGCTCCACCGTCATACAGCTAGCCTGCAGCCCCGGGGGACGCTGCCAGCTCCACCGTCAACAGCTAGCCTGCAGCCCCGGGGGAAGCTGCCAGCTCCACCGTCATACAGCTAGCCTGCAGCCCCGGGGACGCTGCCACTGCCAGCTCCACCGTCATACAGCTAGCCTGCAGCCCCGGGGGACGCTGCCAGCTCCACCGTCATACAGCTAGCCTGCAGCCCCGGGGGACGCTGCCACTGCCAGCTCCACCGTCAACAGCTAGCCTGCAGCCCCGGGGACGCTGCCAGCTCCACCGTCATACAGCTAGCCTGCAGCCCCGGGGGACGCTGCCACTGCCAGCTCCACCGTCATACAGCTAGCCTGCAGCCCCGGGGGACGCTGCCAGCTCCACCGTCATACAGCTAGCCTGCAGCCCCGGGGGACGCTGCCAGCTCCACCGTCATACAGCTAGCCTGCAGCCCCGGGGACGCTGCCACTGCCAGCTCCACCGTCATACAGCTAGCCTGCAGCCCCGGGGGACGCTGCCAGCTCCACCGTCATACAGCTAGCCTGCAGCCCCGGGGGACGCTGCCAGCTCCACCGTCATACAGCTAGCCTGCAGCCCCGGGGACGCTGCCAGCTCCACCGTCATACAGCTAGCCTGCAGCCCCGGGGGACGCTGCACGCCAGCTCCACCGTCATACAGCTAGCCTGCAGCCCCGGGGACGCTGCCAGCTCCACCGTCATACAGCTAGCCTGCAGCCCCGGGGGACGCTGCCACTGCCAGCTCCACCGTCATACAGCTAGCCTGCAGCCCCGGGGGACGCTGCCAGCTCCACCGTCATACAGCTAGCCTGCAGCCCCGGGGGACGCTGCCAGCTCCACCGTCATACAGCTAGCCTGCAGCCCCGGGGACGCTGCCACTGCAGCTCCACCGTCATACAGCTAGCCTGCAGCCCCGGGGACGCTGCCACTGCCAGCTCCACCGTCATACAGCTAGCCTGCAGCCCCGGGGACGCTGCCACTGCCAGCTCCACCGTCATACAGCTAGCCTGCAGCCCCGGGGGACGCTGCCAGCTCCACCGTCATACAGCTAGCCTGCAGCCCCGGGGGACGCTGCCAGCTCCACCGTCATACAGCTAGCCTGCAGCCCCGGGGGACGCTGCCAGCTCCACCGTCATACAGCTAGCCTGCAGCCCCGGGGGACGCTGCCACTGCCAGCTCCACCGTCATACAGCTAGCCTGCAGCCCCGGGGACGCTGCCACTGCCAGCTCCACCGTCATACAGCTAGCCTGCAGCCCCGGGGGACGCTGCCACTGCCACCGCATACAAGCTAGCCTGCAGCCCCGGAGGACGCTGCCACTGCCAGCTCCACCGTCATACAGCTAGCCTGCAGCCCCGGGGGACGCTGCCACTGCCAGCTCCACCGTCATACAGCTAGCCTGCAGCCCCGGGGGACGCTGCCACTGCCAGCTCCACCGTCATACAGCTAGCCTGCAGCCCCGGGGGACGCTGCCACTGCCAGCTCCACCGTCATACAGCTAGCCTGCAGCCCCGGAGGACGCTGCCACTGCCAGCTCCACCGTCATACAGCTAGCCTGCAGCCCCGGGGGACCTGCCAGCTCCACCGTCATACAGCTAGCCTGCAGCCCCGGGGACGCTGCCACTGCCAGCTCCACCGTCATACAGCTAGCCTGCAGCCCCGGGGGACGCTGCCACTGCCAGCTCCACCGTCATACAGCTAGCCTGCAGCCCCGGGGGACGCTGCCACTGCCAGCTCCACCGTCATACAGCTAGCCTGCAGCCCCGGGGGACGCTGCCAGCTCCACCGTCATACAGCTAGCCTGCAGCCCCGGGGGACGCTGCCAGCTCCACCGTCATACAGCTAGCCTGCAGCCCCGGGGGACGCTGCCACTGCCAGCTCCACCTTCATACAGCTAGCCTGCAGCACTGGGGGACGCTGCCAGCTCCACCGTCATACAGCTAGCCTGCAGCCCCGGGGGACGCTGCCAGCTCCACCGTCATACAGCTAGCCTGCAGCCCCGGGGGACGCTGCCAGCTCCACCGTCATACAGCTAGCCTGCAGCCCCGGGGGACGCTGCCAGCTCCACCGTCATACAGCTAGCCTGCAGCCCCGGGGGACGCTGCCAGCTCCACCGTCATACAGCTAGCCTGCAGCCCCGGGGGACGCTGCCAGCTCCACTGTCATACAGCTAGCCTGCAGCCCCGGGGGACACTGCCAGCTCCACCGTCATACAGCTAGCCTGCAGCCCCAGGGGACGCTGCCACTGCCAGCTCCACCGTCATACAGCTAGCCTGCAGCCCCAGGGGACGCTGCCAGCTCCACCGTCATACAGCTAGCCTGCAGCCCCGGGGGACGCTGCCAGCTCCACTGTCATACAGCTAGCCTGCAGCCCCGGGGAACACTGCCAGCTCCACCGTCATACAGCTAGCCTGCAGCCCCGGGGGACGCTGCCACTGCCAGCTCCACCGTCATACAGCTAGCCTGCAGCCCCGGGGGACAGCTGCCACTGCCAGCTCCACCGTCATACAGCTAGCCTGCAGCCCCGGGGGACCTGCCACGCTCACCGTCATACAGCTAGCCTGCAGCCGGGGACGCTGCCCTGCACTCCACGTCATACAGCTAGCCTGCAGCCCCGGGGGACGCTGCCTGCCAGCTCGCACACGTCATACAGCTCAGCTACTGCAGCCCGGGGACACTGCCAGCTCACCTCATACAGCTAGCCTGCAGCCCCGGGGGACGCTGCCACTGCCAGCTCCACCTCATACAGCTAGCCTGCAGCCCCGGGGGACGCTGCCACTGCCAGCTCCACCATCATACAGCTAGCCTGCAGCCCCGGGGGACGCTGCACTGCCAGCTCCACCATCATACAGCTAGCCTGCAGCCCCGGGGGACGCTGCCACTGCCAGCTCCACCATCATACAGCTAGCCTGCAGCCGGGGACGCTGCCACTGCCAGCTCCACCGTCATACAGCTAGCCTGCAGCCCCGGGGACACTGAGCTCCAGTCATCAGCTAGCCTCAGCCCGGGGGACACTGCCAGCCACCTCATACAGCTAGCCTGCAGCCCCGGGGTGACACTGCCAGCTCCACAGTCATACAGCTAGCCTGCAGCCCCGGGGGACGCTGCCACTGCCAGCTCCACCGTCATACAGCTAGCCTGCAGCCCCGGGGACACTGCCACTGCCAGCTCCATGACCCCGGTCTGTCACAGGAAACAACTCACGGGAAACGCCCTGATAATACTGCAGTCATGTGAGCTCCCAGGGACATCATCACGAGGTATATAATCAGCTAGGCACGGGTATACAGCACAGAAACGGGTATATATCAGCTGGCACGGGTATACAGCATAGAACGGGTATATAGCAGCTGGGCACGGTATACAGCATCAGAAACGGGTATATAGCATGGCCAGGTATACCATAGAAACGGGTATATAGCAGCTGGGCACGGGTAACAGCATAGAAACTGGTATATAGCAGCTGGGCACGGTATACAGCACAGAATATATAGCTGAACGGGTATATACAGCTGGGCACGGGTATACAGCATAGAAACGGGTATATAGCAGCTGGGCACGGGTATACAGCATAGAAATGGTAATATACAGCTGGGCATGGGATAACAGCATAGAAAGGGTATATAGCAGCTGGGCACGGGTATTTAACAGCATAGAAACGGGTATAAGCAGCTGCGGCATGGGAATAATCACATACAGCATAGAAACGGGTATGATAGCAGCTGGGCACGGGTATACAGCATAGAAACGGGTATACATCAGCTAGAACAGGTATACAGCATAGAAACGGGTATAATAGCAGCTGGGCATCGGTATACACTGCATAGAAAACGGGTATGTAGTAGCTGGGCACGGGTATATATCAGCTGGGCAAGGGTATACAGCATAGAAACGGGTATATATCAGCTGGGCATCGGTATACAGCATAGAAACGGGTATATAGCAGCTTGGCACGGGTATAAAGCACAGAAACGGGTATATCTCAGCTGTGCACGGGTATACAGCATAGAAACGGGTATATAGCAGCTGGGCACGGGTATACAGCATAGAAACCGGTATATAGCAGCTGGGCACGGGTATACAGCACAGAAATGGGTATATATCAGCTGGACACGGGTATACAGCATAGAAACGGGTATATATCAGCTGGGCACGGGTATACAGCATAGAAACGGGTATATAGCAGCTGGGCACAAGAATACAGCACAGAAACGGGTATATAGCAGCTGGGCACGGGTATACAGCATAGAAACGGGTATATAGCAGCTGGCACGGGTATACAGCACAGAAACGGGTATATAGCAGCTGGGCACGGGTATATATATATATATATATATATATCAGCTGGGCATGGATAGATAAATATCAGCTGGGCACGGGTATACAGCATAGAAACGGGTATATATATATATAATATATATATATATATATCAGCTGGTCATGGATAGATACTGTAAATATCAGCTGGGCACGGGTATACAGCGTAGAAACGGGTATATATCAGCTGGGCATGGGTATATATATCAGCTAGGGACGGGTATACAGCACAGAAACGGGTATACAGCATAAAAACGGGTATATATCAGCTGGGCACGGGTATACAGCATAGAAACAGGTATATATCAGCTGGGCATGGCTAAATATCAGCTGGGCACGGGTATACAGCAGCTGGGCACGGGTATATATATATATATCAGCTGGGCATGGATAGATAAATATCAGCTGGGCACGGGTATACAGCATAGAACAGGGTATATATCAGCTGGGCACGGATATAAAGCATATAAATGGGTGTATATTAGCTGGGCATATGTATACAGCACAGAAATGAGTATATATCAGTTGGGCAAGTGTATACAGCATTCAAATGGGTATATATCATCAGCTGGGCATGTACAGTCATGGCCAAAAGTTTTGAGAATGACACAAATATTATATTTTCACATGATCTGCTGCCCTCTGGTTTTTATGTGTGTTTGACAGATGTTTTTATCACAGACAGAAATATAATTGCAAACATATGAGTAACAAAAGCTTATACTGACAGAATGAGTTAATGCAGCAAGTCAATATTTGCAGTGTTGACCCTTCTTCTTCAGGACCTCTGCAATTCTCCCTGGCATGCTCTCAATCAACTTCTGGACCAAATCCTGACTAATAGCAGTCCATTCTTGCACAATCAATGCTTTCATTTTGTCAGAATTTTTAGGTTTTTGTTTGTCCACCCGTCTCTTGATGATTGACCACAAGTTCTCAATGGGATTAAGATCTGGGGAGTTTCCAGGCCATGGACCCAAAATCTCTATGTTTTGTTCCCTGAGCCATTTAGTTATCACCTTTGCTTTATGGCAAGGTGCTCCATCATGCTGGAAAAGGCATTGTTGATCGCCAAACTGCTCTTGGAGGGTTGGGAGAAGTTGCTCTTGGAGGACATTCTGGTACCATTCTTTATTCATGGCTGTGTTTTTAGGCAAAACTGTGAGAGAGCCGATTCCCTTGGCTGAGAAGCAACCCCACACATGAATGGTTTCAGGATGCTTAACAGTTGGCATGAGACAAGACTGGTGGTAGCGCTCACCTTGTCTTCTCCCAATGAGGCGTTTTCCTGATGTCCCAAACAATCGAAAAGGGGATTCATCAGAGAAAATAACTTTACCCCAGTCCTCAGCAGTCCACTGCCTGTACCTTTTGCAGAATATCAGTCTGTCCATGATGTTTTTTCTGGAGAGAAGTGGCTTCTTTGCTGCCCTCCTTGAGACCAGGCCTTGCTCCAAGAGTCTCCGCCTCACAGTGCGTGCAGATGCACTCACACCTGCCTGCTGCCATTCCTGAGCAAGCGCTGCACTGCTGGTAGCCCAATCCCGCAGCTAAAACACTTTTAAGAGACGGTCCTGGCGCTTGCTGGTCTTTCTTGGGCGCCCTGGAGCCTTTTTGGCAACAATGGAACCTCTCTCCTTGAAGTTCTTGATGATGCGATAGATTGTTGACTGAGGTGCAATCTTTCTAGCTGCGATACTCTTCCCTGTTAAGGTACTGCCACACTAAACAATCCCGCTAGCGATCACAATAACGACGCATACTAATGCGATCGCTAGCGGGATTGTTTCTATATCGCTAAGTGCGGCCACATTTAGCGATATAGTTAACGACGCTATTGCCGTTAGCGATCTTCTTAACGACTTTAGCGGTACAAAAGTACCGCTAAATCGCTAAGAAAAGGTGCCACACTAGCGATATATACTTACCCAGCGGGAGCGCCGACGAGAAAATAGGGTCCGGAACGATTCCAGCGACGAGCGAGATCACAGCAGGAAGCTCGTCGCTGGCAGCTGCCGCACTGAACAACATCGCTAACGGGATCGCTAAATAGTGACGTTTTTTAGCGATCCCGTTAGCGATATTGTTCAGTGTGGCATACCCTTTAGGCCATTTTTGTGCATTGCAATGATGACTGCACGTGTTTCTTTAGAGATAACCATGATTAACAGAAGAGAAACAATGATGCCAAGCACCAGCCTCCTTTTAAAGTGTCCAGTGGTGTCATTCTTACTTAATCATGACAGATTGATCTCCAGCCATGTCCTCATCAACACCCACACCTGTGTTAATGGAGCAATCACTGAAAAGAGGTTAGCTGGTCCTTTTAAGGCAAGGCTGCAATGATGTTGAAATGTGTTTTGGGGGATAAAGTTCATTTTCTAGCCAAATATTGACTTTGCAAGTAATTGCTGTTAAGCTGATTACTCTTTATAACATTCTGGAGTATATGCAAATTGCCATTAGAAAAAGTGAAGCAGTAGACTTTGTAAAAATTAATATTTGTGTCATTCTCAAAACTTTTGGCCATAACTGTATATAAAGCTTAAAAATGGCTATAAATCAGCTGGGCACGTGTTTACAGCATAGAAATGGGTATATATCATGCATATATCAACTGGGCATGCGTATACAGCATAAAAATGGTTAAATATGAATATATCACCTGGGCACCTGTATACAGCATGGAAATGGGTATATATCATGCATATATCAGCTGGGCATGTGTATACAGCATAATTAGAAATGGGTATAAATCATGTATATCTATCAGCTGGGCATGTGAATACAGCATAGAAATGTGTGTGTACATGTACAATATATTATACACACACACATTTCTATGCTATTTACACATTCCCAACTGATAAGAGATATACGGTATATATCTAATTACGCATACATTTACCAAATGGAAATGTGTGTTTTACAGAATACTAGCTTGGCCCGTGCAAAATTTTCGCACATTGGTCATTGGGGGCGCAGGCAATTTCAGAAAAAGCAAGCTGGTGAAATGCAAATGTATTTCATGAGATGCTGAACACAGACAGGTATTTATATATGTAGATTGGTAATACAATAAATTGGTTTGATAAGTAGAGGCCAAAAAATGTCTTCCGTTGAGGTGCCACCTGCAGGTCATTGTGTCTTTCTGTAGGTTTATGAAAATGAATGTTTAAACTGTATTTAGTGATAAAATCGTGAATGTGTGGTTTGTTTGGCTCTTTTCTTGCTGAAGGGGGCAAGTTTACCTTTCAAATGGTGTATCATTTGTGTGTGTGGGGCGAAGTAATCACCGAAAAAGCAGTGCATGTTTACAAATGTGTTTGCATATGTGACTCACCTGCAGTGAAGTGTGCAATCCGCCAATGTGCCTGAAATAGGCTGGGCAAGCAGTTCTGCAAGCTGGAAAGACCCCAAGGCAAATGTTTGGATTTGTTTGTGAAATCTGTAAGCAGCATTGTGGTAGTGTGCTTTGGGGTAATGTGCTGTCACCTGCAGGTCATTTTTCCTTACTGCAGGTTTATGAAAATTTGTTTAAATTTTATTTTGTGATCAAATCGTGGATGTGTGGTTTGATTGGCTATTTTGTTGCTGAAGGGGCAAGTTGACCTTTCAAATGGTGTATCATTTGTGTGTGTGGGTGCAGTATGAACGGAGATACAAAGTAATCATCGAAAAACAGTGTTTATAAATAATAGAATAGATACTATACACTATGATATATACACATGCCCCGCTCATATATACATACACATTATCTGGACATGTGTTAATATGGAATGTTCTGTGTATTACATTACGTATTCCATCAGCCTGTTGGGGCAGAACATCAGGCCAAAAAAACCATATGCAATACGTGCGACAGGTTCCTACAGACCTTGCAAGGGGATAGTAAAAAGGCTTAAATAATATGTGGAGTGTATATAGAGATTCATTTTGGTTAGGATACAGGGTCATAGGTCAGCAGACATCTGCAAGACATGGAAAGTTTCCTTACCTTTGCAAAGCCTCCCAAAGTAATAACCCTGGTGTAGAGAGTGTGCAGGTCCAGCTCTCTGCCCCCCACCGCAGGGATCTTCCGGAATCGGGACCTGCTGAGACATGGAAAGAAGCACTATGTGAAAGCCAGCGTATGGACTATCAGCATTCAGTATATCCTAATGATTGCTTTACAACCTGCAGTAGGTGAGGCCTAAGCTTACCGGGGTTTCCATTATTGTAATATTTCTATAAAATATAATTGCTTTAAGAAAAAAGGCACCGATCCCCAGCCTGGAACTAATTTATATAAGTAGACAGTGTAGCCATGGGTGACGATTCTTTTTTAGGCTCTGTTCTGCGCATGCTACGCTACGGTGATACTTCAGAGGCAACAGCAGTCGCAACTCTCAATACTCAGCGCTGTCATTACAGGTTATTTTAGACCCATGTAAGTTTGATAAAGTTCACTTTGACTGAAACGTTATTATTTACACATATCTTAGACCAGGGGTCCCCAACCGCCGGTCTGCGGCCCATTATCGGGCCATAGCAGTTCTGTTGCCGGGCCGCGGAGCCACGGCACAGAACGCTGTACATACATGAAGCCGGCGGCTGTAGCACTGTAGTGACAGCTACAACCGCCGGCTTCAAGAAGACATCGATACTTACCTTCCGTCGCTGCATCCCTGTCGGCCGCGGCAGCTTCATCCTGGCAGTGAGGTGACGTAGTACCGTTCATTAAGGTAATGAATATGGATGTGACGCCACTCCCATAGGCGTGGCGTCCATATTCATGCCCTTAATGAGCGGTACTACGTCACCGCTGCGCACAGGAGGAAGCTGCCGCGGCCGACAGGGATGCAAGGGACCTGCAGCGACGGTGTGAGGGTAAGTATGATGAGGAGGAGGGTAAGTATGATGGGGAGGAGGACGGGGGAGCCCATCGGAGCCATGTATACAGGATGGGAGGGGAGCCATGCATACAAGGATAGGAGGGTGGAGCGGAGTCATGTATACAGGATGGGAGGGGGGAGGGGAGCCATGCATACAAGGATGGGAGGGTGGGAGCGGAGCCATGTATACAGGATGGAGAGGGGGAGCGGAGCCATATATACAGGATGGGAGGGTGGGAGCGGAGCCATGTATACAGGATGGGAGGGTGGGAGCGGAGCCATATATACAGGATGGGAGGGTTGGAGCGGAGCCATATATACAAGGATGGGAGGGTGGGAGCGGAGCCATGTATACAGGATGGGAAGGTGGGAGCGGAGCCATGTATACAGGATGGGAGGGTGGGAGCGGAGCCATGTATACAGGATGGGAGGGTGGGAGCGGAGCCATATATACAGGATGGGAGGGTGGGAGCGGAGCCATATATACAAGGATGGGAGGGTGGGAGCGGAGCCATGTATACAGGATGGGAGGGTGGGAGCGGAGCCATGTATACAGGATGGGAGGGTGGGAGCGGAGCCATGTATACAAGGGTGGAAGCGGAGCCATGTATACAAGGGTGGAAGCGGAGCCATGCATACAAGGGTGGGAGCGGAGCCTTGTATACAAGGGTGGGAGCGGAGCCTTGTATACAAGGGAGTCACATTCACATTATAAATGTTATAATTAAATGATGAGTATGCACTACTACTAAACTACAACCCCGTCCATAGCCCCGCCCCCTTATGACCAAAGCCCCACCCCTGCCACACCTCCATCCCCGCCCTGCCGGGCCATGGAAGAAAGGTCTTTCTTGAAGCCGGTCCCTGGTGCAAAAAAGGTTGGGGACCACTGTCTTAGACCACACAATTAAAGAATTCTTGTATCTAGCCAAGACTGCTGGATTATTTTCTACATATTTATGGGGTGGGGCCCTATCTGAGCACCTGTATACCTCAGGAGTGGCATATTCCATTAACACATCAGAGGTATGGGTGAGTATACCATCAGTGGAACTTCTATAGCGGTCCAAGAGGCTATGGGGCCAATTTTCACCTAGAAAGTTGCTTCTGTCAAGAGATATTGGCCTGCAAAAACCCATATACTGCTCTTGTACAGGGGCCCTCCTCTGTCTGTGTCAATCCCTGGGTATACATGAGTATTTCCCAACACGTAACTCCAACGTACGTCACTGCAAAGCCATACAGTGGTATCTGTCGACCAAATGGCCACTTTTTTTTACTTAAATTATATGTGCTATCTGCCGCTCTTTTCTATACAGATTTTTTTTTTAAAAAAAACCTGCTGAATATAAAACACTTTGAAGGTCAAAGGTCACTCTTTTGGCGTAAACTAAGTTAATGGCAGCCTATGGCTAAAATTGGTGTAATTGGCAGGAGTTTCCCAGATACATATGCTGAATAGGTTCACAAAGCATACGCAGTGTAAACTCAGGCTTATCTGTCCAGATTCCAGTGGTCACAAACTCGCCATCAATTAGATCTGGCACATGTAAACAGTGGTAAGTGCAAAAATGTCCTGGATAACACCTTGCATATGCAGTATGCCAAAATTCAATTGCAAACAGCTGGTTTCAGAAAGCCTGTGTGTGTATTATATTTCTATGATAATCAGTGTGGCAGCATATAAGCGTGTGTATGGACTACTAAAGCAAAGTATATCCCCCCCAAAAGCTGTGCGGCATCTATATAAACGAGTGACACTTCTGAAATGTGGGTGATCCCTGCAGTACAGATGAGCTGTTATTTATGGGTCAGGAGCTGAATGCATGCAGGTGGAGCTGCACATCCGGCGGTATGTATATACACTGTAAATGGAAGGGTCATAACTTCATGTGCTCATTAACAGGAGCACAACAAAGAACCTGTCGATAACCAGGGACAAGTTAGTGTCATGTCTGGCCTTCTCCATCCAGCCATGTGACAATACACAATGTACATTACGCTTCCTTTTAAAATATACCATACAAGACCTCACAATATAAAGACGTAATTCAAACAATATAACCCATGGCCTCCTAAGACCCAGGCCAGACGGACTTCTGGGAATTCTACTGTATAGGATATTGGGTCAGTTTTCCAGTCAGCGGATGACATACATATGGACGTAGCGGCGCTACCACATTTTCCAGCGCATACAAACTCATCATCGAACACAATACACATGTAAAGTGAATCAAGTGCAGCTCTGGATTTTCCTTACACAAAATAAAATCCATAATGAATCTCAAAGCAAGGTACCGTAATAGTCTACAGATGGGGCCGGCTACATAACCTGTAATTTAATAAACTTGCTGCAATAATTGGGCCCTGCTGCAGGATCATCTACTATCAATGAGAAATCAGACAGGGCGCCTGATTACTTCAGGGGAAGGGAAGAGGCCACAGGTTGTATTGATCTAGGCTTAGCACACTATTGCTGAGAGTTGTAGTTTCCCCAGAAAGTTCCCAGCATGGCAGCCAGTGGCCATAGTAAATAACATTCCGGCATGCACGAGCTGCACTGTGGATGACATTAGGGAACCCCCACAATCATGGGGCTCCCCTCCGTCTACACACAGGCAGGTGTGCGGCTCCATGTGCACGATCTCCCTCTATATATCCCCCCCGGTTAGCTCCATCTCCCCTCCCCCCGGAGATCGGATCAGTCCCGCTGCATGTGCAGCACTCTCACCCTCGGCTCTCATGGAACTGCCGCAGCTCATCCAGGAAAGCCTGCCCCTTCCTCCGGTGATCGGGCTCCGATTTCACCGTCGAGTTAGACATCGTACGACCTGGCTGCGGGAGACAGGGCAACCCCGGGTGTCCTCAGATAACCGATTAGTGGTGTCGAGGTGTAGGGAGCGCTGCACGGCTAATGCGGGAGGCGAGCGGCTCCGAGGCGGGGGGTGGCGGCCTCCCGCTCCTCGGCTCTCAGGAGAGGAGGGAGCCAGCTGCCGGCCCGAGCCCGCTCATGGACCGCACAGGAGGCGCTGGGGGAGAGGGGGGCACACGGAAAAGTTCAGGCCGCGGCCAGGGAGGGGGGTTTCACGTAGATAAGTGTTCGGCGACGGCGGAGGGTCGGCCCGCCGCTGACCGGACACCTCGTTCTCACGGTCTCCCTTCTTCAGCACGGACACCCGGCTGACTGCTGCCTGACACGGAGCATGTTTTGCCGGGCCGCTGCGGGCTCCAGGTCTCCCTTTGTGTTAACGGCTGGGCTGCGTGTTCGCTGCTGTCCGCGGCCTCCTGCGCTCTCCGCTCGGCGGCTTCTCTCTCATGTACCCGCGCTAAGGCGGCTGAGGTGAGCTGCCGCGGAATCGAGCGCTCCTCACTCTGCCTCACAGACAAAAAGACCTAAGGCCGCGGCGGCCACTGCTGCTCCTGCTGCTGGTGGTGGAGAGGGGGGCAAAAAGCGCAGAACAGCGACCCCTTAGCGTCGGCCGCTGGTACTACAAGCAGGGCCTGCACCTCGCACAGAGAGAGCGCGACCCCGCGCCATGCTCGCGTACGTACCGGTGAAGAGGGAGGACGTGACCGAGCACGAAGGGGAACCACTGAGGGCAGCGTGAGCGCGCGTCTATCGGGGACTGTGGCGCGGTCGCGGCGGGAAACAATAGGAAGGAAAAGCAAAGCTTGTGTGCTGCCTTAGGGGAGGTGTATAAAGTGACGAAAGCGGTAGAGGACGAACCAAACTCTCACAACATGAAAGCGACCGTTGGGACCGCCAAGGGACTGTGGTGAAAGAGTCATGTTTTCAACTGTAGACGTCACGCTCCTCTGCTGGTGAAGTTTGCTTTGGCTGAGAAGTGCTGTCCATGTGGACACCGGAGCCGTGATGTCAGCGTGTGGCCGAGGCTCTCCTCACTCCTGTCAGTGTGCATGCTGTACATACTGTATGTCTGTGTGTGCAGAAGGGCTCGGAATAGGAGAGCTGACAGGAAAGTGATGGAGTGTCCCCACAGCAGGAAGGTGTACCTGGACCACACTTATGAGACGAGGCTGAAGTTGCTTTCTTATTCGCTCAGTTTCTTATTCGGAGCTGAAGTTGGTTTCTTATTCGGCAGTTTCTTATTCGGACTGAAGTTGCTTTCTTATTCGGCAGTTTCTTATTCGCAAATTTTTCTTTCTGTTTCTATAGATTTAACAACAAAAAATAGCAACAAAATAATAGAAAACACTGCAGTGAGGAGCCCTGGTGAGAATACACTTAAAATCTGCACCAAAAATTATAAAACGGGCATCAAAGAGGGCACTAATTAAAGGGTTAAATGACTTTGGGCCACAGATATGACACTGCAGACATATAGAACAGGGGTCCCACATTAAAAACAAGTCTCCCCAGCCTGGCCCAAATGGGTTCTGGGCATCAGAATTGGCAACAAAGTGGGCAAACAGCCAATTTTCACAGATTTGAATAAGTAACAGATGTTTTTCACGGGTTAAATGACTTTGGGCCACTGATCTCACACTAAGAATACACAGATAGTGATGCCCCGCATCAAACCCAGGTCCCTCCTGCCTGGCCCAAATGGGTTCTGGGCATCAGAATTGGCAACAAAGTGGGCAAACAGCCAATTTTCACAGATTTGAATAAGTAACAGATGTTTTTCAGGGGTTAAATGACTTTGGGCCACTGATCTCACACTAAGAATACACAGATAGTGATGTCCCGCATCAAACCAGGTACCTCCAGCCTGGCCCAAATGGGTTCTGGGCATCAGAATTGGCATCAAAGTGGGCAAACAGCCAATTTTCACACACTTGAATAAGTAACAGATGTTTTTAACGGGTTAAATGACTTTGGGCCACTGATCTCACACTAAGAATACACAGATAGTGATGCCACGCATCAAACCAGGTCCCTACGGCCTGGCCCAAATGGGTTCTGGGCATCAGAATTGGCATCAAAGTGCGCAAACAGCCAATTTTCACAGATTTGAATAAGTAACAGATGTTTTTCAGGGGTTAAATGACTTTGGCCCACTGATCTCACACTAAGAATACACAGATAGCGATGCCCCGCATCAAACCCAGGTGCCTCCTGCCTGGCCCAAATGGGTTCAGGGCATCAGAATTGGCATCAAAGTGGCAAACGGACAATTTTCACAGATTTGAATAAGTAACAGATGTTTTTCAGGGGTTAAATGACTTTGGGCCACTGATCTCACACTAAGAATATACAGATAGAGATGCCCCGCATCAAACCCAGGTACCTCCAGCCTGGCCCAAATGGGTTCTGGGCATCAGAATTGGCATCAAAGTGGGCAACAGTCAATTTTCACAGATTTGAATAAGTAACAGATGTTTTTCAGGGGTTAAATGACTTTGGGCCACTGATCTCACACTAAAAATATACAGATAGTGATGCCCGCATCAAACCAAGGTCCCTCCTGCCTGGCCCAAATGGGTTCTGGGCATCAGAATTGGCATCAAAGTGGGCACACAGCCAATTTTCACACACTTGAATAAGTAACAGATGTTTTTAACGGGTTAAATGACTTTGGGCCACTGATCTCACACTAAGAATACACAGCTAGTGATGCCACGCATCAAACCCAGGTCCCTCCTGCCTGGCCCAAATGGGTTCTGGGCATCAGAATTGGCATCAAAGTGCGCAAACAGCCAATTTTCACAGATTTGAATACGTAACAGATGTTTTTCAGGGTTAAATGACTTTGGGCCACTGATCTCACACTAAGAATACACAGATAGTGATGTCCCGCATCAAACCCAGGTACCTCCAGCCTGGCCCAAATGGGTTCTGGGCATGAGAATTGGCAACAAAGTGGGCAAACAGCCAATTTTCACAGATTTGAATAAGTAACAGATGTTTTTCAGGGGTTAAATGACTTTGGGCCACTGATCTCACACAAAGAATATACAGATAGTGATGCCCCGCATCAAACCCAGGTCCCTACGGCCTGGCCCAATGGGTTCTGGGCATCAGAATTGGCATCAAAGTGGGCACACAGCCAATTTTCACAGATTTGAATAAGTAACAGATGTTTTTCAGGGGTTAAATGACTTTGGGCCACTGATCTCACACTAAGAATACACAGATAGCGATGCCCCGCATCAAACCCAGGTCCCTCCTGCCTGGCCCAAATGGGTTCTGGGCATCAGAATTGGCATCAAAGTGGGCACACAGCCAATTTTCACAGACTTGAATAAGTAACAGATGTTTTTAACAAGTTAAATGACTTTGGGCCACTGATCTCACACTAAGAATACACAGATAGTGATGTCCCGCATCAAACCCAGGTACCTCCAGCCTGGCCCAAATGGGTTCTGGGCATCAGAATTGGCAACAAAGTGGGCAAACAGCCAATTTTCACAGATTTGAATAAGTAACAGATGTTTTTCAGGGTTAAATGACTTTGGGCCACTGATCTCACACTAAGAATACACAGATAGTGATGTCCCGCATCAAACCCAGGTCCCTCCCGCCTGGCCCAAATGGGTTCTGGGCATCAGAATTGGCAACAAAGTGGGCAAACAGCCAATTTTCACAGATTTGAATAAGTAACAGATGTTTTTCAGGGTTAAATGACTTTGGGCCACTGATCTCACACTAAGAATACACAGATAGTGATGTCCCGCATCAAACCCAGGTACCTCCAGCCTGGCCCAAATGGGTTCTGGGCATCAGAATTGGCATCAAAGTGGGCAAACAGCCAATTTTCACAACACTTGAATAAGTAACAGATGTTTTTAACGGGTTAAATGACTTTGGGCCACTGATCTCACACTAAGAATACACAGATAGTGATGCCACGCATCAAACCCAGGTCCCTACGGCCTGGCCCAAATGGGTTCTGGGCATCAGAATTGGCATCAAAGTGCGCAAACAGCCAATTTTCACAGATTTGAATACGTAACAGTGTTTTTCAGGGTTAAATGACTTTGGCCACTGATCTCACACTAAGAATATAGCAATAGGTTGATGCCCGCATCAAACCAGGTACCTCCAGCCTGGCCCAAATGGTTCTGGCATCAGAATTGGCAACAAAGTGGGCAAACAGCCAATTTTCACGATTTGAATAAGTAACAATGTTTTCAGGGGTTAATGACTTTGGGCCACTGATCTCATACTAATATACACAGATAGTGATGTCCCGCATCAAACCCAGGTCCCTCCTGCCTGGCCCAAATGGGTTCTGGGCATCAGAATTGGCAACAAAGTGGGCAAACAGCCAATTTTGGAGGACCTGGGTTTGATGCGGGGCATCACTATCTGTGTATTCTTAGTGTAGATCAGTGGCCCAAAGTCATTTAACCCTGAAAAACATCTGTTACTTATTCAAATCTGTGAAATTGGCTGTTGCCCACTTTGATGCAATTCTGATGCCAGAACCCATTGGGCAAGGAGAGACTGGGTTTGATGCGGGCATCACTATCTGTGTTTCTAGTGTGAGATCAGTGGCCCAAAGTCATTTAACCCTGAAAAACATCTGTTACTTATTCAAATCTGTGAAAATTGGCTGTTTGCCCCTTTGATGCATTCTGATGCCCAGAACCATTTGGCCAGCAAGGACCTGGTTTGATGCGGGGCATCACTATCTGTTTCTAGTGTGAGATCAGTGGCCAAAGTCATTTAACCCTGAAAAACATCTGTTACTTATTCAATCTGTGAAAATTGGCTGTTGCCACTTTGATGCCAATTCTGATGCCAGAACCATTTGGCCAGGCAGGAGGACTGGGTTTGATGCGGGGCATCCTATCTGTTATTCTTAGTGTGAGATAGTGCCCAAAGTCATTTAACCCTGAAAAACATCTGTTACTTATTCAAATCTGTGAAAATTGGCGTTGCCCACTTTGATGCAATTCTGATGCCCAGAACCCATTTGGGCCAGGCAGGAGGGACTGGGTTTGATGCGGGCATCACTATCTGTGTATTCTAGTTGAGATAAGTGGCCCAAAGTCATTTAACCCTAAAAACATCTGTTACTTATTCAATCTGTGAAAATTGGCTGTTGCCACTTTGATGCAATTTGATGCCAGAACCCATTTGGGCCAGGCAGGAGGGACCTGGGTTTGATGCGTGGCATCCTATCTTGTATTCTTAGTGTGAGATCATGGCCCAAAGTCATTTAACCCGAAAAATCTGTTACTTATTCAATCTGTGAAAATTGGCTGTTGCCACTTTGATGCCAATTCTGATGCCCAGAACCCATTTGGGCCAGGCAGGAGGACTGGTTTATGCAGGGCTATCGACTATCTGTGTATTCACTAGTGTGAGATCAGTGGCCCAAAGTCATTAACCCCTAAAAACCATCTGTTACTTATTCAAAGCTGTGAAAATGGTGTTTGCCATTTGATGCAATCGATGCCAACCGCATTGGGCAAGCAGAGCCTGGTTTCGATGCGTGCATCATATCATGTGTTTCTTAGTGTGAGATCAGTGGCCCAAGTCATTAACCTGAAAACACTGTTACTTATTCAAATCTGTGAAATTGCTGTTGCCCGCTGATGCAATACTGTGCCAACCCTTGGGCCAGCTAAACCTGGGTTTGGGCATCAATTGGCTCAAGTGGACAGCCAATTTCATTAACCTGAATAATCTGATTATTTTAATCGGGTAAAGATTGGCTGTTACCCAATTGATGCCAATTTGATGCCCCGCATAACCAGGCTGCCCTGGTTATGGTCGGGCATCACGATTATCAAAGTGGGACATAGCCAATTTTACGTTTGAATATAAAATTGTTTTATCAGGGAAAATGACTTTGCCCACTGATCATCGATGCAATAAACCATTGAGCCCAGCAGAACCTAGGTGACGGCATCACATCTGGTCTTAAATGAGAAGTGGGCCAGAATGCATTAACCGTGAAAACAGCCATTTTTTTCAAATCTGTGAAAATGGCGTTTGCCCACTTTGATGCCAATTCTGATGCCCAGAACCCATTTGGGCCAGGCAGGAGGGACATGGGTTTGATGCGGGCATCACTATCTGTGTATTCTTAGTGTGAGATCAGTGGCCCAAAGTCATTTAACCCGTAAAAACATCTGTTACTTATTCAAATCTGTGAAAATTGGCTGTTGCCCACTTTGATGCCAATTCTGATGCCCGAACCCATTTGGGCCAGGCAGGAGGGACCTGGGTTTGATGCGGGGCATCCTATCTGTGTATTCTTAGTGTGAGATCAGTGGCCCAAAGTCATTTAACCCCTGAAAAACATCTGTTACTTATTCAAATCTGTGAAAATTGGCTGTTTGCCCCTTTGATGCCAATTCTGATGCCCAGAACCCATTTGGGCCAGCGAGGACCTGGGTTTGATGCGGGGCATCACTATCTGTATTCTTGTGTGAGATCAGTGGCCCAAAGTCATTTAACCCTGAAAAACATCTGTTACTTATTCAAATCTGTGAAAATTGGCTGTTGCCCACTTTGATGCCAATTCTGATGCCCAGAACCCATTTGGGCCAGGCAGGAGGACCTGGTTTGATGCGGGGCATCCTATCTGTGTATTCTTAGTGTGAGATCAGTAGCCCAAAGTCATTTAACCCCTGAAAAACATCTGTTACTTATTCAAATCTGTGAAATTGGCTGTTGCCCACTTTGATGCCAATTCTGATGCCCAGAACCCATTTGGGCCAGGCTAGGGGAGCTTTTGGGTTTGATGCGGGCATTCATATTCGTTATATTTTTGTAGTGTAGTGTTCATGGCCCCAGTCATGTTAACCCTAATAGATTTGTTACTTAATTTAAAAACGTGAGAAAATTGCTGTTGCCAAATTTGATGCAATTCTGATGCCAAGAAACCAATTTAGGCCAGGAGGAGGGAACTGGAATTGAGCGTAGACTCACTATCGTGGTATCTTAGTGTGAGATCAGTGCCCAATATGACATTTAACCGTCCAACAACCTGTTACTTATCAAAGTCTGGAAAATTGGCCGTGGTGGCCCACTTTGATGCCAATTCTGATGCCCAGAACCCATTTGGGCCAGGGAGGAGGGACCTTGGTTTGATGCAGGGCATCGCTATCTGTGTATTCTTAGTGTGAGATCAGTGGCCCAAAGTCATTTAACCCCTGAAAAACATCTGTTACTTATTCAAATCTGTGAAAATTGGCTGTTTGCCCACTTTGATGCCAATTCTGATGCCCAGAACCCATTTGGGCCAGGCAGGAGGCACCTGGGTTTGATGCGGGGCATCACTATCTGTGTATTCTTAGTGTGAGATCAGTGGCCCAAAGTCATTTAACCCTGAAAAACATCTGTTACTTATTCAAATCTGTGAAAATTGGCTGTTTGCCCGCTTTGATGCCAATTCTGATGCCCAGAACCCATTTGGGCCAAGCTGAAGAGACCTGGGTTTGATGCGGGGCATCACTATCTGTGTGCTCATAGTGTGAGATCAGTGGCCCAAAGTCATTTAACCCCTGAAAAACATCTGTTACTTATTCAAATCTGTGAAAATTGGCTGTTTGCCCACTTTGATGCCAATTCTGATGCCCAGAACACATTTTGGCCAGGCAGGAGGCACCTGGGTTTGATGCGGGCATCACTATCTGTATATTCTTTGTGTGAGATCAGTGGCCCAAAGTCATTTAACCCGTTAAAAACATCTGTTACTTATTCAAGTCTGTGAAAATTGGCTGTGTGCCCACTTTGATGCCAATTCTGATGCCCAGAACCCATTTGGGCCAGGCAGGAGGGACCTTGGTTTGATGCAGGGCATCGCTATCTGTGTATTCTTAGTGTGAGATCAGTGGCCCAAAGTCATATAACCCCTGAAAAACATCTGTTACTTATTCAAATCTGTGTAAAGTGGCTGTTTGCCCACTTTGATGCCAATTCTGATGCCCAGAACCCATTTGGGCCAGGCTGGGGAGACTTGTTTTTAATGTGGGACACCCTGTTCTATATGTCTGCAGTGTCATATCTGTGGCCCAAAGTCATTTAACCCTTTAATTAGTGCCCTCTGGTGCCCACTTTGATGCCCATTTTTGTGCCAGTTTTATAATTTTTGGTGCAGATTTTAAGTGTTTTCACATCAGGGCTCCTCACTGCAGTGTTTTCTATTATTTTGTTGCTTATTTTTTGTTGTTAAATCTATAAAAAACAGAAAAGAAAAATTTGCCGAATAAGAAACTGACGAATAAGAAACCAACTTCAGCTCCGAATAAGAAACTGAATGAATAAGAAACCAACTTCAGCCTCGTACTTATGAGGCGGTGCCAGTATGGACCTTACTATCAGCGTCGCCAACTAGCCCTTTTAAAAAGTCATGGACATATTGGGAAACCGTACGGCTGCGGCCACACAGGTCACCGGCCAAAGATGGCTGCGTACCACATAGCAGTGTAAGGCTGGGTTCACATTTGCGTCTGTGTGCACAGTGTTTGATCCGCATGCGTACATATCTTTCACATGGTGTACATAGGGACATGCGTTCGCATATGCATGCGTCAATGTCCAGGGAACGCAACATGTTGCATTTTTTGAAGCGTCAAATACGCACAGTCATGCACATGCGGATTAATGCGTCAAAACAACGCATTACTGTCTATGGGAACGCATTGGTACGCAAGGACATGTGCATGGATGCGGTCGATGCGCATGCAGACTTCATACTACGCATGTCCAGGAACTGATTACAGCACTTGGAAATATCGAACGCATGAGCATAAAAAACGCAAAGGCATGCACACGCCACTGGGGGGGTTTGCGTCATGTGTAAGATGATGCAGATAAAAAACGCGTTGGCATGCAGATGATACACTGCGCACAGAAGCGCTAATGTGAACCTAGCCTAAGTGAATGGTTGGGACCCCCTTTGCTCACCACAACAAACAAGAGACTAAAAACAGACCAGGACCAGGTTTTTTTTTTTGTAACTTGCTTGTCCTGTTCCGTTTGCAATGTGATCCTATCCACTTGTATTGCACTGTGATGTAGTAATGACACTTTGGCCCAAACAGGTCGCTCATCCAAAGAACTCGTATGTGATGTGTGTAGGCCATAATTCTTGTGATCTGTATTCACTTTGTAAACAGATGATCACTTCAGTCATAATACTAGTTTAAAAAAAGTCGCAGGTGCATCAACTTTCTTATTTCAATGGAAAGAAGTGCCCCATTTGTTTAGTTTGTCCTATTCTGGACGATTAGCATCTCTGGACTTTATTCATAGAGATGCCGTCTGGAAGTTGTCAGCTCATTAAAGAGTTACTGTCAAAAATGAAGTTATTTCTTATTCACTGGATACTGTTTGGGAGTAATTTGCTAATCTGTGGGGTTTAGCCTCATCCTGAATGGGCAGAGGTTGTATAAGTGGCCTCCTCTCCATTCATTGTCTATATGACTGCTGTCAATAGCTAAGTCCTGTACTTGGCTGTTCCATAGATGATGGAACTTAGGCTGCCCCATGCATATCTTCTCCGCTCCATTCAGTACCAGTATTTGGATCACTGGGGTTCCCACCGCTCTGACCACAGTAAGAAGCAAGTTATACCCTATCTTGCCGATAGGAAATAACTTTATTTTTTTAAATTATCCTTTAACTTCCATTGTAAGGAAAAAAAATCTAGAAAAATCCTATATACAATGCTAGCTATCCTATTCAGCTTCTTTAATTGAATGTTCAAAGTTATACTCATCACCCTTTTGGCATGCATTTTTGCTTTAGATAGCAAAAGAAACATTACAGAATGGTGAAGGGGATTTTGAGAATTATACGAAACTTGACCAAGCTTAGGGAATGTTATAAATACAAAAACACTCACTGAATCCGCTTTCTATGCAGAAGTGAATGTGCTGTACATACATTCATGTGACTACTGCAGACAATCGCATACCTCCCAAGTTTTGAAGACCGCAAAGAGGGACAAAGGCTGCGTTGCGCACCGCGTAAAATTTTAGGCCATGCCCCCGACCACACCCATTTCACAACTAATCACACCATGTCCACGCCTCAACCACACTCATTTAGCACTGTTGATCACACTGGTACTGAGGGCGGGCACAGTGGCTGGCACTATGGGATCAGTGGCTGGCATTATGGGCACAGTGGCTGGTACTGAGGAAAAGAAAGAAAGAACAAAGAGAAAAAAGAAAACAAAGAAAGAAGGGAAAGAACAGAGAGAAAGAAACAAAAAAAAGAAAGGAGAGAGAAAGAAAGAACAGTGAGAAAGGGGACAGAAAAAAAGAACAGAGAAAAAAAAGATCGGAAAGAAAGAACAGAGAGGGAGAGATGAGAATGGGGAAAGAAAGAACAGAAAGAAACAAACAAAAAAAGAAACAAAGAGAGGGACGAAAGAATAAACAGAAAAAAAGAAAGGGAAAAGAAAGAACAGAAAGAGAAAAAGATGGGAAAGAAAGAGCAGAGAGAAAGAAAGAAAAACAGAAAGAAACAGAGGGGACAGAACAAAAGAACAGAGAAAGAGACAAAAAGGGTAAAAAAAGAAAGAACAGAGAGAGAAAGAAAGGGGAAAGAATAGAGAGAAAGATAGATGGGAAGGAAAGAACAGAGAGAAATAAAGAAAGAACAGAGAAAAAGGAAGAATAGAGAGAAAGATATGGAAAAAAGAAAGAACGAGGAGAAATAAAGAACAGAGTGAAAGAAAGAAAACAGAAAGAGTGGACAGAAAAAAAGAACAGAGAGAGAAAAAAAGAAAGGGGAAAGAAATAAAAGAGGGAGAGAGAAAGAAAGATGGGAAAGAAAAAAAGGGGAAAGAAAAAAAAAAAGAGAGAGAAAGAAACAGGGACAAAGAAAGATTCTATAAAGATACTATAGCAGCTCGGCTCCCATTGTAGTGCCCACCTGAGCCTCCTGATGCAGGACATATGATCCGCTCACATGGCCGACATCCCCGAGTCCAAGGCGATCCTGCTGTCCGCGCTGTCGTCGGAGGACACAGTGATGGATCTGAAGCATTCCCTGAAGTGCTTCCATGGTTCCGTCACAATCTCCTCCCAAAATGACCTAATTTCCGGTCAGCTTCTAGCACGTCACTTCCGGTGGAACGTCACGTGCGAATTTTAAAGTGCTCCTCGGGGCTCCGCCGTGTACTCCTGTGTCCATGGGAAAAGTAAGCTCCCGGCGGGGACAGTGGGGCAGACTCTCAAAATCGGGACTGTCCCACTGGATCTGGGACGGTTGGGAGGTATGAATGCTCCCCACCATACACCTTGTACACGCACGACTGCACACCTCATACACGGTTCCGCTTTGTATGCCTCGTACACACACGCTTCCTCTCCGTACACCTCGCGCACACACGGCTCCACTCAGTACACACGGCTTCACTCCGTAAACCTCGCACACATGCGGCTCTGCTCTGTACACCTCATGCACACACGGCTCCACTCAGTACACACATGGCTCCACTCCGTAAACCTCGTACACGCAGCCATGCTCTGTACACCTTGTACATACATGGCTCCGCTCCGTAAACCTCGTACACGCGGCTCTGCTCCATACACACGCATTTCCACTACGTACACCCCGTACACACATGGCTCTGCTCCGCTCCGTACACGCACGGCTCAAGCATGGAGCCCTGTGTGTACGGAGCTGAGCGGCTCAGCTCCGTACACTTCGTACACACAGGGCTCCGTTTCATACGCCCCGTACACACACAGCACTGCTACATCCACCTCGTACACACACGGCTCCGCTCCATACACCTCGTACACACACGGCTCCGCTTCATACGCGTTTCCACTCTGTACACCCCGTACACACATGGCTCTGCGCCGCACACACACGGCTCAAGCACGGAGCCCTGTGTGTATGGAGCTGAGCGTCTCAGCTCCGTACACACAGTGCTCCGTTTCGTACGCCCCGTACACACACAGCACTGCTACATCCACCTCGTACACTCACGGCTCCGCTCCGTACACCTCGTACACACAAGGCTCCGCTCCGTACACCTCGCACACACGGCTCCGCTCCGTACACCTCGCACACACACGGCTCCACTCTGTACACCTCATACACACACACGGCTCTGCTACATCCACACTGTAATCCCCTACTGACCCCACACACATAAACTTGCCCTCATCCAGCACCATGACAACCAGCAGAGACCTGCACACACTGAGGAGCCTAACCATGTGACACCTAACTCCTCCCCTCCTGTGACCTCATCACAGGTCCTGTGCACACAGAGGAGGACAGCACAGCGAAGTCATTGCTCTGCTGTAAGAAGCTGAAGTGGAGAGCTGGGAGGGCGACGATAGGGTGCATGAGGGGCGTGGGTCTTCTCTCACTGCGGGACACATAGTGTCCCCAGCGGGACAGAGGGCGGGAGGGTCAGAATCGGGACTGTCCCGCTTAATTTGGGAGGTATGCATTCGCTGCCTTCCTGAGGTGACGTTTGCATGTATGGCACATAACCTGCGAGATCCATGATTCACTGCAGTGATCACATTAAAGGGAATCTGCCACCCCGTGGTACGTACATAACTTATTAATATGGGCATACAGGTGATAGAAATGTTAAAATAATCCTACCTGTATGCCTCTGTTGTTGAGAATCGACTTATTTCTTTATGTTAATGATTTCTTCCAGGCTCCAGTGCGTGCAGTGCCTGGATGAAATCTCTGCCTCCTGTCTTCAATTGCATATCAGCCCACTCCTATCAGCGTCACATTACCCTGACGTGTAATGGTGGCCACGGGATCCCACGCCGCTGTCCTGTAATAGCGTCATTATACTTACCTATTCCACCAGTCTATGTGCATTGGCTTCAGCATTCTTCAGCGCAGGCGCCAGTGTGCAGTGGTAAGCTGCGCTGAAGAACGCTGAAGCCAATGCCTATGGAAGGGCAGAATAGTTATGTATATTCGCTATATTGCAGGGCGAGGGATTCCGTGGCCACCATTACACATCACAGGGCACTGTGACACTGATAGGAGGGTGTGGTACACAATTGAAGACCATAGGCAGAGATTTCTTCCAGGCACCGCATGCACTGGGGGCCTGGAAAAAATCATTAGCATAAAGAAATAAAAGACAATTTTTCAACAACAAAACCGTAGATATGAGACATACAGGTAGGATTATTTTAACATTTCTATCACCAGTATGTCCATATTAACAGGTTATATACGTCCCAGGGGTGACAGATTCCCTTTAATGAATGAAATCTAATTGGTGCTGTACCAGCTGGAACTAGCAGGGTAATGGCTAGATTGGTGTTAAAGTGAACTTGTCAGCAAGATTTCATAATGTAAAGTAAAAACACATAGATGAAATGGCGCTGTCAAACAGAAAAATTTGACACCTGTACTGAAGAAATCCACATTGTGGTTCTATTTTTAATCACCATTTGAAGTTTTCTGCAAATTAGACTTCAGTGCACAGGGCTGGACTGTACGTTGGATCTTCTCCTTGTCTGTGATTCCCCAACTCTTCTGCCTGCCTCTAGTCTTTGAATAACAGATCACTGCCTTTCCAGTGACCAGCCCCCTATGTTTGAAAGTGTTATGCACCATCGCAGAGAGACCCAGCAAGACTGGCACCAAACAAGCAAATACGCAGCCACAGATGCACTTGGCGCAACATTAAAGGACCGGGATACTCTTCACCCAGCTCCCAGTAATTGAGAGGGGGGCGTTAGCAAAGCCCTTCCCAGGCCAGCTGGCACCGGGCAGCTGGCGTCTGCTGACACGGCTGGAGCCTGCTCGAAAAGGTAGAGTACTCTGTGATAAACCCTGGGAGTGTAGCATAAAGAGAAAGGGAGACAAACCCTAAGACCAACCCTGAAAGAGAGCAGGTCAGTACTGCAGGCAGCACTCGCCACCACAACACATAGGAACTGCAATAAACAGCAAAGTTGTCATGTATAGTGTACAGTTCCTATAGCGTCTTGTGCTTGGGTGCGAGGAAAACACAGGAGACATAGGTTGAGATGAAATGACTTGTATTACTTCATACAAGCATGCTGAAAAGTTCACACAGTTTGCAGGAACAGCGACAGGAGACACAGCAGGCCAGAGTAACTTCAAGCACTACAATAAATCTCCAAAGCAGGTTCAGGATCTCTTCTCTGTACCGTAATTCCTCTGCAAACATGGATTCACCAAACAGCAGGTTTCCAGAGTCCAAAAGTGTTCCAAGGTTCCTCAGTAGGGAATAGCTGGAGTACAAGTCCAAGGCTTCCAGGAGTCAGGTCACAGACTGACTGAGGCTTGATTCAGGAGCACTGATTGTTCAGCTGAGGCTGCTTAAGAAGCAAGAGGGAAGAATCAGGGTGGGAACATGAAAACTGGAAACTCCATATTAACTGAGGGCAAGAGCTGCAGAAAGACAGAAAGCAAAATGGCCGACGGAAAACTGAGTTTCAAGGAACATGTCAACAGAGACAAAGAACCTTACATTACTCCCCCCTTAGGGACAACCTCCAGATGACCTCAGACCAGGCTTGTCAGGGTACCTATGATGAAACTGGCGGAGCAGGCGAGGAGCATTTACATTATTGACTGGTTCCCATGAGTTGTCCTCCACTGGGTAGCCCTGCCATTTAATCAAATATTGCAACTGATTTCTGTACAACCTGGAATCTAGAATCCTTTCCACCATAAATTCTTCCTGACCATCGACCAGCACTGGGTCAGGGCAAGGAGAAGAACGTCCAGGAAACGTATTGGGTGTTGCAGCCTTTAGTAGGGATACATGAAAGACAGGGTGGATTCTCATAGTTCTGGGCAGTTGAAGACGACAAGCAACAGCACTTATAATCTTATTGATCTTATAAGACAAAAAACATGAATGTTAGCTTACTGACCGAGCACTCCGCTCCCACCAGGTGGTGATTTTAATTACACCAGCTCCCTACTTTACCCATAAATGCAGGCATTACCGACAGAGGTGCATATTCGCCCAGAAATTCAGATATCAGCCTAATAGAGGTATGTTCACATTAGGTTAGGGACTCAACAGAATTGAGACCACCTTGACGATGGTTGTTGAGCTTTAAAATGTTTGGCCAAATGTTTATACTAAGCGTCTCAAATTTTCCTTATATTCCAAAGCCATATTGCTATTCAAAAATTTCATATATTCTATGTTGTCATGCTTTAGTATGCTTGAGTGCAGCCTTTTTTTTTGGATTTTTCTTTTTTTGGATTGATCTTATAAGGTCCAATGTACTTATGTCCCAACTTAGACGATGGAATCTTTAATTTAAGATTTCTGGTTGACAGCCAGACCAAATCTCTTGAAAGCTGGTGCAGGTTTACGAAATTTATCTGCTGCTTTCTTGTACCTTTCCTGAGCCAATTCTAGATTTTCCTTTAGAAGATCCATATTCTTTTGTAAAGAAGTGATTCTTTCAGCCACTGCCGGCAAGGGCGTATCTATGGGAAATCGAGGAAGAATGTTAGGATGATAACCTAGATTGGAGTAAAAAGGAGACTGCTTAGTGGAGGCGCTCTGAGAGTTGTTATAAGAGAACTCAGCCAGTGGAAGTAGATCCACCCAATCATCCTGTAGGTGGCAGATAAAACAGCGGAGATACTGCTCCAGGGTCTGATTGGTTCGTTCTGTCTGTCCATTAGTCTGGGGATGAAAAGCAGAAGAAAGGTTTACTTTAATGTCCAATGCTGCACAGAAATTTTGCCAAAACCTTGAAGTGAATTGCACCCCTCGATCCGAAATGACCTCATCCGGTACTCCATGTTAGCGAAACACATTCTTAATCATCAAGTCTGATGTCTGTTTTGCAGTGGGTAAGCCGACACAAGGGATAAAATGAGCTGCCTTTGTTAGACGGTCAACCACCACTAGAATGGTGTTCTTCCCTTGAGAGGTTGGTAACTCCACAATGAAGTCCATAGAAATGGATCCCACGGGCGGGACGGGGTGAGAAGAGGTTGCAACAGACCAGTTGGTGAGGAGCGAGGTGTTTTGCATCTTGCACAGACTTCACATGAAGTGACATAGTTTAAGACATCTTTCCTGTAAGTGGGCCACCAAAAGAAACGAGAAAGAAATTCTTGTGTCTTTAGAATTCCCCTATGCCGGCTATCTTGGAATCGTGGATGAGTTGCAATACTCTCAATCTGACTGTTTCAGGTATATACAGACGTTGTCCCTGAATCCACACACCATTCTTAAAGACAAGACTTACGTCCCTTGGGGGTTGAGCCAACAAAGAATCCGCATGGTATGCTTCCTTGATGTCCTTAAGTAGGTCTTGATTATGAATCACTCCCAGGAATCTAGAGTCAGGAAGAATAGTCTTAGGAGGAGTAAGTGGACGTGTCTCTGCTGAATGAATCCTAGAGAGTGCATCAGCCTTTCCATTGCGCGATCCTGGTCTATAAGAAATGACAGAATTAAATTGGTTTAGGAAAAGATTCCAGCGAGCCTGGCGAGGAGTCAGGCACTTAGCCGACCTGATAAATTCAAGGTTACGATGGTCTGTCAGGACGACTATTTGCTGTGCAGCTCCTGAAGAAGGTGTCTCCATTCCTTGAAGGCGGCAATAATGGCCAACAATTCTCTATTGCCCACATCGTAGTTCCTCTCAGCCGAAGACAACTGCTGGGAAAAGAAGGCACAAGGATGCAAGACATTCTTCTCACCTGTTCTTTGAGAGAGTATAGCTCCAACGGCACAGTCTGAAGCATCCACCTCTATTATGAAGGCAAGCTCGGGGTTGGGATGTACTAAGATAGGTGCGGTGGTAAATTTATCCTTTAAACAGGAAAATGCTTCCTGAGCTTGCGGGGTCCATGAGAACCTAGACTGTTTCCGGGTAAGTTGGGTGATAGGTGACACTACCTCAGAAAAATTCTTAATGAAACGTCTATAGAAGTTGGCAAACCCGATGAAACGCTGCACCTCCTTCACATTTCTAGGAATTGGCCAATCCTTGATGGCTTGGGTCTTGCTTCCATCCATACTAATCCCTTGCGTAGATAGTACATACCCCAGAAATTGAATTTCGGTCCTATGGAATTCACATTTTTCAAGTTTGATGTAGAGATGGTTTTGTTTTAGGCGTTCTAAGACCATTCTCACATGTCCATGATGTTCCTCTGTGGAGTTAGAAAAAATTAGAATATCATCCAGATAAATCACCACAAATGTATCTAGGAGATCCCTGAAGATATCATTCACAAAGTGTTGGAAAGTGGCTGGGGCAGTACTCAGACCAAAAGGCATAACTAGATATTCAAAGTGTCCATAGCGTGACCTGAAAGCAGTCTTCCATTCATCCCAGGTCTAATACGGACCAAGTTATAGGCCCCACGGAGATCCAGTTTAGAGAAAATTTTGGCATGCCGCACTCTCTCCAACAATTCAGGGATTAAAGGCAATGGATAACGGTTTCTAATAGTAACCTTATTGAGTTCCCTATAGTCTATGCAGGGTCTCAGAGATCCATCTTTCTTCTTCACAAAGAAGATGGGTGCACCTGCAGGAGATGAAGAGGGGCGTATGAAGCCCTTGGCTAAATTTTCGTCTATATAATCCTTCAAAGCTTTTAGCTCGGGCCCCGCTAGGGGGTAGATCTTACCAAAAGGTATCTCGGCTCCAGGCAATAATTCAATTGGACAATCATATGGACGGTGAGGAGGAAGCTGATCAGCGTTCTTCTTGTCACATAAATCCACATAGTCCTGGTATACAGCTGGTAGTTCAGGGACTGACATGGTTCCTTTAGGAACAGAGCAAGCTGAAACTCCTTGACTCATCTGTTTCTCCGGAAAGTGTAATTCTTGGTCTCCCAGTTAATCGTAGGATTCTGCGCCTGCAGCCATGGTAGCCCTAGAATAATGGGAAAGTGGGGAGAAGAGATAAGCATAAAAGACATTTTCTCCTGATGATCTTTACCCATAAGGACCCTCAAAGGCTCTGTTTCTTGATCCACTGGTCCAGAAGTCAGTAGAGAGCCATCCACAGTCTCCATCTGTACTGGAGTAGCCTTCTTCACTGAACGTATCCCTGTTTCAGAGCAAAGGAGATATCCATAAAATTTCCACTTGCTCCTGAGTCGATCATAGCAGAGCTAGACACCCAGACTGAGTCAACCCAGAGTTTGATGGAAAGGAAGCAATGAGAATTGTTTCTTTTACAACTCAGCTGGGACACCGCTGAGGAAACTTGAAAAATTGCAGCGTTTATACCGTCATCGTCCCCAGAACTAACAGAGTTTAAGTCCGAGAAATCAAGATCTCTTGCAGCAGATCTCTCTGGAGCCTGAGGTTCGGACATGACAGAGCTCCTCTCGCAACACTCACAGTGAATGACTGCTGCAGTAGTCTTACGAGAACGGCTGGGGCAGTTTATAATGAAGTGCCCTGACTTACCACAGTAGAAACATAGATTTTCCTTTATACGATGTTCTTTGCGTGCATCACTAACCCGTCTTTGTAAAGAGTCCACCTGCATGGGTTCAGGTTCTGGTTCCCTTGTGATCCTACTCAAAGGTTCCTTAGCTGAGGAGGGAGGTAGTAAAAGGTTAGTGCGATTATTTTCGAACCATCTCTCTTGTCTGCGTTCAGTCGGACGAGCATCAATACGGATACAATAGTTAATAAAGTCACCTAACGCAGTGGGAGGGTCGGCATGAGCAAGTTCATCCTTAATCAGTGGAGACAACCCTTTCCGAAAAATAGATTTTTTAGCGGAAGTGTCCCAAGTGGTATCAAGAGCCCATCTCCTGAAATCCAGGGCATATTCGGCTACTGAACGCTTACCTTGGCGCAAAGTTAACATGGCTGCTTCAGCTGTTGCACCTCGATTGGGGTCATCAAACACCTGCCCCATGGCTGAAATAAAAGCATCAAGGTGATTCAAACAATCATCCTCAGTCTCAATCAGAGGGTTTGCCCACATCAAAGCCTTATTGGTAAGCAACATGATTATAGTAAGCACTTTGGATCGTTCAGTGGGAAATTGTGAAGCATGTGCAGAGAAAAATAAATTGCATTGATTAATAAATCCCCTGAATTTCTCACGTTCACCGCCAAAACAAAAGGAGGTAATTTGGGGATCCCAGAACTTGGGGTTATGGCAGGAGCCTGGGCTCGTTCCTCTAGAGCCTCAATCCTGGCTCGCAATTCCTGGGTAGTCTGTCCAAACACTTGCAAATTATGATTAGTGAGGTCCTGTAGGCTTGCAAAACGGGTTTTTAAAGTCTGTACATCTGAAAGGATTGTATCAGTCACTCCGCAAAGTTCCTTTATGCGGGCCTCCATCTTCCAGATCTTTTAAGGCAGAAGTGCTGGAAGGAGAAGAGGAAAGGAAAAAAAAAAAACAATAGTGTTTACCTGTGGTAACACTCCAGAGTAAAATTTTAAGGGAATGCGCTCACCTGGAATGGTTGTGAGAAGTCACAACCACTGTCATCACATAAGGTATTAAACGGACATCTGATATCCACAGTCACAGCAGACACGGCTTTCCCAGACCCAGCAGACACTAAACATTGGCTCCTGAATCTTGTCATGTATAGTGTACAGTTCCTATAGCGTCTTGTGCTTGGGTGCGAGGAAAACACAGGAGACATAGGTTGAGATGAAATGACTTGTATTACTTCATACAAGCATGCTGAAAAGTTCACACAGTTTGCAGGAACAGCGACAGGAGACACAGCAGGCCAGAGTAACTTCAAGCACTACAATAAATCTCCAAAGCAGGTTCAGGATCTCTTCTCTGTACCGTAATTCCTCTGCAAACATGGATTCACCAAACAGCAGGTTTCCAGAGTCCAAAAGTGTTCCAAGGTTCCTCAGTAGGGAATAGCTGGAGTACAAGTCCAAGGCTTCCAGGAGTCAGGTCACAGACTGACTGAGGCTTGATTCAGGAGCACTGATTGTTCAGCTGAGGCTGCTTAAGAAGCAAGAGGGAAGAATCAGGGTGGGAACATGAAAACTGGAAACTCCATATTAACTGAGGGCAAGAGCTGCAGAAAGACAGAAAGCAAAATGGCCGACGGAAAACTGAGTTTCAAGGAACATGTCAACAGAGACAAAGAACCTTACAAAAGTTCTATGCTGGGAACAAGGTTAAATAGGCCGCCTGATGTTGAAGGAAATGATCAGGTGTTGAATACCTCCCAATCCTCTCCAGACAACCATTTCCTGTTAACTTGCACAGCAGAATGGACACAATCCCACTACTGCCTGCTACCACACACAGCAGCTTCCTGTGTTGCCTGGCAGCAAGGGAATACTGCGTTCCATTTTTTCCTGGCAGTGAAATCAGAGGGAGATTCGGTGTCTTGCGTCCTCACAAACCCTACTATTCCAGAACGCAACACTCCATAAGATTGGGACGTGGTCTCTATGCCCCGCCTCCAGGGTCATGACAGTGGCGCTGCATGAGACTGGAGTAGTGTTGCAGCGGACCCTATCCATTCCAAGGTGGGAAAACAACCCAAATTTCTAACAGTACCCCACTTCCTAGGAGAGACCTCTGGGCTCTCACCATCCACCTTGTCCAGAAACCTCTTATGTAACTCAGCAATGAGACGATTGGCATGTATATTACCTCTCGAGACTCAGGACCATATCCCCTTCCAATGAATCAAACACCTAATGGTGTTCCGAACTCAGAGTCCAAAATACTTTTCTCACAGTCTTCAGTATTATCTCTCAGAATAGGAGGAGGAGGATCCAGGGTCACAAGCAGAGTAACCACCTTTTTTAATGATTTGTGGTGAAAAAAATTGGGAACCCGCATAGAGGAAGGCAGACCTACCCAAAAGCCACTTTATTGACAACCTCGATAATGGTCCTCTAAACCTGGGTGCGAGCTTAGGAGATGGTATCTTAACATTGAGATTCTTAGTAGACTCCCAACTCTGTCCCCCATCTGAGTTTGCATCCTTACTGCCAATGGCTATTGGCCTGCCTCTTCATGGTCTCCCCTACTTTCTTGAGATTGGTAGGGGAGGAGTCCTCAGGAGATCATTTGCATATTCCCAGTTCATTCTGGGATAAGTGAAGAGTCTCCGCGAGCTCCAAGAACATTGGGTTTTGGCCGTTGCAGCTGAAAGGAAGACCGGTAAGCCTCACGAATTTTGGTACGTTTTTCACCACTTTGATATCTCTTTAACAATAAGAGCATGGAAGAGGCCAGGAGCCATGTGGTGAGCTGCATTTCTTGCTACATGTTCACAGATTTACCAGTGGAAAAGCCAAATTTCACATGCCAGAAATGCAAGCTTGTGTCCATGTTGGAGGAAAAGTTGCGAAATCTAGAAGAGAGGTTAGCTACATTGAAGATCATTAAGGAAGATGAAGAGTTCTTAGACAGAACAGAATTATCTCTTCATGGTACAGAAATAGAAGAAATTCGAAGTGCACCTGAAGAAACAGGAATGGAAGCATGTGACCCAGAGAAGCAGAAGGATCGGGAGGCAGTCAGCACCTGTTATGTTTAGGTAGCTGAGGAGAAAAAGCAAAAAACGGCAATACACCAGAGAGGCTGGAACCTATTGGATTGCAGTAACCTGAACTAACCACACAACTAGAGGTAGCCGTGGAGCGTTCCTACGTTGATCCTAGACGCCTCGTCACAGCCTGAGAGATAACTACACCTAAAGGCAGAAAGAGGAAAGCTATCTGCCCGGAGCAGATCCCCAAAGAAAATAGGAAGCCCCCAAACATGTAATGGCGGTTGGACAAGAAGAAGCACGGACACAGACAGAAAATAGAATGAGCAAACACTGGGGCCCAATCTGTCTAGACAGAAAAGTACAGGAAAGGATTCTTACTGCAATCCAAAAAAAACGCTAATAAATACCAACACTTCTGATTGCAAAAACACCTGAGATCACACGATCTCCACCACCTAAATCAGATCTCTAGTGTAACAAAACTAAGCCGCAGCCACTGAAAAAAACAGGAAAAAGCAAATGAACAAATAACAGTGGCTACAGATAAACTGAGAGGAGCGCAGGCCCCAGGTGGGGACCTGGCTGACCTCCACAAAAGTGCAGAGAACTATGCAAAAAGCAAGCACAAAAATAAAAGCAGAAAATATCTTATCTGAAAGCAGAAGATGAAGGCAAGACTCAGCAAACTTCCAAATGAACCAGGAACCACAACTGAGACAAGAACAATTGATCACCGGCAACCATCATGGGAGGGAACCTCCCTTATATCAGACCAGTCAGCGATCCCAGATTGCCATTCCTCGCTGAAAGGTTCAGTACTGTCTGTAACCACCAGAGGGAGCCTCTGCTCAGAAACCATCTCTAGCACATTCATAACAAGCACCCATACTGTTCAGGAACCACTACCATGCTCTCACACAGGAGAACGATGAAGAAATACATCAGGATAAGATTTTGCCCACAAAGAACAACCTTGTACAGTCATGGCCAAAAGTTTTGAGAATGACACAAATATTAATTTTTACAAAGTCTACTGCTTCACTTTTTCTAATGGCAATTTGCATATACTCCAGAATGTTATAAAGAGTGATCAGCTTAACAGCAATTACTTGCAAAGTCAATATTTGGCTAGAAAATGAACTTTATCCCCCAAAACACATTTCAACATCATTGCAGCCTGCCTTAAAAGGACCAGCTAACCTCTTTTCAGTGATTGCTCCGTTAACACAGGTGTGGGTGTTGATGAGGACATGGCTGGAGATCAATCTGTCATGATTAAGTAAGAATGACACCACTGGACACTTTAAAAGGAGGCTGGTGCTTGGCATCATTGTTTCTCTTCTGTTAACCATGGTTATCTCTAAAGAAACACGTGCAGTCATCATTGCAATGCACAAAAATGGCCTAACAGGGAAGAGTATCGCAGCTAGAAAGATTGCACCTCAGTCAACAATCTATCGCATCATCAAGAACTTCAAGGAGAGAGGTTCCATTGTTGCAAAAAGGCTCCAGGGCGCCCAAGAAAGACCAGCAAGCGCCAGGACCGTCTCTTAAAAGTGTTTCAGCTGCGGGATCGGGCTACCAGCAGTGCAGAGCTTGCTCAGGAATGGCAGCAGGCAGGTGTGAATTAATCTGCACGCACTGTGAGGCGGAGACTCTTGGAGCAAGGCCTGGTCTCAAGGAGGGCAGCAAAGAAGCCACTTCTCTCCAGAAAAAACATCATGGACAGACTGATATTCTGCAAAAGGTACAGGCAGTGGACTGCTGAGGACTGGGGTAAAGTTATTTTCTCTGATGAATCCCCTTTTCGATTGTTTGGGACATCAGGAAAACGCCTCATTGGAGAAGACAAGGTGAGCGCTACCACCAGTCTTGTCTCATGCCAACTGTTAAGCATCCTGAAACCATTCATGTGTGGGGTTGCTTCTCAGCCAAGGGAATCGGCTCTCTCACAGTCTTGACTAAAAACACAGCCATGAATAAAGAATGGTACCAGAATGTCCTCCAAGAGCAACTTCTCCCAACCTCCAAGAGCAGTTTGGCGATCAACAATGCCTTTTCCAGCATGATGGAGCACCTTGCCATAAAGCAAAGGTGATAACTAAATGGCTCAGGGAACAAAACATAGAGATTTTGGGTCCATGGCCTGGAAACTTCCCAGATCTTAATCCCATTGAGAACTTGTGGTCAATCATCAAGAGACGGGTGGACAAACAAAAACCTAAAAATTCTGACAAAATGAAAGCATTGATTGTGCAAGAATGGACTGCTATCAGTCAGGATTTGGTCCAGAAGTTGATTGAGCGCATGCCAGGGAGAATTGCAGAGGTCCTGAAGAAGAAGGGTCAACACTGCAAATATTGACTTGCTGCATTAACTCATTCTAACTGTCAATATAAGCTTTTGTTACTCATATGTTTGCAATTATTATATTTCTGTCTGTGATAAAAAACATCTGTCAAACACACGATAAAAACCAGAGGGCAGCAGATCATGTGAAAATATAATATTTGTGTCATTCTCAAAACTTTTGGCCATGACTGTACACTCATCTTTAGCTCCCATCTCCTCCCACTCCTGTCCAGACTTAGCATTGTCACACTACAATATTACACTGCAGAGTGTCCAAGATGACTCGACACAGATGACGGCAACCCCGGTGTCATGACCCAGGACGGGATTTTGTTTTTGCCCCGTCCTGGTCAGACTGGGGTTAATGGTTTCAGCCTCTCTCTGACAGAGGGCGGCTATTTAGTTGCCAATTGACCTAGGTCTGGTGTCAGTTATACTCCTGCCCTCGGCTGAGTTAGTTGACCTCCTGTGTGCCTGTGCCTTGTGCCTGATCTTGTTGCTTGTTTGGTTTTGACCCGGTCCGTCTCTATTCGTTGTGAGTTTGTCTACTGTCTTGGTACTGTGTATTTGCCCGTTCTGGTTTTCTGATCCCTTGGCTACGTTCTGGTTATTCTCTGCCTGCTCCACTTGTACTGCGTTGCTCCCTCTGTGTATGACCTGGCTATCCTGACTATCCGTTTTATCTATGCCCCTTGGTAACTCTGTCCCGTAGTTACCCTTCTAGGAGTTTTCCTTCTGCTCATAGCTCTCTGGAGCTTAGGCCACGCCCATCAGCAGTCACGTGCTTAAGGTCCTCTGGCCTGAAACAATCTCTGTCTGTTACTGCCTTCTCTGAGAGACCTGTGGCCGGCGCTGCCCCTTGGCAGTCACGTGCTTAGGGTCCTGTTAGTCTGAAGCATGCATCTTCACTGCTACTGCCCCGCTCCACAGGTATCTTTGAGTGCAGTCTGTCTTACTCAGGACACGCGCACTGGCTCAGTGAGCAAGTGCAGTGCGGTGTTCGTGATACCCGGAACACTATGCAAACACGTTTTCTTTAGCGTTGCTCAAGGTACGCTGAGTGTCAGTGGAGAAAATGGCTTTCAGCAGAGGATTTCATCCACTATAAGTTCATGCTCAAAACTTATAACTCTGCTCTTTATTTGGCCAAACAATCATACTTCACCATTCTGATCACTTCACTAGCCAACAATCCAAAATGACTTTTTGAAACCTTACACTCCCTCCTGAACCCTAAAGTAGAGACCCCGGTCACCAACCTCAGCGGCATGGATCTGGCCACTTATTTCCTAGAAAAAAACATCCACATCAATCAGGACATTTCTGCCCAATCTCCTCCATTGCTATGCAGCAAAATGGCACCAGCGGTGGCACTTGCACAGTAGAATCTATCAGAATGCGATAGATGCTACTGCGCAGGTGGTGCCACCAGCGCCAATTTGATGAAGTTTTTTTTGTCCAACCTCTCAATAGTATATTCAGTATGCAAAATAGGGGACAGGCCACTGAAGGATCAGTGAATTATCATAAGCCAATACAGATGAATATGGAAGCTGAGCACAACATAAAGCCCCCCACCCCCTCATGCCCGCACCGAAGCACGAGAATCTCATTAACGTAAAACTACAAATACAGATTAAACAACAACCACAAGATGGATTTCATCAACCCAGGTATCATTTTAATCAGTATAACGGCGCTGACCTGACACTGTCTGCAGTTTACTGAGCAAAATCCTGCTGACAGGTTTAAAAACATCTCCAGAATGTGACCTTTTCTCACCTTTGAAACTGCTAAAACTCTTTCTGTCCCTCTTATTCATTCTCCTCTGGATTACTACAACTCTCTATTGATGGGTCTCCCTCTAACTAAACTTTCTCTCTCCAATCTGTCCTGAATGCGGCAGCCAGGGTCGTATTTCTGTCCAGCCGCTTTACCGATGCTTCCACCTCGTGCCAGTCATTACACCGGTTGCCCATTCGCTACAGAATGCAATGTAAACTCATATCTCACACACACAAAGTCCTCCATAGTTCTGCATCATAATCCAAACCTCTCACCTCTGTCTCAAAGAATTCTCCCATGCTGTGCCAGTTCTTTGGAATGCACTACCCCAGATGATCCAACTGATATCTAGCCCCCATGTTTTTAAGCGTGTTTAAAAACATCTATTTAAACAAACCTATAACCTCAACAATCTAACCTAACTCTCCTTGTTCTCTCATTCTAAATATTATTTAGAAGCTGCTCCCACCTATTCATCTGTTTCCACACCCTCCATGCACACGATATCAGCACTCGATTATTGCACTTACACATACATGACCGGATCATGCAGCTTTGTATCAAAATCCATATTTAGTATAATTGCTGGACCTGAAATAACAAGCACTTTAGCACTTTTCACCTATTGTGTCCCCCTATTTCTTTGTAGATTGTAAGCTTGCGAGCAGGGCCCTCACTCCTACTGTAACTGTTTAAACTGTCTTACCTTGTATTGAATTTACTGTCTGTATATGTTACCGCTTAATTGTTAAGTCCTGTGGAATATGTTGGCGCTATATAAATAAAATTATTAGAATTCCTCTGTCTGTCAGGTTAGTGCTATCGTATACATTTCCATACTTCCATACGTCCCTGGGTGGGAGAGGAAACTGATCAATGTGCATTTAGGAGCATAGTAAGGTACGAGACCCCAGTATCTTCACCTTCAGGGGTCCTCCTAGTTTGAGGGACAAGGAAGGAGTCCATTGCCCTGGGAAATCCTGCTGCAGAATCGTGACATTATCACCAACCCATAACTTTTTGGATCAACTATGGATCCAGTGGCTGTTTTGGCTGGGCAGTTACGCTTAGCCTAGAGGTGGCAGACTTGCACACAATTGCCTTGCAACATCAATCTACTTCAGGCTTGGGCTGCCTCCTGTTGGAACAAAAGATAGCTTTAATGGATAGGTTCACTGAGGGTAGGGATAAATTTGTAGCTTTTAGGGAATCCTGCAAACTATATTCTAGGTTACGTCCCTATTCCTCAGGTACCGAGGGACTAGCGGGTAGAGATAGTAATCTCTCTTCTCCAGGGTGACCCCCAGGTCTGGACATTTTCTCTCTTGCCTGATTCCCAGTCGCTTCAGCCGGTTGAGGAATTGTTTAATGCTCTGGGTCGAATTTATGATGCTCCTGACAGTGTCTCTCTGGCAGAGTCTAAATTATGTTGGCTTCAGCAGGAGACCGGCAAGAGGAGGAGTATTGCTCCGAGTTCCGTAGGTGGTGTACGGATACTAGATGGAATGATCCTGCGCTCCGTACCCTTTTCTTTATGAGACCCCTGTCTCCCTGGAGGCTGCCATGTCTCTACAATCCAAGAAGACCACTGTCTACGAGGGAGAGAAAAAGAAACACCTCAATCTTCGGGGGGTCAGATATCAATGGAATCTAGGACTGAGTGGGACGACATGTGACACCAGTCCTCCTGCAGTCCAGTGTAAAGAGGGGAGTGGTTTTTTTGTGGCAATTAGGGGCCTTTTGTGGGCACCTGTCCTCCCTACTGAAGTTGCAAACAAACCATCGAAAAACTAAAAAGCCCGGGTTGTGGGGAGGGTACCTACCACGGTGTACATATTTCTTCTGTGTGCAGGTTTCAATTCTTTTTACCCACTGAGATCCATTTAGGAGACAGGTGGTTATTTCAGTCTTTTTGGGCAGTAGAGCGGGGTTTAATCTGGTTGACGCCCAATTCATCCAGGACAAGGGTATCAGTCCTCATAAATTGTCGGTGCCTATACATATAATAGCTATCGATTCTGCACCTTTAAGCCAGGCGTATTTTACTCAGGTCATTCGAGAGACACTTCTGTAGCTAGGAGCCATGCTCTTGGAATCAAATGATTGTTATTTGTTTGAAGGCTTGCCCTCTCTTGTGTTTCTTGGAGTACCTTGGCTGATGTCTCACAATCCTATAGTGGGTTGGCAGACTCGAGAGGTAGTAAGATGGAGCGATTACTGGCAAGAGCACTGCATGTGCACCCGTATAGCCAGTGTTATCACTTGTTCTCTGATTGAATACCTGACTGATTTTAAGGATGTGTTCTCGGTACAGGAGTGTTCAGAACTTCCACCTCATTGATCATATGATTAATCCATTAATTTAATTTTGGGGGCCAATTTGCTTATGAAGGGAGTGGTGGAACCACTGAGCTGTGGTCTGAGGAAAGCTTGGGGTGGCATAACTAGGTGAGCACCTGACTTTTCACTAGAGCCCGTAGTGGTGGGGTTAGGCTTGGCTCTCGTTGGATACCAGGTGCTACAGCAGGACAGTACTCGGATGCATGGCAGCTGACCCCAAGGGACAGATAGCTGAAACGGCCTGGTAAGTAAGTACAGCTGATACAGGCAAGCATGGCAGGAACACAGGAATCAAAGATGCTGGCGGGTACTGGCAGGTGCAGGCTGGTACTGCTGGTATACAGATAGGCACTTGCAGGTGCACTTTGAATTCAGACAGACACTTACAGGTGCAGGCTGGTATATGGACAGGCTCGGCAAGTGCAGGCTGGAATACAGATAGACACTGGTGGCAGGTATATAGGCAAGCAGGTACAGCTGATATACTAGAAGGCAGGTGCTGGCAGGTGTGGCTGAAATTCAGGGACACAAGGCAAGTCTGGGCAAACAGGTACTGGACAGGGAGACTGACTGGCAGGTACTGGGGATTTGACAACAAGCAAGCGTATAGAGCACTAACTGTACATGCTGCTCCAGCACCTCCATTCAGTGGCGGTGCCTTAAATTATATGTGCCCTCCAGCCACTGGCTGGAGACACTTTAGGATGCTTCAAGCACAGTGCCTGGTGATCTGCCCGCTATGCGCAGATCCCAGGCAGCAGGCGGGATGTGGGCCATGGCAGCAAGTGAGTTGGCAGCTCTGCTGGGGGAGGCAGAAGCGTGCAGTTACGTTGGGGCTACATTGCCTAAGAGCAAGTTATATCATGTTTCAGGTCTGGAGAGGCAGGCTATGAAGGACTATACCACTGAAAGTCTGGCTAAGGGTTATATTAGACCTTCCTCATCTCCCATTGCAGCAGGGTTTTTCTTTCTTGAGAAAAAATATGGGGGTTATGTCACTGCTTAGATTTCCGAGAACTAAATCGGATCACGATTCGGGATCCATATCCTCTCCCTCTCATTCCATATCTCTTTAATCAGATCATTGAGGCTAAGTGGTTTTCCAAACTGGACCTCAGGGGGCTTATAATCTTATCCATATTAAAGAGAGAGATGAGTGGAATACTGCTTTTAATGCGCCAGGGGAACACTACGAAAACATCGTGCCATTTTGGTTAACCAATGCCCCCCACGCTTTCCAGCACTTTGTAAACATTTTCAGTCATCTGGCTGGTAGATTTGTGGTAGTCTATCTGGATGACATACAGATTTATTTGCTGGACCTCAAGTCACAGCAAGTACATGTCAGGCAGGTCCTACAATTATTCAGGGAAAATAAATTATATGTTAAATCAGAGAAATGTATGTTTTCAGTTCAAGAGATCCCTTTTCTGGGGTATCTATTATAGTTGACCGGTTTTCGTATGGATCCGGCGAAAGTCCAGGTGACACTGGATTGGATCATCCTGAAAACTTAAAAGCTTTACAAAGGTTTCTGTATTTCACTAATTATTACCATAAATTCATCAAGAACTTTTCGGTAGTGGCCAAATCACTTATGGATATGACAAAGAAAGGGATAGACTTTTCTACATGGTCCAGTCCTGCCTGTGAGGCATTTGGTATTTTAAAAAGATGTTTTGCTTCTGCACCAAATCTTATGCACCCTGATGTCACTCAACCATTCATTATAGAGGTTGCCGCATCAGAGGTGGGGTCTGTATTGTCGCACGGTTCGTCTCCAAGTAAATGGCGTCCGGGTGCATACTTCTCCAAGAAATTGTCATCTGCCTATAGGAACTATAACATTAGTAATAGGGAACTCTTTGCAATGAAGATGGCCTTTGAGGAGTGGCATCATTTTTTAGAGGGGGCAGTTCATCTGGTAATGGTAATCACCGATCATAAATAATCTTTTGTATCTGTAATTTGCTAAACGTCTGACACGTAGACAGGCAAGATGGTCATAGTTTTTTACCAGATTCCACTTTTTTGTTACTTATAGGAATCGTCCTTCGGGACAAAGAAAAACGTTCCTCCTTAGATACTCCTAAGGAGGAACGTTTTTCTTTGTCTGTTACATCAGTGTGGCAATGTATTCTCAATCATTTCAGGAGGATGGGTCCAAATATAACAGTATAGCTCTTTGGAAATCAGTCTGGACCTGTGTTTTGGTGATTTGGTGTGGTTGTCTTTGAAGAACATTAAGTTGAAGGTTCCTTCTTCGAAAATAGGACCCAGGTTCATCGGTCCCTACAAAATAATTGTCGTCATCAGTCCTGTAGTGTTTCGTTTTGCCTTGCCACCCACTTTCAAGATCCATAATGTGTTTCTCCAATCAATTTTCAAAAAATATATTGCTTCCTCTGAACCATCTCCACCACCACCTTCCCCAGTTATTGTGAATGGAAATCTGGAATTCCAAATAACTAAGATAATCAAATCTCACTTGTTACGCCGGCCTGTTCAAAATTTTGTAAATTGGAAACTATGGAGAAATGGGTGGTCAGCAGTAGTGTTGAGTGATACGATACTGCAAATATCGGGTATCGGCCGATATTAGCTGTATCGGACTTTCGATTCCGAGTTCCGATATTGTCGTCTTATCGGATACCGGAATCGGAATTGTCACTGTCACTGTCAGTGTCCGTCGGTCGGGTCTGTCAGGAGTCAGCGGCACTTACCTGGCAGAAGATCTCCGGCGGTCACGGCCTGGACTGCTTGATGGCCGCCATCATCTTTCCCCGGTGGTCACATGCAGTTTCTCGCGATAACTGCAGTGACTGCTGGGTAATCCCGGCCGTAAAGCAGTCAGTCCGATGACGTCACCGCCGGGGAAGCAGGTAATCAGCTGTGCTGCGTCGCGATGACAGTCTCTGCCTGTCATTGCGATGTAGCAGAGCTGGATCGTCGTGGGACACTCGTTACTATGGACTGCGTCGGACAGGTGGTATACTGTTGGTTTGTTTTTTTCCTTTTTTTACAGGAGATCGATGGCGTCGCAGGAATGAGAGTATAATAAAAGAAATGAAAACTGTTATGTTACGGTAGCTGAGGAGTGCAGGTAAAAAAGGAAATACACCAGAGCAGTTGGAATCTATGAGATTGCAGTACCCTGACTAACCACCGCAACTAGAGGCAGCCGTGGAGCGTTCCTACGTTGGTCCTAGACGCCTCGTCACAGCCTGAGAAACTAACTACAGCTAAAGATAGAAATAGGAAGGCTATCTGCCCCGGAGCAGAACCCCAAAGATAATAGAAAGCCCCCAAACATGTAATGGCGGTTAGACAAGAGGAAATACTGACACAGAAAGAAAATAGTATGAGCAAACGCTGGGGCCCAAACTATCTAAATAGAAAAGGACAGGAAGGGTACTTACTGCAATCTCAGAAAACCCTGAAAAACACCAACTCTACTAATTTCAAAATCACCTGAGATCACACGACCTCTACCACCTAAATTAGCTCTCTGGTGTAACAAAATCAAAACAGCAGCCACTGAAAAAACTGGAAAAAGCAAAAGTATAAAACACAGTGGCTGAACTAAACTGAGAGGGCAGAAGCCCCCGGAGGGGACCCTGAAGGCCCCCACAGAAGTGCAGGACAAAATGCAAAAATATAGCAAAAACACAAAAGAAGAAATTGTCTTATCTGATAGCAGGAGATGCAGACACGACACAGCAGGCTACAAGGGAAACTGGAAAGAAGGATTCAGACCAGAACAATTGATCACCGGCAACCCTGATGGGAAAATGACTCCCTTATATAAGACCAGTCAGTAACACCTGATTCCCAGTCCTCACAATCCTCACTAGTACCGCTTGTAACCACCAGAGGGAGCCTCTGCTCAGAACTCATCTCAAACCCATTCACAACAGTACCCCCCCCTTGAGGAGGGGTCACCGAACCCTCATTTGAGCAACCAGGTCGGTCAGGATGAGTTCTATGATACGCACGGATAAGTCTCCTAGCATGGATGTCCGAAGCAAACACCCAAGAATTGTCTTCCTGACCATAACCTCTCCATTTAACCAAATACTGGAGTCTTCGTCTAGAAAAACGAGAATCCAATATTTTCTCAACCACATACTCCAGATTGCCCTCAACCAAAACAGGGTCAGGAGGCACAGCAGCAGGAACCACTGGCTCAACAAACCTCTTCAACAAGGACTTGTGGAACACGTTATGGATCTTAAATGTCCCTGGAAGAAGCAAACAAAAAGAAACAGGATTAATAATCTCCATGATCTTATAAGGTCCAATGAACCTAGGCTTAAATTTAGGAGATGCTACTCTCATAGGAATATTCTTTGAGGACAACCAGACCAAGTCCCCCACTTTAAACCGAGGACCATCAGTCCTATGCCGGTTAGCAATCCGCTGGGCCTTCTCCTGAGAGAGGGACAACCTCTCCACTACCTGGTCCCAAATCTGCTGCATACGCTCAACAACAGAGTCAACACCTGGACAGACAGAAGCCTCCGTCTGTCCTGAAGAAAATCGAGGGTGAAACCCAGAATTACAGAAAAACGGAGACATCAAAGTGGCAGAGCTAGCCCTATTATTAAGAGCAAACTCAGCCAAAGGCAAAAAAGAGACCCAGTCATCCTGATCAGCAGACACAAAGCATCTTAGATAAGTCTCCAATGTCTGGTTTGTTCTCTCAGTTTGACCATTGGTCTGAGGATGAAATGCCGAGGAGAAAGACAATTGAACACCCAGTTTAGAACAAAAAGTCCTCCAAAATCTGGAAACAAACTGGACTCCTCTGTCAGACACAATGTTCTCAGGAATGCCGTGTAAACGAACCACGTGCTGAAGGAACAACGGCACCAATTCAGAGGAGGAAGGCAACTTAGGTAATGGCACAAGATGTATCATTTTGGAAAACCTATCACAAATTACCCAGATGGTGGTCATTCTCTGAGAAACAGGAAGATCGGAAATGAAATCCATAGAGATATGGGTCCATGGTCTCTTGGGCACAGGCAATGGCATCAACAAACCACTAGAGCGAGAGCAAGGCTTGGAGCGAGAGCAAGTCCCGCAGGACTGCACAAATTCCCTGACATCGCGAGACAAGGTAGGCCACCAAAAGGACCGACTAACCAAGTCTCTGGTACCAAAAATTCCGGGATGCCCAGCCAATGCGGAACAATGAATCTCAGACATCACACTCTTTTTCCATTGGTCCGGGACAAACAATTTTCCAACAGGGCAGCGCTCGGGCCAATCCTCCTGACACCCCTCCAGAGCAAGTCTCAAATTGGGCGAGATGGCGGAAAGAACTACACCCTCCTTCAAAATAACAGAGGGATCAGATAACTCAGGAGAGTCCGCAAGGAAACTCCTCGAGAGGGCATCCGCCTTAACATTCTTAGTGCCAGGAAGAAAGGAAACCACAAAATTAAAACGTGTGAAAAACAAGGCCCACCTGGCCTGTCTAGGATTGAGTCGCTTGGCAGATTCCAGATAGACCAGATTCTTATGGTCCGTAAGGACCACCACCTGATGTTTGGCTCCCTCCAGCCAATGTCTCCACTCTTCAAAAGCCCACTTCATGGCCAATAACTCCCGATTACCCACGTCATAATTACGTTCAGTAGGAGAAAATTTTCGAGAGAAAAAGGCACAAGGGTTACTTTTAGAGGTCTCTGGATCTTTTTGGGACAAAACGGCACCTGCCCCAATTTCAGAGGCATCAACCTCCACCTGAAATGGCAGAGAAACATCAGGCTGCCGTAGAACAGGAGCAGAAGTGAATCTCTGCTTAAGTTCCTGAAACGCAGAGACTGCCTCAGGAGGCCAATTCACCACATCAGAACCCTTTCTGGTCAAATCAGTTAATGGTTTAACAATAACCGAGAAATTACCAATAAATTTACGATAAAAATTGGCAAAACCCAAAAATCTCTGAAGAGCCTTTAATGAAGTAGGTTGGACCCAATCACAGATGGCCTGAACCTTGACCGGGTCCATTTCAATAACAGATGGGGACAAAATGAATCCCAGAAATGAGATCTTCTGTACGCCAAAAAGACACTTTGATCCCTTCACATACAGAGCATTCTCTCTCAAAATCTGGAATACAGTTCGAACATGTTTCACATGAGAGTCCCAGTCATTAGAAAAAATCAAGATATCATCCAAATAAACAATCAGAAATTTGTCCACAAAATCCCTGAAAATGTCATTCATGAAGGACTGGAAGACGGAAGGAGCATTAGTGAGCCCAAAGGCCCCTTGGGAAATTCTCCCTGGCCAAACCCAAAAAAGGGAAAAGGGCCCAAAAATTTTTCCCTATGGGGAAGGGTAAGGGGGCAGATTTACTTTCCCCAAACAATCAAAAAAAAAAAACAAACAAAAGTGGGGGAAAAACCTCCCCCTGGGGGAAAAAGGAGAAAAAAAAAGGAAATGTTGGTTTTTTAAACCCTTTGGGGGAGCCCCAACTGGTTCCCCGGACACAGTTTTTTCCAAAAAAAAAGGAAAAAATTAAATGAAAAACCAAGGGGGAAACCCCCAAAAGAAAAAAGTCCCCCCCCCCCCCAATAATTATTAGACCCAAAAATTTTTGCGAAAACCCCCCCCGGGGTCGGGTTTCCCCAACCCCTTTTATCCCTGGGGGGAAAACTGGGGTTTTTAAATTTCACCCAAAAAAAGGGGTAAAAACAAAACCCCATTTTGGGAAAAAAAAAATTTTGGTTTAAAGGGGGATCCAAACCCCCCAAAACCCCTTTAACATAAAAATTTAAAACGGGGGTTTAAATTCCCCCTCCAGTTTTAACCCCAAACCCCCCGACAAAAAAAAGAGGCCCGGGGGAACCCCCGAGTGAAAATTTTAAAAAACTTTCTAAAAAAAACCCCCCCCCCCCCCCCCCCTTTTTTTTTCCCCGGGGGGGGGGGGGGGCAATAAAACGTCCCCAAAAGTCTTCCCCCCCTTGGGCAGACTGAAATAGAAAAGAAAAAGGATCCAGTAGAAAAAAAACCCCCTTGCCTTACGAAACTCATGACGCTGGGGCCCCAGACCCCAAAATCCTCACACTGCATGGGTCAGAAAATGGCTCCCCAAGGGGAAAACCCCTCCACGCATACTTTCCCCCCACGAAAAAACGCCCCGAAAATTTAATCGCAAAAGCCCCTAAAATTTTTTATTGAGCCCCGAGGGGAAAGGAATCCCCCCAAAAAAATTTTCCTTTCATTATGGGGCAGACCCTTCCGGAAAAGGGCCCCAAAGCGTCGTCTTCCATTTGTGGGCGCCCCCGGGGGAAAATCCGCGTATAACTCAGCGCATCAAGCCCCTGATTTAATCCAAAAGGCTTTTTCATTTTGACATGATTTTTGGGGTCATCACAAAAACCCCAAAGCCTAAAAAAATGCATCAACATCACCAAAACAGGATCCCCAGTACGGGAAAAAAACCCAATCCTAGAACCCACCGGAGGAAATGAAATTTTTGAACCTGTGCGCTGTTTTTTCCTGGGATTTAAGTTTTAAGGCAAAAAAAATTTAAATTTTTTTTAAATTTTCAAAAAATTACTCGACCCCAAAAAACAATGGGGCAAGGGGATCCTGGTTCCAAAGAAAACCAAAAAAAGATACACAATTTTTGAACCTCATGGCAAGCGCCCCCACACGGCCAGAAAAACTTCAAACCCTTGGGGGAAAAAAAAGATCTCCCCACCCCCAGAGATAAGAGGGAAAAAAAAAAAAAAAATGCAACAAAAAAAAAAATATCTCTGACAACTTTTTTCCCTTCAGAATTTTTTTTCCCTTCTTGAGCCCCATAAATTTTTTGGCCGGTGATCTGTTATTTTTGGGGAGCGAGGGGTCGGAAAAAAAAGGAAAAACCCAGAGCATTTGGGAAAACTAGATTGCGTACCCGACTAACCCCCGCAACTAGAGGCAGCCTTTTTGGGGTTCCCCTTGTCCAGACGCCCCTCCCCGCCTGGAAAAAAAATACACCAAGAAAAAAAAAGGAAGGTATCTCCCCCCGGGGCAAAACCCCCAAAAAAATAAAACCCCCAAAAATGTAATGGGGGGTTGAAAGAGGAAATACTGACACAGAAAAAAAAAGTGAGCAAACGCGGGGCCCAAACTATCTAAATAGAAAAGGCAGAAGGACTTATGAAAACTAAAAAACCCCCAAAAACAAAAAATCTACTAATTTAAAATCACCGAGATCACACACCTCCCACCCCAAAACTCTCTGGTGTAACAAAATCAAAACAGAGCCCTGAAAAACTGGAAAAAGCAAAAATAAAAAAAAAGGGGAACTAAATGAGAGGGGGAAGCCCCCGGGGGGACCCCAAGGCCCCCACAGAATGCAGGAAAAAAAAGCAAAAAATAGCAAAAAAAAAAAAGAAATTGTCTTATTAAGCAGGGATGCAGACACGCACAGCAGGCTACAAGAGAAATGGAAAAAAAAGGTTCAGCCAGAAAATTGATCACCGCAACCCTGGGGGAAAATGACCCCTTATATAAACCGTCAAAACCACCTGTTCCCAGCCTACAATCCTCAAAACCGCTTGAACCACCAGAGGGCCTCTGCTCAAATCATCTAAAAAACCATTTACAACAAAAAACTGTGTTGTCTCTTTTTTTCTTTAAAAAATTTTTTTTTTTTTGTCTTTTTTTTATACTTTTTTAAAAAATTTGGGATTAAAAAGGTCGGTGTCTTTTTGCGCCTATCCTTTTAACCCCGGGAATTTTGTCACCGTGAAAAACAACGGTGACTTTTAAAACCCTTTTTACCCCACTTGCCCCCGTACGGGGAGTGGGGAAAGCCGGGGGAAAAGCCACATTGGACATCTTTTTTGCGCCAAATGTGGGGGGGCTGAGCCCCGGATTTCAGGCTGTTAGGGCCAAAAACCCCGGGCCTTGCATCCTTTTTACCAGGCCCCCCAGTCGCATTTTTTCTTGGGGGGTTAACAAAAAAGGGGGACCCCCCCCTTTTTTTTCGAGGGGGCCCCCCTTTTTTGTTAAAACCCCAACTAAGCAGACTGCTGTGGGGCCGGTATTTTTAGGCTGGAAGGTCCCGGATATTGGATCCTTACCCCTGAAAAACCCGGCCCCCGCATTGCTTATCTGGCTGGTTAAAAAAATAGGGGGCCCCAAAAGCCAATTTTTTTTTTCGGGGACCCCTATTTTGTTAACCATAAGATATCAGACTGCTGTGCCGGGTTTTTAAAACAGGCGGAAAAGGTCCAGGATTTTGGGCCCTTTTACCAGCCTGAAAAACCGGCCTCAGCAGTCGTTTTTCTCTGGCGGTTTTAACAAAAATAGGGGCCCCACGCCAATTTTTTTTCGAGGGACCCCTTTTTTGTTAACCACCAAGATATCAAAGCGGGGGCCGGTTTACAGGTGCAAGGTCCAGGTTTGGCTCCTTACCACCTGAAAACCAGCCTCACAGTCGTTCATTGGCTGGTTAACAAAAAGGGGGGGCCCCCCCAAAATTTTTTTTCGAGGGATCCCCTTTTTTTTTAAACCCCAGCAAAAAAAACAATGCTGGGCCCCGGTATTTTCAGGCTGGAAAGCAGGGCGGACGAGCCCCCGGAGAAACCTCCGGGGGCCCCCAGCTCCTGCTGATAGTTGGGGGGGCAGGGGGGGCGGTCCCCGGGCCCCCCGCCTCTGAGGTCCCCCGGGCTACGCTACGTTTTTTTCGGGGCGAGGGGGGAGATCATTTCCTGCTCTGCCCCAAAGCTAGGGGGGCCCGAACGGGTTGGGGGGGCCCGGTGCCAGCATTTGGGCCCCCCCCCCTCTCGGGGGGTCAGGGTATCGGCATCCAGCCGATCAGCTGACCGCATAAGAGAAAAGGAAAACGAGCGCTCCTTCCCCCCCCCTAATCCCCCTCTCACGTCTACAGCGGGGGGCGAAACACTCCCGGCGCCCCTGTCAGACGCTGAGGGGGGAACTGAGCGCCCGAGCCGGGAGGTGAGTATTTTTTTTTTTTTTTTTTTAAGGGGGGCATTATACCGGGGGGTGTATATGGGGCTGAAAATACTAAGGGGCTCCATTGGGGTGCATTATACAAAGAGACCCCCCGGGGAAGCTTATACACAGAGGCTCCCTTTTGGGGGGGCATTTAATAAAACGGCTGCCTATGGGGGCTTTTATATAGACCTGCCTATGGGGTTTTTTTAAATATAGAGGCTCCCAGGGGGGTGCATTATACTATATGGGGGGCTACTGTTATTATGCTGTAGGGGTGCTATCTAGGGGCCTTACAGGTTGACCCATAAAATTTTGGGGGGCATTAAGGGGTCGTATATATCCTGAGGGGCATTATTTGTGTTAGGGGGAGATGACAGGGGAACGGGATTTTTTAAATTAAAGTGGAAAATTTTGTTTAGGGGAATGGGTTACGTGCTGAAAAGGGGACACAGGGTTTTTTAAGCGGGGGGGCAAAATGGGTCACTGTTTTCTAGGGCACTTGCCCCGGGGCATTCAATCTAGAGGGGTGTTTAAAAAATTTAAAGGGTCACACAGAACCACACAGCGGGCAGTAATGGGACACATCGCGCACACAGCTCATATGGGGATCACGGCAGTAATAGGGACACATGGGGCAGCGGGGGCTCATTTTGGGGGTATAGGTGAAAAAATGGGACCATCGGCAGCAGCGCTCAAAGGGGGTATCAGGCAAAAAGGGGGACACTATGGCAGCGCGGCTCAGTAGGGGTTCGGGCAAAAAGGGGGACACATATGGCAGCAGCGGCTCAGTATTGGGGTTCACAGGGATGAGGATTTGGCATTTGAGAAAACCAAAAATTGGACCAAGACAGGCAAAAATATGAGAAGAAAAATGTTTTTTTTTTTTTTTTCTCGCGTCGGTCCTGGCTGGAGAAGCGTCATGGGGTCGGGCCCCAAGGGGGAAAAGAATGAAAAGTGAAAATTTCCCCTTTAGAAAGAACATCACGAAGTCATTATCTTTACCTGTGCTGAAACATTATATGTTCTGTAGGGTGGTTTTATTTCCCGACCAATGGCGGAAATTCAATTTTGGTTTTTAAAAATAAGTTTTTTTTGGCAACACGCGGTTTTTCGAGGTTCTCTGTTTGGGGGGGCCCATCAAAAGTTTCCCCCCCCCAAACCAAAACCCTAGCTCGTTGGCCTCTCTTAGTCTTTCTTTTCCTCTAGTTTTCTCCCCCTTTTTCTTTCTTTCTCCTCCTGTTCTTTTTTCTCTCTGTTTTTCTTTCCCTCTTTTTTTCTCTTTTGTTCTTTCTCTCCGCTGCTCTTTCTTTTTTTTTCCTCAGTACCACCACTTCCCCCCTTAAAACCCTCGTGTATCAGCAGTGCTAAAGGGGGCGTTGGGGGGCCGGAATGGGTGTGTTTTTGCTTTAAAAGGGTGTGGTCGGGGGTGCCCAAAATTTGCGCGACCCCCACCCCCGGGCCCAGCCTTTAACCCCTTTCCTGTTTCAAAATTTGGGAGGTTTGTGTATACCTCACACAACTCTGGCCTGCTCCTGATGACGGACGGGTGGGGTCCCAGGGATCTCCCCCACCCTGGACTAAACATCCACCAAAAACCCCGGGCAGCTGGGAACGGGCATGGCCAAATTTTTTGCAGAGCACAGCGTCCCCCCGCCTTTGTCCCCCTTTCCCCCTTTTCAAAGGTTGGGAATATGATGGTGGGCCCCAGAATATTTTTCTCTGGTGGGCCCCCAAAGGGACTCCAGTCCGACGTGTGGCAAAGGTCCCCCGGTATGGCTCCTTAACACCTTAAATCCTGCCTCAGCAGCAGGGGGGGACTTTTTAAAAATGGGGCCCTGTTGGAGTGGGCTTGGGGGAGTTGACAGAAGCTCCCTGGTGGTTCAACGGTGCGGCTGCCAGTGAAGATTTTTGGGGTTGGGAACAGGTGTTACTGACTGGTCTTAAAAGGGGTCACCTTCCCATCAGGTTTTCCGGGATCATTTTTTGGGGGAATCCTTTTTTCCTGTTTCCCTTTTTTGGCTATGTCGGTCCCCTTCCCCCAACAGTAAGACATTTTTATTTTTGTTTTGTGCTTATTTTTGCATTTTATAGCAAAAAAATCAGAACTCAACTTATAAGTGATGATTTTTTTCGTGTCCCCCGTAATAACAAAACGTTTCGTCCTGAAATTGGCCCCCCCAGCCCCCTGTGGTTATAGAAAAATAAAATAAAATAAAAAAAAGGATTCTACAAAAGGGAAACAAATATGTACAACAAAAATAAACAAAACTTTGGGGCAAACGAAAAAAAAAGTCATGAATCTGTAATTCGGAGCAAAAAATCAAAAATTGGGACGGATTATCGAAGTAATGGTAATAAAACATACCTGGACTACTGTAGTAGGGGGGCCCCGCAAAAAGAGGGCAAACCCCGGAAAAATCTGTATAATGATAAATAGGCTATGAGAAAAAGTGGCCAAGTAAAAAAACAGTGATAATGAGAGAAAAACCTACCGGGGTTAAAAAATTTGTTCGTAAAGGTGATCAATATGGCACGGCCCTGGAGAAAAGCAGGTGGAAAGAGAAAAGGGCTCTGGCGGTTCCTAAAGGTATACTGGTGCGGAAAATAACCGGGGGGGGCCCGGTGGAGCAAAAAAGTCCCTGCGGGGGGGCGGGATCCCCCGCTAGCCCCTCATTATGAATGCAATTTGCGGGGTAAAAAAGGGGAAAAGGGGGACTATGAGCTAGGTCCCCATCAGGGGCTCCACTCAAAAAGGAAGTGACGTGGCAGAATAAAGGGCCCGTGCGTGTCACGTCGGGTGATTTTTTCCCGTGGATAGCCAGCACCCCAGGTCTTTAAAAAGAGCGGTGCTGTGAGAGGAGGCATTTTTAAAAGTAAAAAAAGGAGTGCAATAAAAAATAAGGTGTCCGGCATGTGGGGAAACATGTTAAAAAGGGGTTGTATACGGCAGAAAGAAATATTTGTTAGTCCTATATTTTTAAAAGGGGTATTTTTCATAGCAAAAAAAGTTTTATCAAAAGTTAGTTCTATATATGTGGGGATCGTAAGGGTTTTTTTCCCAAAAACCTTCAAAGGGACATAAAAATTGATAATAGTAGAAATATAGAAACCCCTTAACATTTAGTACATTTTTTTAAATTATATGTCCCCCTTTTTTAATATGGGGGAGAAAAATATTGGAGTCAATGGACAGGGGTTTAAAAAAAAAATTGAGATTAAGAGCTTTTAACACACACAGAGGAAAAGTTGATAAACAGACAATTGGTATGAAAGAAACGTTTTTGTTTTTACAAGTAGGTTACGAAAGGAAATAATCGTAACCCTTTTTGTCCTTTGGAGATAAGGTAACCGGGGGGTTTTTCCATAGGCCTCACGGGTTTTTTTAAATTTTCGTATACGTCACCACCCTCCTTGGTTTGGTACTTTTTTCCAACCTGGAACCCATTGAGCTATGGAGACCCGGGTTTAGAAATGATGGGTTAGGGAAGTTTATTCTTTTCCCGATTGTGGACTTGGTTGGATAACGGCCTTTCGGGTTGGTTGTCTTTTCCCCCCATACAATAAAACCAAGGACATTTAAGAATAGAGACAAAAAAGGGTGTCGCATGTAAAAAACCCCCAACTTTGTATGCTTTGCCCCTGTGGGGTGATGAATAATTTCACCCTTTTTTACGAAAAGCATTGTGGCAGTTTAAGCAAGGAAAGTGCCCCCAATTTTTGGGCTTTTTTGAATTCTGTTTCCCTTAGGGGTTTGTTTTGGGCCCCAACCCCCCTTTAATTTTAAATGTCCTTGAGATTGGTGGACGGGGGAAAACAAGGAAAAATGTTTTGCGAAAACCGAGAGTCGGGTTTTCCCTATTAGGAGGGGCCAGTTTTCCCAAAAAATTTTGGTAAATAAGCAAAAGGAGGTATGAGGTACAAAGGCTATTCCCCCCCTTAGGTCCTTTTCTCATGATAAAAGGGGGTAATATAAGCAGATATAAGCCCCAAAAGGGGTGGTATGAGTGTACAAAGGCAAATTTTTCCCCCTTGTGTCCTGTTTTTATGAGAAAAGGGGGTGTGAGGATGAGTCCCAAAAATTTTTTTGGGAACCCCATCTCTGAACTTGAATCATCTCAGAAGGGGGCCCCTATGGCTGGTTAGGACCATCTTCGTACCGGTGAAATGGACTTCGGAATGGATTTTTTCAGGGGGGGGGGAGGAAACTGTTGAAATGGAGTAGGCTATGCGGTCGGTGGGTTTGAAAAAGGGCTGAATTAGATCCCCCCTACTTTCAGTTAAAGGTATCTAAAAATTCCTTTTTTGGGCGGCCTGGAAATTTTTGAAACCACCCTCCCTGATTTTTTTTAAGAAATCATGGAAAATGATGGGACTCACGTGCCCCCCCATAGCAAAAGATATCGTCTATGTAGCGTTTCCCGTATGACATATCTTTGAAGAGAGAGCAGGGGAATGGTTGTCTCCTCAAAAGAGCCATATAACAGTTGCAAAAGGGGGGCGCTACTTCGGCCCATTTCGTCCCCCGTATTGTAAAAAAAGTCATCCGAAATAGAAAATAGTTTTTTTTTAGTACTGTGGAAAGGGGGCTAACACGATTTTTGTGTTTTTTTAAGGGGCAATTTTTTCCAAAAAGGGTTGGACGATCGAATCCCCCGTGCGTGAGGTATGGAGGTAAGAGATCCCTTTACGTCAAAAGGACTAGTAGGGAGTCTCAGGACTTGACCAATGGAAGGGGTTTAGCCCAAAAAAAAGAGCGTGCCCAAAAAGAAAAATTTGACGAGTTTGGTTAGGGGAGTAAAAATATTTTCTATTTAAATTCAATTGGGAAAGAGGAACTGAGGCCGGAATATGGGCTGCCAGGAGGTTTTTTAAGGTTTTTTGATTTTCGGTAATATGTAAAAAACCGGTTACTGGGTTTTGGGAGAGGGAAAAGCCTTGTTTTTTTGTCTAAGTCCAAAAACACTATACTTGGAGTACCCCCCTCTATGTGGGATTGATATGCTTTTGGGATCATGGGTAGTTTGGAAAAAGTTTGTCACTAAGTTGACAAAGGCCTCAGTGATGTAATGGGGCCGTTCCTAACAACTATCCCCCTTTTTCAGCGGTTTTTAAAATTGAGCTCTTGTAGAGTTTTGATGAAAGGTGGTAAACCGCTGGAAATTGGCGGGGGTAGTGTATTTTTACCTTTTCTATGTCTTTTTTCAACTAAAAAAAGAAGATTAATGAAAAATGAATGTCCAAAACCTTTTAGCCCAGTGGGGGGCTAAGGGGCTCTTAGATCTGGGGCCTAAGGTGGAGCAGAAAGCGTCTGCTCCTCATGGTAAGAAGGGCCCCCGTTTTTTGTTGGAGGTTTAGAAAAAAAGGCCTTAATCTAAGTGGGGGGAAGAACCTTGAAGGCCATCTCCATTTAAAAAGCCTTATTTGAAAAAGGCAAAAGGATAGCCCTTTCTAAAAGGCGTTATATCCGCTTACTTGAGCCGTGACAGATATTAAACGACGGGGGGGACGCCCCGGGCCGGGAGCCCCTATTTATTTGATTGCCCCTGGGGGCGGCCCCCCGTCTGGCCTCCTCGTTTGGTCTCCTTCGTTGTCCAAAAAAAATCGTTGGGATTGAGGAGGAGCTGCCAGGGGCTTTTTTGGCCTGAAGTAGAAGCATCGGGGGGGGCTTGTCCGGGTTGGAGTAAGGATCCCAAATTTGGGGGTCTTTACGCCACTTGTAGACGCGATCAAAAACGTACCCCTGGTCTCTAGTTTTTTTGGGTCTCTTGGGGGCCTCAATTCCTTTAAAAAGAGTACAAGATGTTTTTTTATTTGAGTTTTCAAGAAGAGACTTCCTTGGGGTGACTGTTGGGCTAATTGGGCCTCAAAGGGGGCTTGTTCGTGCGGTTAAACGCCTTTTGTAGATCTCTAGGTTGAAGCTTAAAAACGAAAGAACTTTATTAAAATTTTTCAATTTGTGACAAAATTCGGAAGAATCAAAAAAGGATGGGAGGAGAGGCACCCTTAAACCACGCGGATCCTCTTACACGTACGTACTCCGTGAGGGGGGCGCAGTGTACTCTATTAGTGCGGTGGCGGATTTTTTTTTTCCAGATCCCCAGGGGGCCCCCTTGGAGGGGCCTTGAGGAAGTCGCTAAAAGGGGTGGTTTGAGCTAGAATGCTCGAGGTCTCATCACATGTATAAAAAAGTGAGAGCAAGAGTGACATGACCAAGGGGGCGTGCTACACGTACGGGAAAAAAAAGCAAAGTGAATAATCAGTGCACAGCCCTTAAAAGGGTATCTAAGGTTCCCAACCATTAAATATAGCAAAAAACTCAGAACCAACTTCAGTAGAGTGTTTTTTTAACATGTCCCAGTAAAACGAAACGTTTCGGGCCTGAAAAGGACCTTCATCATCACTGTGTGGTTTTTTGAAAAATAAAAAAAAATAAAAAAAAGGGGGTTTAAAAAGGGGGAAAAAAGTATGTACAACAAGTAATAAATTTGGTCAAACGAAAATAACAGTCTAAGTATCCCCGTAATTCGGGGGCTAATGTAAAAATTTGGGGAGGGGTGTGTGCAAGAAAGGGGAATAAAACATCATGGAACTGAGTAGGTGGACCCACAAAAAGAGGGCTACCCCCAATACTTAAAATATATTTTGGGATGTAGCAATGTGGCTAATAAAAGGATCGGGAAAAATGAGAGATAAACCTACCAGGTTTAAATTCTGTTCGATTAGGGGAAAATTTTGCGCGGTTACCGGAAAAAGCAGGGGAACATGAGCGATGCGGTACGACGGTTTCCCCTAAGGAAAACTGATAGCAGTAAAAAACCTGGGGGGTCCCGGTGGAGAAAAAAAAACTGGGTGGACGCGGTATCCGCCGTAGTCCGTGCATGTGGAAGAATTTTTTCGGGGTAAAAAGGGAAAAGGGGGGACTATGGTATTTTTCCTTCAGGCGCTCCAGCTCAGAACGGAAGGAGGGCGGAAAAGAATGGCCTGCGTGTCACGTCAGGTATTTATTCCAGGGAACCCCATTCTCCTGGTTTAAAAAACGGTGCTGGAGAGGAGGCTTTTTAAAGAAAACGGGGTTTGTGCGGAATAAAAATAGGTGCCGGGGTGTGGAAAAATGTTAAAAAAGGGTAGTATAGGGGGGCAGAAAGGAAAAATTGTTAGTCCTTATATTTTAAAAGGGGGTATATTTCAAGCAAAAAAAGTTCATCAAAGTTATTTCTATAATTAGGTACTCAGGATGGTTTTACCCCCCAAAACCCTTAAAAAGGGACAAAAAAATTTCATAGATAGTAAAAATAAGAACCCCCTTAACCTTAGAATTTACTTAATTATGATGTCACACATTTTTAACCCAGGGGGGAGAAACAGATATGGATCAATGGACAGCGGTCTAAAAAAAATTTAATATATAAGAGCTTAATACAAAGCAGAGGTTTTTGTGATAAACACCCCCAAAATTTATGAAGGAATAAGAAATTATTGACAAGTGGTTACGAAAAGGGTAATAGATCGAAAACCCCATTTAGTCCTTTAGGGGAAAGGTATCCAGGGTGTAACCCGAAAGGCCTCACGGCGTTTTTTAAATTTGGATAGGTCACCACCTTCCTTGGTTTTACTTTTTCCAGGACCTGAACCCCCGTTGAGCTTGGATGCCCCCGGTTAAAAATGATGTGGTATGGGGGGAAGTGTTTCTTACACTGATGTGGACTTGTTTGGATAACCCTTAAAAGGGTTGGGTTGTCTCCCCCCCTACAATAATCCACGGGGGCATTTAATGCATAGTGAAAAAAGGGGGGTGCGCATGGAAAAAACCCCCTAATTTGTATTTTTCCCCTGTGGGGTGATGAATAATTTCCCCCCTTTGACTTATGCATTGGTGCATTAAAAAAGGAAAAGTCCCAATTTTGGGTCTTTTGAGGAAACTCTGTGTTCCCTTGGGGTTTTTTGGGCCCAAATCCGCTCTAAAAAATGTCCTTGAGTTGGGTGGACGGCGAAAGCAAGAAGAAAGGTTTTGCGAACTCAGAGATGTTGGATGTGCCGTAGTAGGAGGGGCCGGTTTCCGAATAGATTTGTGCAGTATATAAGCAAAGGAGGTATGAGTGTAAAAAAGGCTTTTCTGCCCTTAGTGTCCTGTTTCTCATGATAGGGGGGTGAGGGATGAGTCCAAAACTTTTTTGGGTAACCCCCCATCTCTAAATTTTTGATTCATCCAGAAAGGGGCCCCTGAGTGGGGGGGTTGAAAAATCTGCGAACCGGTGAAACTGAGACTTCGGAATGGATTTTTTCATGGCAGTGGGTGGAACTGTTGAAATGGAGTAGGCTTTTGCGCGGTGGTTTGACAAAGGGGGCAACTTGAACCCCTCAGATCTTTCATGAAAAGGGGATCTGGAAATTCTTTTGGGGCGGGCCGGAAATTGTGAAACCGCCCGGGGCCAAGTTATTTTAAAAATCATAAAAAATTTAGGACCTAAGTCCCCCCCCCATAGCAAAAAATTGCTATGTAGCGTTTTTTCCACGTTATGACATTTTCTTTGAAGGGAGCAGGTGTATTGGTTTCCCCCAAAATGAGCCATAAACATTAGCAAGGGGGGGGGCTATTTGACCTATTGCGGTCCGCGTATTTTAAAAAAAAAGTCATCCGAAATAGAAAATTTTTTTTATTGAGTACTGGGAAAGGGGTCTATCACAGAAAATTTTTGGGTTGTGTTAAGGTCGTGTTTCCAATAGGCTTGGACCGACGAATCCCTTGCGGGGTATGTAGGTATAGAACCCTTTTCACCAAAATGACTATAGGGAGTTCTAGGATTTTGCCAAGGAATGGATGTTTGCCAAAAAAAGCCTTGTCCAAAGAAAAGATTAATGAGTTTGTTAGGGGTAAGAATTTTTCTAAGTAAATTGCAATTGGTGAAAGTATGGAATCGAGCGGCAACTATGGCCCAAAAGAGAAAATCCATTCCGAATCTATTTCCCCGTGTCCAAAAATTGCTCAAAACCCAAACCACTCAGGAGGTCCCCTATCTGAGATAATTCAAATTCAGAGATAGGGGTTCCCACAAAAAGTTTTTTTTCTCACCCTCACACCCATTCTCAGAAAACAGACACTAAGGGGGGAAAGCCTTGTACACCATACCATCCTTTTGCTTATTACTGCACAAATCTATTCGAAACACTGGCCCCCCCCCTCGGCACCCCAGACACTCGAGTTCGCAAAACCATTTTTTCCTTTTTTTCGCCGTCCCCCCAATCCAAGGACACTTTAATTAGAGGGATTTTGGGCCCAAAAACCCGGGGGGAACACAGAGATCCTAAAAAACCCAAATTGGCCTTTTCCTTGTTAAAAAATGCAAATGCAGAAAAGAAAAGGGTGAAATTATTCATCACCCCCACAGGCAAAGCAACAAAGTTAGAGGTTTTTTCACTGCGACCTCCTTTTTTTCATCATTCTTTTAAAAGTCCCGTGGGGTTATTGATGGGGGGAGAAAAACCCAACCCTTAAGGGGGCCCAAACCCCAAACCCCCAAAAAACCACAACAGTGTAAAATACATTCTCCCTTCCCCCACATTTTTAACCCGGGTCATCCCCAAACTAAAATGAGTTCCGGGCCCGGGGAAAAAGTACCAAACCAAGGAGAGGTGTGACCGTAACGACTTTTAAAACCCCGTGAGCCAAAGGGGTACACACCTGGATACCTTTCTCCAAAGGGGCTAAATAGGATTACGTCATTATCCTTACTAACCTATTTCACATAAATACTGTTTTCCCTTCATCCCCAATTTTTGGGGGTGTTATAAAATTATACCTCTGCGGGGTTTTTAACCTTTAATAAATTTTTTATTTAGAACCGCTGTCCATTGACTCATACTGTTTCTCACCCATGTTTAAAAAGGTGACATCTAATAAGTAAAAGTACTAATGTTCAAGTGGTTCTATATTTCACTATCTATGCAATTTTTTTGTCCCTGTTGAATGGGTTTTTGGGTAAAACCACCTGACGTACCTCTATATAAACATAACTTAGTAGAAAATTTTTTTGCTAGATATAAAAACCCCTTAATAAAATAAGGACTAACAAAAAAATTTTCCCTTTTGCCGCCCCTATAGCCTTTTGAAATGTTTCCCACGCCGGGGACCTTACTTGATTCCCACTACCCCTTTCACTTTACAAAATTCCCCTCTCACGCACCGCTCTTTTAAGCCAGGGAATGTGGCTATCCCTGGAATAAATACCGACAGTGACACCACGGGGCCCTTCACTTCCTGCCACCACTTCCGTTTTTAGCGGACCGCCGTAGGACCATAGCTACAAATCCCGCCTCTTCCCTTTTTTAGCCTGCACAATTGATTCACCATGCAGGGGCTAGCGGGGGAACCGCGTCCACCCCGGGGACTTTTTTTCCCACCGGACCCCCAGGTTGTTTTTCGCTACCCCTATACCTTCATGGAATACCGTAGTACCGCACTCGCCATTTCCCCCTCCTTTTTCCGGTAACCCGCCATATTTGATCACCATATCGAAAAAAATTTTTAAACCCCGGGTAGGTTTTCTCTCACTTATCACTGTCCTTTATTTTCCCATTTCACTATGCCTATTTATCTTTTAAAAGAAAATTCCGGGAAGCCCCCCTTTTTCTGGGTCCATCTCACAGTAGCCAGGTATTTTTATTCCTATTACCCGCACACATCCGTCCCAATTTTGATCTAGTTATCCCTAAAATTCACATATCAGAACTGTTATTTTCTTTTACCAAGTTTATTACTATTGTTGTAAAATTTTTTTGTTTCCCTTTGTAAACCTTTTATTTTACTTTATTTTACTTTTTTATAACCACACATGAGATAAGGGGCCAAAAGTTCGGCCCGAAACGTTTCGTTATTACGTGGACCGTTAAAAAATACACTCACTGAAGTTGAGTTCGATTTTTTTTGTATATTTATAGGTGGGAACCTCTCAGATACCCTAAGGGGGGCAAATTATTCCTTTTTGATTGATTCCCCTGTTAGCACGCCACTTGGGGTATGTCACTCTCTGCTCTCACTTTTTCATACAATGGATAGACCTCGACATTCTAGCTCAAACCCCCCTTTTAGCGACTTCCTCAAGGCCCCCCAAAGGGGAGCCCCGGGGACTGATCTGGAAAGAGAACCCCCCCCCGCACTAACCAGAGACACTGCGCCCTCTCAGGATCGACGGTACAAGGCCCCCGCGGGTTTTTGGGTGCCTCTCCATCCCCCCCTTTTTCTGATTTTTCCGATTTTGTCACAAATATGAACAAATTCTAAAAATGTTTTTCTTTTGCTTTAACCATAAGCTCTCAAAAGGCTTCACACCACACCGAAAACCCCCTTAAAATTGAGGCCCAATTGCCCTCAAGGGGTACACCAAAAAATTTTTTCTTTGAAAATAAAATCAACAGCAACTGTACTTCATGAAAGGCCATGGGGCCCGCAAGAGACACAAATTCCTAGAGACCAGGGGACTAGTTTTAGATCGCATCTACAAGTGGCGTACGACCTCCCACATGGCATCCTTACTCCGCAGGCAAAGATCCCCCCCGAGCTTCTACTTCAGGCTAGAACAAGACCGTGGCGCTCCTCCCAATCCCAACTTTTTTTTAGGACAACAAGGACCCCAAAAAGAAAAAGGGGCCCAAAAACGGGGGCACAGCCGCAGGGGCAATCACAATCAATAGGACACCCGGGCCCCGGGAGTCCCCCCCCGTCTTTTTACTCGCACGGACTCTAAGTAAGGGGAAATAACTCCTTCAAAAAGGACATCCTTTTGTCCATCTTTACAAGTACAGGCATTTGAAGGGGGGGGACCTTAAAGGGGTTTTTCCCTCACTTTTACTTAAGGCCTATTTTTTAAACCCCAATAAACAGGCACCCCTTCCATCCTAGAGGTGCAGACCGACTTTCTGCCCCACCTTGGCCTCAGATCTAAGACCACTTCAACCACCATGGGGGGTAAAAGGGGTTTGAGACATTTTTTGATTTTTTTTCAACTTCATTTTTTGTCTGAAAAAAACATGAAAAAGTAAACTACACATCCTGCCAAAATTTCCAGGGTTTTTCCCCCCTCCATAAATCCTAAAAGAAGACCAAAAATTATAAAACCCGCGATAAAGGGGGGGGGGCCATAGTTGTTATGGACCGTCTATTAATACTGAGGCCCCCTTGCAACTTAGTGACAACACTTAACCCCAAAAAACCCCCTGAACCCCCCAACAAACAATCCCCAAAAAAAGGGGGAACTCCAACGAATTTTTGGGTTTAGGAAAATTTTGACAAAAAAAACAGGACTTTCTCATCTCCCCCAAAACCGTCATACCGGTATTTTTTCAATTTTCCCAAAATCCCAAAAAATTAAAAACCCCCTGGCAACCATAGTTGCCCCTCAGATTCCAAAATTTTACCAATTGCAATTTTTTTAGAAAATCTTACTCCACTAACCCCAAATCATAATCTTTTTTTTTGGAAGGGGCCCTTTTTTTGGGCATATCCTTTTCCCTTGGTCAATTCCCCGGGAAACCCCCTATCTTTTTTATGAAGGTCTTTCCTCCATACCCACCACAGGCTTTCGATCGGTCCAAGCCTTTTGGAAACATCTGCCCCCAACACAACAAAATTTTTAAACGGTATAGACCCCTTCCACAGTATCAATAAAAACTATTTTCTTTTTCAGGATGACTTTTTTTAAAAATACGCGGGACCGCAAGGGGGCTCGAACGTACCCCCCCCCTATGCTAACTTTATATGGTCATTTTGAGGGGACAAACCTATACACCTGCTCTCTCTTAAAGATAATGTCATAACGTGGAAAACGCTACATAACGATATTTTGCTTGGGGGGCACGTTAGAGCCCCCATAAATTTTTGATTCTTAAATAACTCATGGCCAGGGCTGATTTTTTCCAATTTCCCGGACCCGTCCAAAAAAAATTTTCCTAGATACCTTAATCATGAAAAATACTGGGGGCTACTAATTTAACCCTTTGTCAAACCCACCACCGCAAAACCCACCCATTTCAACGCTTCCATTCCCTGCCATGAAAAAATCCATTCCGAAGTCTCAGTTTCACGTGTACGCAAGTTGTCTCTAACCAAGCCACTCGGGGGGGGCCGCCTATTGAATAATTCAAAGTTCAGAGATGGGGGTTACCACAAAAATTTTGGATATCCCTCCCCCCCATACCATGAGAAACGGACCTAAGGGAAAAATACTTTGTCACTCATACCACCCTTTTGCTTATATATGAACAAATCTTTTTAAAAACATGGCCCCCCTACCGGCCATTCCAGCATCTCTGAGTTCGCAAAACCATTTCTTCCTTGCTTTTCGCCGTCCCCCCAAATTTAAAAAGGACTTTTTTAATTAGAGGGTTTGGGGGCCCAAAAAAAACCTAAGGGAACCAGAGATTCCTCAAAACCCCCAAATTGGCATTTTCCTTGCTTAAACTGCACACAATGCAGAACGTACTAAAGGGGAATTATTCATCCCCCCCACAGCAAGCAAAAAAATTAGGGTTTTTCACAGCACACTCCTTTTGTCATCTATGTCTTAAAAATGTCCCTTGGATTTTTTTTTTGGGGGGAAAAAACCCAACCCGAAAGGACCGTTTTTCCAAACACAGTCCACAATGGGTGTAAGAATCCCTTTCCCCCCTTACCACTCATTTCTTAACCCGGTTTCATCCAAGAAAAACGGGGGTTCCGGTCAAACAAGTACCAAAAACCAAGGGAGGGGTCCCCCAACGACATTAAAACGCCGTGAGGCCTACTGGATACACCCCTGGTACCTTTCTCCTAAAGGACTAAATGGGTTTTCATCATTATCCTTTCGTAACCTACTGTCAATACAAAATCTTATTCCCTTTACAATTGTGCTGTTTATCAATTATACCTTGCGTTTATAAAAGCCTTTTATATCTCAACTTTGATTTGAACCCCGTCCATTACTCCATATCTTTTCTCCCCCCAAGGGGAAAAAAGGTGACATATAATTAAGTAAATGTACAAAGGGGTTCAAGGGGTTCATATTTTTATCTATGCAATTTTTTTGTCCCTTTTGAAGGGTTGGGGGGTAAAACCACCTACGATACCTAATATATAGAACATAACTTTTTATGAATCTTTTTTCTGCTTATATAATACCCCCAAATAAAAAAGGACTAACAATTTTTCCTTTTGCCGCCTATAACCCTTTTTGAACATGTTCCTCACTCCGGGGAACCCCTTACTTGATATCCGCACTCCCTTTTTTTCTACTTTACAAAACCCCTCCTCCACAGCACCCCCTTTAAGACCTAGGAGAATGCGGCTCCCCTTGGAAAATCACTGACATGCCCAGGCCATTCATTCCTGCCCTCATTCCTGTTCTGGCGGACCCCTGTAGGCACCATAGCTACATAGTCCCCCCTTTCCTTTATTTAGCCTGCAAAATTTTTCATTCATACATGCCGGACTAGCGGCGGATACCGGTCCACCGCGGCACATTTTTGCTCCCCGGGGGGCCCCCAGGTTAGTTTCGTATCCAGTATACCTCAGGAATCCCCCTCAGTACCGCATCTGCTCATGTTCCCCCTGTTTTTTTCCGGGGAAACCCCTGCCATTTTTGATCCCCTTTTTCGAACAGAATTTAAAAACCGGGGATTTATCCTCCTTACACTGATCCTTTTACTTGCCACATTGTCTCACTATGCTTTATATCATTATAAGATATTCCGGGCATAGCCCCTTTTTGCTGGGGGCCCCTACTCACAGTAGTCCATGGTATTTTTTATTTTCCCATTACCCTCGCATCACATCGTCCTCAATTTTTGATCAGTTATGCCTAATTAAAAGCATAATTTTAAGTTATTTTCGTTTGACCAAGATTTGTTAATATTGTTGTACATTTTGTTTTCCCTTTTTAAAACCTTTTATTTTATTATTTTATTTTTCAAACCACACAGTGATGATGAAGGTCCAAAATTTAGGACGAACTTTCTGTTTTTTCGGGACACGATTAAAATCATCACTCTACTAAAATTGTTTTGAGTTTTTTGCTATTTTTATAGGGGGGGAAAACCCACTCAATACCCCTATACGGCGGGGCCAAGATTATTCACTTTGCTTTTATTTTTGCTTTTTTTCCTGCATTCTGGGGGGGCCTTGGGGGCCCCCCGGGGTTTTTTCCCTTCAGTTTGTTACCACTGATGTTTTACCTTGTTTTTCCAGTTTTTTCAGTGGCTGTTTTTTGATTTGTTACACCGAGAAAAATTTTGGGGGGGTAAGGTGTGTGATTCGGTTTTTTTTAAATTAGTAATTTTGGGGCTTTTCGGGTTTTCGGGATTCAGAAGTGCCCTCCCACCCCTTTTTTTTATTAGTTTGGGCCCCAAATTTTTTGTCATATATTTTTGTCTGTGTCTGTTTCTTTTTTTTCTAACCCCCAATACATGTTTGGGGGCTTTCTGTTATCTTTGGGGTTCTGCCCGGGGGGAGATAGCTTTTATTTTTTCTTTAGGTGTTTATTTTTTCAGGCTGTGACAGGCGTTTGCCCCCGTAGGAACGCTCCACGGCTCCCCTTTTTTTTTTGTGGTTATCGGGGATGCAATCTCATAGTTCCAAAAGCTCTGGTGTATTGCCTTTTTTTTTCCCGCACCCTCAGCTACCGAAACAAACAGTATCACCGGCCTAAAAAATTTTAAAATTGGAGGTACTCCAAAGGAAAAATTTTTAAAAGAAAAAACGTTGTAGAGTTTTCAGAGTGTTTTCGTTTGTTGCATTTTTTTTTTTTTTTTTTCCCTTATCTCTGGTGCGGGAGGATTTTTTCTCTCAAAAGGGGTTTGCAAGTTGTCGGCCGGGGATCAGCTTGCCCTGAGGTTCAGAGTATTTTTGCATAAAATTGCTAGGTTTTCCTTGTGGAAATAGGTTCCCCCGCCAAAATTTTTTTTTTGGGGGCGAGCTAACTTTTTGAATTTCAAAAAAAATTGTAAATTGTTTTTGCCTTAAAATCTAATCCTCAGGGAATCAGCGCAGCAGGAAAAAATTTCATCTCTTCCTTCGCGGGATCCTCAGGATTTTTGGGTTTTTCCTACACCTGGGGGCCTGTTTTTTGTGATGTTGATGCATTTTTTCATGTTTGGGTTTTTGTAGAGAGCCAATGCACTGTCAAACGAAAAAGCCTGTTGGCAAATCAGGGGGTTTAGCGCTGAGTTTATATGTCAGGATTTCCCTAGGGGGCAGTTGACCAAATGGAATACACGCTTTTGGGGGCCTTTTTTCAAGTCTGTCGATAATGTAAAGATGTTATGGGGGGGATTCCCTGTCCCCCCCTTTTCTCAATGTTTTTATGTCATTACGATTCAAATTGACAGACGTTTGCGTAGCGGAGAATAGCTAAAGG